>JANHMN010000004.1:140571393-140628285 GCA_030674055.1 Rhabdomys pumilio | reverse complement strand
TTGGCAACTTAGCCCACAGGATATTATCACACACAACCAGTTAATCTTTTCTGGAACCCTCCCCAGACAAACACGAAGATGTGTCTCTTTGGTAATTTTAAGTTTAGTCAAACTGATAGTGAAGATTACCCGTCACAGTGACCCAATTACAATTTCAAATGGGAATTAAACATATTTTGATTGTGGTTTCCTTGGAGGGTGTGGTGCATGCTTATGTATTTTACTGGTAGCTTGGGCTTCTCTGCATTTCTAGCCCTTTTGCAATTAGATTGGGTATGGTCCTAGTTCTGATCATGAAGTACATATTAGTGAAGCCATGAGATTATTCACCTTCATCTGATATCTTAGGTCTTGTTTGTCATTGTAGTACAATACAACCTCCCAGGCTGTCTGCATCAGGCGACGCCCTTACAACATTTCATTTCCTGACACACTCAGATATAAAAGCAGCTGCTAAAGAATACTATAGACTAGATAATTTTAAAAGAAAGGACATTTATTTGGCTCATGATATCAGAGGATATCAAGTTCAAGGGCATGGCACAGGCACCTGCTGTGCTGTGCTGTCTTCTATGTTGTGAACGGTGGAGAGACAAGAGCACAGAAACAGGCAAGGACAGAGGGGAGCCAAAGACACTATCGTGACAAACCCCTGTGGTGATAATTATTACCTCACTCCTGTCACTGGACACTACTTTGTGATGGCTACATTCTCATGACCAACCATTTTCAGTTAAGGTCCGTTTCCTAACAATGTCACGCTGTGGATCAAGCCTCCAACATGTGGTTTGGGGAGCACACCCAAACCATAGCAGCTAGCTAGCGCAAAGATTTAACAACTGGTTGGTTGTCAGTAAAGGTGACATCCTTTTGTGATTCATGATAAAACCACTTAGTAAATGTTAGGAGACATTGTGAAGGTTGTTATTTGTCGTTCATTTTATGATAACTCAAGTATTATTTGATTTTATTTTTTAAGTTTGTTTCATCCTTAGATTTCTGTTTTCTATTTCTATTTTAAATTGAAACAGAGCAATTTTGTATAATGATGAGGTGGTGCAGTATGATGTTTTGATACATAAATGCATGTTAAATAGTTAAGTCATCAAGCTTATTATCATGCTTTATCTTACCTGCGTATGGTTTTTTGTGGGTAAAGACTCTTTAAAACTCTACAATATCTTTGATACAAACAATTTATGATTATTAACTGTAGTCATTTACTGTGCAATAAAACAAAACTCATTTCCCTTGTCTAATTTTTATGTTTAAACTTTTTCCCTTGTTTAACTTTTATGCATTAAAGTGCCTTTTTGTCAATACTTTTTCTCTTTCCTAAATTTATTTGTTTGTCATGGTATGTCCTGGGTTCTGTGAACCAGAAGCTGAATAACTGAAGGCCATTTTTTCTCAATCCTTTGTTTTTGCTTCCCATGTGAGGAAAACCAGGTAAACATGGTTGCAGACTGCTTGAGACCTTGGGTCTGCAGCCTGTTGAACACCTCTGCCTCAATCAGAAAGACCTTACAGTAAGTCCTGGACTACTTGACCCTATGCAGGCTACATCTGGCAGACAGAATCTGACAAAACTCAAATTGTGCCCTTTCCAAATGGGGTCAAGAATGTCAGAAGAGCTAAATCAATTGCTATGAATTTTTTTTTTCAGAAGACTTTTAGAAACAAAAGACAGAAACTTGTGCTTAGTTAACTCACCCTTTCTCAAGGAAGTAAAATGTAGTATTAATCCATTAAGAATATGTTAACCTCTTTATTATCATGGATGAGATTCCTGAGTACAAGTTAGTGCATGGAAGGTGAACACCCAATGTGTCTTTTCTTGTGACCACATTTTAACAATGTTGATGTTAAGACACTTAATAGAAGAGACTCTGACAAACATTAAATACCTCATGTGTATCTAAAAGAGCATTTTCATGTATCTGCCAGTGATGTAACATAGTAGGACAATCAGCAATCGATTGTATATCTCACAGCATAGCTTCATTGGTATGGATATGTACATATCACTTGGTGTTCCATGCTTCTACATGTTCCCATTACTTACCATTTGGCACTTCATCTTGAAGAGTGCCTTCTAAGAGAACTATCTAGAGATGTGAGACAATGTAACAGCAACAAGATTTTTTTTTTTTTAATAAAGCACTTCTGTTTCACGTGGAAAAAAAAAGAACATGTTAACTACCACTTGCTAAGATATTTTTCCTGTTTTTCTTTCTTCAATATTTTCCCCACACAAAGCACTATGGTTTTAATGAAAAAAAAATATTTTTCCCCACTCACTGCTTAAAATCTCAAAATAATTGTTTTATCAATCAGCTGTTCAAAGAATCGCACATTGCTGTAAGACAGACCACAGTTCTGGAAAGGCATTGGTACTGGAATGTGGAGAAAACATGTTAAAGAAACAGTTCTGCTGTCACATCTCTGACATTTGTTACCAGGAAAGAATACATTCACAGTAGACATCTATATTAGATACTGAAGTCTCGCTAGAATAGCTGTAATGATGTCTCTCTCACGTCTCCTACCTTGGAAGACTGCTGACGTAGGATATATCTGCCCCCGTGCCCCTTTTATATATTTTGTCATGAAAGGAAACCAAAATACTAATGAAGAAAAAAATTTGATAGAGATCAGAATATGAGGAAGTATGTCTATACACTGAAGGAGTATTCATTTTGTAGTAAGGCAGTCATGTTAGAATATTTGTAATTAATTTGTGGAGAAAGATTCATTAATAGTACCGTGTTCCATATGTAGTAGATGTGCAGCTTGGTCTTTATGCAGGTCCTCCATCAGCAGGAGCATGGGCTGTTCCTGAATCTGTTGCCTGCCTGCCTGCCTGCCTGCCTGCCTGCCTGCCTGCCTGCCTGCCTGCCTATGGATCCCATTCTCCTGAGTTGTCTTGTCAGGGCTCAGTGGGAGAGGATTTGCCTAGTCCTGCAGTGACTTGATGTGCCAGGGTGGGGAAGGGTTTGGAGTGGGATAGGGGGAGTGGAGGAGGTTAGCGTGGTGGTGATACCTAGAGGGGGATCTCCTTTCTCAAACAAGAACAGGAGGGAAGAATGCGGGGGTGTAGCTGCATGAGGGGGTACTGGAAAAAAGGGGGCCTGATAATTGTTATGTAAAATGAATGAATGAATGAATGAATGAATAAATAAATTTAATAATAATTAAAAATACACAGAAAAATGCTGTTTAAAAAAATATAAGATCACACTTTACTTTTCTTCTTTTGAGAAAGGGTTTTGAATTTGTTATGTAGTGTTAATCTTCTCAGGTAAGAATAAGACTACTACCTCAATTTTGAGCCAAATTTGAAGCAAGCTTTATTAGATACTGGTAGGATGATAAACTCTGGA
Source organism: Rhabdomys pumilio (assembly GCA_030674055.1). Classification (NCBI taxonomy): domain Eukaryota; kingdom Metazoa; phylum Chordata; class Mammalia; order Rodentia; family Muridae; genus Rhabdomys; species Rhabdomys pumilio. The sequence continues at coordinate 140,624,902 of JANHMN010000004.1, read as the reverse complement.
TGGGTTTATTCCTGGGTTTCCAGAAAATGGCCATAGGACACATTTTTCAGAAACTTAAAAAGGAAACCCCATAAGGCCATGCATTTCTCGTCAGGTCCAACAAGGGACAAGCATACATCCTGATGTAGTTCCTACCTATGAACCTCCTGCCTACATGTGATCAAGCACATCCCATACCATTGGATTAGAAAAACTTGTATAGGAGAATGAAACCATGGTTTATTATATCCCATAAAACTATAGCCTCCAGCATTTCAGGAAATATGTGCCTTTGGGCATGGGGCGTACAGGTTACAGATATTTTTGCTTCATGGATCTCTTAGGCACAGTAATTAAAACTTGAAACATAACTTTGACTCTCACAGTAGCTAAGGCTGGTCTTGAACTCCTGCCTCCAGCTCTACCAATGGCTTCAGAGTTGTCTAACATTTTTCTCTGAGGCTCTAAGATCTTGGCAGTTGGCCAGGCATGGTACCCCATATCTTTGATTATAGTACTCAGGAGGCAGAAATAGGCAGATTTTTAATGAGCTCAAAAATACTTTGGGCTACACAGTAAGACCTTCTTCAAAAAGAAGAAGAGTAGAAGGAGGAGAAGGAGAAAGAAGAGAAGGATAAGCAGGAGGAGGAAGAAGAGAAGAAGGAGGAGGAAGAGGAGGAAGAGGAGGAAAAAAGAAAAAAGAGAAGAAAAGAGAAAAGAAAAGGACCCTGGAAATTCTGAAGGAAACCTCTTTAATATTCTGGAAGAAGTGCCTATGATATGTCTCAGTGTCTAAGACTGGCTGCTTTTTCAGAGGTCTCTAATTCAATTCCCAGTAACCATAGGAAGGCTCACAAACCATCCGTAAGAGGATCTGGCCTGCAGCTGTATGTGCAGCAGATCACTGATACACTATGTAAATTTTAAAAGATTCTGGAAGAAAAATGTCTTAGGAAATACCTGAAATTTACCCTCCAACTTGTTCAGCTGTGTAAAAGTCCTGCAGTAATCTGGAGGAGGGTCCAGGTTTCATGAGCTGTCACTTATGCCAGAGTGGACTTTTGCTGCTGCTGCTGTGTTTGAGTTATTTCTGCTTTTGTAAATAACCCTTTATCAATAATTCTGTAAGTAGCCCCAATAAACTCATTGGTCTGTTAGACTGGATTTTGGTGATATCGTGACTTTCTTATCTGTGATGAATAGATATTGGTCTTGCATTTCTCCAGGAATAGTGTCATATAACAGGTATATAGCTTTTTTCCTTTTATATGTGCTGAATATGTTTGTGCTGTGTATGTATATATGTGATGAATGTCATGAGTGAGTGGGTATCTGTGATGTGGAGGCCAGAGGAGGATATCGATTACTCTCTGTTTCATTCCCTTGAGACAGGTCTATCACTGAACAGGAAGCTCGTTTATTACAGCTAGGCTGTCTAGCCAGTGAGTTCCTGGAATTTGCCTATCTTTGCCATCTAATGATGACACCACAGGCACATGGAAACATGTTCCACTTTTATGTATATGCTAGGGGTTCAAATGCAAGGCCTCATGCTTTCATATCAAGTACTTTTACTCAATGAGCCATCTTTTCAGCCACAGTCTATTTTCTGAATTGCTTTTGGCAACTATTAGTTTAGCACAGATTGTCAGGAAACCCAGATTCATGTCACTGATCACCTGATTTGCAACATCCCATATGTAGCCAGCAGTATTTCCAAACTTGTTTTTACATCTGAACCTGGTCTGACAGCTTCAGTCTACTGAAGTAACAAAGCTGGGCAAGGATCCAAATGAAAGGAGCAACCAGAAGTGCTACGATAATAAATGTGAGCAATTAGCATGTCAGCAACATCAATCTAACCTGCCTGTGCAACTTTCAAACATTTATTCTGCAATCACTATAAATTCACAGGAAACTGCTGAAAGGAAAATAATGCATTGTGGACATTGAGTTTAGCCCTATGAAAATTGTATAACGACAATCCAATATCAAAACCATGAGATCATCATTTGCCCAATTTATAGTAGTCACTCAGATTTCCCATGTATTGCATGAACTTGTATGTTCACGAATGTATGCATGTAGTTATGTGAGGTTTTTATCACATGCCTAGATTTGTGGACCAGCCACTACAATCAAGATGTGCCACTGCAAGGCTCCCACTAAACCGTTCACCTCTTTCTAGCTATACCCACCACTTTCCCTTCACTTCTAATGTTGGACAACTAACTATTCTCCACCACTATGATTTTCTTTCAAGAATGGTATGTGAATGGCATCATACAGTATGATCTTTGAGGATTAGATTTTTGTCACTAAGCAGTGCCTTGAGATCTATAAAAGTTGTATGTTAACATTTGCTTTCTCTCATCACTTGCCAGTGATGGCCTCACAGAAATACGTCCACTACCAACCACCCTTTGACCCAGTGTCCTGGGGACTGGCTCCTCATCTCATGCAGACCTATGCCAAAGGTATTTGGTGCAGATGCCTGAGCCTTAATTTTTCAAAGAGTAGACTTTTCAGCCAATGTTGTAGCTGTTACTGAAAGGAAAGAATAGTGATGAATGAACAGAATTAGGGTAGTCTCAGTAACAAACGATGATGTCGCTGTTGTAAAGTCAATTGATTTGAAGGATACATATGAAAATATCAGAGCTAAACTTCTTCAAGACGTTGCCTATAACACAATGAAGCGGCTGTGGATGGAACCACCATTGCTATTGTTCTGTCATGGTCTACTGCCAAGGAGGGCTTTGAGAAGATCAGCAAAGGTTCTAATCCAATGGAAATCTGGAGAGATGTGATGTTGGCTCTTGACGCTGTAACTGTCAAACTTAAAAAAGGTTCTAAACATGTGACAATTCCTGAAGAAATTGTTCAGGTTGCTATGATTTCAGCAAATGGAGACAGACATTGGAAACATCATTTGTGACGCAATGAATATGGTTGAAAGAACAGTCATCTTCACAGCGAAGGATGGAAAAATTACAGAATGATGAGTTAGAAATTATTGAAGGAATAAAATTTGATAGAGGGTGTATTTTCTTATATTTCATTAATAGATGAGAAGGTCAAAATGTGAATTCCAAGATGCCTATGTTATGTTAAGAAAAAAGAAAATATCTAGTGTTCAGTCCATTGCACTTGGTTTTTATAGTCCAATATAAAATATATGTGCCACTGCAAGGCTCCCACTAAACTGTTCACCTCTTTCTAGCTATACTCACCATTTTCCCTTCATTTCTAATGTTGACACTTCTTCACCAGAAGCCCAGATGCTCTAAGTACAATAGATTTAAATAGGATAATAGTTGGCATTCAGGTTATAACAGCCAAAAGTCCAGGGTTAGGGGGCAATAGGAAGAACCAGACTAAAGACATGGTTGTTCCTACTGGTGGTGCTGTATTTAAGGAAGAGGGGTTAAATCTAAACCTAAAAGATTTTCAAGCTCATGACTTAGGAGAAATTGTCTTCAAAGGTAATTCCATGCTTTTGAAAACAAAGGTAACAAACTTGAATTGAAAATCCTATTCAAGAAATCACCAGACAATTATATATCACAACTAGTGAGTATGAAAAGGAAAAGCTGAGTGACTGACTGATGAAAGCTTCAGATGGGGCAGTTGTGCTGAAGGTTGGGAGGTCAAGTGATGGTAAAGTGAATGAGAAGAAAGACAGTTATGGATACTCTCCATGCTACAAGAGCAGTTGTTTAAGAAGGCACTGCTATAGTTGTGTGTGTGTGTGTGTGTGTGTGTGTGTGTGTGTGTGTGTGTGTACTGCTTTGGTGTATTCCAGTCTTGGATTAATTAAAGCCTGAATTAAAGATAAAAATTAGGATAGAAATTATTCAAAGAGCTCTCAAAATTCATGCAATGACTATTGCTAAGAATGCAGTTGTTGAGAAAATTCTGCAAATTCTGCAAAGTTCCACAGAAGCTGGTTGTGATGCTATCCTTGGAGACGTTGTGAACGTGGTGGAAAGAGGAATCATTGATCCAACAAAGGTTGTAAGAGCTGCTTTACTGGATGCTGCTGGGGTGGCTTCCTTGTTAACTACAGCAGAAATTGTAGTGACATAAATTCCTACAGAAGCGAAGGGTACAATAGATGGAAGGTATGGGTGGTGGTGCATTTTAGCTCCTAGAATAGAGCTTTGCCCTTCTCAGTGAACTGTAAAGGGAAGCTCAAGGCAGGTTTCTCATTGATGACTTCAGAGAAGTCACCTGAAGAAAATAACTGAAGAGGAGTCTGGCTGGCTCATCACTATAACTATCAGCTACTGGTTTTTATTGGCAATAATGGTTTTCTGTCGTGGCCCATTTCTACCGATAATGTATTTTGTATTTTTAAATAAAACATTTGTACATTCCTGATACTTGGTGCAAGGGCCATATACCAGTGTCATGTTTTCAGCTTAAGTCACTGAGACATTGCTACTATTTTCATGTCACCAGAAGAGAAGTTTAAAAGTTACCTTTCTGTGGAGAGAATGATTGTGCACTAAGAAGAGAACTCTCTGATTATGCAACAACGTTTTTGTAATAAACCATTGCTTAGAGTTTTAGAAATAAAAGTTGCTTCCTCCTGACTGCTCCAATATTCTTATTCCAATAAGATGTGATGTCCTAATGTACTACATTCATTTTTGAAGGATTTTTTGAATATTACAAATAAAGCTGCTGTAGAATTGTACAAGATACGTATGAACACAATTTTCCATCTCTCTAGAATATATGCCTAATAGTGAAGGTGCATGGGAGGCCATGCTCATCTTTCTAGATTGGCTGTACCATTTTATGTCCTCACAGCAATGCGCAAAACTCTAGGTTTCTTTGCATTATTGCCAGCACTAGGTAGTATCACATTTTAGCTATTCTAGCTATTATGTTTTGTTGAGGTTATAATTTAATTATAATACTTCTCCATCCCCTTTCTTTTCTCCAAGCCCTTCCATATACCCCTCCCCGATCTTAAGATTCATGGCCTCTTTTTTCACTAATCATTGCATACATCTATATTTGTATATTGTCTTAGTTGCTTTTCTATTGCTGTGAAGAGACACTATGACCAAGGCATCTTTTATAAGAAAGCGTTCAATTAGAGGCTTGCTTACAGGTTTAATCCATGATCATCGTGGTGGGAAGCAGACCAGCATTGTGCTAGAGAGATAGATAGCTGAGAGCTTCAGATTCTGATCCATAGGCAGAAAGATACCGAGGCTGGTGTTGGCTTTTGAAACTTCAAAGCACACTCTCAGTGACACACCATATCCAACAAGGCCACACCTCCTAATCCTCCCCAAATGTTCTACCAACTTGGAACCAAGCATTCAAACATATGAGCCTACAGAGGACATTCCGGTTCAAAGGATCACACATGTATATATAGTCCTAAATGTAACTCCTTTTTAAGAATTTTTTATTGGATATTTTATTTATTTACAATACAGATGTCATCCCCTTTCCCCATTTCCCCTCCCTAGAACTTCCTATCCCATCCCTCCTCCTCCTCTATGCTTTTATACCATTTTAATTACATGCATGTATTAAGGACAGTTCTAGGTTGAGGATCTAGCAATACAATAGATGTAGATAGTCAAGGAACAATCAAGACACTAAACACAAATAGTCAAAGAACAAGCAAGGCATTAAACCCAATTACGTGAACACTTTTGGGACCACTGTTTCTAAGGGCTTATCAGGATGATCAAAGTATCTGAACCAGCTTCTCTATCCTAGCCCAAGGCCATTTTCATGTCTGAAGCCTACTTTCTTGTTCTAGCCTAAAATTTAGATTCCTGTCTGAAATTACTTCTTTGTTCTAGCCTAATGTCAGATTCCTGCCTGAAGCCTACTTCCTTGTCCTTGGTCAATGCCGTGTTCCTGCCAAGCAGCCCATTTCCTTGTCCTTGGTCCATGTCAGATTCTTGTCAAGCAGCCCCAGAGACTCTCTGATTCTCCTCCTTTTTTATCTCATTAACAAGACTGAGCCTGTATTAGGTCGTTCTAACAAGAGTATCTTCCTTATCCATCACGGAATATGCATTATCAAAAGCAATGCATTTCTGTCTTAGGTTGGTAAGGCTCTGTGAAGAATCTTACTCGTCTTTGGTTTACCAGCCTGTTAATTTAATAACTCTCTCTGGGGGTTCATTTTCAGGTTCAAGCCATGTACTTTGGCTGCCAACATGTTGATGTTGTTAAAGAAAAGCTTTAACACAATGGGCAGGAATAAAACTATTCCCAGGACAGAAAGGGCTAGCATGATCAAGCTATATATGCCACTAAATGTAACTCCTTGAGTCTGTATAATGTTACGTGTATTTATGTTTTTAGGCCTGACCATTTGGCCCTGGACAACTACTTGGTGTGCTTTTCCCCAAGGAAGACCATTTTTCTCACCCCCCAGCTTTCCTCATTTACTCATAGTTCTTTATATAGGGTGAGGCCACATTATTGCCAGCTACACTTTAGTAATGCAGTTTCCCCTCCCCCATTGGGAGCTGCAAGCCACCTTCTCTGTTTCCCCTTGGTTCTACTTGTATCTTCCCAGCCATCTGCCCCCTGGGGCTAGCTGTCACAAATCCCCATTACTCAGTAAAATCAACACTCCTGAGATTTGTAAATTATCAGTCAGATTTACATCAATAAATTTTCAACCAACAAAACACCCACACAATGAACTCAGAGCCAATTGATATTGATAAAAGCTGCCCATCTAGATTGGACAAACTGCCCTATATTATTCTATGCTCTTTTGTAATATTCATAGCTACCTATGGCTATTTCAAACCATGTGGGTCAGGTTCATCATCTTCCTTCATCTTCTCTGTTCTCTGCCTGTCTCCTGTCCTCTCTCTCTGAAACTCATGGCCCCATCTTCCTTTTTCATTGCCCAATTACAGACTCTAATCTTATATTACTCCTTCCCTCACCTGCATATTGACAGCAGTCCACACATGGGCTTTTCTCTGTTCAATTTGGAATTTTCTCTGGTATGTTCATTGGTATCTGCAATAACTATTCCTGGTTATCAACTTGACTATATCTGGAATGAACTATAATCCAGAACTGGAAGGTTCACCTGTGATCCTGATCTTGAGACTGGGAGAAACAAGTTTCTGACCTGGATCTTGGCATGGAGATCTTGAGGCATAGTGACTATGACTCCCAGGAGACTAAGATGGCATCATTTGTTCAGCTCACATTTGGGCAATTATGTTGATGAGACTTTATGAAGGAAACTATTCATATTACTAAGAGATACAATCTTACAGCAAATGCCATTACAATCTGTTCACTTTTTCTTCCAAATTTTCCCTGAGCCTTAGGTGCAGGAGTGTGCTGTATCACTCTGATTGGGTTCCACAACTCTGTACTTTGATTGGTTGTGCTTCTTCTGTAATGGTCTCCATATGTTGCAATGAGAAGTTTCTCTAATAAGGAGTGGAGAGACTACACTTATCTGTGAGTGTGCAAAAACAAACGTTTATAGATTGTCATTAAGGATTATGCTGGTTTCTTAAATTAGTGGTTGTAGATTTTCCTCCACCATCCATGACTTCACTTGTACTTAGCAGTTAACTAGATTTCCAGTATCAGGTATGGTATCCTCTTGTTGAGTAGATCTTAACTGCAATTAGAGAATTGTTACTGTCTAATTGCAATTAGAGGATGGTTACTGTCAAGGTACGTATGGCACTCCTGTACCCATAGGGTTACTGTGGTATGATAATTGTAGATGTGGTTCATAGGTGTCTTAGCTGGGTCGGACTGTTGGTTATTTTCCTCCTTTGGAACTTTGCATGACTCCTTCTGGTACAATGAAAACTAGTCCTTATGTAGGTTGCATCCAGATCACTTCTAGCTCAAGGGTTTCTGATCCCCAGTTTTGAAGGGCATGGTGTTTCCAGCAGTAGGAACTTAGCTTACTCTGCTAGGGGTAAGGGTAAGCAAGGGCAACAGCAATAGACTGTATATTTTGGGAGCCTTTTAGATGACCCTGACCAATAACTTAAAAGAAGATGTGTCATGTCTGGTACTGGGGGTTTTGTTAGGTGATCTTTGACTCTTAGAGGGAGAGCCATTATTTCAGGTAAGAAAAGTTCATTATAACTATATGTACACTGAATTCCATGCATTGTAGGTTTGGTGTTTTTGTTTTGTTTTTATAAATTGTTAATAGTTTGATTCCTTATGGAGTTTTCAGTCGTTCTTTTTGTTTACTAATATTTTTATAGTAATTTTTTCCATTTTAGAAATTCTGCTGCATATACAGTAATTTTATGCCACTGTGGTTTAATTTGCATTGTCTGTTGCTGAAGCTGTTGGATATCTTTTCCTGTGTTTATCTGTCATCTTTAGATAAACTGCTTTTCTCATCTGTGTATTCTTTGCTTAATGCTATATTTTCTTATATTTTTCTAACAAGTGCGTTATAGTTGTCTATATAGTTATTTGTGGTCCATTTTGATCAGTTTTTCTGAGGTATGTGGGTGAACTTGAAGAATTTTGAAGGGATTTGTTGCTGATCGCTTAGCATTGAGCCACATTTTATCTCTTTTTCTTTTTACACAAGTTTTTCTTGTCTTTCTATCAATTTTTAGATTACTAATCTACATTTTAATAGTTCTTTCTCCTCTTTCTTTTTCTTCCTTTCTTTCTCTCTTTCTTTCTTTCTCTCTTTCTTTCTTTCTCTCTTTCTTTCTTTCTTTCTTTCTTTCTTTCTTTCTTTCTTTCAGCTTTTGCAGTCTTTTTACCCTGATGGATGGTGTGGTGGCTTGAAATAAATGGCCCCTATAGGTCCACAGGGAGTAGCACTATTAGGAGATGTGGCCATGTTGGACTGAGTTGTCTGAAAAGGTGAGTCACTGTGGAGGCAGGTTTTAAGGTCTCATATGCTCAAGTTATACCCAGTATGGCTCACAGTCTTCGTCTGCTGCCTGCAGATCAAGATGTTGAGCTCTTTGCTCTTTCTCCAGAACCATACTACCTGCCTGCCACCATGCATCTTTCCATGATGATAATGGACTAAACCTCTGAAACTGTAAACCAGCCCCAGTTGAATGTTTTTCTTTATAAGAGTTGTGATGATGGTGTCTCTTCATAGCAATAAAACCCCGACTAAGACAGATGATATCCTATTCTTCATAGTTTTACCTCCTTACTGATTTGAAAGAATATAATCACATATGTATTCTATTTTAGTCTTGAGCAATGCTAATAATGTGGCAGTGTTTCTAAGTCAACAGGAAAGTGGCAGCCTGTTTTTCTCTACTTCTTTTTTGTTTTGTAACACCTAATCCAAAATTTTGCAGATAGCAATAGTTCGTTGATTTGTAGAATTCAGTTAATTGAGCATTTTTTACTTTTAGTTGCCATGTAGAGACATGTATAATTTGTACATTCAAATGCTATATGAAAATTTTTCTTTAAAGACAAAATGGGGCTAAAGGGACGGTAGCATCCAAACTGGACCACTGCCTGCTATTCTCAGTGGCTGCTGTTCAGGCTGGAAACTACTTATTTGGGATAACAAGTCAAGGTCAAGATGGCAGATTGGACTACCCAGAACCAACAGAATGCAATGGTTCCAAAATGCTGTCTGAAGTTATCTTGGTTATTCTTAAATTCCTGGACATTTTCATGTGATTCCAAGTAAAGCATATCCATCATGCATCTAAAACCTTAATAGCACACACACACATATAAAATATATATTTCTATTATACAGTTATATAAAGTTGTACACATATCCAACTACATATATCTGTATTATATAGTTATATAAAGTTGTACACATATCCAACTGCATATACAGTTGGCTTTCTTTATTTAAGGGTTACATATCCTCCAGATCTGCATTCTTGGATTCAAACAAGCATACACTAAAATTTATATACATATGTATTCTATAAATAATATATATTAAATCACATCTATACTTAACATGTACAGTTTTCTAAATAATTTAAAATAATAACTATTTGAATATTTTAGTATTTTACTAAGTTGTATTAATTTAATATATTATAATGATTTAGTAAGCATAATAAATTATTTTATTATAAATAATCTAGATATTATTTTAAATGTATAAGAGGATATACATATATTGTGCTAATACTACACCATTTATATAACAAACTTTGAGCACTTGATGGTTTTTATCAGGTAAGTCCTATAGCTAATCTCCCTGAATACACATGGAAACACACACACACACACACACACACATATATACACACACTTGTTGTTGTTTATTTTTTAAGAATGTTGAGCAATTTTTAGCTTGTAGAAATCTCTTTCAAATATTATTTACTTTTAGATACTTGCTAATAAAGATTTCCTAGTTAATGGTTTATTAAATAAAGAATAAAAAAGACACAAAACTGGCTTCTGGTCTGGGCCTGAGCACTGAGCAGATCCTGGGTGGCAGCTCTGCCCCCAATCTCTAAGAATCCAGAGGAAGTGGGGCTCCCAGGTGCTCTCTCCTTGGCATTATCTTAGGTGAGTAGACAGCAAAGCCTGCCCCAAACAGGGAGTAACTGAGACCCACAAGGACCCAGGAAGTCACTCCTGGCCCAGAGCACTGGTTCCTTCCTGTCTGGGCCTGAGCACTGAGCAGATCCTGGGTGGCAGCTCTGCCCCCAATCTCTAAGAATTCAGAGGAAGTGGGGTTCCCAGGTGCTTTGACCCTGGCAGTGTCTTAGGTAAGCAGAGAGCAATGCCTGCCCCAAAAAGGGAGTAACTGGAACCCACTAGGACCCAAGAAGTCACTCCTGGCCCAGAGCACTGAGCAGATTTTGGGCCCCAGTTCTTACCCCAGTAGTAACACCCACCCCACACAGTTCTGATAAAACCAAGACAATAGGAAAGATAGGCTCCAGTCAGAGACAGGGCAGGTAGCACTAAGGAGATCCAGATGGCAAAAGGCAAGTGCAAGAACATAAGCATCAGCAACCCAGGGTACTTGGCTTCATTAGAACCTAGTTCTCCCACACAAGAAAGTCTTGAATTCCCCATATTACTAGGAAAGCAAGACTCAGATTTTAAATCACTTCTAATGATGATGAAAGAGGACTTTAAAAAGGACATAAACAGCACTCTCAAAGAATTTGAGGAGAACACAGGTAGACAGGTAGAAGCCCTTAAAGTGGAAACACAAAAAATCCTTAAAGAATTACAAGAGAACACAAACAAACAGGTGAAAGAATTGAACAAAATCATCCAGGATATAAAAATGGAAGTAGAAACAATCAAGAAATCACAAAGGGAGACTACCTTGGAGATAGAAAACCTAAGAAAGAAATCAGGAGTCATAGACACAAGCATCACCAACAGAATACAAGAGATAGAAGAGAGAATCTCAGATGCAGAAGATACCATACAAAATATTGACACAGCTGTCAAAGAAAACGCAAAATGCAAAAAGTTCTTAACACAAAATATCCAGGAAATCCAGGACACAATGAGGAGACCAAACCTAAGGATAGTAGGTATAGATGAGAGTGAAGATTCCCAACTTAAAGGGCCAATAAATATCTTCAACAAAATTATAGAAGAAAACTTCCCTAATCTAAAGAACAAGATGCCCATAAACATACAAGAAGCCTATAGAACGCCAAATAGACTAGACCAGAAAGGAAATACATCCTGTCACATAATAATCAAAACACCAAGTGCACAAAACAAAGAAAGAATATTAAATGTGGTAAGAAAAAAAAAGACCAAGTAACATATAAAAGAATACCTATCAGAATTACACCAGACTTCTCACCAGATACTATAAAAGCTAGAAGATGCTGGACAGATGTCATACAGACCCTAAGAGAACACAAATGCCAGCTAAGGTTACTATACCCAGGAAAACTCTCAATTACCATAGATGGAGAAACCAAGAAATTTCATGACAAAACCAAATTTACACAGTATCTTTCCACAAACCCAGCATTACAAAGGATAATAGCAGGAAAGCTCCAATGCAAGGAGGGAAATTATACCCTAGAAAAAGCAAGAAAGTAACCCTCTTCCAACAAATCTAAAAGATGGTAGCCACATAGAGATAACTTCACCTCTAATAACAAAAATAACAGGAAGCAACAATCACTGTTCCTTAACATCTCTTGACATCAATGGACTCAATCTTCCAATTAAAACACATAGGCTAATGGACTGGATACATAAACAGGGCCCAGCATTTTGCTGCATACAGGAAACTCACCTCAGTGACAAAGACAGACTCTAACTTAGAGTAAAAGGCTGGAAAACATTTTTTCAAGCAAATGTCCCTATGAAACAAGCTGGAGTAGCCATTCTCAAATCTCCAGCCAGAGAACACAAAGGAAGGAACCCATAGCTCCACCTGTATAGGTAGTTGAGGGTAGCCTTGCCAGGCATCAGTGGAAGTGGACAGCCTTGATACCTGAAAGTTCAGATTCCCTAGTGTTGTGGAATTTCAAGAGCAGGGAGGTGGGAATGAGAGGATGTTGAGAGCACACCCTCATAGTAATTGGAGGAGGGGGGATGGGGTAAGGGGTTAGGCATCAGTGGAAGTGGAGGACCTTGGTGCCTGAAAGTTTGGATTCCCTAGTGTTGGGAAATTTGAGAACAGAGAGGTGAAAATGGGAGGATGGTGGGAGTACACCCTCATAGAAACTCCCAGAATTATATGGATTAGACATGACAGAGGCAGGCTGCCAGAATACTAGGTTCCAGAATTCAAACAAAAATTATCTTGGTTCGAAAATTTGTTTTAAGAATTGTATATTGCAGAATACACAGCCTCGGTGTATCTACTCAAGTGAGTGGAGCAGACCCGCTCGAACCTCTGATGTCCTGGAATTGCACCTGGGTGCAGTGAAGACACAGATGTCAGAGGCTTATCAATTTACTCTTCCTCCTGCTCCTCTTCTAATATCTCAACTCCCATAATCAGCTTGAAGAAGTTAATGAAGAGTCCCCTATTCCCTGGGCTTGAGGACTGAGGTGGTTAATATAGGGCTGTCTCTCTAGGGAAAAGTAGTGGTTTTGTTGGAACAGGGAGGATTAGCTAGGATTTATTGCATAGCCATAACCTATTCGTAGAAATATGTATAATTGTTATTAAGATGAAGTTATAATTTCTTAAATGGTACAAAATTTACTTTGATTTCAAATTTAAGGTTTTCATTGGTATTAGCTTCTTATTGATATAAAGTGAGATTAATATTGTTACTCTCATAGACATTGTGCCTATATAACACACTTAGGAATACCAGGCTTAGACCCAGTCCTTCTTTAACTTTTTAAACTGATTTGAGACGGTTAGCCTGTGAGTTAAGGGCCTATAGCAAATTCATGGCTCTGAGTTTATTGTTAAGGTGTTTTCTATATTTTATTTAGCTGAGAGGAGTTAGCAAACAATAGTCCAGATTGCCTTACATGGATAGTTGGTTTTCAAAACGTCAGAAGTCCATAGAATTGACATTACAAACATTTCTGTATTAATGTCCATTTTGATTAGAGACCTATCTGCTCCTGACAGCTTCCTGTCTTGGATTCTAAGAAGAAATTGAGCATCTTTGGAGTTACTCCAGTTGTGGTGAGACAGCCACTAGGCAAGAACTGCCTCTTTTCATCTACAGACAAATCACTGTCCAGAAAAGGACACAGTTGTGGAATAGTCGACTGATTATATCTGCCAAGACAGAGTAATCAGCCCTTAATAATTCTACATCACTTGGTCTGTCAGATGATCCTGGGACAGAAGGCTGAAGATCAGATGCTCCAACGTTCTGTAGCATAGGGACTGTCCAGGTGCTCAGTGGTCTCTGTAATTTGGCTAAGTTTTAGAAGCTATGCTTGGTGCTTCGCATAATTTCAGTTAACTCAGCCGTTCTGGATTTCTGATGAGGTTGAAGACTTATAGTCTTATAGTCAATCCTGTCTATTTACTTTGAGAGAAAAGGTTTGAGAGGCTGGTTTTCAACTGACATTCATTCTAAAACCAAGGAAAAAAGCCAGGTTCAGAATTAAGTCTTTTAGTTAGGAGGGACAACAGGGGTTCTGATTAGTCAACAAAATGATGGACTGGGTATTGGGTCTATCTTGTACCTTACTGACACAAATTGGTATAGTTATGCTCTAATTGTATTCTAAGAGAAAAGTTTTATTTTAACAGGAACAGTGATATGTAGGAGGAGCTAAGTTGGGAGGAGTAAGAAGAGGAAGATAAGCAGTAAGAAGAGGAGGAGAAGGAGAGGAGGAGCTAGGTGATGCGGGGGGTGGGGCGGAGGGACACGAAGGTGGATGTTTGAGTGTCCCCGCCAGTCAAAGATAGTTGATATATCTAGGTTGAATATTGGGTTACACTTCTGGTTGACATTGAGTATTACCAAACTTATAAAGCCTTTGATTAACATTTAAAATATAGCATAAAAGCAAAAAGGAGAAGTGGGGGTGGGATAGGGGTTTTTCTAGGGAGGGGAAATGGCGAAAGGGGATGGCATCTGATATGTAAATAAATTATCCAATAAAGATTTTCACATAAAAAAAAAGACACAAAACTGCAGCTGGGTGTGAATCTGGGAGGAGTTAAGGGGAGTTGATAATTAAAATATTAAATATAAATAAAGGACTCCTAACCATGTCATCTTTCATTTTAGTTTTAACTCAGTGACTTAATGCTTAGCTGGTTATGTGGTACACATTTTTAACTACAGGACTCAGGAGATTAAGGAAGGAGGATTTTGAGTTTGAGGCCAGTTTTAGTACACACTGAAACTCCAAGAACTTTAAGAATGAGCAGCTAGTCAGATAAAGCCCTGTACTTAGTTGGCAACAATGATTGGAGTAGCAGAAACTCATGATCTGCTCACATACATCAGAAAATTAAAATTATTTCTACAGAAAAAAGACTCACAATAAATTTATTTTCATTTTCTTTTAACCCATCTTCTGCTTGTGGCAATTAGTTGAAATAACATCAAAGGACAGGTCTAGAGAACTGAATGCAGAGTTCTACCATACAATGATCATTATCAGGAGACAAGCCATGGTGGAGGAACACCTGCAGTTTCCAAAGCTAACTAACTTACTTGGACAGGTTTTCTGTGGTCTGGTTTTGCATCATTTATTTTTGAGATCTGCCAATTATTTCTTTAACACTGATGCAAGACCATTCCTTTCCATACCAGCAACCTTTTAAAGAGATACTTCTATTAACAAGTTAAGAGAATTTGCTGTCGTACATTGTACATTCTGCCAAGAAAGATACAACACTGAATATGTCACTCTGGAAAGTAAAACTGACGAATGGAAGAAACTCACACTTGGGAAACTCACTTTAGGAAACTATACATTTAAAAACAGCACCTTTTAGGTCTTTAATATCATATTCCTATGGAAGTTTATCCTTACTTTGTAGCAATATTTTTAGAAAGAAGTCTATATTTTTCTTTCACAATTACCTAGCATATAATATTTATATCAGAGGAAAACTTTCAAGAACTAATAGCAATAGCTATAAAAAATAAGTATGCAGGTTTTCTACTTTTAAAAAAAGTATCATCTAACAACAAACAGCCAAAAATCTGGAAAGGTAGCTCAGTGGTTGAGTACCTGCTTAGCATGCCTGAAGCCAAGGTTCCAGTCTTAAGTACAAAAGTATAACAAATAAACAAACAACCATAAACCACTAAACAAAAACACAAACAACAAAAAAAAAGCAATGGTTAAACAGCTGTTTAGGATGGAGAAAACTGGACATCAGGTAGTTTTCAAATTTTTAGGTTCCCTGTAAATTATTCCAAAAATATTCTTGATAAATTATTAATAATTTACTGTGATAAAACTGGCTACTGGCTCTATAGTCTTCACGGATTAACCCTTACCCTGCCAAAGACAGTGGGTATTGTGAAGTTCATCTTACCTCGACACCAGTCACAGCCTGAGAGTCCTCTTTATTTTCTGTGTCTTGGTGAATACTGGAATTATGATCTTTCTCTGCTCTGAACAGGGGCAGCAACTGTGTTTTTGCAGCCTGCCTGGAAAGATGCTCCTCCAGCCACCCAGGGTTTTCTTGAGAAAGGCTGGGCATGTTTTCCTAACAAATGCCCCACAGGAATCTTGTCATCTGCTTTTACCAACACCCATGGATCCTCTCTGTTCTTTGGCTGGCTAATGCTGGCCCATGTCTGAGTCTGCTGGGGACCTTCTTGCAATGTTACTCTAAGCAAAGCAAAAGACTAATCCCTGCTGTGGATCAGTAGTGGCTTATCCACCTATCTTATCCTTCTGTTCCAGATATAGCTGCTCACTGAGTGTGTATGCCAAGACTGCCCTCTGTAGGTGAGTAAAGAAAGTTTCTTCTTTATAAGCCACCAGGCTGGAGCACAGTGAGTGAGAAGAAGCTGCACAAATGACGAATGTGTTGTGAAAGCCATCTGAGGGGACCTTTGAGGCAGCCCCCCACCTCTTCATGGTACCCTTCTGATGTTGCCCCATGCCTTCGTGCCTTTATGAAAGCAAAGCACCCGAGAGGTCCGCGAAAGCAATGCTGCTGCTGCTTCTTGGTGTGTCAGCTGCTGTTCTGTAGTTTGTCAGTACAGGGAGGGAACTGTTTGGTGGCTGTGTCCACAGGGAGGGAAGCACTAAGGGTTTATATTAGGAAGCAACTGGGCCTGAATGGATATTTGACCGTGGATATTTCTGGAGAACAGCAGGCAACTAACTGACTGTATCCTGCGTGTGTCCAAAAAACTTGGATTAACAGTAGTTACTCCTGAGGCTGAACAATAGTTAGTCCTTGACTCCTGGACGTATAGTATCAGCCACACGTAGGATAAGTCTTCCCATTTCAATTAACCCAATTTAGAAAGTCTCTCTCAGTCTTGCCAAGGAGTTCATCTACGTGATTCTAAATCATGTCAGACTGAGGATGTCACTATTTTACAGCTGTTCTTCTTTTCTTGCCCACAACATTAAGTCACTCAGTCCTTTCCTCATGAAACTGCATGTTCCTCATGTCTTTCTGTTCTTCTCCTCTTTGCCTGCTGTAGACTTAAAGAGCATAGTGAACAGTAACCCAGTTTTTTTCTCAAACAGACAACATTATATATACATACTTTTATGTGATAGTCATATAACAGTCAAGGCTTGAAATTCAAGCTGAGTTATGAAAGAAACTTCATGTGGGTGGCACAGAGGAACACTTGGAAATATAAGAACATCTCTTCCAATCTCAGCCTATTTCATATTCAACCCACAGACCGTAACTGCTAAGCTATTAATGGAAGTTGTAGGAAGAAACGATTTTCATATTTGTTTTTTCAGGTGTTTGCTTCAAATCTCCAGTCTCTCCTCGGAGAGTTTCAATGTCTCATGATTGAAGGGACCCTTGTACTGTGGGGTGCTCCCCTCTGGACCTAGGGTTAGGCATAGACCACACACAAACACCAATTTCCAAGCATAAAAATGAGCACAAAGGATCCTTTATTGAGCAAGGCAAAGAGTGGCTGAATCTGAATCACATAAAAACAGTAGCAAATAACTTTACAGGTGTTGATTTTTAAGAGGGAAAGGGGGAGGTCTGTGTTAGAACGAGATAGGACATGTTGTGTAAGTTCTGATAGGTTAGTCAAAATAATGAATTTTGATTCCTGGAGCTTGATGTTTTTGATAGTTAGGCCTTGGTGATCAGTCTTAGGAATGAGTCACTGGTCAAATAAGGGAATGGACATTGTGGGCTGGCTTTAGGAATGTGATCTAATGGTTTAGCTAAGTGGGAGAAAGGTAAAAGGCAAAACCTGTCATTGCTATGTTTGCCATGCTTGGGCCTGTTTGCCATGATCTGGCCTGCTGGAGCTCTTTAATGATTTTTATTAGGATGCACACATTTTTGCCATTTGTATCTATTCTTTGTCGTAAAAGTACTCCCTAGGACTCTTAATGAATGAAACATCCAGAGTATTAAAATCTCAGGAGACGAGATTAGCTCTCTCGTTAAGCATAGGGTACAGATGATGCTGGAAACTGTAAGGTGCTCATCAAGGGCTGCAGGGAATTGTTCTGAGAACAAAGATCCTGAATATTTAGAAAAAAATCTAATTTGTCAGTTGTCTCGTGGACTGGAAATAAAGCAGAGATTTCTTTCTTTCTTTCTTTCTTTCTTTCTTTCTTTCTTTCTTTCTTCCTTTTTTCCTTCCTTTCTTCCTTTCTTTCTCTTTTTCATTCTTTCTCTTTTTCTTGTTTGGACAGGTTCCCACTCCCAGGGTGGTCTAGAATTTACTACGCAAACAAGGCTAACTTTGGACTCTGGCTCCTCCTGTCTTCCCTTCTGGAACACTGAGATTATAAATATGTGTACCCCTTATTTTCTTGACTCTTTAAAACATTAAAATTAACTGTTTTATTTTGGGAAGAGGGAGTTCATGAATAGTACACACTCACTTTCTCCCTTTTCTATAATAAAAAAAATTTCCCTTAGATTTGTTTTCCAAAGAATAATCGTGTTTCGACTTCTGGCTAAGACATAATGGCAGTGGTCCAATCCTCTGCCTTAAAATAATCTGGAACTTTTCATTCTTTAACATTCTTATCTATAGAGACTTTTAGAGGTATAGTGAAATTGCATGTTCTCAGTACACACATAAAAACTGCACCTGATAAACACAATATCTATTTAAGCTTTTATGTTTTGCTAACAATTAGGTTTTCTATGTACTAATAATCAAATATCCTATAACAAATGTGACTCAAATTAAAATTCTGGAGATGAAAAAGTCAGTTGCTGAGCATGCGAGCAAAGCACTGAATTTGAAGGTGTGGCCAAAGAAACTATCCAAGGCAAAATATAGAAATCAAAAGCAATGGAAAAATCAACAGAGCATTAGTGAACTATGGGATCCCTATGTACATCTAGTCAGTCTCTGTGGAGAGGATGGAGTACACACAGTATCCTAGGAAGACACCAGTGAAATGGCCCAGCAGACAAAGTTGTTGTTGCCAAGCCTGAAAATGAATTTGATCCCTGGGGGTACCAGTGTGGCAGAAAGAGAGAACCTGCTTCCACAAATTGTTTTCTAATGATCACATATGTGTCATGGCACACAGGAATAAATAAAGAAATTAAAAACAGAATAAAAAACCTTGAAGAAATAAAGGCCCAAATATTTCTATATTACACAGTCTCAACAAATCTGAAATTTAAGACACATCAAACTATGAAAAGGCACATTATTCTAAAACTAATCAAACTGGTGAGAAAGAGAAATCTTAAAAGCACTCAGAGAAAATAAGAAAACCCGTGAGAACTGAAGTCGCTAGGGCCGAGCAGATTGCACAGAGGAACAAGGCCGGCGGGAAGACAGTGGGGAACTTAAGCAATAGCAACACAGCTTAAAGAAACGGCCAGCGAGAACTTGCTTTCCTCTGAGAACATTATTAAACGATGAGGGCAAAATACAGAAGTCTTCAGACATTCGAAGGCTGTAAGAAAAATCAGCATTGGACCTTAACTATGAGAAAGGCTGTGTGAAGTCTTTTAATGTAAAAGGAAAATGGCAAACTCCAAGATCTGAATGTTAAAAAAAAAAAAAAAAAAAAGTGTTCTCAAAATGGTAACTAGATACGAAGATACCAAAATTATTTAATTCTCCTTATAGGTTGTTTCAAGAAAAAGTTCTAATAGGAGAGCTGGGGATAGCTCAGATGTAATTACGATGCATGCCCACTGTGTGTGAAGTACAAGGTTCATCTCTTAGTAGAAATTTTAGGAACAATCCCTGAAATAACAAAACAAATGAACAGGAAAAATTCAGCAATCAATTAAAGAAAAAGATCTGTTTGATATAGAAAGAATGTAAAATGTACAATATAGTCTCACAAAGCAAACCTCAGGTTCAAATGCCTTTATCACTGAATCTCAACATTAGTTTTTGAAAGTTAGAGGGAACACATGGGCCTGGAGAGAGACCCAAGTAAAGAACTGTCTGTAGTGACTCATGCCTGTCATTCTAGAACTGGGGAAGCAGAGATAGGAGCACCCTTGAAGCTCACTGGCCAAGCAAGTCTAGCATAATCTGGGAGTCCTAGATTATAGTAAAAAGAAAAATACCCAAGGGGGGATGTCTCCTGAGGAATGATACTCAAGGCTGACCTCTGGCCTCCACATGTATATATACCCATATACGCATATGTACATGTTGGTATGTAAGCACACACACACATACACAAATACACACCATGTATCTTAGTGAATTAATGGCATGAATGTTATACAGGTAACTACTTTTTGATTGGATTTGAGGCTCAACCCATGAGAGGGAATTTATATCTGACTGGGCAAAAGTCACATGATTTTGCTAAATGGACAGGTTGTCAAACTGTGTTCTAAATATTGATGTTTATACACATAGATTAGTGCTGCTCTCAACCTCGGCCAGAGAAGTTCTTGTGGAAGTGTGTTAAAAAATTTTTATGAAATAAATCCTGGTGAGTTTGCTACTGGTTCAATGGTTTATGTTCCAGAATGAAACACACACACACACACACACACACACACACACAGAGCCTTTATATTTTGCTATGCCTTAAACAGCTCAATAGTTGGGCCACTGCCTTACCTCCATGCCATCAATCCTGAGTTATTACTTACTAGATTCTGTGTTCTATCTTGGTGCTCTGGACCCAGAGAGCTGCCCAATTAGGCCATGCTCTGGGCCACTCTCTGAGACATGCTCTCCCAGTTTCTTCACATGACAGCCGTGCCTCTCTGTTATGAACTCTTCCCAGGCATGCTGTCTTTCCTCTCCTCCACACTCTCCCAGCATGACGGATGTCCCCTTCTCTCTTCTCTCTCTTAGTTCCAAGCTTGAAACTCCCTCTGTCTAGCCTGCCCAGCCATTGGCTGTTGGCATCTTTATTTACCAATCAGAACCAACTAGGGGCAGGATCTTTCAGTGTCTTGCATGCAGACCTGCAGACTTTCTCATGCTAATAATTTTGGGGACCCAAATTAACATTAGAATACAAGCAGCATTAGGTCAAACCCACTACAGAAGCAGGCAGTGGTTAGTGCAGAGACCCATAACTGGTCAAAGTACTGCAAATAAGTGACTGTTGAATGTTGTGCTCAGTCCTATATGGGACCTATATCAATACTCTCTTCTTATCCAAAGCTTAGAGAATTTTATGGAAAAGGAGGTTTAAAAATGTAAGAACCAGAGGATAGATTGGAGTGCTATGAAATGCTACTTTCTATACAGTCCATGGCTGTTGGGTTCATGAAATCACAGCAGCTGTGCTTACCTGCACAAGACCTACATGAGATGAGGTCTTTCAACATTCTAACACGAATGTGGATGGACACATGAGCCAACCCCCTACCATCCACCCTCCTCCTAGCTGAGAAGCTATTGTCAGCTAATGGCTGCAGGGTAAGTGCAATAATTTTTTTTCAGAGGTATAGACACTGCTACATTGCCTATGATCCATAAACAACAACCCTTCCCCTCACCACATGTACATGCAAGCAACACTAATTGAACTCAGTGGTTTCTGTGGCTAGTGAGCTCATAGTTCTGTCATTTTCCTAAACTACTATAATTCTTATCTATGTCATAAATACTTATCCTTATACCCATAGATAAGCATAATTCTTGCTCCTAATAAAAAAACCTTCTTTTTGCAGCACAGAGAGAACAGCTGGCCTGGGCAGCCTACTTCCAGCTAATACAAACAAACAAAAACCCCAAACAAAAAACAAATAAAAACAAAACAAAAAACCCAAACCAACCAACCAACAAAACAAAACAAAACACCCCTCAGGGAACATCTCAGC
Source organism: Rhabdomys pumilio (assembly GCA_030674055.1). NCBI lineage: Eukaryota > Metazoa > Chordata > Mammalia > Rodentia > Muridae > Rhabdomys > Rhabdomys pumilio. The sequence goes on along the minus strand of JANHMN010000004.1, from coordinate 140,603,094 downwards.
AGAAAGATCTTAAGAATCAGAGGACCAGAAAGTTTGCTGCAAGATTGTGACTTCTAGATATGACAGGGAAGCTAGACATGAGCTTTCAGCAATATGGCTGCTTAAACAAGAGCTGAATAATGATAGCATGTCAATATGAAGAGATATAAGCAATTAAATTTGAAGAGAGGTGAGAATTCACCAGGGATGAGCTTCCTAATTGATAATCCAATACCAAGTGATCAGCTCTAAAAACATACATATACAAACAATACTCTGTGAATCTAACAGGTTGTATTTATATAATAATTATATGTGAATATATGTTAACATAAATATATCTAACTAATAATTAAAGAGGAGGAGCCCATGAATTTAGGAGGAAGCTGAGGAACATGGGAAGGAGGGGGAGAAATTATACAATCATATTTAACTAAAAATACAATAAATTTTAAAAAAATGAAAGAATAAAAGCTTAGTAGGTTATAGTTTGTGTAAAAAAGATACAAAATAGGTTGAATATGTAGAGGGGAAAGCCTTCTTGGGGTTGTAAAAGAGGAATGAGAAGGTGGAACTGGGGATTAATATAATGAAAATACATATGCATCAAAGAATAAATAAAAACCATAGAAAAATAAAAGTACTTATTGGTAGTGAAAATGCATGGAGTTATATAAAGCATTTAAACTGTAAAAAAGAGTAGATCATATTGCATTCGCCAGAGTTAACCTATGTGAAGAAACACCCCAAATGTCTGGGGATGTACCTCAGTTGAGGCTCTACCTTTTCTCTACCTAGTAATGTAAAAAGAAGTAAAAATAGACCATTCTAAAGGATATCATTCTACATTTTACAGCAGTGCACACATATAAATACCCATATATAAACATCTAGTTAAACAAAAGCTATATGACCACAGACTTAGTGAATGTGCCTCCTTCATTCATTTAACACAGCATACCTGGCTTCTATGTCCAACTTTAGCTTTGAATACCCGCTGTTGGCTGTTATACATGATATTGTATTATTTTCTCTCTTCCTTAGTCTATGTGTTTAATTTCCAACCCCTAATGTGGGTGCATTTGGGCCTTTATGAATGTAATTAACTAACTCTCATCATAAAAGACAAGAGGGAGCTGCCCTCTCCTCACCTTGCAGGGCACGAGACGTCAGACTCAGGAATTCAACTTAATTTTGGACTTTTGGTTTCTAGATCTTTAAGAAATTAACACATTTCCACCTCTCCCCTTAAAAACAAAAAACAAAAAACAAAAACAAAAACAAAAACAAAAACAAAAACAAAGCATACCACAGGATCTCACTGTATAGATTAGGATAGTCTGAGATTGGAGATCCTCCTGCCTCAGTTCCCCAAGTACTGGGACTGCAGGTATGCACTTTAGGCTAGCTTGAAAAATACAGTTTTGCTTGTTGATTATTCGTCTGTGTAGTTTAGTATATTTTGTCATGACAACTCAAGGCTACTACTGTAGTTTGTTTTCTAGTTGATAAAAATATGCCGGGTGGTGGTGGCACATGCCTTTAATCTCAGCACTTGGGAGGCGGAGGCAGGCGGATTTCTGAGTTCGAGGCCAGCTTGGTCTACAGAGTGAGTTCCAGGACAGCCAGGGCTACTCAGAGAAACCCTGTCTCAAAAAACCAAAAAAAAAAAAAAACCCCCAAAAAACCAAAAAAAAAAAAACCAAAAAAAAAAAAAGATAAAAATATATACAGTGAAAATGACCATCCTACATAAAGCAGTCTACAGATCCAGTGCAATCTCCATCAAAATCCTCATACATTTCCTCACAGAAATTGAAAGGACATTTTTCAGCTTCATATGGAAACACACACACACACACACACACACACACACACACACACACACACAAACCAGTATAGCTGCAAAAAATCCTGAATAATAAAAGAGGTGCTGGACGTATCACCATCTCCAATCTGTACTACAGAGCTATAGAGCTATAGTAATAAAAAGAGAATGATATTACCATAAATGTGGACATGTTGGTCAATGAAGTTGAATTGAAGAACCAGACATAAATCCAAATGCCCATGGACACTGATTTTTGATAAAGAAGCCAGAAATACATCGTAGGAAAAAATACAGCATCTTCAACAAATGGTGTTAGTTGAATGCAGATAGAGCTATACTTACTACCCTACACAAAACTCAACTCCAAATGGATCAAAGACTTCAACATAAGGTCAGATACCCTGAATCTGATAGAAGAGAAAATGGGGAATAGTCTTGAACTCATTGGCACAAGAGAAGACTTCTTGAACAGAACACTGATAGCACAGGCACTAAGATCAACAATTTATTAATGGGCTTCATGAGACAGAGAAGTTTCTACATGGAGTCATCACATAATAGTGGTGCAATAGCCACAACTTCATGTTATTTTGTAATAGCAAGGCCATGTCCTCTGCACAGCATGGAACTTACTTCCCTCTATTCGTAATGGTTGGTCAAAAGAGTTACTGAGTTGCTTTTCCTCTAGGCTTATTGCTGACATTTGAAGCCAGGAATCTTCCTGTATATGATGTGTTATTGACATGTTTCCAGTTATCATCAGTGGTTTCTGGGTACCAAATATCAGTATCCCTTCTCACTGCTGTAGTAGTAACCCCCAAAGTCTCAGTTTCAACCTTAAGTGAGAAGGGATACCTATAAAACATGTACTACATTTGGTAGACAGCTAATGTAAAAAGCTTTGAAATTTGTACATTTGTTATAAACTAGTTATTTTACTACACAGTCATTGGGTTAATTCTAGTATTTTCTTGGTAAGCAAATCTTCAATTTAGGGTACAGTTTTTGTAGTTCCTTTGGGCTGGGTGTAGCTCAGTGGTAGAATGTATGTTTGGCATTCTCTCAATCTCTGGAACCTCCCCCCCCCACCATGAAAGGAACTTAATTCATAGTATCAGTCATTTTGAAAGAGAAGGTTCAAGTATGCAGCATAAGGATTATCTTATAATTACTTGGTAATTGTTCGTTTCTTTGGGACACACATATGTTTATCTCAGGTTCATGTTGTGATGCCCAGGCTGGCCTCGATGTGCCTTATTTCCTCTTTCTGCTCCAGTTCCAAGATTACAGGCATGCACTACCATGCCAGGCTGCACGACTCAGTTAAAAAATTACATTAAAATTTTATTTATGTACTTATTGTGTATGGGTGTAGGCATGTACACTGAACATTGAGTGAGTGGAAGCCAGCAGACAACTTTCAGAGCTCCTGTTGTCACTTTCTATCTTGTGTGTCTGACGAGGGAACTCAACGGTTGGGTTTGGTGGCAATGCCATTGTTTACCAGGAGAGTATTTCCATGGCCCTGAACTACCCAGTTTTAATAAGGTAACATGGTTCTACTTCAGGTTAGGAAAATAGCAATTTGTGGAGTGTTTGCCTCACTCAAAGAGGCCCTGTGCCCAACCCCCAATATGGCTAAAAACAAAGTTTTCCTTCAGAAAAATAAGGCATATTATGGCAGGTATAAGCTATAGCCCCTTTTATATTAGAGACTTGCCCTTTTGTATCTTTATCCAGAAACTTCTATTAAATCAGGGTGTATCCTTCTACCTAATTTCTGATGGAATAATGAGCCTATGATGTCCTAACCTAATGAACCCATGAAAAAAGTTTAATACCTGCTTGGCAAAGGGGAACCAAAGGCTGAAGAAATGAATAGGTTAAGGATTAGGAGAGTTGCTTGCGTTATCCAGGTGAAACTTGGATACCTCTTTGAGCTGTGGTCAGTGAAGGGCAGACATGATTATGGTGACTTAGAACACAGAGGGTAGAAAAACAGATTCTCCTGAGCTTCTAGCATAAAGTTATTCCAGTCTAAAGCTGTTCAGATGGGGGAGACCTATTTTTCTGGACTTCTGACCCACACACCATAAGATGATGAATTTATGCTTGATTTAACACTATAATTGTGGTAATTTGTTGCAGTAGTGATAAAAAAATCAATATCATCTTCTACGCTTTTTTTTCTTTATATCTCATGATGGTTTTTGAAACTTGACCTCAGAAATGTTTTTTAAAGTAACACTATACTGGTTATTTTTCATACGTTCCTTTGTGTGCTCTTTTACTCGCTTCCAAACACTATTATATAGATTTTGGTGTAATCAGAAGACAAAGGGTAGCTCAGGTCTTTGGGTTTAAGATAGATTGTGAGGTAAACATATAAGCCGAGAGAAAATGAAGTTAGGTAAACAATGAATAACGTTTTTCTGAGACATATATTACTGGTTAAGCCTGCAATCGTGGGTCTATGACTCATTTCTCAGTCTGATCTTAAAATGTGAGTATGAATGTCTGGTCCGCTGAGATGTTTAATTCAAACAAACTAAAACCACTCAAAGGTCATAAATCAAGCTTCTCCAAAGACTGATGTCAGGAGATTTGGCTTCTTTGGTACGGGTGGCCTGCGGTGTGGCGAGCTCTGCCAGCTTGAAGTACCCAAGGAAGTGGCCTGGTCACGGCCGCCTATTGTGCGGTCCAGCAGTTTTGGGCCCTCTCGGCTTCCGTCCGCCGCTGCGGTCACGTGCCGCTGCTCACGTGCCAGAGGCTGCTGTCACTTTGCAGCTGTTCCGGCTTCATCAGTGTGAGTCTCTTAACATCTCCCGCTGAGTCGCCTTCGCTTTGCTCCAGGTCTCCGGTGGCCACCGAGGCCTCGGATCTCGACCGGCGCCTGCCCGCCCGTCCGGCCCTTACTCCCCGAGGCTATCGAGGTGAGGCCGCCTGGGGCCCCTTCCTGGCTCCGGAGAGCCGGCTGTTTTCTGTGCTGTCCGCTCCAGGGTCTGCGGAGCCTCAGGGCCTTCCCGGCACAGGGAAGTGGAGAGCGCGGGGGTGGGCAGGCTTGAGCCGGGGCCTCCGGGGAGGCTGTGCCGTGTCCTTGGGTTCCAGCCTTTCCCGGATGGAGCCGGTTCTACCTGGGACCCGCAGTCTGCGCCGACCTTGCTTGTTTAGGCAGCAAGTCCCCACTAAGAGAAATTAAGTTCCACACTGACTAAGCACATTGGGGACGCGGAATAGAATTTGGGTATGATTTTTTTTCTTTTTAACCTCCTTTTACTCGTGGGCAAGAACGTAAGATTTGGGAATGGAAAGTTAGGTTTTTGCATCGTAGTAAAATGAGGTGTAACTTATCTATTACGTTGAGGAATGAGGATTTTGGTTTTTTGTAGCTCATTGTACACTTTTCTTGTCAGAATAGACTCCCATTGTTGGCTGGACCTAAGTTTCAGAAATTTCTTTCACTATTGATTTTGAAAATATTTTGTCAATTTCTGTTTAAAAAGAAGGCACGGGTATATCACACCTCTTGGTATATTTTATTTTGAATCAGTAATTTTAAAGAAAGGAATTAATAAAATGACTTTGTAAATCAAAGCACAATAGATGCTACTGAAATACCATAGTTGGCCCTTTTCTGTATTTTAATTTTTGTAGAAGAGATTGGAACGTGTTTGAGTAGATTTAAAGTAGTGGACTTCTGGGTTATTTTTAGCATACTCAAAGCACTGGGTATGATTGTACTAAAGGTGGTCGAAGAGTTTTGTTTAATATTCTATTTAATTCCAATTTTGCTGTCCCTTAAATGGCTATTTTAAAAATTTCAGTGTATATTGAGGCTAATAATTAAAAACACTTCTCTGGAAAAGAACAAGCCAATAGAAAGCCCTTTTATGGGGTGATAGACAAAATTTGAAATATGTTAGTGCTTTTCAGACCTAGGATATTTAATATTCAAGCCAAGTGAAATCAATATGGTTGTATTAATACTAGTAGTTCAAAAAATAAAATGCCTGTTATTTTGTTTTTATCTTGACCCTAAATTGAAGGTCTGTGGAGAAACATTCAAAGTCATAAAGTTTAGATGACCAAGATGGACATTCGAGGTGCGGTGGACGCTGCTGTCCCAACTAACATCATTGCGGCCAAGGCTGCTGAAGTCCGTGCCAACAAAGTGAACTGGCAGTCCTATCTTCAGTGCGTACTGGTTTGTTGTGAGTCACGGATGTCATGTGCTTTTGCATCAGGCTTTTTCATGGTCATGCTTCTATGAGAGAAATACCGGAAAAATACTAATAAATTAAGTTTAACATTTCCTCCTCTGCATAGCTAGCTGTCTTAGGGAGTCTACCTGGTATGATAGGAACAGCTTAAGGAAATAGAACAGTTCATGGTAGTTATTTTATTTTATTATGTGTGTATGACTGTTTTTGCCTGCATGTTTGTATGTGTGCCACATGCATATTAGTGCCCTCAGAGCTTAAAGAGGGTCTCAGATAACCTGGAACTGGAGTTACAGATGATTGTAATACACCATGTGTGTGCTGCATGCCATGCCTGTGCAAGTCAGAGGACAACCTGTGGAAAAACTGGTTCTTTGGTACTAGGGATCAAATTGAGATTGCCAGATTTGAGTGGCAGGTATGTTTACTAACCCCCTGCCCCCAGTCATTTCATCAGCTCTCATGTATTCTTCATACTATTTCATCATTTTATTTCATATGGGTTTATTTTGGCATATTTATATCTGAGTTACTGAGGGTCAGATTTGAATATGCACAGTGAAAAATCAATTAAGAAATCTGTTGCTTAATTTTTGTCTTGCCTACTACACAAAGGTTATATAGAGTAGCATTTCAAAAGGAACTCAGTATCAAAACAGACCTTCACTTCATTATTAGCTATGATGATAGGAAGATAGGCTTATGAGTATATAAAAAAAGGGTAGCTCATTTCACCATCAGAAGTTACCTGATGTGGTGATCCTTCTATTGATGCTTCAAGGATGAGTGCTAGTTGACCACGTGGCAGAAAAGAGGACCTGTCCGAATCCAACAGAGATTGTCATAAAGGGAAGATTGTGCTGGAAGTTATTTATAGTTTGGAGGTGAGCAGCAGTGAGAACTGAAGCTCACAGCAAGGCAGGGGATGGTTGTGATATTCTGGGGATCTGGGTACCCTTGCGAGGGGTTGGGGCTGTTCCTGTCACTTGGTGCTTTTCAAGATGATTCTTAAGTTTCATCCACAATATATTTGAAGTCTGAGAAGGTCAACATGAACAAAGGTTCATATTGTAGAGCTGCCTTTTCAAAAAACAGTGTATCCTCGTGGGGGAGCTTTGAGGAGCCCAGCTGTAGAGTGCTTGCACAATGAGTGTGAATGTGGATGCACTGTACTACAAGAACCATCCAGTGGAAGAGGTGGGGTTGTGGAGCTAGCTGAGTCTTAGGGAGAAGTGGTAGTGGTAGTGTTAAGGTGGTTGGAGTGCTCAGAATTGGACAGATTTGAAAAAGACAGTGTTCAGCTTGATGTGTGTGTGTGAAAGATTTCTAGGATGACATCCACATCTCTGTCTTAAAGGACCTGCTTTATTGTGGGGCCAGCCACTAAAGGACTGTCAAAGAAAGATGTACACACAATTTTCCCCACTGGTCAATGTGTAGTATTTAAATCCTCTGAACTGACTTCTTTAGTCTAGAAAGCTTTTAGATTAGAGGACAAGGAGTTGCATGCTTGTAGAGCCTGACTGTTTGTAATGCAAACAGAAGAGTGTTGATCGGAAAGCACTAGCAGGGCAGCAGGACAGAAGGCTTGCTTTTTGAGTGATTTTTCAGTCGTGTACTTTTCCACCCCTGAGGCTTCGATGCTACATACATCTTATTTTCTTTTTTCCCAGTTTGACCTTTATTTTGTTGTCTGAGTTATAGATTCCTTTGTAAGCCCCCTCTGCTCTGTATGTTTATGTGCAAATAAATGTTCCTCAAATATATCCAAATGTTTGTTCTTGAACCTTCTGATATGGGGACACTAGTGAGTATGAAATGCCCTGAAAGAACAGTTACACTGTGGATATGATATACAGCACAATCAGTGGCTCTTGTATCACAACGTCTATGGAAGATATAAAACCAGTAGGGGAGTTATCTTGTGCCAAAGTCCAATATGCTTTTGTCCTTGTGAATTAATATGTTATGAAAATACAGTTGTGGGCTGGAGAAATAGCTGAGTGGTTAAGAGCACTGACTGCTCTTCCAGAGGTCCTGAATTCAATTCCCAGCAACCACATGGTGGCTCACAACCATCTGTAATGGGATCAGATGCCCTCTTTTGGTGTGTCTGAAGATAATGACAATGTACTTACATAAAATGAAATCTTAAAAAAAAAGAATGTTCATCTGTTTAATAAAATACATTGTATTTGATTAAGCTTTTACTTAACTAGGCAGTATAAAAATACAAGTGGGGATGGGTTTGTGTTTGTTAAACAGGAATCCAGCAAAAGCATATGTTGAGGATACAAGAACTATAATACAGTAACAGACCCTTACAAATTAAATAATAAACTATGCTAAGTATTAAGTGAAGAAATCTGACACATGTACACATACATAGATATAAAGCAAAAGGAGACACATGTCAAGGAAGGAATAAATAGCTGTGTAGGAGCATTGCGGAAGTCTTCACAGAGCACATGAAGAGCCTCATAGTAGTAATTAAGCAGAAGGAATGGGGACTGCAGTGTAGGGAGCCCTGGCTACAGAGCTCAGGCTTGAATGTGTAGTGGTTGAGGGCTTCAAGTAGCTTATCATGGTTCAGGTTCTTTTAGGGGAAGTCTGTGTCTTGAATCGAGTCATATGGAGACTTGCAGGGTTGTTCTGCTGTCATGTCTTATCATGGAGGGTCTGGATTTAGACCTTAGTGTTTGGGGGTGGTGGTAGTTATTGTGACATACCAGAGTTCTTGGTGAATAGAACAGCTAAAAGGGTTAAAGCCATCCTGGGATTGGAGCTGAATCTGTTTTTACTTGGAAATAAGAGATAGCTGGAGATGATTTGGTAGAGAGAGGAAGATCAGATTCTGTTGGCTTGAATCTTTTGAAAGGAGTTCAGGAAGAAAAGCAAAACTTTAAGGATTAACAGTTGGATACAAACTGACAAACAAAAAGCCAATGGTGAAGGAACTCTACTGGGAGGAAAATGGGATCTAGGAAGATTTTGGAGAAGACAGAGGTCAGAATAAAGAGGGTTTTTTTTTTTTTTTTGTTTTTTTGTTTTTTTTTTTAAGACAGAGTCTCACTATGCAGCTCTGGTTGTCCTGAAACATATTATATAGACCAGGCTGGCTCTGCCTTTGCCTTCCAGTGCTGGGATTAAAGGCATGAGCCACTATGCCTGGCTAAGGAGAGGTTAATTTTTAAAGAAAAGGAAGATGATGTATTCTTAACTGGAAGAGAAAAAAAATGTCAGGAAATGACTGTAGAACTTGACTATAAAGTGACTTTGGGTCTGCCAGATCACAGCCAACCATTGGACTGAGCACAGGGACCTCAATGGAGGAGTTAGGTGAAGGATTACAGAAGCCTTATCTGGCATCAATGGGAAGGGAAGCCCTTGGTCCTGTGAAGGCTTGATGTCCCAGTGTAGAGGAATGCTAGGGCAGTGAGGTGGGAGTGAGTAAGTGGGTGGTTGGGTGAGCTCCCTCATTAAAGCAGGGTAAGGAGGGATGGATTAGGGGGTTTGCAGAGGGGAAACTGGGAAAGGGGATAACATTTGAAATGTAAATAAATAAAATATCCAATTAAAAATTTAAAAAAAAAAGTGGTTTTGGTTGTAGTGAGTTTAGGGTGAGACTTTGAATAAAAGAGGTGACATTGTATTGAATCCTTACAGTGGGCCAGGTGCTGTATTAATTGTGTCTTGATTATGTAGTTCTGTCCTTTATACAAGCCCTTTAAAAGTCATGTGGTTCTTGTTCTTTTGCTTAGGTAAATCCAGACTACACGGAGATCACTCAGTCACTAAATGGTAGAGCTAAATTTTTAGATTATGACAAAGCTCTTAGCACTTGTCTCTTATAAATTTCAGAAAGACAAATTTCAATGAGTTAAAAGATATTTACTAGTTTCCTTTGTGTTTCTATAGTCAGGGAATACTGTTCCATAAAATGGAGTGTTTTCTGATGGGCTGACCACAGGAGGCTAGTTTAATGGGCAAGGTGGGCATAAAGATCAGAAATGTCTGCAACACATAAAGATTCCTCATGTCTAAGTTACTGTCCTTCGGTGGGGATGGAGAGCCAGAATAGTAGATTTGGTTATGGTTAGGTTAGTCAGGTGTGTTTTTTTTTTTTTGGCTAGCATTTAAACACAGGATACTCCTTACTGTGCCCATTGACACTACACGGTTTGTGAAATTGGCTATCTTTTCTGGTTATGTTAGACTCTTTAGTTCTGTGGGGACCAATACAGGAGCCTAATACAAAACAGTGCCCTCCTGTAATTTTCTAGAACACACCAAGGAGGAAGAAAAAATATTTCGAATTTCTGTGTCTTTCATAGTGCCTGCTCAGGACTTACTGAACAGAATAATTCATCCTTCCTTTCTAGGGGACAGATGATTTCTGCTGAAGATTGTGAATTTATTCAAAGGTTTGAAATGAAAAGAAGTTCTGAGGAGAAACAAGAGATGCTTCAAACTGAAGGCAGCCAGGTGATCTTTTTATTTTATAATGAACACTTATTTCCCTATCATTATAAAGTCTGGAAAGGCCTGGGGTATAGCTCAGGTAGTAGTGTACCTAGTTAGCATGTACAAGAAAGACCATGGGTTCAACTTCCAGTCTCAAATTACAACGTAGAAATTAAAATGCTAGAAAACCAATTATGACTATGTAATAGTATATTGTATGTATGTTATTAACATTAGTACTAACTACTTTTTGCCATGGTAGCTAAAAACCCCATTGGATTTTTGCTTGCTTAGGCAAGTGCTCTACCAATGAGCTACATTTCAGCCTTTATTATTAGGAGGCAAGATTCTGTTAAATTGTGCTTAGCTGGCCTCCAGATTGGACCCTCATAAAATATCTGGAACTGCAGCCCTATGCCATTATAGCCATGTCTTTATTACAGTTTTGAATTCCTTCTTTTTTCTTTACTTTTTGTAGTACTGAGGATTAAACATGCCCATGGAAGTTTTCTACAATCACCGTATATTCTAGGCCTCTTTTCAGACCTTTTAAAAAAGATGTATTTATTTATTTATTTTATTTTATGTGTATAACTGTTATGCATGCATGTAAGTACAGTGCAGTACATGTGTGCATGGTTCCCATGGAGCCCAGATAAGGATGTTGGATCTCTGAAGTTACAAACAATTAAGCTGCTATGTGGGTCCTAGGAATGGAACCTGGGTCCTTTTCAAGAGCAACAAATGCTCTTAACCTCTGAGCTCCCTCTGCAGTCCTTTTTTTCCTCCTTCCTTCTTTTTTTACTTTAAAATTTTATTTTGTTTTTGGAGATAAGATTTTACTAAGTTGCTGAGGCTAACCTTGAACTCACTCTGTAGTCCAGGCTTCTCTTGAACCTGTAAGCCTCCTGGCTTAGTCTCTTGTGTGCCAGTGATTATGTGCTTGTACAACTAAGCTTGTACAACTAAGCCTTCTGAGTTTGTGGAATAGAAGTCACTTTTTTGAAATATATGCAGTTTTCAAACTTGTTAGTTCAAATTATTTTTTATGTTACATTATCAGTAGTAATATTTGAAATGCCTAATATAAGTAAAATATTTGAATTTGTAGCTGAAAGGGGTACCCTATTACTTTGATTACGTGGGACTTATATATTTTTCTCATTAATTATTTATAACTATATGTTCTGGACTTTTTGAGTCCCCTGTATTTTAATGTAAAATAATTTGATACTGCCCCCTCTTTCTTCCTCCCTTTCCTTTCCTCTCCCTCTTCATACACATAGTTATACACACTTATACTTATATACACACACTTATACATACATAGCTCTGCTGAAGATTGTGAATTTATAAAAGGTTTGAAATGAAAAGAAGTTCCAAGGAGAAGTCTTCCCTTGGAAGACATTCTGTCTCAAAACAAACAAACAAAAATCTAGAGTTAGCTATTAAGTGGATGAATTATAAAATGCTTGAAACCAGTACTTTACATACGTTGGTAATTTCTATTTTTTTTTCTGTTACAAGGAGTTTTGAGGTGAACAGTTTTAATAATTGCCTGATATTAAGGTCTATAAACGTGATTGTTGATCACATGATTTAAACATTTATAAGGTTTTGATACACATAAAGATTCCCTCTTGATTGACTACCAATTTTTCAGGCCTGCCAGCACTATCTGAATCACTGTATCACTATAAGAGTGGAGAAAGGCCTTAATATATGAAGAGCCTCATTAAAGGAGTAAATGAGTTCTTTTGGATTCTAGTATCTGGTGTGGTGGGCATTTTATGCTTATGCCATGAAATCAGCACCTGCTGATAATCAAACAAAATGGCAGTATATTAAAAAATTATATTGAGGATTATATGTGGAATTTATTTTTGGCTAGGAGATTAATGTTTGACTAAATTATCTAAGTATTTTTACTTTTAACTTTGACAATATTGTAAAGGTTATTTTAGAAATGCTATTGTAGGCTTAGACATTTCTAAACCTACTTTTACTTAGGGTTTTAGAATGCTTCAACCTCTCTTCTAGCCTACTGACCAGAGGCAGGGGAGAAAGAAAGTTTATAGGAAAAGAGGGTTGTGGACCTGTTTAGAAGTAGTTCTTTGAGGGGATTCCACTCTGTGTTGTCAGGATCCCAGCAGTCCAGTCCAGTAGCAAACACTGAACACAGATCAGTAGCAGCAGTTTTATTCAGCAGAAACTGCAAGGTTCCACCGAATTGAGACAGCGAAGTAGCAAGAATCAGTTGGAACATCATGAGAAGTTCTTTGGTGCATTTTTCTCTATGTAGTGAAGACCAGTGAAAACCAGCAAAGTGTTGCACAACTAACAAAGACCAATGAAGCCAGTGAAGACCAGTGAAGACCAGTGAAGACCAGTGAAGACCAGTGAAGTGTTGCAAGGTGTAGCAATACAAGAGTGTCCTCTCACTGTCTGTGGGGTTATATTTATATTCTTTCTAAGCATCTGATTGAGCAAAATGTGGTATGCCCTCTCACATGTCTGCTTCAGCAAAAGATCCTCTCACAAGACAGCTTCCAGGAAAAACATCACGAGACCTTTCACAAGACAGTTTTGAGGAAAACATCACATGACACTACTGAGTTTCCAAAAAACCCAGAAATTTCCACTTCATAATATTTAATTAAAAAAAAATTTTTTTTTTGGATGTGGACTGTCTGTCCATGGAAGGAATGAAAAAAATATGTATATATTCTAGACAGTATGTAATGTATGTATGTATGTATGCACATATACACAGATGTGTATCTCAGACACCACGCACACACACACACACACACAGCGTTAGATACAGTAAGTTCTAGAAGAGTATGACTTTGATTAGGAACCATTTTCTTGTTGCTTCCTACATGGAGGATTTACTGAATGAGTGGCTACAGAATAGAATCTTGTCAATCTGTACTGCCTTAGAGTAGGCAAAGATTTTCAAACTGTGACTCCAAACTTGTTACTGAATTGTATTACTTATGCAAAGCCATACTTTTTGGGCTGATTTAAAAGACCTATATGAAACAGTTTTAATTGTGCTTTATTCGACTTACATGCTGAATTTAGAACCTGGTACCCAAATAAGATGCTATTCTACTGTCCATCACATTTTCCGATGCAGAGCTATGCTTGGGCGAAAGAATCCAAGTACAATTTAGACTATTATAATGGTCTTAAGAAAATTCTTAGATATCATGTTTTTGGTTCTAGTTTTTATTGTGTTCTAGAGAGATCCATATTATTGATATGCTGTAGAGTGTAGTAGACCAAGGCTTTCTGATTGCAATCTCTACTCTTGAGTGTTCTGCTTCCAAGTTAGTCTCAAAAATAATGAATAAATATATTTTAGAATCATGTTTAGTCTTTAATTGTCTATAAGATGTTATCCTATTATGCTGTCCTGAGTAATAAAGAGTGATAATGACTAGGTGGGTATCCATAAAAACAGTAACTATTTTAAAGCTTATCACTATAAACAGTCAAAAATCTGACACAAGTCATTGTGAAGTCCTCAGGTCTCATCGTAATGTGTATAAAAAGTACACATTTTCTATAATTGGCTATCTAATGGCATTTCTGTCTTGTTCTACGAAACAGGAATAATATTTTATAGAAGTGCCATTAAAGTTTAAAAAAAAAATGAAAATAATATGCTGGTATAGTGGTGCTTTTAATTCCAGTACTTGGGAGGCTAAGGCAAGGGAATCTCTGAGCTTGTGGCCAGTCTATTCTACATAGTGAGGACTAGGACAGCCAGGTCCACATATGTTTCAAAATTTAAAAAAGAAGAGAATAATAACATTAATTTGATGTTTTTCAGTGTGCTAAAACGTTTATAAATCTGATGACACACATCTCCAAAGAACAGACAGTGCAGTATATACTAACCATGGTTGATGATATGTTGCAGGTAAGTGTACAGTAACAGCAGTACAGAAAGGCTTCATTTTCAGGTATGATGAGGCAAAGAGTAACCTTGGACAAGTATTCTTTCAAAAATTCTTGTTTATAGTACAATTTTCAAAAGTTACCCTTGCTAGGTAAAGGATAACTGCATTTGTATCTGTTAAGAGATGGTCCAGTGTTGTACTTTGAAATTTCACTAGCCGCATGTGAGAATAGTGTTTTTCTGCAGCCTTGCTGGCAGAGGACATTGTCAGGTGTTTTCATTTTTCCTATTTGAAATGATACATGAAGTTGAATATTTTCTGATATCTTTAAAGGGAATGGTTGTAAATCCCATCTTTGAATTATTTGACTTTGTCTATTTTATATTTCTGTCTGGTTTAGGTCCTATTTAATTTTATGTAATGTAATGTATATGGCTGTTTTGCTTGTATGTTTGTTTGTGCATCACTTACATGACCGCAGAGGCCAGAACAGGGTGTTTAAATCAATGGAATGGGCCATCTCTCCAGCCCCAAGTTGTTTGCTTTTCCCGTAAATTTGCAGAGTTCATTATGAACCCATGAGATGTATACCTGAGTGTAGCTTTTTTCCTGTTCATATTTTAATTTTGTCTATGCTTATGTTGTTTTTTGCATGGTAAAAATTATTTTGTAGTCTAATTTTGTTGTTATTCTTTGACTTTTGAGACAGGGTCCTTTTGTATGTGATCTGAGATTTCACTGTGTAGCCTTGAATTCATGGCAGTCCTCTGCTCAGCATTCCAAGTACTGAGATTACAGGAGTGAGCCAAACATACCTGGATCTTAGCCTAGTTGATTACTTTTTGTTTTGTTTAATTGAGGCAGGATCTTGCTTTGTAGCTCAGGGTAGACCATCTTCAAATTCTAGATGGTCCTGCCTGAATTTGCTGAATGCTGGGATGAAAAGTGTGTGCCGTCTTAGCCAGCCTGACATTAGTCTATGTGTCTCTATCCCTCCCTTCCCTTCCTTCTTCCTTTCTCATTCCCTTCCCTTCCCATTCCCTTTTCTTCCCTTCCTCTTCATTTCTCTAGCCCTTGCTCCCTTCCAACTCCCCTCTCTTTTTTCCTGTATATATTTTTGTGGTACTGAGAATTGAACCCAGGTCCTTTAAACATGCTAGGCAAGCGGTTTATCATGCACTGTATTTTCACACATACACTCTTTAAATAGCACTTTTGTTTTGATACAGTCTTATAAAGTTGCTTAGATTGACCTTGGAGTCACTCTGTTCAGGCAGGTCTTGATATTGTGACCCTTCAACCTTAGCCTTCTGAGTAGCTAGCTTGATTTCATGTCTGAGACACCAGGCCTGGCTTCCTGCCTCTCTGCACACTATGTTGTAAAGCTCATGAAAGTATTCTTCTAGTACTTGCAGAACTTTAACATTTAGATACTTAGTTTACTTGGAGTTGGTTCTCGTGTATGCTGTAAGGAATCCATATAATTTTATGCTTATAAAATTACTGCAGTTGGTAGAGCATTATTTGTTAAAATGTCAATCCTTATCGCTGTGGTCAGTCTTTGACCTTAAATTTCCCATATATATATATAGATCTACTTTTAGGTCTTCTGTATGGTTCTTTGGGAATTCGTGTGTGTTCATGCATAGTACCAACTAGTTTTAATTACAGAGTAGCTTCCAGGTAGCTTTTTTTCCGTCTCTTTCTTTAGCTTTTGTTGTTGTTGCTGTTGTTCTGTGTGATACTGAACATTGCTTGTCCTGATCTGTGGAATAGCTTGTTGAATGTAAAATTTACAAGGAATAGTATGTTCATCATACTTATTTTTTTTAGATAGAAAAATAAAATATAAGGGATAATAATAAGGAATGTTCTTAGTATAAAGACTTTTACATATTAAAATTTATTCCTAAATATTTTCTTTATTGTTGTTATAAACTTCATTTCTGTTCTGTCATCAGTTTGGTTGTCAAAGTTATTTATCCATTTATTTTATATTTTGGAATCTTAGTGATTTATTTGAATTAATTTTCGGTTGAATTTTTCTTTAGTTTATAAGGTATACTCAGTTTAATTATCTTTAGATTGTTTTGGTTAATGTCTCCAATATAATATTAAATAGAAGTTGAACTAGTGAGAACTCTGCTTTGTTTATGATCTTGGTGGAAGTGTCTCCATATTTTCTTGGAAGTACAACTTGCCTCTTAGGCTAAGATATTGCTAATTGCTAGAGTCCATGAGTTGCCCACAAACCATACTAACACTGATCTCAGACAGGGATGGTTTATTGAATGCAAACCCTAATATTGATTGTTCAGGGACATAGCTCAGAGTTATCCGAGGCTATGACTATGAACATCTTTCTCTGTCAGCTTCTAAAGAAAGAAAACCACAAAAAGTGTAATAAGCTCATATTCAGTTGCAGGAAGTACTGCCTGGTGGTTGGCCTGACTCAAGCCATTTTAGACATAATAGTTCATATTGCCTTTTGATTTGATGGGTCCTACGTAAAGTTTTGTGGAATTCCTTAGGATTAACAAACCTCATACAGAACATAAGAGGATATGTGATGAGCATGACCTTGCTCTGAGTCCAGTTATTTTTCTGTGTCAATGACTGGCAGGCATATTATAGCAACAATATGAGATAGCTGGCAGGCGTGGAACAAAATGGGTGGGTGTCAAACCTCAACAATATATGTAATTATCATTCATATGTATGTATACACACACACACATGTATATAAATAAAATATTTATTTTATTTTGCTTGCATGTATGTCTGTGTACCATGTGGTGCCTGGTGCCAGTGAAGGCCAGAAGAGAGAAATGTATTCTCTGGGACTGGAGTTATGAACCTAAGCTAGTGCTGGGAATTGAACCCCTGTCTTACGGCATAGTCATACCCCACCATGTGGCACATGCTCTTACCCACTGAGCCATCTCCGCAGTTAATTATCATATTTTGAAAATACACTCCTTTATGAAATTTACTAATGCTTTTTTTGTTAGTGTTCTGTAGTTGTTTGTGTATGAGATTTGATTATATATACAGTATACTTTCTTGATGTTATTATGATGGTTGTTTTTTTTTTTAATTTTTATTATTTATTTGTTTAGATTAGTTTTAATAATCAACCCAATACATTCTGCAATCATCTGGGAAGGTAGTCTCAATAAGGGATTATCTAGATCATTTTGCCTACGGACATGTTTGTGGGAGATTACCTAGGTTACGTAAATTGAGCCAGGAAGACCTGCCCACTGAGGATGGTATCATACCTAGGCAGGGAATCCTGAACTTTATGAATGAAAAAAGTGAGTTGAACACTAGCACTCACACTTTTTAATTTATTCTCTTGGCACTTGACTCTGGATAAATAACCAGTTTTTTCAAGTTCTTGTCACTGTTACCTAATAATGACAGAGACAAATTATGTATGTATAGTAGAAAAAACATACATATTAATGGAATATAAATAAGTAGGTGAGAAGCAGTATATAATCATTATGTTCTTGGTTTTCTTTTAGGAAAATCACCAGCGTGTCAGCATTTTCTTTGAGTATGCGAAACGAAGCAAAAGCACTGCCTGGCCATACTTTCTGCCAATGTTGAATCGCCAGGATCCCTTTACTGTTCATATGGTACATTTTGAATTGATCACTTTCTTTTCCTTTGTACTTTTTATTCTTTTCCTTTTACTGTGACAAAATAACTGGAAAGAAGCAGCATCAGAGAAGTTTATTTTTGTCTCAGAGTTGTAAGGAGTTATAACCCATCATAGTGGTCAAGATAAGTGGCTCTGTGGTAGTTGGAAGAGGAAGCAGGGCCAGGTCGTAAAACTTGAAGCCCTACCCTCAGTGACTTACTTCCTCCAGTGAGACTCCCATTCCCCAAGGTTTTAGAACTTCCCAAAACAGCACATCAAGATGGGGACCAGGTGCTCAACAAAGGAGCCTGTGGGGGATATTTCATATTCAAACTACACATATACCATATAGGAAGGGAGTTTATATTTTTAAACTGGCAAACATAAGAAACAAACCTGGGTTGGTTGTGCTTGATACCTTACTTGCTCCAGAGGAGTGACTACTTTCTTAGTGGTATTGAGTAAAGAGGGGCTGATTGGGAGCTTATGTTGGTCTGAATCAGTTGCAAACTTTAATAGATGATTGCACTCATTATGTCATTGTACATGGAGAGTTTACAAGTGTAAATAGCTCAAGATTGCCTACATCAAGAAAAAATCACATTTTACTATGTAGAAATTAAATGTTTTGAAATAACTACAGTATTTTAATTTGTTATTCTAGATATCTTGAACTTCTTGCTTTAAACTTAGCTTTAGGAACTACAGTTAGAACCTTAACATTGCAGTCTTTTATGGTGTCAGTGAAAACATAAAAAAGGCTGACAGAACTGGTCTGAGCCCAAACAAACTGCCTGTTTCCATTGTAGAGTGGGTTTCAGGAGCCTTAGTAAATATCTTCTATTCTAAAGTCAAGGACCACTGTCAGTGAAACATTTCTGTGCAAGTGTGTTCCTTGCCTACCCACATGTGTGTTCTTGTATATGCACCTAATTTATATGTTTGTCTACTCATACTTTATATGCTATAGACATTTTTAAAAACAACTTCCAAAAAAATGATAAACAACAACAACAACAAAAAAAAAACCTTAAGACAAACAAAAGAGTCACAGGAAAGCTGCATTTTTTTAGGAGTAATGTTTTAAAAACCAATAATGTATTTTCTTTTGCCTCCTTTCAGTTGTATAGGTTTGTTTCCATTGTCTGGTGTAGTTTAAATATCTTCATACTGTTATAAATTGATGTAGCTCTAGTTAGACCATCATTATTAAAAGTGAAGACATAGCTAGGTCAACTTTTTTTGTTGTATTGCTGGAACCTGTACATTTTGGCAAGTGCTCTTCCACTGAGCTAAGCTTCCAGACCACAGAGAACTTTCTTTTTTCTAAAGATAGAGTTTCATGTAACCCAGGCTTCCAACTATCTAAATAGCTACAAATGATCTTGAACAACTAATCCTCCTGCCCCATCTCTCCAGACCCCAAGTCTGCTTCCATACCCATTTTATGATGCTAGACTCAGGGCTTCCTGAATGCTAGGCAAATACTCTTCCAATTAAACTATATTTTGTGGGTCCCTAAATAACCTTCTTAATTTAAATTGCTCTGGGTTAACTGTTCAAATGGAAGGTCAGTCAGACTGTTGTTGGATTATTTGTTATTGTGATTGCCCCTGCTTATACTGGAGTATAAATGTCAGGTTTCATTCCTAGTCATTTCTTTTTGCTTGTACATATACTGCTAATATATTTCAGCCTATGGGTTCCAAATAGGAATTTTTTAAAATCACTTGACTACTACTTTATTTATTTATTGCATGGCCCATGTGCCCTAGTGCAAATGAAGGTCGGTGGATAACTTCTGTCAGTTGTTTCTTTCTTGCTACATGAGTCTGGGGATTTAATTCAGATTTTAAGGCTTGTAAGTAAGCACCATTGCCTCCTGAAATATCTTGCCAGCCTTTAGCTATGTTTTGGGTAATTTATATTGTTATTAAGTTTAATTCCAAATCTTATTTTTTTTCTTTTTGTGATAGTTTGTCACCATGTAGCCCATTCTGGTCTTAAATAGTTGATTCTCCTGTCTCAGACTCCCCAGTACTGAAATACTGATATTATATATGTATGTCACCATTATGGCTCTAAATCTTACTTTGAAATGCAAAATAATCTAGGGAATGCTATGTAATTTCTTAAAGCACAGATAATTTTTGTTCATTTTAAAATAACTATTTTAAAACATCATTTAAGTGTATTTGTATTGTTTTAAGAAATGAATCATATCCCTTCCATCCTTCCAAACCCCTCAACCCCCATGAATTGAGTGTTATAAAAACCACTTAGCAAAGTGATTTACAAGAGCTGTCCCTTAAGGTATAGGATGTGAGGTATAGGATGTAATTGGCATTACATCTGTATTTCTTATTCATTTTCAGGCAGCAAGAATTATTGCCAAGTTAGCAGCTTGGGGGAAAGAACTGATGGAAGGCAGTGACTTAAATTACTATTTCAATTGGATAAAAACTCAGCTGAGTTCACAGGTAACAGAAGTTTCCTTTATTAGCCAAAAGAAATGTGGTATTAGAATCTATGTTTTCATATGTTGTTTAAGGTAAATATGCTAAATTACAAAGGATGCATTATTAAAGTAATTTTGCTTTGAATTTGTTAAGTAAGCCCAGCTCCTGCTGATGTGATGGCATGCTTAACTGTTCTTTCACTGGCTACAACTCAAACCTTCTGTTTTCTCCACCACTTGAGTTTCTCTCCTTGCTTTTGAGCAATCAGGGACTTACGTTCCTTTTAGGCAACTACCAGGATTACACAGCTTATAGAACTGTCAGGACCTAAAGGAAGCAATTTAGTGAGTGGTTACAGAGAATTTCCATGCAGGGAAACAAATGGTCCATCAGGAGACTACATGTGTACAGACTCTGGAGTCAGAGACTTCTGGGGGGGCATCTGCCTTGGCTTAGGTATTTGAACATTTATATGAGAAGTCTTGGTTTGGAGGAGAGAACTCTAGAGGTTTTCCAGTGAGGTCTTTTATGCCCTATTGATTGCATAACTAAGAGTATCTTGTTTAAGTGGTTACACAATAAACAAACTGGTCTTAAAAGCTGCCAGGGGAGTTTTTAACTGCAGGTAACACATTACAGACCATTAGTCAATCTACTTGTCCTTACCTTGGCCAAGAGTTTGTACCAGGCTTCTAGGTACCCTTTGGGAAGTGTGGGGCTGCCCAATCCAACTGTTGTACAATTCTGTCTTACACAGTGGCTCATTCCCACAGTATCCTATGAAATTGTGGGATTAAACACTTAGGTACAATTGGGATGTCCTGGTTACTGATCAGCTGGGTTGCCTTCGGGTTTCTCTAGCTCCATGTCTCCAAGGAGAAGAGAGCTTGCTAATGTAACATCTGGGAAAATGTCAGTTATCTTTGTGTATCTTTAGAATGGGACAAAAATAGGATATTTATGATGGCTTTTGGAAATGTTTCTTTTAGGCTTCCAGTGACTATTAGATGGTGGGTAGGACTGATGCTCATGAAAGGAAAGAAATGAAGGTTGGCTTGGGGAAGAGTGTTCCGGAGAACCAAAGCCAGAACTTGGTGTAAGGGTGGGTGACATGGAGGAGCTAAACCAGGGAAATAATATTGACAGTTACTGTATTGTCAACTTTAGGTTAAAAATTTGAATGTTACTTGGTAGGTTTTAACTTAAGGCATGAGAGACACCTGATGTTTTGATTAGATTTTTTTTTCTTACTGCCTTAGAGAAATTAATTTGTAGTTAGAGAATGTTTTGAACTGAATTCTTCACCTCATCAAGCTGTAAGTTTTACTGAGTTTGTAAGATATTTAAAATGTATTTAAAACATGAAAATGTGTACATGAAGATGAAAATTTAAGTTTCTAAATGTAGATCATTTGGAATCAGAATATTACATTTGGTAAACAGGAAATGCTTCCTCTCTCCCGTTATTAAAAATAAAAAAAAAAAAACATTTAAAAATCAAGTGTCCTTTTAAATGAATCTCATTCTGCTTTAATGCTAACTTTCTTGTAAGATGCAGATGTACCTGAATTTACAAAGTGAAACATGGTATGAAAGAACTGCATACCATTGCATGCTCTGTGGACAGTTTACCTTTGACATTGGTTCAGAGTAGGACCATTTCTATTGCGCCTCAGATGAATTGACACTCCTGAAATGATTAACACCCATTTAACGCTTGCATAGTTGTAAACCTTTCCTACAACGCGTGGAAGTCTCTCATCACTAGTGGATGAAGTATTTCAGAGGCCAGAACAGTTTTCCTCAGAGTTGGGCTTCTTAGTGTTGAGTGGATGTTCTTTAAGGTCTTTCTGTATCTTTCCAGTGCTCTGTCTCTGCCTTCATCTTTTGGCTTTCTGATGTGGCTTGATGCCTATCCTCTGCAAGTTCTTCTGCTCTAGGGAACCTCCTGAAGGTCCCAAGCTCAGCCTGGCTTTGCTTCTCAGAGTCTGGGCACCGCCTCTGCCTCTGCTTGGTTCTGATCACACTGGCTTTCTTGCTACTGGCAGAAAATTCTTCCATAGCCTTTTATCAGGATTAAATTGTAAATATGTTGTTTAAAGAAAGGTAGGATTATTTGAAATTTTATTTGCTATTTTACTCAAATGTTTTTAATAGTATGTGAAAAGTCTTTTTCCTCACCAAAAGTATTTTCTCTTTCATAAAAGGTTCATAATTTCATGATTCTAGTGGAAATAAACTTTGAAATGCCCAAGTCAGTTGCTATGTTGCAATTTTTTTTTTTTAAACAAAGGGCAGTTTTTGTTTTTGTTTTTGTTTTTGTTTTTGTTTTTTTTACCTTATATTTACTAGGTATGGATAAAAGAAAAAAAAAATACCAGCTCCACCAAAATTCGTTATTAGTTTTTTCTTGATTTGTTACATGCCATTTTGTTTGGTAATTTCTTTGTAACATTTGTGATGGGGAATATTGAGATCACTTCATAGCATTGCTTTATCTTCCTATTAAGTATGTATTTTAAAAAGTTTATCAAAAATGTTGAGAGTGGTAGTGTAGGCAGTCATCTGATTGAAAACACCATTCATTTAGTAAATACTGAAGCAGAAATTTTTGCAAGCTTCACCTTTGAAACTTACCTTGTATTTATTAGACTACTGTTCAGCTCATAGTAGTCTGTTGATTATCTGGTGGAGGATAATAACTTTGATATCATCTTTATGTTCTTTATAAAGTAGGATTAGGGAAAATGATAAAATTCATCCAACTCATTTTGTAAGTTGATAGGTTAGGATAAAATAAAAAACAAAACTAAGTAATAAGTCATTTATTTTGTAATAGAAACTTCGTGGTAGCGGTGTTGCTGTTGAAACAGGAACAATCTCTTCAAGTGATGTAAGTATGTTTCTTCCAATTGACTGGTTTTTTAACACCTTGAAAATAAATTGTTTTGATTCACAGGCATTTAAAAATGAGAAGATTTTTACTAGTTCCATAAATGTAAATCCTTGGATCTGATGTGTTACTTCCCCACAGTGAAGTTGGTTCTATTGCCTTTTTTCTGAGAGATACAAATCCTGCCCTTCTTTGTTGCTGGCTTTGCAGGACATCCTATTTTAGATCTCCAAATCAATGCAAGATTTAGAATTTCTGTATACTGCATAAGAGATTAACTATGTCATTTGTATCACAGTTCAGTAGTTTGTGAACTGTCTGGTCTAACTTGGGTATAAATGATGCGTCAGTTGACTGATGACACAGAACCACTCTTGTGCTGAAGCCTTTGTAGACTGTGGTGGCACAGTCTGTACCTCCTCACCCCTTCTTCAACCAGTCTCTTCCCACTTGTAAGTGGTTAAATGTTAATACTAATTAGTTAGTTCTTAGCTAATATCATCTTTCTCATTTGGGAATGGATTAGCTTTGCTGTATTTGAGTAGCTCAGGGACTGACCATAAGTTTGAACAAATAAGGACAGATATAGTTTGGAGCCAGGGGATAAAATATTCATGACAAAGGAGAGAAAGAGGAGGTAGATGCAGCTGCATGTGATGGAAATACCTATGGGATGCTAGAAGGCTGACAAATGTAGATGTAAACGAAGCTCTGTCTAAGCCACGTAACCGCTGTATTGATTATTATAACTTACATTATCTGAATGGAATACACCTGCATGTATGTAAGAATGGACATAGCCTCAGAATCTACATTGAAAGCTAGTAGACAAGCTTCCATTTGGAACATGGGTTGAAAGATGTGATGAATATTGTGTGAAACCAGAAAAGGAGTTGGAAGTATAATCAGAACAAAGTATAGAGAGTTAGATGAACCCACTCGGCCCAGAGTGAGGAGAGAAAGCGGTAAACAGGAAGAAGGTTTAGTTGGTTTCTTTTCTTTCTTTCTTTTTTTTTTTTTTTATTTTAATGACAGTGCCTCTCTGTATAGTCCTCTGGAACTCACTTTGTAGACCAGGCTGGTCCTGAACTTAGAGATTCACCAGCCTCTCAGCCTTGAGTGCTGAAATTAAAGGTGAGTGCCACCACCACCTGAAGGTTTAGTTGTTAACTTAAACAAATAGGTAAATTGGCATCTTTATTTCTTTGTAATAAAAATTTTATTTTATTATGTGTATGCCAGTTTTATCTGCATGTATGTGTATAAACCCTATCTACAAAGTAGAGGCCAAAAGAGTGATTTGGATCCTCTGGGACTGGATTTACAGACCCTTGTTAGCTGCCACATTGATGTTGGGAATTCTCCAATATTCTGGAAGAATAGCGAAGACTCTTAACTGAGTCATTTACCACCCTCCACTGGCATTTTTATTTCTTGTGGAGTTTCTATTAGTATGAAGTTCAGAAAAGTTGATTGTATTTTATCTTAGGAGGTATTTTTAGAATAATTGTTTTATAAACTTATTTTAGTGTTTTTAATACATTAAACCCTATATACAGAGAGCTAAGCTGAGGTGTGTGAGGTTCTCAGTTTGCACTTTTTTGTTCATTGTATTAAGCAGAATTGGTTGTGCTGGTATTGGCTTAATGTAAATGGTTTATCTTGTAGATACACACACACCCTAAATAGTAAGTATAAGATTTCATACGTTATCTTTAATTTCCCTCAGTCCTGGGCAGACTCTCTTATTTTTTTTCTGAGTTCTTTTGTTTTTGAGTTAGGCACTGATTTCAAAAGCAGACTTCAAGTTGAGAATATTGTCAGCCTTTTCTTTGATCGTATTTTAAAGGACAGATATTAGCTAGTATTTACTGAGCACTTACTATGTAACTACCATGTTACTAATTTTATATTTACATTGACTTATATAGCTTTATATTTATATGTTATTCGACGTAGGTTATGTTAGTTACATCTTGCAAAAGCAATGAGACTGGACAAGAAAGCCCACAGTCTTGCTGATCATCATAACGCTAATGAGTGTCAGAAACACTGACGCAGTACATTGCTTGTTGAGAAAATTGTTTCTAGAGGCACCTGAATTGGAATTGACTATTTAGGCGTTGCTCCAACCCATTGTATACTAGGACTTTTGTTATATTTGTATTATGCCTTTGGATAGCTTTTAAATTGTTAGTGTGAAAAGAAGTTTGGTCAGCTGCATTGTGCAATATTGCCACTTGAGGGCAGTATAAAACAGCAGTTGACACTGCAAAGTGAGGTTCTTTCTTTCAGAGGCTTCATCAAAAAGTGAAGGGTTGATTGTTAACAGATATTTTCACTTAGTAATACATACGTGTAGCTCATGTAAAATGTGTTTATGTTGTTTTCACACAGTTACCGGAAGCATCTGATTATGTTTCTCTACCTTGTCTGTTAAGTTCTTTACTGGTTTTAATGCCAGTTATAGATCATGTCTTCTGAGGAGCAGTCTTACTTTGGAAATGGACTTCTGGGCTGAGGCCCGGACCAAGGAGTGCTGTGATCTCTCCAAGAACTGTGATCTCAAAGCTGTGAGCTCTTTCTTAGGAAGACTGAGAACGACTGGAAATTTCTGTTTACTTGCTTCTCACTTTCCTTTTTCCATGTCCTCTTTTCACGGTTACCTGAGTGCAGGGGAAATGGCATCTCACATCTGTGTTTGATGTGTCTTTGTTGTGGACTGATCCCCACTAGTTCCAAGATATTGTTTCATGGGTAGAGTGGCTAGGTTTTCCTTCCTGCTTGTTCTTATTTGCTTCTCAGTGCCTAGGGTGGTTCTCTCTAACAGGACTTCTTGTAATGTAAGTCTTCTGTGCATCTGGCCTGTCCATGGAGGTAGCCCCTTGCCACATGTGACTAGTGTGATTGAGGAGACTTTCCTGAAATATATTTCATGTACTCTGAAACTCATGGATTTGTACTTCAGTGTTTTATATTTATGGAACTGTGCAACCATCACTATAATCTACATTTATAGCATTTTCAGCAATCCAGACACTTAAGAACTACCTTGTACATATGATCTGTTTTCTTGATCCTTACTCTTCTTCCAACCCCTGCAACTACTAATTGAATTTCTGGCTCTGGATTCATCTCTCGTGGATTGTAATGTGAATAAAACTCTGTTTCTTGGTTTTTGTGTGACAGACCCTCATCATCTAGTGTAGTATGTTTAAGGTTCATGCATGTTTGTGCATGTAGCATTTTGGAATAAGAAACAGAAAAACCTAGGAAGGCTAGTTTTCTTGCTTTTTGGCCACATTTCTTCAGTGGGAATTGATTTTGCTGCTTTGGCTTTGTTTTTATTGAATGCTGTGGTCCTATCAGAAGTGCTACCTATGTTATTCACACAGCACAGGCCTGCTCTTAAGTTGTAGGCTGCTCTGGCTGGAACCCAGAGCAACTTACAGTCAGTAGTTATTAGGAGATGACTGTAGTTTAAACATATTAAATAGAAAATTTAGAAATAAACAACTCACAAGTTTTAAATAACTTCTATTTTATTGTGTTGTTATAATTGCTCTTTTATTGTGTTAATTGCTTACTATGCCTGAATGATAAATTATCACAGGTATCTGTGTATAGGAGGAAATAAAACCCATGTCCGTAGGATTCAATGCTTCGTTGTCTTCGGGATCTATAGGGGTCTGGGAGCATGATGGAATCGGGACCACTAAACTTGCCTTACTGTGTAGGCAAGTTCTTACCCAGCATTGTTCTTACTCTGGGCAATTATTACTGGCTTTTCATTCTTTTAAATTCTTATCACAAAGTTAACACTTTTAAGCATCGGGATCATTGAAATGTGTGTGTGTGTGTAAAACTACAGATATAATACTCTTGTTTTTCTGATCAGGAGTTTGGAAGGGTTGACTGGGGTTATATTGTGTTATATAAAAGAAAATGAAATCAGGTATTTGAGTAGTACAAGACTTCTTTTAATGTGCCTTTGAAAGTATAGCACCAGTAACAATAATAAGGTAACCTATTACTATGTGCTAAATATGCTTTTGGAATTGTATGTAAAACATTGATTTGTAAAGCAAATCTTGCTTAGTGATAGCAATAATACTTTTTCCTTGTAATAGTTGAAGGCATTAAAGTTGTGAATAATAGTGAATCACTGTATTTTGCTTCCAAGGTAAAGTTTCTCAATGTAGCCTTGGCTGTCCTGGAACTCACTCTGTAGACTGGACTGCCCTCGAACTCAGATGTCTGCCTTCCTTCTAAGTGCTTGGATTAAAGGCATGCACTACTACCTCCAGCTGGCTGGAAGTCTGATAGTGATATGTTTTGGACATTGACTAAGGAATTTCTTTTTATTATACTCATTTTAAGAAATTCTTTGCTGTATGCATTTTAGTCTATGAATAGCTACTGACAGTAATAGTGTAACTTAAAATTATTTAATGTTTTATAGAAACTGATTATAGTGGATAGATTTTTAATTTTGATATAGCTGGCACTATTTTTCCTTATTGATAATAAAACAATTTTGAAGAAGTGATTTCCTCAAGATACCAAGATAAAGCGTCTCATTCCTGTTGTAGTGTTTCTCCTCCTCCCCCATCTTGGTGTTGGGAATAAAAGCAGAGTTTCATGTTTGCTAGGCAAGTAGTCTGTAACTAAATTGCCACCAATCCTCCCTTGAGATGAGTTTACACATCTTGTTTTTTTCTACTTCAGCCTTTTCACCATACCTCCTTTAATGGTGATTACTATGAGATCTGTTAGTGTAGATTTGGTCTGGACTGATCTTGAGCTGCATGGAAAAGGATCTGAATTCACTAGCTCAGCATTATATCATGTTGCATTTATCAATATGTCTTATATTTGCTGTGTAGTGATTTGCTTTGTGTACCTTAGTATCTATTATTGATAGTTATTGGGTTATTTTAAGTTTTGATTATTGTGAATAATTTGACTGTGAACAGTCTGTGCATGTCTTTTGTTAGATATATGTATTATATCTATTGTACCTATGTAACATTAATTTTTAAAATTTTATTTTTAATGATGGTTCTTAAACACTTTAATATCCCTGAAGCCTACCACCTACCAGAGGTAGTGGGGAAGAAAGGATACGAGGGAAGTGGACCATTTTACAAAAGTTCTTTGGAAGAATTCTCTGGCTGTGTTGTCTGGAAATTGGCAGTTCAGTTTACAGGTTAGCAGGCAGAGTCAGTTTGATCCACTGCAAATACTTCACAGATACACCAGCAGTCCAGTTCAGTAGAGTTGTGTTAGCAGCAGCAGTGACCTGACCTAGCAGAGACAGCCAGGCCTTAGCCTTGGCTTGAGTCAGCAAGAGGGACCAGCCCGGAGAAGTTCTTTCCTGTGCCGCTCTCAGGGAAGTGAAGATTGGTGAAGATGGTCGATTCACAAGCATTGCACAGCTAGCTGTACCAGCAAGCAAGCCAAACTCTCTGTCTCTGTCATTCTGTGGACTCCTGTTTACATCTTCCAACCATCACATATCCTCCATGTGCCTTGCCTTAGCATGTGTATTGCCTCAGCATGTGCATCCAAGCAACCTGAGTCTGCAGAAGTGTCAAGAGACTGCAGTACACCACCAGAAGTTTTTTGGTGTATTTCTCTATGTGGAGTTTCAACAAATGCAGCTCAACTACGCAATGTAAGATGGACCAATACATGCGAGTTGTTAGCAAAGAATCGTTTATCATGTGTCCTTTCATCTGCTTGCTTTAGCAGAGGATCCTCTCTCCTGTGTCTGCTTCAGCAAAATGTTCGTTCATGAGTCTGCCTTAGCCTTTCACACCTGTGTCCACTTTAATGAAATGTTCCTTCATATGTTAGCCCTGGTAAGACACCATCCGACCGACTTTCCAAAGAACCCTTAAGTTTCTACTTCATACCTATATCCAAAGTGGAGTTTTAAGTAATGAGGTTATGTAAATTTACCATGAATAGATATTGCCAGTCAGTTTTCTAAACCACTTTATGACCCTTCAACAAGGTACAAGAATTCCATTTGTTCTAGTTTCCTGTTGACAACTCCTGGGTCTTTGTTGTTGTTGCTGTTTGGCTTATTAAATTTTGTTTTGTGACAGGCCTTGTTGGCCTAGAACTTGAAAACTTCTTGCTCATCCTCCCAAGTGCTGGGATTACAAACATACACAACATCTGGCTTCTGTATAATTTTTAAGTGAATGTCTGTCTGATAGAAGCTAAATAAATACGGGATAATTGCTAGAGCCTTTTCCTTCTTGTCCAGATGCTTCTTACTTCCCAGGCTAGGGGGGAGGTTTGGAGCAATAAACTTCTATTAAATCAGAAGAAGAGTGTCACACTTGCAGAAGGAAAACTTTTACACAAGCAAATATAAACACATATACATTCACAGATAAATTCATGCTTACGTGTTCACACACCTCCATTCAAACCAGTTGTGCCTAGCTACATACATACATACACACACACACACACACACACACACACACACACACACACACACATAAATTCATGCTTACATGTTCACACACCTCCATTCAAACCAGTTGTGTCTAGCTACACACACACACACACACACACACACACACACACACACACACACAAATTCATGCTTACATGTTCACACACCTCCATTCAAACCAGTTGTACCTAGCTACACTCTTATCTCATTTATATGAAGCAGAAGACCAAGTACTAGTCAGAAAGCACTCCCTCATTCTGGACGAAAAGTGAGCTCCAATCTTTATTGCATAGAGAAAGAAAAAGCTTATTCCCTTTTATTGCTAATGAATTAAACCCAAGTCTGAAAGAAGAAAGCTTTGTTTTCTTTAGTAAGACTAAGCCTGCTTTGCTATTAAGAAAAGACCTGTTCTGTCATATGATAAGGAGAAGCCTGTCTGCGCCTTCTGCTCTCTCTGTAGCTTCTTTTATCCTCTTTCCCTCTGCAGTCTGCATATTTCTCTCTCAATTTCTTAAGTTGCCTTCTAATTCTAAGTTATCCCACTCAGCATTCTCCTTCTAGTCTTGCTCTCTCTCTTCCTGCTCTGATGTAACAATGCTCTTGCTCCCAATGCCTTACTCCTAATGACTTTACTGTGTTCCCAATGCTATGCCTGCCAGTATAATCTTTCCCAGTCTTTTGAACTTTGTCGAGGAGGATAGATCACATTGTTCTCCAGCATCCTTTTTATAACAAAAGTTCACTAGAGGTTCAAACATAAATTTGAATTACAAATTGAATATGAACTATACAAGAAAGAATGTTTATATGCATATCCATTAAGAATAATTATCTGGCTAAACATCATTTTCTGTTACTAGCTCTACAGGTTCATGGAGAGTTAAAAACCATAATTTTTGTGACTAGGTTATTAGTGAAGTTTCATATAGATAGACCCAGTCAATATTTTATCTTTTGTCCTTACACCTTTAGTATCCCTTATATCCTTAGTTCCCTTTTTAGGACCTTTTGTTAATGGAACAACCTCTTGGAATGTGCTCTAAGTTGTAGATGCCTGCATGCTATCTCAGAATCATTTAACTTCTGACACTAAAGACTGGCAGAGTTCTCATTGCAGTTTTGACATCAGAAAAGACTTAATAGCAGTCTGTTATGAAAGAGCTTAATAATTACTAATATAATAATTCTTATAGGATCATCATTAAGAATTTAGCATCACTACAAGGTAGTGAGTCTTCATTCTACAGAGATCTGCTCAAAAGGGTGGGCTAATACTTAGTGATTGTTATATATATTTAATAATAACAGGCAAAGCATAGTAATAGCAGGAATCTTTCCTCAGATGAAATCCTCTCAGCCTTGGCTAGAGAAGTGAATTTGTTATTAACTTTAACAGTCCATGGTGGAACCATCTCAGGAAGATCACCTGCTAGTTTTTTTTAGCTTTTCCTTGATGGCTCCTGACAATTAACTGTACTTGGTTCAAACTAGGTGGTGGGGCAGCTTCTATATAGCTCCTGATTGGGTGCCCATGAGGTTGGCTCAGACTTGGTGGGGCAGCTTCCTTCTTTGCTGCCCGTGAAGGGTGATTTTTTCCCAGCATTGACTTGTTTTGGGCTTTTCCAGTTCTGAGAAACAGAAACTTCAGCCTAGTCTCCCAAACTGCCAGTTTGCAGCTTGTCAGTCAGCTTCTCTCTGGCGGAACTCTGTTCTGTCACTTGAAGTACTACCATAAAGGGATAGGCATAGACCTTTTGTCAGGGCACAATAAACGGTCACATGCATAAACTTAGTTTCCTTAAGCTGTTTACTAAAGTGTA
>JANHMN010000004.1:140538414-140571293 GCA_030674055.1 Rhabdomys pumilio | reverse complement strand
TGTGTGTGTGTGTGAAAGAGAGAGAGAGAGAGAGAGAGAGAGAGAGAGAGAGAGATCTTGCCAAAGCTATTAGCTTTTCTCTTAAGTAAAGGACAGAGAAGAATGACTACAATATGGCTCAGCTTGGGGATGGTGGTGAGATATTTGAAGTGGAGTACATCTGTAAGGAGTAGTGTCTATGCTTTTCATGGCTGTATGATTTTTCTCTAGTAGTCTTTCTTTCTTTCTTTCTTTCTTTCTTTCTTTCTTTCTTTCTTTCTTTCTTTCTTTCTTCCTTTCTTTCTTTTTTTTTTCCCCCGAGACAAGGTTTCTCTGTGTAGCCCTGGCTGTCCTGGAACTCACTCTGTAGACCAGGCTGGCCTCGAACTCAGAAATCCGCCTGCCTCTGCCTCCCAAGTGCTGGGATTAAAGGTGTGCGCCACCACTGCCCGCTGTAGTATTTCTTGAATTGCCTTTCTGTAAAAAAAAAAAAATTTTTTTTTTTTTGATAGGGTTTCTTTTTGTAGCTCTGGCTCTCCTGGAACTAGCTTTGTAGACCAGAGCTCTACCTACCCTACCTACCTCTGCCTCCTGAGTGCATGCACCATCATCACCCAGCATCTTTTTGTAGTATTAAAAGGAAGACTGGTTGGATTGATTTAACTAAGACCTATTATTTTCTTTTAAAAAATCTTTAAATTATTTGTACAAGAAACTAAAAAGTAATTTAATGAAAAGTAAAGGAGCAGATACTTTTCATCTTAATTGAAGGCAAGAGTTCAGCTGAGTGTAGTGGTATACACCAGCATTTGGGAGGTAGATTAAGGCCAGCCTAATCTACATAGTGAGTTCTAGGATAACCATGGCTACACAGAGAGACCTTGTCTCAAAGCAAAAGAGTTTGACCATTTGTATACTGTTTGTGTGTATGAAAGAGTCCTGTAACCTGTAGGACCAGTGCTTCATATATTCATGCTGTGTATGCAGTAAAGTTAAAGATACTGCTGAGCTCGTGTCTTCTGTGTGTACTAGCCTAGCATGATGAACAGGCACAAAGAAGACATGGGTGAACCAAGACATTGTCGTATTCAGAGAAAATAGAGTAAAATTAATAGAAGAGTAAAAATGCTTTTGTAACATTTGTATCTAGAAATCTCTCTGAGATTCTCTCCAAAAAGAGATGAGATTTGCATTCTTCCGTAGAAGCTTCTAACTGTTGATGTAATTGGAGAAATTCATAGTTTTTCCACTGCATAGTTTTGTCATTTGCTTGTGTTTGACTTTTGAGACAAGATTCCACTCTGTAGCCCAGACTGGCCTGGAATGAAGTATGCAGTTCAGGCTGGTCTTAGACTTGTGGCAATCCTCTTGTTTCAGCCTCCCAAGTACTGAGCTTATGGGCATGAGCTAAATATTCAGTGTCTGTTAATGTTGTATTTGAAATTATATTTGTGTGTATATTATATGGTCACTACTATCTAGGTAGAAAGAAGGTTCCCTTTTCTTTATCTGTTTCTACCAAGTATACACATATTGTATTTTGTGTTTGACTGCTGTAAATTTCTTTGGGATGTTCAGCTCATATGTATTATTTAAATTAGAACACTAAATAGTATCTTATTTTAGACTTTACAAGTTTTTGTGATATCTATGAGTCCTTTTAAATTTCTAATTTGTTCATTATGAAGGGTAGAGCTTAAATTTTTTTTTGTCTCTCTACTTTTTAAAGACATAATGTTGAATACTTAGACAAGAGTTTGGACCAAAAATTCATACTAGCTGTGGTAAAATGGAAGGGCTTATGATATTTAGGAGATAATAATTTTAATTTATTTCAAGTTATAGATTTAAACACACTTTTATGAAATACAGCTATTGAAGTAAGTCTTAAAAATATATATTATCTTTTACCAATGTTAGTTAGATTTTTTTTTTCTCTGTATAGCCCTGGCTGTCCTGGAACTTGCTCTATAGACCAGGTTAGCTTCTGTTTCCTGAGTGCACCACCATGCCCAGCTTTAATTAGATATTTTTTTATATTACATCCAAAGCCCAAGTTTCTTCATATTTCTTGTTGTGTGCTGAGTGGATCACTGCTTTCAACCTTGGCTGTGTCCCTGTAGGTGTTGTCCTCTTCATAGTAGTGTCGTTACGGGAGTGAAGAAACTGAGGACTACAGTAAAGGTTTATAATGTGTTGAAAATTACTCCAGTATAAGCCTATCCTCTTTTTGTTGTTTTGACTATTTTTTATATTTGTGTAGTTGAGTAGAGCAGCATCTTGTTTATAGATTTTCTCTCCAAGATTTGTAAATGGCAGGGTGAAGTAAGTACTTATCCAGTACTGTCATAGGTACAGTTACTTTGTTGATTAATTTGTCAAAATATATTATGTCATTCTGAATATGTAGATTTATTTTGGGAAACAACAATCATCTTAATTTCTAAGAGGCAAAGATCAAAACAGACATAAGAATTGACCTTTGAAAAGATATTAGGAGAGTTTGGGTGCTCTACATCTAACACATTATAGTAAAAATTATAGTATAGACTCTTCCTGTAGAAATGTGTTTGCTTGATGTCATGACTTAGAACGCTTTTCAGTCTAACACTGTACACTTTTCCTTGTAGAGTTCTCAGTACGTACAGTGTGTTGCTGGCTGTCTGCAGCTCATGCTCCGGGTCAATGAGTACCGTTTTGCCTGGGTGGAAGCAGACGGGGTGAATTGGTGAGTTAGTGTCCTTTACTTTTATTGTAGAATGACATTTAAAAACATTTCTCCTTGATATTTTTAAAATAAGTTAATATATTTAATCATTTTAAAGAAGCATTTTACTATCTTTATGTCTGTTTAACAATGGATTATATTAACCTTTTTAGAAATCAATATCTATCAAACTGAACATCTCTCCCTATCCCTTGCTAGGCCTGTTTCATAAGAGGTTAAGCTAGCCTCTTAAGAACCTAACGCTGGACAAACCAAACGCTGGCACTGAGATTATAAGATAATTATAAAAGTATTTTTGTGGCAAATGCAGGCAGAAATCAATAAGGAAAAGACAATATTCAAACAATGGACATTATATGTCACTATTTGAAAGCCAATTAATTTCATACTTAATGAAGGCTTAAGTGCATTTAAAACAGATACTGTTCAGTTAGGAGAAGGGCATAGTTTCTCTTGTAAAATCTATATAGGATGCTCAGAATCAACAGGCCAGTCATTGTTGTTACTTGCAGGGCTCACAGCCAGGTATGCTTGGTGGTTCTTTGTTAGCCTGCATAGTACCTTTTAGCACTATAAAAAGTAGCCAGTATGGATATAGCTTCCAGGTCTTTACTAGCTTGGTCTTGTCATGTTGTATGACTCAGGTATGTGGCATCTTCAGCAGCAGGCTCATACTATCAAGTTTTGGAAGGTTAACAAGAGTATTTGCAATAGCCTGTGATGTTTAAGGATCTGTGGAACCTCACCGGCTAACAACTCCAAACAAAGAAGCCCATTCCTGCCCTGAGATTTTTACTTTTGTGTGTATTTGGGACATTGTTGACCTATTATAGGATAGCTCCATTTTAACGTTTTTATGTTAAATCAGTTCTTGAGTTTGGAAAAATATCTACATTCTTCTAATTTTAAGTGTGTGTATATTTTTATAAATTTATAAAGCCAGTTCCATCATTGTTAGAGACTAAGATAGTATTACTCTCTTTGCTTTCTTCTTCTGTTCACTCATTGAAATGCCTTCTGTTAGTTGCTATTGTGAATGGAAAGTGAAAGAGACTGAGTTCTCAGGTATTGTTATACTGTGTTGGGGGATATATTAGAATGGTATTGATACTCATAGCTATAGAGATTGCTAAAAATACACTGCTGGACCATGAAGCCCAAAGACATGGCTGAGTTTTGAGGAATCTATGTGTAATCCCCCTTATGTTCTCTTTCTTCCATGAGACCTTGGATTGCATCTTCCTCAGCAGTGAACATTTGTGATTCTGTTCAGGAAGAGTATTACAAACTAGCTCCTCCCCAGGGTTTCACCAGAGATTAGTTAATGTAGGCACTCTGGGCTGATAGCATATCTCTTAGTTACTTTTACTGCTGTGATAAAACACCATGATCAAGGTATCTTATCAGAGGAAAGGGTACTTGGACTTACAGTTCAGAGGGATGAGTCCATCACCTTCAAAGGTAGGCAGCATGGCAGTACTGTAGCAGCAGT
Source organism: Rhabdomys pumilio (assembly GCA_030674055.1). Lineage (NCBI taxonomy): Eukaryota > Metazoa > Chordata > Mammalia > Rodentia > Muridae > Rhabdomys > Rhabdomys pumilio. The sequence goes on along the minus strand of JANHMN010000004.1, from coordinate 140,567,094 downwards.
TGAGAACACACACCAGGAACTACAAGCAGGAAGCAGAGGCCCTGGAGATCTTAAGAGGCTTTAAAAACCCTAAAATATGCCCCAAGTGACAAACCTCCTCTAATAGGGCCATACCTCTTAATCCTTCCCAAAAAGCCATTAACTGAGAATAAAGTATTCAACCACAACACCGGAAACATTCTAGACTTCTAACCAGAAAGCCCTTAACTAAACCTAAATGCTGAGAGCTGAGTGGCTTCCAAACAAGGGAAATCCAAGATCAAGGCTATGTGAGATTTGGTGTGTGGTGAGCTGTAATTTCATATAATAGAAGGGCAGTGGGTTTCTCTTATTCTCATTTATTTGATACTTATGAAGGCTCTCCCTGTGTGACCCAATTTCTCCAAAGCTCTGTGTCACAATACTGTCAGTTTGGGGATTATGATTTTAATTTATGAATTTGGGAGGGACATAGACTTTCAAACATAGTTGTAGGTGCCAAGCATAAACCATATGGTTTGTGCAAACTGAATAGGTACTGTGAGCTATGTTATCTAAGACTGGCAGTTTCGGGTGTGATGCTCTTTTTTGTACAAAAACCAGATAAATGTTATTTTGTCTTTTACATTCCTAAAAGATGCTGCAGTATTCGAGGCAGTAAAATTAGAATGGATAATTATTTTATTGCATCATCTTTGTAAGGAATTTTATATAACTGTAGCGTTCATTTTTATAATTACAAATGAATTATAATTAATAAGATATTAATATAATTAGTAAAATAATATCTATTAAGATAAAATAGCAAAATGCCACTATAATTTCATAGTATGTTATAGGTTTATAAAATGTTAAGTTAGCCCTTATGGTTATTCAAGATACAATGAATTTTATTTTACTAAGCTAAAAGAAGATACCCTTTTCCCAAATCAGAGGACGTATAAGAATGAATTAAAGTTACAAAATAGCAACCTGTCTAGAGATAGTATTTCTTTCTTAATTTCCCCCCCTCCCCCCCCCCCCCACACCATGTAAAAGTTGTTGGCTTGGATCCCTTTGGTATATAGAGGTAGGTCAAATCTTGATAATCATTATTAGTATTAAACAACTTTGAAGGACACTTGACAATATTAAGTGTCTCCTTTTTTTGTTCTCAGAAAGGATATGTACTTTATAATTTTTCTTTTGCAATGCAAGTTTCTGTTTCTTTTTGATGATTTTCAAATTATAACCAGGAAAGATGTGAGGAGAAACAATTTCAGGTGTTGTCTGTTCAAAGAGCTGGTCACTGATTACTAGAACTACGCTACGTTTTAATCAGCATATTGAGTTTTCTGCTTAAAAACCTATAGCATACACAATATAGTGTTTTCTGAATATTTATATGTAAGAACTATCCTTTTCACTGTTGTATATTGACTGTACTAGCTATCTGAAGGTTAATATTTTTTTTTTTTTTTTTTTTTGTCTATTAACTTTAAGCTCTCTCCAACTCCTAAAAGATTCATCATTGTTGATGCCTAGCTCCTTGGAAACTTTTGTACTTTGGTTTATCAACTGTGTTCTTTCTCTGTGCTCCCCACAACTCCTGTGATGATAAATTTTTCTTAGAAACTAATTGGATGTGAAGAATTAACTATATATAAATTTTCTAACTTTTTTATTTTCTGGAACTAAAGCAAAAGATGTTATCATCTCTAGGTCTGGGTTTAGGTTCACAGAAACTCACATGCTTGGAGAACTGAGTAAAGCTTCTATGATTCTGGTGTCTGTGATTTCTGAGGAAGAACCTTATGCAGGGACCCAGTCCTCTTGAGTAGGGGCACACATGGCTAGTGATGGTGCCTCTGAGTCTGTGCAAGGAGAATTATGAATTACCTGGAACACTGCATCTGAATCGGGTACTGCCGTGGGAAAGATGGGCTACCTTGTGAGGAAGTATTTGCTAGGGTGATGCTCACTGTGAGTAAGTACCTTTAGTCTGCAATTATAGTCAACATCTAGCTTCCTTTCCTAGAACCTAGAAACTAACTAGCTGGTACCTAGGACATCAGAAAAGCAAAGTGTAGGAAACTCGACTTAGTTACTAGGAGAGAGCAAAGGAACCAGGCAGATATCAGGACGTTGATACTATAAAAAAAAAATTGCAGCAGTTGAAATACTAATAGTGTTTAATATAAGCAAGTTTTTAATGTAACAAACTAAGCTGAAAAGAACTTCTCTAAGCAGAAGAAACAATGCATTACAAAGTTAGGACTAGTACAGTAAACTCAGAAGTATATACAAATCACAAAAATATAGAGTTGCCATAGATATATACTGGCAACTACGTTAATAATTGTTAGATTTTAAAAACTCAAGAATTTTGTTAGAACAACTTTAGATTTAAAGGAAAAAATAATCAAAGTTCAAATGACTTTCCCTCCCTCACCATTTTTCCATTTTGACATCTTGGGTTAGTATGATTCTCTTTTTCGGACTGATGAATCAGTATTGATATATTTGCTAAAAGCTATAGTTTATATGGAGGCACTGTGTTGGAAATTTTATGGATTTTTATGCCTATTTAGTTCCAGTGATCATTTTGTTTGTCTTATCTAGTGATTTCTGCCCTTTGTGGAATGTACACATTCTTCAGGGATATTTCTTTAGGCGTTTTTGTTTTTTCTTTTTCTTTTATATATTCTCTCCTTCACAGTAATGGGACAAACCCTTTCATTTCAAGGGAATGTTCTCAGTTTTCTAGTTTTCTAGAAGTTTTTTTTGACATTTTTCTGATCCCCAAATTCTTTGGCAGGCTATATTTTCCCAAAGTTACTGCATCATTTTTCTGGATTTCTTAACTTTCTTAAAAATTCTTCCCTTGGTTGTCTAAACTCAAAACCTTGATATAAAAATCACATGGAAGTTGTACATTCATTTTTATCACTACCCCCTGTTGATTTTAATTGTTATATTTCTTGTATCATTCTTTCTTCCAATCTTGGTTCCCTTTCTCATTTCTTAGTGTTTCCCTGTAGCTGTCCTTTGTCTTCCCAAGTCTCCATGCCTTCCGGAGGGAGAGAGGATTAAAATCCCAGTGAGCTGTAGCCTAGCTATGAGTTAGCTGAGTGCTATGTGAGTGCCATGGGCAGGTAGAAAAGAAATTGAAGACATAGTATAGAGACTTGCTCTTTAAATGTACTCTCATTTCATGTTTTGCTGTGCTGTTGTGTGAAATGTTTTCTCTGTTTTTTTTTTTTTTTTTTTTTTTTTTTCCAGTATAATGGGCGTTTTGAGTAACAAGTGTGGTTTTCAACTTCAATATCAAATGATTTTTTCAATATGGCTCCTGGCATTCAGTCCTCAAATGTGTGAACACCTCCGTCGCTATAATATCATTCCTGTTCTATCAGACATTCTTCAAGAATCTGTCAAAGAGAAAGTAACAAGAATCATTCTTGCAGCATTCCGTGTAAGTACTCTGTGAGGGAGTTTGTTATTGTTGCTGGTGTGTGTATATGTGTGGGATTTTTTGCTGTGATCTATCTTTAAAAGGTGGGAAGTAATGTAAGCAGATGGAATGTGTCAATTGTAGTTACTTGTAAAGAAATGTACTATGGTTATATTCAGATGGAGAAAGTCCCGTTGGTTACAGTGCCTGATACAGGAATATTATTATTGGACATTTTCTTTCAGGGGCCATATTTTAGTCTGGAGTTTCAGATCCTGGGTCTCTTGTCTAGCAGCATGGTTTTGAGTCAGCAGCAGAGCCTTCCAATTATTATAAACATTACACTTATGTTGTTAGGATATTAGAATTTTGTCAGTTACAAAAATGAACAAAAGATGATGAAGCATGGGACAAGAAAGGAGTTTTATTATATCACATAAGGTATTGTTAAGTGTTTCCCCACAGCCATTATGTTCTGTCAGTCAGTGGTCTGCTTAGTCATTTTGTTGGTTGCCTTAGGATTCAGATGGGTTTCTGGGAGATATCTACCCAAGTGATATTACTGAACATGTATCATGTGCTGCTTATTACTCTGTGGCAGGTATCCTTCTCAGGGATTTTATTTGTTAACTAGTGGTTACCAGAACCCTATTATAATGTTATTGTTAATATATGAGAATTTTGGTATTTGGGTTAGTCTTCACTTTGCAAATGGGAATGCTAGATAGATGTGGCATTCCCAGTAGGCATCCAGCTTGCAAATGCAGGTGGTTTGCTTTCGAATTTTTGCTTTGAACCATTTGTTTTTGTGTTTACCTGAATTAAACAGCAAGAAGTCAAAAACAAAATTAGGTATTGTTGTGTTTTAAAAATTTAAGAAGTATTGCTATCAGATTTGTTAAATAATAGTCACTAATATCTTTTAGACATTTCTAGTCACGGGATAAATAAATAAGTGTATGGTTTCGATTTATACTTAAACATGAAGATGGCATATGGGACTATGCAATTTTTTTTAATAAAAAATATTAATTATGTGCATATGTGAGAGGGGTTATACAAGTGTAGGTGGCCAAAAGTGTACATTGGATCCCCTGGGGCAAGAGTTACAGGCTGTCAGGTGTCCAGTGACAGTGCTAGGAACTGAACCTGGGACTGGCTGTCCCCTAGAAAAGCAGTAAATGTGCTTAATCTCTGAGCCATATCTGTAGCCTCTACAACTTTATTCTTAACAGTATGAAATATATATGCTTTAATTTCTTTCTATGTAGAACTTCAATATTCCTTTAGTTATGTTATGTTCTACTGTGGTGCTGTGTTAATCCTATTGGTGGAGGCATGAGGTATTCACAACTTATTTGACACTTCACGAATAATTTTGTATATGGTTCTGCTGAGTCAAAGGAGTGTGCTTTCCTTTATTTATTTATTTACTTACTTTTGCTGTTGGTTGTAGTTTTAGTCACAAATGAAGTAGAATAATCTCCTCAATTAAGATTTGTAGTTATGGAATGTGAGGAGTTATTATTGGCCATGGCCAAGACATTACATTATCTTAAAATTCCAAGCAGCTATTGATACATATCTTAATTTATTCCTTACCTTTCTATGTTCCTGAAATAGATAATACCACTACTCAGAATTTTTTCTTTCTTTTATAAAATTTTTATGGTTATTTTATTTATTTACATTTCAAATGTTATCCCTCTTCCCAGTTTCCCCTCCACAACTCCTCTATCCCATCTCCCCCTGCTTCTATGAGTGTGCTCCTCCACCCACTCATCCACCTACTCCTGCCTCACCACCCCAGCATTCCCCTATGCTGAGGCATTGAGCCTTCACAGGACCAAGGGCCTTTTCTCCCATTGATGCCAGATAAGACCATCCTCTGCTACATATGCAATTGGCCATGGGTCCCTCCATGTGTATTCTTTGGTTGGTGGTTTAGTCCCTGGGGGCTTTGGGGAGTCTGGTTGATTGATATTGTACTTCCTATGGAGTTGCAAACCCCTCCCTTCAGCTCCTTCAGTACTTCCCCTAATTCCGTCATTGGAGTCCCTGTGGTCAGTCCAATGGTTGGCTTTGTGCATTCACGTCTATATTTGTCAGGCACTAGCAGAGCCTCTCAGGAGACAGCTATATCAGGCTCCTGTCAGCAAGCACTTCTTGTCATCAGCAATAATATCTAGGTTTGATGGAACAGTCTCTAGATGGCCTTTCCTTCAATCTCTGCTCCACTCTTTGTCCCCCTTTTTAATAGTTAATACCAAATGAGCTTTCAAAAATTTGCCAACTTATGTTTCCATTTGCTATAGTTTAAGTTTGTTGGTTTTTTTTTTTTTTTTGTCTTACTAATACTTACTATTATCACTCTTGGTTTTTATAGAATTCTGGATGAATAGTGAAATAATTGTTTTAAATTTTTGTTCTGTTAGTAATAAAGCAAAACATCTTTTTATTTTCTTTTATTAATTTTTGAGAATTACATGCAAGTGTTTTTGGTCATATTTACCCTCCTTTAACTCTTTCAAGATCCACTTCTCTTTCCCTTTTCACTCAACTTTGTGTCCTTCTTGGGGGTTTTCTTTTTTCCATCAAGGCCAATTTGTGTTGATGTTCTCCTATTCTTAGATATGTGACTTTCTACTCGAGCATGGTCGACTTATCAGAGGCTATATTGCTGAGAAAATTGACCCTGTCTCTCCCCAGCTGCTCAAAGTTGCCAGTAATTTCTCAGCTAGTGGTATTTTTTCTTTTTTCCAAAATGATCTGTGAACCTTTTGAAGAGGGAACATAGTGTATATGTTTCATTTAGGGGTGAGCATTCTGAAGAGTCTCACTCTCTGCACCTTTGTTAGTTGTCATTATGTTGATTGTCACCTACTGTAAGCAGAGGGTAGAGAGATGCTGCAATCTATAGGTATAATGGTAAGTCATTAGAAGTTGGTTTGGTACTATTTCCATTTAGCAAAATAATAGTAATATGTTCTCCTCTAAGATCTAGGTTCTTGGCCTGATATTGGTGCCAAGTATGGGTTTCATCTTGTGGAGTGGGTCTAGAGTCAAATCAGAAGATCTGTAATGCTAAGAACTTTTGACCAAATGTTCTGAGCATTATATTTGATTTATTACTGTGGCTACAAAAAGTTATACCCTTTTAAATATAACAATTGCCCTATTATCCTTAAGTAATTTCTTCTGAAATCTAGGCAAATAGGCTTGTGAGATGGCTCAGTGGGTAAAGATTTCTGGATATGACCTGACTTTGATCACCACCAAGTCTTTCAAGTTGTCTCCTGATTGTTTCATACATACCATGACACCAGTGTAGCATGGATGTACCCAAAGTACACACACAGTCATGAATGCAGAACAGAATAATAATTAATGAAATAAAATTTAAAAGCAATTAAGCAAGTGCTGTGCTTTATTCTTTCTCTCACTCACAGGTTAGCTAACATTTGTGTTTCTAGCAAATTCTGTGTACACAAGTTGTCAAGGCACATTTTTAAGTGTGGTCCAGATAATTCTTAAACTCAAGTAAGTTGTATTAATGAGGTGTTACTTTAAAATAATTCAGAAACTGACGTTATTGTTTTTCTTCTTAAGGGTTCATTTTCTACATTCTTATTGTTTAAAAAAGATGAAGAATTCCTAAAGTAGTCTTCTTTAGTCTCATTTATCTTAAAATACGATTTTCTTTGAGTTGCTTTTTGTGTCAGACACTTTGATAATTGTTGGAGAATACAGATGAAGCTGTAGTTTGTCATTGAAGGTCTTCATAGTTGCATAATCTGAAGACAGTTGATGTAAATAACTATTGCTGTCATATAGTGATAAACAGAATGCAAGAGTGAAAGTTACAGAAAATTGGAGGTTATGAAGACCTTTGAAGGATAAATAATTGTTGACAAGTGGAAAACTTAGGAGAGGTTGCTAAAAATTAAGTGAAGAAAGAACCCCCTGCAATTGTTGGTGATTTGTTCTTATAGAAGGATATTCTTTTGTTAAGGTTTCTATTAGTATGGAAATATGATGACTAAAAGCAATATAGGGACAAAAGGGTTTATTGTGGCTTACAACTGTCAGGTCACGCTCTATCACTAAGAGAAGTCAGAGCCTCAGCCAACACAGGAACTGAGGCACAGGGCATGGAAGAGTGCTGCTAACTGGCTTGCTCCTGGCATTTTCAATTTGTTTATTTTAGGAGGCAAGTTGAGATAGGGTCTCTCTGTAGCCCTGCCTGGTCTAGAACTCACAGAAATCTACTTTCCTCTGCCTCTCAAGTGCTGAGATTAAATGTGTGCGTTGCCTTGCTAGGTTTAGCTTGCTTTTTTTATACTACTCAGGACTACCTGCCGAGGGATGGTACCACTCATAGTCAATGGTACCTTTCTGTAGCAATCATTAATCAAAATGGCCTATAGATTTGCCTACAGGCTTTTGGGGGGCATTTTCTCAGTTAAGATTTTCTTTTCCCAGAAATGTCTAGGTTTGAGTTAAGTTGACAAAAACAGGGGGTACAGTTTATTTATGCCAATACTAGCCACTTAAAATATGTCATGATTGTCTTAAGACAAGTAGGCAAAGATCCTAGCTGATTGTCTTGGACCTGAAGGTACAGCCTCAGCCAGGGCTTTGGAAGCAGTTTTGTAATGTGTACTCACCAGCCCAGATGAACCATTTTCTGTCTTGGCTAGAGTGGGAACAATTCTGGTGGGAGGACTACTGTGACTGGTGCTAGGAAGCAAGGTTGTGATTGGACCAAGCAAGTGACAGTCCACTTAAGTGACTGTCTAGTACAAAGAAGATTGCATCAATCTTTTGGTTGGTGATTGGTTAGAGTACCTCATCGAGAACTAAATAAGCAGACTGTTTGGGCTCATTGAGAGTGCTGGCCTACAACTCCTGTAGAACCTATGCTGTATTGCAGCCACAGGTTCATTAAAGGCTGTTCTACCTGAATGATTTTTTTCTTGACCACTTTAAGCAGTTTGTCTCAAACTTGTAGTATGAAGAAAGAAACCATAGAAATAACACAGCTATGGCAGCATCTGAGGATGAAGAGGATGGATGGCAAGAACCAAAAAATGTTTATTAGGAGTCAAAGAAGAGAACCTAAAGGCCATGGTCACCAAAGAAATTCCTAGGAATTGTCAAGGCCTTAAGGGCTAAGGTAGACCAGACTGAGAGATTTAATTAAGACTGGCCATAATTGAGGTCCAAGAGCCCTAAGAACCAAGGTCCCCATGGAAACTGAATGCAGATGGGTGTAAAGAGCTCAGGAAAAACAGTACCAGTATTGGCTTCAAAAGGGTAAAGCCTGCTTCTGGAGGTGTGGCTCACCCAGGAAGCTTTCATGTTTATCTATGCTTATAAAGCTGTTAACATTTCAAAGAGATGTCTTTTGGAATCATCCTAACTGCTGTGGGTACATGTGAGTATATATGTAGTATCCTTATGAGTGAATCTGTGTTAAGACAAGTGCTAAGGCTTGGAATGGTAATCCCTACAGCATGTTCTTTTTGCTCAGGATTTTGGCTATCATGGTTCCATATGAGTTTTAGGTTAGTTTTTTTTTTTTTTTCTATTTCTATGAAGAATGAGATGAGAATTTTGATTGGGATTGCATTAAATTTGTAAATAGCTTTTGGAGAAAGGTCATTTTCACAGTATTTTGAGTGTGTTCATCAGGAACAGTAGCCTGTAGTTTTTTTGTTGTTGTGTTTTTACCTGGCTTGGTTATTTAGAGTGATGCTGACTTTGTAGAAGGAGATGGGGCATGCTCCTTCTGTTTTTATTTTTTGTATAGTTTAAAAAGTATTTATTGTAGATCTTTTTTTGACTGATAGTGAATTCATTTAACTCTGGAATTTTGTTTGTTTGTTTGTTTTAAGCCAGAAAAGGCTTTTATTTTATTTTATTTCAGTCTCCTAATATATTATGGGTCTGTTTAAGTTGTTAGCTGTTCTTAATTTAATCTTATCCATTTCTTTTAGATTTATGCAACTGACTTGGGTTTTTCTCCCTCATGTATGTCTATAATTCAGAGGTTTGCTCTTTTCCTGGTATCTTGCATTTCCTGTCTGTCCTTTCCTGTGTTTTTAAATTTTTAAAAAATATTTCTTATTTATTTGCTCTAAATCTCTTCTTTTCTCTTTTAGTCCTGATCCTCTATCTTCTGTCTGATTCATTTTACTTATAAGACTTTCCTTTGAGTTTTCTAGTTGAACTGTTGGGTTTTTCAGTTCCATCTTCATTTCAGCTTTAGCTATCTTCAGTGTTTTTATCTCCTGATTTGATTCAGTTCTCAAGTCTTTGATTAGTCTTTTCCAATCCTCAAACTTACGCATGTGTTTTCTTGGGCATCATTCAGGTGTTTATTCTCAAGTTCTTTCTCCTTGATTTCATTGAGCTAGTTCTTTGTGTCTTCTTTAAACTCTGAATTCTTTGAGGAGGTTTATGATCTTTTAATTCTGAGTTTACCTAGGTAAGTATCATTGATAAATATTTCTACAGGACTAGTGGGTTTTGGAGAGAAGATATTTGGCTGCTCTTTCATATTTCTTGTACTTTTAGAATTGACTCTAGGCATGTGGACGTCTTTTGTTACTTCTAAGTTTCTTATGGACAGAGCAGGTTATAGGCAGAAGGATGGATATTCTGGTGTGTTGTGTCTGGAGGGTAGAAATGAACTGGGTGGAATGAAGTCAGGTGACTGGTCTGGTGTACAGAATGTGCTTCTTGTTTGAAGCTTTGAATGTGGAGAGGTAGATCTTGCTGGATAGAAATGTTGGCTATGATATGGAAGAGTTCTGTGGCTTGGGGAATAGATAGAAAGGATCCTGGCTGAAGCCTAGAACTCCTTTGTTGTGTAGGCAGGGGAGGTGGGTTTGAGGATATGAGACGTCTGAATACTGAGTTGGGTGGCGTAAGTGAATACAGGTAAGGTCATCCTGGAGGAAGCCTACAGGTTAGCTGTGGCATAGGCTGGGGGCATCAGACTAGCCTGGTACACAGGTTGTTGGACTTGGGTATCTCTAGCTTATTGAAAGAAAGGCATGTATGGGGAGGTCAAGAGGACTCACCAGGGTAAAACTGGAAGAGGACATGGGAACTCAGGGGAGACAGTGACTGATCTGACTTTTTCAAGGAGATTGCACCTCTTAATAATCCCACCTTGTCACAAAAATACTATAGGCTGACAGCTAAACTTTTATGGTAGTGACCTTTGGAGGACATTTCAGATTTAAACTAGAGGTATTTCATAATCAGAGGTAGGCTTCTGATTATATGATTATAGATAGTCACCTTTTAAAAGTGCTGGTTAAATGGGAAACTCAAAAGAAGGTGTAAAGAAGTATGGATGTCTGCAAATGTCATGTCTTTTTGTCTAACTTAGAATTTCTTAGAAAAGTCAACGGAAAGAGAAACTCGCCAAGAGTATGCTCTGGCTATGATTCAATGCAAAGTCCTGAAACAGTTGGAGAATTTGGAGCAGCAGAAGTATGATGATGAAGATATCAGTGAAGACATCAAATTTCTTTTGGAAAAACTTGGTGAGAGTGTCCAGGACCTTAGGTGTGTTATCATCTTCATCATTGTCACATAATTACTTGAGATAGGGTCACTTTATGTAACCCTGTCTGTCCTGGAATTCACTGTGTAGACCAGACTGACCTGGAACTCAGTGATCTGTCACCTCTGCTGGGATAAAGGTGTGTACCACCCATCCTAGCATTAACATGCTTTTTAAAATTGCCATATACTAAATCTGTTGAGGTTTTGACCTTGAATTCCTAGACAGAAGTGATCTTGCCTCAGTCGTCTGAGTGTTTGGACCCTTTTGATGTGCATGGTGGGTTATGTAACTTTTAAAGAAAATTTGAATTGATTCCAGAGTATGAAAATCATATTTCCCTACAATATGCTATGTTTTCTACTGAAACATTCTACATTGTTGACTGTAGCTTAGAGCATTTGCCTATTCTTATTTGGAGAGATTCCCATCATTCTCTTTACAGAACACTAGTTGAGTAGTGTGTATATAGTTAGCCTACATCTGTTTTTATTATTAGGCTTAGGATATGATTATTTTAAAATGCTAGTTTACTTATACTCACTTGTCTGCGTTAAGTAACAAACAGGACATTCTTGTCAGTGTACCCTCTTTATCCTGGTTTTGTTGAATTGTCACTCAACATTAAAGGTTCCATCTTTTAAAACTGTACTTAAATGTATGTCCAAGCATGTCTGTATACAGTCTGTTTAGTGGCTCTAACAGCTATTTTTCTCATTCTGTTAATCACACTGAATTAGAGTAAAGACCATTACCCAAAATCTTTGGTCAAATTAAGCAAGCTTTATTTACTTCTTCCAAGACTCCGCCTTCTAAAAATCTCACAGTCATCTCAAACAGCACCCCCACCTAGGGACCAAGTATTAAAGATGAGACTAAATGGGCCATTTTACATTCAAACCAGAAACTTCAATTAACTCAGTCAAGATAAACCCCACAGTTGTGGCCAAAGGTATGTCTCAGTGTATTCTAGATCTCATCAAGCTGACAAATCAACTCACAGTAACTAAACCATACTTAAAAAAACCAAGTTACTGGATATTTTGTTATTAATTTTTGAATTACAATGTATTGAGTTTGTTAACATAGATAGATCTTTTTGCTTTTATTTTTGAGAGATTATTTCAACAAATCATGTTTATATTAATAATCATACCTAGTATTTATGTGAATACATGTGTGATATTGGTTTTGTGATATAATAGTGTATTTTAACATTTATTTTAAGATTATCTGCTTTTTACATATGGTCATGATAATATATCTACTGACTTGGAAAAATTACATTACTTTGACTGTCAGGGTAGAAATTATCATTTTCCACTAATACATATTTGTATATTAATTGGGAATATAGATTTTGGGAGCAAGTAATAATTTTAATATTTCACAAGAAACGTTCAATTTTGGCAATGTTGGACTTAGTTTCTATGATTTGTTGGTGATTAAACTGTTCAAGTTTGTAGTAGTGGTTAATATTTAGATGGCAGTAAGTCTTTGTAGTTGTTATTCCTGTCATTTTTTGAGACAGGGTCTTACTATGTAGCCTTGTCTGGCCTAGAACTGGATATATAGATCAGGTTGGGCTTGAACTAACAGAGGTCTGCCTGCCTTTGCATTTTGAGTGCTGGGATTTAAAGTGTGTTTAAAGCCCAGACTCAGTCTTTGTAACTAAGTCGTATTTTAATTTGCTTAATTTTGTAGTAGCTCTTAGATTCTTATAACTGGAATTTTAAAATGATTTTATAGCTCATTTGATGAATACAGTTCAGAACTTAAATCTGGAAGGTTGGAATGGAGTCCTGTACACAAGTCCGAGAAATTTTGGAGAGAAAATGCTGTGAGGTTAAATGAGAAGAACTATGAGCTCTTGAAGTAAGTTTGGATCCTATGTCCTGCTTGATCATATACAGGTCGTCATCAGCATTTAGCTTTGTTATTAGACCTTCTGTGGTTTAATAAGTAATGTGTCGAATGCTCTGTATGCTTTTGGACAGTTAGGTGTTCCTTCTCTAAGAGAAGTGCCTGCCAATTTGATAAGCTTTTTTTTAAAATGAGATTTGATATTCTGAACATGAGTTTTTTTGGTCATGTATTCATTGAGACTATTTTACCTTTTGTTTCACAACATTTTACCGTTTAACTGTGACCTTTATAAGTATAAGCTATTAATTTTAAGAGATTCAATCTCCTAATATTTCTATATATGGCTAGTGCTTTTCTGTGTCTTGGTTAAGATTTTGCCTACCAAGGGCACAGAGATATCCTTGAATTTTTGTTTTGATCTTTTTTTCTGTGGTACTGGGATTAACCCTAGGACCTAGAACATTCCAGGTAAGTTCTCGACTCAGTAGGCTATATTCCATTTTTTTTTTAGAAAAAAATGTTTTTCTCTTTCTCCTCTCTTCCTCTTCCTCCTCCCTCCTCCCTCCTCCCTCCTCCCTCCTCCCTCTTCCTCTTCCTCCTCTGTTTTCCCTCTTCTTCCTCCTCTTCCTCTTCCTTCTTTTCCTTTTACCCTCTTCCTTAGTGCCCCCTTTTTTTTCTGTAGCCTAGGCCTGACCTGGAACTCATGACATTCCTCCTGACTCAGCTTCCCACATGCTGGGATTACAGGTGTGTGTTAGCCATCTCTGCCTGCTTGTTCTTTTCTTCCTTTCTGTTTTGAAAGATCCTTACTAAATAGTATTTCTAAGGTTGGCTAAATAGTATTTCTAAGGTCAGTTAATAAATTTCAAGTAACAGTTTTTTACATTGAAACAACCTATTGTTATTTATACTATGAAGATATCTTTTTTTCCCTGCTATTTTATTCATAGAAGCTTTAGTGTTTGACCTTATTTTGGTCTCCAGTTTATCTGGAGTTTTATGGTTGTAAAGTAGGAGTCAAAATTTACCCTTTACATAATATCTAATTGAAAATTGTACTTTCTAGATTGGGGATGTGACTCAGTGGCTAAGAGTGGTGCTTGCTGCATAGTCATTAGGATCCCTAGCACATACAGAGAAAGCTGGATGTGGTCTCATGCACCTGTAACCTCCACTATGGTGGGATCAGGGGTGGCAGGGTGGACAGACACAGGAAGATCGTCAGAACTTACCAGCAATCTAGAAAAAAAAAAAGGCAAGTCCATGTTCAGTGAAAGACAAGGGAGTAAGACAGAGAGTGATAAAAGAAAGATATCCGTATGGCTGTCTCTGGGTGTATATGTATTAAAAGACCAAAATAGCATTTCCCTTTGGGTTCTGTAGTTCTGTTCTTGTCATGATAATGTGACTCAATGTATGCTCCTTCCTTCTGAAGTGAAATATTTATATGCCATATAATTAATCTACTTAAAAATATGATTCAGTGATTCTGTAAGTATATTTCCAGTAGTGTAGGACTACTGGAACTCTCAGTTTTGAAACATTTTTATCACTTCAAAAAGAAATTTCAATGCCCTTTAACTGTTACCTCTTCACACAATTCATTTGTCTATTCTTAAAACCTTTCATCTATTTTATGTTTCTATGAATTTGCTTATTACAGAAATCTTATATGTAAATGTAATAATCTATTTATCTTTAAAATATCTATTAAATTTCTGACAAATTTTATACACATTTAGTGCATTCTAATTGCTTTTACCCTTACCCTGTCTTTTTTTCCCCTCATCTCTAACTCACCTATCTCCTTTGTACAAAACCCAGACCCCTATCATGTCCGTTTTGTCCTTTTGACACTGGTATCTTTCATTTAAACGCGGTTAATGGTTAATCCACGCTGACATGCTTATGAGTGCTTATTCCTTCATATGGATGAATAGTACTCCAGTGTACATACAAGACCATTGATTATTTTAATGCACAAACTTATGGACAGTAGAGGTCTTTCTGCCTTTGACTGTGAATAGTGATACACTAGTAGTGCTTACTGTATAAGTTGGAATGGGAGCATATATTTTCATATCTTTTGCTTGAGGCAGCTAGTCATTGCATCTGCAGTCAAGAAGTAGAGGAAGGTTGGGAGCTTGGAGAGATGGCTAAGTGGTTAAATGCTGCTCTTCCAGAGGACCCAGATTTGATTTCCAGCAACCACATAGTGGTTCATATCATCTGTAACTCCAGTTCCTCCAGAAGATTGACTGCCCTCTTCTGGTATCTATAGGCACTAGGTGTACATGGAGACAAAATACCCAAACACATTAAAACAAAACAAAACAAAGCAAAACAAAAAAACAGAGAGGGATGAATTCTGTGTTTAGCCTACTTTTTTCCTTTTTATGCAGTCCAAAATTTCAGCCTAGTAGTAAGATGCCAAGTCTTATGGTAACTGTGTTTAACTCTTTGTAGAATTGACAAACTAGTTTTCAAAGTGGCTGTATAACTTTATATTCCTATCATCATTGTGTAAGGATTCTGTTTTCTGTACCTTTTAACCAAAACTGGGGATTGAACCAGGCGTTCATTCATACTAGGCAGGTTATGTACTTCTGAACACTGGCCCAGGGCTTATAATTATTTGGATATGGGCCTCATATTTTAAGTATTTTAGGATATGTAGTTATATTTCACTGCTACCCCATCCCCCACACACTGGGATTTATTTTCTGGTGGTTAATTATCTCAAGTATCTTTTTTATATTTACTGATTTTTTTGTCTATCTTCTAAGGAAAGCACCTATTTTGATCTTGATCTTGGCTCTTTTTCTTTTTCTTTTTCTTTTTCTTTTTCTTTTTTCCTTTTTTTTTTTTTTTAGATTGCCTTTTGGTATTTTGTCGTGAGGTTCTTTATATAGATGCTCCTTAACTTATAATGGGGTTGCATATTAAGAAACCTCACTGTATGTTGAAAATTTATTTAAACACTTAGCCTACCAGGCATCATAGCTTTAGTAACACAGTGCACTGTTGGCTGTTGGTTGTTCACCCTTATGATGGGAAAGCCGTGGTTCCCTGTCTGCCCCACTTTACAGGAGAACACCAGCGTACTGTGTTCTCCTGTAAAATGCTGATAGCCCGACAGAGGCTATAAATAAAACCTTGCATGATGAGCTGATCCGTGTAAGTTTTATGTGTGGGGTGCGAGGACATCTGAGATTTGTGGCTGCAGGTCCCCAGCATGTTTGATTGGAGATATTTGTCAAGTTTTGTATGCTGTCTTTTTATTTTCTTGATAGTGTTCTTTGAGGGGCAAAAGCTTTAAAATCGAAATTCACTTTTAACTTTTTTTGGTTCCTTCTACTTTTGGTATCACCACAAAGGATTTATTGTCAAACTTAGGTTATGAAGATGTTCCTAAGAATTTCTCTTTTTCCTTTCCTTTCTTTTCTTCTTTGCACATATGCACATGTACACACAAACACACACATCCATACAGTGTCATATAATATATACACTTTTAAAATTGACTTAAACTTTAGAGCAGTTTTAAGTTACAAAAATTGAGCACAAGAAATATTCTCATATATTCTCTTCACCCTCAGCACATAGTTTCTGCTAGCATGTCTTGTATTTTTAATACAGGGTCATGTTGGATAGTTCTGAATAGCTTTGAACTTAAGAGTCTCTTCCCTTGGCCTCACAAATCCTAGAATTGCAGGTATGCACCACCTTACCCAGTTAATTTCCTATATTGCATTAGTGTAATCATTCATTACAGTCAGTGAACCTTTGTCTTAGGGAAGGATGAGTAGTCACAATGCTTATTTTCTCTGCTTTCACAGTACACAGATAAAAGCTGTCATGTGTTCCCATGTCCTACAGTCTCACTAGTCTGGCTCTGAGTGGGTCCGTCCATTCTTGCTTCACAGACTTCGTCAAATTAAGCAGTTCAGAGGCAAAGATCTTCTCTGTCCTAATTTCCTACACGTACCCATTGTTAAGCTTTCACTTGCAGGAAGAATCATGTATTTTTCCCCTTTTCTGTATTAAAAGTAGGAGTTGAAGATTATCTTCTATCACTTCTACTTTGCTTTTTTCTCTTCTCTTCCAGTGGGTTACACATCATAGCCTGGGAGTTTTTGAACACAGATCTGGTGTATACTCTTTCCTTTTTGGTCCCTCAGAAATCTTCAGCTATAGAAAATATCAAGCTAGTACCTTTATCTCATCCTCTCTTTATACAACTTACCCATCGAATCAGTAGCTGAAGTGGAGGATGATAGCCATATATCTTTTCCCCATTGTAATTCCTTCCTTACATTAATGAGTTTCTGCTGGGTAGCCATGCCAACTTCAGTTGCATGTTTTATTACACATAGCAAGAGCTTGGCAACTGCCATGGGTTACTGCTTGCTAGCAGTTTTGTCCCGTATTTGCTGTTTTCAAAGAGTGTAGCATATACTCTAGACCCTGGACAACTGTTAGAATGTTTTTATACTCACAGAACAGACTCTATTCATCAAGCAGGGATACTACTAGATATGACGTAAAAGACAGCCATCTATGGCTCCTGAATAAGCCAACTTCAGCTGGCTTAGTGTTAGTTATATGTCTTGCTCCCCACAGGAAGACTCATGTAATTCTGCTGTAACAACAAGATACCCTATTTCACACTTGCTGAGACTGCCTTCATGGATGGTCTACCTTCACATTGCAGTCCAAATCAAGGGCAGTGCAATTGCTCCTCCCAAAGTCCCCTTTAGTTTTATCACACCCTTTTTTTTTTTGGGGGGGGGTGCAGAGCTGTGCAAACTTTTCCTGGTGAGACACAAACAAATATTTACTCATCCCAAATAGTGCTCTAGTGACAGTCCAAAGTACCATTCCACCAAAGTCTAGCTTAGTGAACTGATGAGTTCATTTAGTTGGCTTACAGAGCATGGGTTAATGCCTCATCTCTAGAATCCTTTAAATTATAAGAAGAAACGTTGCTTCCAGGAGTGTGGGTAACTCTGAAACAACTACAGTATTGTGAAGTGCTACCCTAGCATTGATGATGACCTCATGGAAACTGCATCATTGAGTCCTGCTTTTGGTTAGCCGCTCACAACTGTCAAAAACTCCAGTTCTGGGGATTCTGTTGCCCTCCTGTGGCTTCCACAGGCATTGCATGGAGGTGGTACATAGATATACATTCAGGTAACACATCCATACACATAAAATGAAAATAAAATAGAATAATTTAAAGAAGAACATGGACAGTTTGGAGTATTCAAAAATATAAATAAATATTTGGAAAGCTGAGTGTGTATTTTGTTTAAAAAAGAACATGGACAGTTTGAGTATTCAAGAATATAAATATTTGGAAAGCTGAATATTTATTTTGTTTTTAATCTTCTAGATGTTCATGTGCTTACATTGAAAGAGTTATTGTCAAGGTGCTATTGTATGTAGAATATGGATAAGCAGGCAGCAGATAAGTTTGATTCATTTTCAACACTTGTTATATCCGTAGATACATTAACTTCTGAGTTTCTTTTCATCAAAATGGTTTGTAAAGAATGTATGTATGTCAGTATGAAAATTAATATGTATTACTATCATGGTTTTTTTTTCTTAGTGATTTAGGAATCTAGATTTTTCAGTTAGTCTAGAAGATAGAAGGTGTAATTACTGCATGACAAGATGATCCTCCGATTGACAGGGTCTTTATTTGTACTCCTATCATTTATAGATTTCAGTAAATGACACATTGAGATGATCGCAGTTTTATGGGTAGATTTTTACGTTTTAGTGTTATTTTACATTTTAGCAAATGTCAGGTAAATGAGATTTAGAAACTAAGCAGCTTTTGTAGATTTGAACATGTTTGGCATTAATTTTGTTTTTTGACATAGGTTGACTTAGAACTCTTGGATTCCTAGTCTTGGTGTCTCCCTTCCAGTGATAGGATTATAGGTAGATTATCTAAACTGGAGCGTTACATCTAGTTTAGAGTAACAGAAAATTGTAGAAAACTTAGTATTTTATTACAAGTAAACATTTATTTTAATTTTGGTAACATAAGCAAAGATAGTGTAATTTAAGTTGTTTCCTAGTAAACCGTTTTTAGAAGGCTCATATTTTATGAACAGGTGGTTTATATGCGAACAAACAACTAAATGGTTTTAATTGTTTTCTATTTAAAATTTAGTTCATTTGTATATTTGTATGCTAAGTGTGCCTACATGCTTGTGTAGCCATGTGCTTGCAGAAGCCTGTAGAGTTTAGGTACCAGATCCTCTGAAACTAGAGTTGCAGACAGTTGTGAGCCACTATGTTAGTGGGTCCTAGGAACTAAACCCTAAGTCCTCTGCAAAAGCAGTAAGTGCTCTCAACCACTGAGCCATCTCTTAAAAAAAAACAAAACAAACTTGTTTTTTGAGATTATGATATAATTACATCTTCCTACTCCTTCCTCCAAAACCTTCTCAATACTTCTCCCTGCTCTCCTTCAAAGTCATAGCTTCTTTTTCACTAAGTTGCTATGCATGCATATGTATATAGATAAATAGTTCTAACTATAGTCTCATCAGTCTTTATAATGTTACTTGTAAGATTGATTGCAGAGCTGACTGTCACTGGATAACCAATTGCTGAGTTCTTCCCGGGGGAGGACCACTTCTTCCATCAAGTCATCTCTTGAGCCCTCCTTTAAATAGCAATTTTAAAGGGACAGTAATACTTAAGCATTTTAGAAAAGTTAGATGACCTTTAAAAAAAGTGCATGTGCGCGCACACGCACGCGTGCATGTGTATGTCTGTCTTAGGTTTCTACTCCTTCAATAAAGACCATGACCTAAAACATGTTGGAAGTAGATTTTTCCCCGTTGCCAGCAGATATTAATTACAGATAGCTTTTTGATTAGGGTATGACCCTATGTCTGTTCCCAACTCTCATTGTGGGTACCCTGTCTGGCTTGAATCTGTGCAGGTCTTATATGTGTTGCTACAGTTTATGTGACCTCATATGTATATTAGGCCTGTTGGAGCTGGAGGATACTGTTTTCCTTGGAGTCATCCATCACCTCTGTTTCTTTCAGTATTTCTGCCTCCTCTTCTTCATAGATCCCTGAGCCTTGAGGAAAGGGGTTTGATGAAGACATACCACTTAGGATTCAGTGCACATTCACTCTCTGCACATTGTCCAGTTATGGATCTCTATTAATTCCCATCTACTGCTAAAAGAAGCTTCTCTGATTTATGAGTATAGTAGTATGTTATTAGGAGTCATTTTATTGTCATATATCTTGAGCAGAATAATAGTAGTAGGTTTTCTCCTAGACTGGTGACCTGTCTAGTTTCAGATTATGTTTTTGGAATCATATATAAATGTATCTGCTTATAAAGCTTGTGAAACCTGTATATATGTACAAAGGTTTGAAAAGTACTAACATGGATATTATGGTGAAATCCTTAGAAACTTCTGTAAGATATCTATACTATACATATATTAATTATACTCTGTAGAAAAACACACAGCTTTATATGTCTGGATTAAATTTATTTCAGAATTTTGACAAAACTTCTGGAGGTATCAGATGATCCACAAGTCTTAGCTGTTGCTGCTCATGATGTTGGAGAATATGTCCGGCATTATCCCCGGGGCAAACGGTAAAAGACAAAGACAAACCTATGTTTCATTTTGGTTTCTTAAAACAATCCAAAGTAATGTTCTTTTCCAAATCAAAGTAATTCAGTAGAGAAACTAATGAAGAAAATGAACTCAGTTAAAAATGAGTACTGAAAGCATTAATACTTTTGTGTAATTATCAGTAAGATTATTAGAAGTTTCTCATTAAAAGTTTCCTTTGTTTACAAACTTTAATTCCATAGCCATTTTGTGAATACTATTTTCCCCTACTACTCAAAGTTATGGACATGAATGAGAGGTCGTTATTGACTGCAGTTATAAACCTTAGAATTAAATATAGAGTCTGTAAGGAAAAGTTACAGTAGATGCATAGTAATATAATTATGCATTCCAAAATACTAAGGTGTGGTTGTATAATTAAATGTGCTTAGATATATCACAACAAAACAACGATATGTTTATTTGGCAAAGTAGAATCTGAAGGTGTTCAGTGCCTTATTAGGCACACAGTTGACCAGCATGTTCCCAACAGAAGCAGAGACATGGGATGTCTCCTGGGGTAGAGTGTCAGCAGAAAGTTACTCACCTTTCTGTTTATATTAAGCAACACAAGCTTTCCTTTACGTCAAATGCAGCCCTACCCCCTTTTTTTTTTTTTTTTTTTTTTTTTGTTGTTGTTGTTCTCATTCTTTTCCTTGCAAATTATCTTCTATAATGTGGAATAATCTTTCATGTTATATCTATTTCACTGAGATCTTAGAAAATTGCTTTGGTATCTCATATTTGATGATATTTGAATGATAGGCTTAACTTATTAAGGTCATCATAGCTGCTAAGATATGTCATCATAGAATGGCAGGATTCATTTGAGTCATTATCAAAAAATAATTGCCTCATTTATTAGATAGCTATAAAAAACAAGCAGTGGACATTTTCTTCTGATTCAGTGAAAAGAATCCCAGCAAAGACCTTGAATTTTTGAGGGAATCAAATTCAGAAGAAATAAAAGGAAGGGGGTGGGTCAGTTACATATCTGACTGGAAAGGTCCAGTTTCATACCTCTCAACCCTTTAGACAGCATTCACTGTTTCTAACAGGTACCAACGTGGATTGCTGCTTATTCCTGTTTTATATGTTTGTTTGTTTCTTTTATTTTTATTTTTTTCTCTTACTGAAAATAGACTTTTTTCCTCATGTAACGTCCTGATTACAATTTCCTCTTTCTCTTCTTCCTCCCACTTGTTCTTCCCCTTCCCTCCCATCCATGTCCACTCCATTTCTCCCATTAGAAGACCAACAGGCTTCTAAGGGATAATAATAAAATATAATAAGATAAAACAAAAACTAACACATTGTAATTGGACAAAACTAGCAAACAGAAGAAAAAGAACCCAAGAGAATGTACAGAAATAGAGACCCACTCATTGGCACACTTAGGAATCCTATAAAAAAAAAAAACCTAAAGTGGAAGCCATAATATATAATATATACACAAAGGACCTGATGTAGACCCATGCAGGCCATGTGCATGGCGCCTTAGTCTCCATGAGTTTATATGAGCTTTGATCATGTTGATCTAGAGAGCTTTGCTTTCTTGGTGTTCTTGGTATTTTATGTTATTTTTATAGTTGATTTTGTGGTTAAAAGGTACACTTTTGAATCAGTAGCCTGAATTCAGATAGAAAACATTTCCATCTCTAGCACTCCCTACAAAATGTCCTCAATAAATTCAAATAGTAGATTGGATATATTTGTACTTTTGACAGTTTCAATACTAGGAACCCCTTTGTCCACATAGCATTAACAGCTGGACGTAACTAGTCCTCCACTCATGTCTTGCATAGTTAGTATGATCTATTCAGTATAGTGTGCCAGCAATTTAAACACCCTTTCAAGCTCTTTACAAGGGGCTAGTGTAGCTGCAAAACCTGGAATGCCA
The DNA here is from genome assembly GCA_030674055.1 of Rhabdomys pumilio. Taxonomy (NCBI): domain Eukaryota; kingdom Metazoa; phylum Chordata; class Mammalia; order Rodentia; family Muridae; genus Rhabdomys; species Rhabdomys pumilio. The sequence goes on along the minus strand of JANHMN010000004.1, from coordinate 140,544,668 downwards.
TAGTGGGCTTTTAATTTTATTTTTCTTAAAACAATTCAGTGTCAAAACTCACTTTCTTAGAGTTGAAGAAATCACTTTAAAAAGCACATGTTGCTGGTCAAGATGGCAGTGACTCCCTTTCCCAAATTCATACACGTAGGCACACTTGAATGGCCTGAGCTCATCAAGGTAGATGTTCCTGCTCAAGCCTTTCATAGGAATGGGTGGGGAAGAAAACAAAAGCAGCAAGGTCGAGGGTCAGGTCTGAGCATGAACAGACTAGAACAACACTTGCGCGGAAGGCTGCCTGAATTAGCAGTTTAATCTTGACCACTTTCAAAGATGCCTCTTCAGCTTCCAAACTGCTCCTGTGCCTTTCTGTCAGTTCTTTTGCTGCTGAATCAGACTCAAGTTTCTGTAAGTTGTAAGTAGAAATACTGATGGATGTATAAGATTATTTTTAAAAATCTGATAAATCACTATATACTGTCTTGAAACTGAAACACTAATGCCCAAGTCTTTGTTTTATTTTTTCATAACTTTATAATAGTGATGAACTGGTTCTATTATTTCTTAAAATTAGACTGTAAACTTCTGAAAATGATTATCTGATGAGGAAAAGTATTTACCCGTTCAGCGGGGTATAATCAATCTGGAGAGAGTTGCCCAGAGAAGTCATGCTTGCTCCCTTAAGATACAGATTTTTATACCAGGTACATGACTGGTCTTCAGTATGCAAAGCTTAGCACAGCACATGCAAGTGAATTATTTTTTATAGTGGCACACACTTTTTAAATAGCAAACCCCAAAATTATAGTTATGACCATTACAGATGCTAATTGTAGAAAATATGAAGAGAAGCAGGGCCTTTAGCACCATAGTCACAGTGACTTTTCAAATGTGTCTCTGCCTTTTGGAAACTGACCACATCATTGCTTATGCTTTGTTACGTTCTTTTTTTTTTTTTTTTGTTAAACTGTCATTTGCTTGGGTTCTGATTTTTCATTGTTGTGAAACAGAATGAACTGCTGTACATTTTGATTACTTTCTGCTACCCCCTGAAATAGACAAAAGGAGATAAAGTGTGTATTTATGAGGTTTTAAAACATTATTATGATGCAGATGAATTCAGACTCCAGCCACTAGTATATGAGAATATCATTTTCATGATCCCCTTCCAGCAGCAACAGTAAATGCTACTATTTATTTTTAGACTTGTAGAAAGGAAAACATAGCATCTTTTATATTTTGATTATTTAACATAGTTTAGGAATCCACTGTTACATTTAAAATAAATACTGTTAAGGCTTGCTATTTGCGTTACATCAAACATTTAATTAAGTGATGCTTTTTATCATATGTTAGTGAATAATTGTGAAATATGTTAAGTTATGGGTACTCTTGAGTGTTGGTTTTGTCTTGGGCTCTGAGCATTGCTTCATGGAGCTCTTCACAGAAACCTACATGAAGTGCTTTCTTCTGCTTTGGCAGTTAGCACAGAGCCCTATTTATGCTCATTATGCTCATACTTATACATGTAATATGACAGCTTTCTGAAGTGTATTTGTATTTCTGAAGTGTATTGTTGATTTTTATTGTTCATGGATTCCAAATTAGTGAATTTGCTTACTTGCTAAAATTACATCATTTTAAAACTCATATAAACATGCCACTTCTGCAGTCATTCATGAACATGTGTAGAGCCATGGAAAGCAATGAGTCCCTGATGGACACATTCCCAGCTGAGGTAGAACAAGACTGAATTCTGACTTCTTGTGTTCCCTCTTCTACTACAAACAAATGCTGTTTGCATGGTCTGTTTGTTGCCATGCTTCCATCTTCTGTCTGCTTTTTTGTTTTTGAATTTTGCTGTTTAAAATGGCTCATGAGTATGGTGCTGAAGTGCTGTGTAGGTTTCCAAGTTCAAGAGGCTATACCACTTGGAGAAAATGTGCATGTATCAGGAATGCTGCTTTCAGGCCAGAGTAATAGTACTTCTCATTAGTTATGAGCTCAGGGCCCAGAGCAAGACCACAGGACAGAGGTATGTGGCCCTTTTCTCTGGAGCTGAATAGGAACTCAAAATGTGATAAGGCAGTGTTAAGGATTTTGGTTCTTTCGTTAAAGAGCAGAGTCACTGAACTTTAAATGGGGAAAATGATACTGAAAGTTTTGCAAAGATTGCTTTAATGACACAGTGGAGAGCGGATTGAGCAGGAACAGCCCCTACCAATATTAGCGAAGCTTCAGGGCTTGTCACACTAAAGAACACGGGCTGTGTATCTTTGGATCATTACCAACGATGCTATAATGGATTTATACATGCTCTTTGTATTTGGCAGTGACTGTAAATTACCTGCTTAATGTGATATGTCTGACTAATAGCTGAGCTGAGCTATAACATAACATTTCAAATTCAGTGGCTGACATATTATAGGCACTCAATGTTTGTATTGTACTTTCACCTGTCCATTCAGGACTGGAGGCAGAGAAAGCAGACTGGAAATGACACAAATCTCTTGAAACCTTAACCCTACCCCTAGTGACACATTTACTATCTTTCCCAAATAGTTTCATCAGCTGTGAATTCATAATCCTGTGTAGTCTATTCTCATTCAACTACACAGTCTGTAATTCATTGAGAGTGTTGTAAGATGTAACACTAGCTTACTTCAGTTAGTTGTAACTTTTGTTTTAGAAATCCTTTGGGCATTTGGTATTTGGACTTTACATTTGTAACCAGCATCAATTTGAAAGAAATGACATCTTCACTAAGTCTTTTCTGTTCTGTAGGGTTATTGAACAGCTTGGTGGAAAGCAGCTGGTGATGAACCACATGCACCATGAAGACCAGCAGGTCCGCTACAACGCTCTTCTGGCTGTGCAGAAGCTCATGGTGCACAACTGGTATGTCTTGGTGTCTATCTCACCTGCACATTGCTCTGTGAACTCTCACATGCTTATCCTATGAGCTCTTATGGAAATAAATACTGTAGTGACTTGTTGGTGATTTTATAACTAAGTCTATGCACATATTGCTAATAGAGAGCAAAGAATTTTAAAGAAATGAGCTGCATTAATAATCGTAGGGAAGGAACAGACTTCAGATACCAACAATTCCTTCAGTTGTAACTGAAAAGACTCTTGTGACAAAACAAATGCAGGTTCCTTAAAGTTGTGTGGACACAGCTGGACTACAGATGCCTTTCCAGGTCTGCAAGGTGTTTAAGTGTTAACCAGAGAGTATCGTGTACCAGTTCGCAGGAAGACACTGGAGGCTTGTTGGTTGACTCAAATTCCATAGTCATGCTTCATTAATGATAATGTTTTGCTTTAGAAGTAACCAGAGTCATACTTTTTTCCTGTCTTTTTACTTTTTAAATGTCAAATTATTGATCTTTTTGTATTCCTGAACATAATGGTGAGCCCTTGGTGCGCGGTATAGAACAAGTAATGATTCCCTCTTGGAACAGCTAGTTTCAGCTATGGATTAGTTGTTAGCACTTGGAACAGATCATGTGATTGTACTATACTGAAGAGTGTTCAGCTTGAGGCTATTTTTGTTATAGTACAAGGAATAAATATAAATCGTTCATAACTGACAAATGTCATCACCATTTTCAAAGGAAAGAATTAATGGTACATTAGAATGGGTCAGTCAAATATAGTACAGGATAATATCTAGTTGTGCTGCTGTTACCTTGTGTGTAAAATGTTACAGTTCTGCCAGTAAGTAGTTTTCCCATAAACACTGACATGCAGGCTTACAACGGTGTCTTTTTGAGTGTTTACATTGTTTCTGTTAAGTGCTGGGCTGAAGAATAGAATAGAAGTGGGTATATCTTTATATAGGTAAATTAGACAGGCTTCTCTGAATAGGCCAAAACAGTTATGCTGAGATGACAGTGGTAAGGAGCCAGCTATGCAGCCTGAGTATTGGGGTTAATTAGTAATTCAGATGTAAGGAATGAGACAGAAAATACAGGAAGCAGAAATAGAAATGATCATAGCTTGTTTAAAGCAATGCATGGAGAAAGGTTTCAGTAACTGGATTGTACTGAGATGTTGCAAGGAGATACAGGGTGCTGGAAATACTCTTCAGGGCATGGATAGCTCCCACAATAGAAAACTGTGGAGTTCTATGTTTTCATTAAGACTGAGGAAGAAACTTGAAGGTACAGAATAAGCATCAGTGAGTAAGCCTACATTTAGGAGTACAGTTGCAGGATGTCTTATATTGCATGCTGTTGTATGAGGCTTACATGAATTAAAAGCAATTGGAAAGGGTTTGGTTTGTTGTTGTTGTTTAAATATTTATTCATTTTTATTTATGTGTATGAGTGTTTTGTCTGTGTAAATATATGCATGCAGAGGCCAGAAGAGGGTGTTAGAGGGAATTGGAGCTTCAGAAGGTTGTGAGCTGCTATGTGAGTCCTGGGAACTCAGCCTGGGTCTTCTGGAAGAAGAACCATTTCTCTTTCACTGGGGAGCCATTTTTCCAGCTTGTTTATTTTTGTTTGTTTGTTTGTTTGGTTTTTAGAGACAAGGCCTCACTAAGTATCCCTGGCTGGCCTGGAACTCATTTTGTGAATCAGACTGACTCTGAATTTACAGAGATCCACCTGCCTCTGATTCACAAGTGCTTGAATTAAAAGCATGTGTTACCACACCTGACTTCATTGAAAGTTTTTTAAATTGGGAAACAGCAAGATTGAGTTTATGTTTAAAAAAAAAATTCTATGGCTCCTTTCTGGATAATGGATCTCAGTAGAGTAAGTCTGAGAGTGAGAAGGTTGTTTGGGTTAGTTTAGCTCCTAGAGCCAGTGCTAGCAGTGTGTGTGTGTGTGTGTGTGTATGTGTGTGTGCGTGTGTGCGTGTGCGTGTGCGTGTGTGTGTGTGTGTGTGTGTGTGTGTGATATTCTGAAATGTCTCTACTTTTTCCTAACTTGTGCAAGAAGAACATCAACAAAGCAGAGGGCCCTATAGAGTGGCTTTGAGTCAACTCAGGAGGTCGACAAACTTTGGGTATCACTAAAAATACAGACTGTGTCACTGGGTTTCTCTTTGTGTCACTCTTCTTTCGAGTCAAGTTTTTCAATATAAATCTGTAATTTGGGAGTTTAATATTTTGTAGCTAGTTTATATCTCTTAAGGAATTAATTTGATGAATGTTAGCAATAGTTGGAGACCTTTTGTGACTATAAACTTAAATTTATTTTCTAGATGTTTTTCCAATGTTTTTAAAAAATATAAGTTTAATTTCCCTTCTTTTTGAAACTATAAATGCCATAGCACAATTTATATATTAGTAATTAAACAGAACAACTTTCTTTTTGTCTTCCCATTAAATGTCCTCAGGCATAATGTTTTTTGTTTGTTTGTTTGTTTTTCTTTGAGGAGCAGGGTGCTGTTTGTTTAAATGTTTATTTCTGACATGATTTAAAAAAAGTATATGCACCAGAATGCTGACCTTATTCTTTGCCAGTAGAAAGTAATTTTGGTTGAGAATTTTTGTTGTTAAATGGTCATGCATTGATGGTTTTTTCTCCTTGTATATGATATGTATTGTTTATGCCTGATTTATACTTGTGACTGATTCTGTAGATAGAAACTGGTTTGTGTCTCCTCAGCTAGCTGGTGAGAATACACCTTTTTTCCTCCTTCCCCAGTATTTGACCATCTATTTTTACTTTGGTGACTTGGTGCTTAGTGTTAGTGTTTCTCCAATAGATTTTTACAGAAAGATTAGAATTCAGTTGTGACTTTTACAGTTTGATGCAGCTTTTGTACATTTTCATGGATGTTTGTACCAGCGAATGAAAATTACTCATGTAATGGCAATTTATTTCTATGTCAGATTAATGTAGACTAGAGTGTCATACGAAACATAAACCTGCAGAGTCACCAGTGGAAGGGTCGTCTGGATGCATATCTTGGTGTAGTGTCTATATGCAACATGATTATAACTGCTGGTACAGACTGACTTTCTGTTTTCCTAAGATAGCACAGTGGTTTTTGGCTTTGGTTTGTTTGTTTGTTTTTGTTTGTTTGTTTTTCTGAGACAGGATTCATTCTAGGATAGTTTAGAATTTACTGTGTAGCCCAGACTCACTGACCATGAACTTATTGCTGTTCTGGCTCTATTCCCAAGTGCTGGGATTGCAGGTAAAAGCTCTTATGCCTGTTAGGTGTTTCGGGGTATATGTTTGGTCTCGGTCTCGGTCTCGGTCTCTCTCTCTCTCTCTCTCTCTCTCTCTCTCTCTCTCTCTCTCTCT
>JANHMN010000004.1:140443735-140538404 GCA_030674055.1 Rhabdomys pumilio | reverse complement strand
TCTCTCTCTCTCTCTCTCTCTCTCTCTCTCTCTCTCTCTCTCTCTCTTCCTAGCTCCTCCCCTCCTTCTTCTCCTCTCCTTAATCCTCCTCTTCCTCTCCTTACTCCTCCCACCTTAGCTCCTCCTACCTATCACCCTTCCTGTTAAAATAAAACTTTTCTCTCAAAATACAATTAGAGCATAACTATAACAATTTGCATCAGTAAGGTACAAGATAGAACCAATACCCAGTCCATCATTTTGTTGACTAACCAGAACCTCTGTCATCTCTTCTAACTAAAAGACTTAGTTCTGAACCTGGGTTTTTTCTTGGCTGTAGAATGAATGTCAGCTGAAAACCATCCTCTCAAATCTTTTCTCTCAAAGTAAAAAGCCAGGATTGGCTATGAGACTATAAGTCTTCAACCCCGTCTTAAATCTAGAATGACTGAGTTAACTGAAATTATGGGAAGCACAAAGAATACCTTCTAAAACTTAGCCAATTTATAGAGACCAATGAACACCTGGACAGTCCCTATACTACAAAACGTTGGAGCATCTGATCTTCAGCCTTCTGGCCCAGGATCATCTGACAGACCATAATGATGCAGAATTATTAAGGGCTGATTACTCTGTCTAGGCAGATATGATCAGTTGACTCTTCTGCAAGTGTGTCCTTTTCTGGACAGTAATTTGTCTGTAGATGAAAAGAGGCAATTTTTGCCTAGTGACTGTTTCACCACAACTGGAGTAACCCCAAAGATGCTCAGTTTCTTCTTAGAATCCAAGACAGGAAGCTGTCAGGATCAGACAGGTCTCTAATCGAAATGAACTTTAATACAGAAATGTTTGTAATGTCAATTCTATGGACTTCTGACGTTTTGAAAACCAACTATCCATGTAAGGTAATCTGGACTGTTGTCTGTTAACTCCTCTCAGCTATTTCTAAATAAAATACAGAAAACACCTGAGCAATAAACTCAGAGCCATGAATTTGCTCTAGGTCCTTAACTCACAGGCTAACCATCTCAAATCAGTTAGAAAAGTTAAAGAAGGACTGGGTCTAAGCATTGTATTCTTAAATGTGTTATATAGGCACAATGCCTATGAGAGTAACAATATTAATTTCACTTTTATATTAATAAGAAGCTCATACCAATAAAAACCTTAAATTTGAAATCAAAGTAAATTTTGTACCATTTAAGAAATTATAACTTCATCTTAATAACAATTATACATATTTCTACCAATAGGTTATGGCTTTACAATAAATCCTAGCTAATCCTCCCTGTTCCAACAAAACCACTATTTTTTCCCTAGAAAGACAGCCTAATATTAACAGCCTCGGTCCCCAAGCCCAGCGAATTGGGGCGCCAACTCTTCATTAACTTCTTCAAGCTGATTATGGGCGTTGAGATATTAGAAGAGGAGCAGGAGGAAGAGTAAATTGATAAGCCTCTGATACTGTGTCTTCACTGCATCCAGCTGGAATTCCAGGACATCAGAGGTAGCAAGCAGGTCTGCTCAGCTTGCTTGATGAGTAGATACACCAAGGCTGTGTATTCTGCAATATACAATTCTCAAAACAAATTTTAGTATCAAGATAATTTTTTGTTTGAATTCTGGAATCTAGTCTTCTGACGGCCTGCCTCTGTCATGTGTAATCCATATAATTCTGGGAGTTTCTATGAGGGTGTGCTCCCACCATCCTCCCATTCCCGCCTCCCTTCTCTCAAAATTCCCCAACACTAGGGAATCCAAACTTTCAGGCACCAAGGCCCTCCACTTCCACTGATGCCTGGCAAGGCTACCCTCAATTACCTATACAGGTGGAGCCATGAGCCCCTCCCTTTGTGTTCTCCCGCTGGAGATTTGAGAATGGCTACTCCAGCTTGTTTCTTAGGGCCATTTGCTTGAAAAATTGTTTTCCAGCCTTTTACCCTAAGGTAGAGTTTGTCTTTGTCACTGAGGTGGGTTTTCTGTATGCAGCAAAATGCTGTGTCATGTTTACATATCCAGTCTGTTAGCCTATGTCTTTTAATTGGGGAATTAGTCCATTGATGTTAGGAGATATTAAGGAACAGTGATTGTTGCTTTCTGTTATTTTTGTTATTAGAGGTGGAATTATCCTTGTTTGGCTATCTTCTTTTGGATTTGTTGGAAGAGAATTACTTTCTTGCTCTTTCTGGGATATAATTTCCCTCCTTGTATTGGAGCTTTCCAGCTATTATCCTTTGTAATGCTGGGTTTGTGGAAAGATACTGTGTAAATTTGGTTTTGTCGTGGAATATCTTGGTTTCTCTATCTATGGTAATTGAGAGTTTTGCTGGGTATAGTAATCTGGGCTGGCATTTGTGTTCTCTTGGGGTCTGTATGACATTTCTCCAGTGTCTTCTAGCTTTTATGTATCTGGTGAGAAGTCTGGTGTAATTCTGATAGGTCTGCCTTTATATGTTGTTACTTGGCCTTTTTCTCTTACTGAATTTAATATTCTTTCTTTGCTTTGTGCACTTGGTGTTTTGATTGTTATGTGATGGGAGGTATTTCTTTTTTGGTCTAATCTATTTGGCGTTCTATAGGCTTCTTGTATGTTTATGGGCATCTTGTTCTTTAGATTAGGGAAGTTTTCTAATATAATTTTGTTGACGATATTTATTGTCTCTTTAAGTTTGGAATCTTCACTCTCATCTATACCTATTATCCTTACGTTTGGTCTTCTCATTGTGTCCTAGATTTCCTGCATGTTTTGTGTTAAGAACTTTTTGCAATTTGTGTTTTCTTTGATAGGTGTGTCAATATTTTCTATATTATCTTCTGCACCTGAGATTCTCTCTTCTATCTCTTGTATTCTGTTGGTGATGCTTGTGTCTATGACTCCTGATTTCTTTCCTAGGTTTTCTATCACCAGGGTAGTCTCTCTTTGTGATTCCTTTATTGTTTTTACTTCCATTTTTATGTCCTGGATGGTTTCGTTCAACTCCTTCACCTGTTTGTTTGTGTTCTCTTGTAATTCTTTAAGGGATTTTTGTGTTTTCTCTTTAAGGGCTTCTACCTGTTTACCTGTGTTCTCCTTAAATTCTTTGAGAGTGTTATTTATGTCCTTTTTAAAGTCCTCTTTCATCATCATTAGAAGTGATTTTAAATCTGAATCTTGCTTTCCTAGTGATATGGAGAATTCAGGACTTTCTTGTGTGGGAGAACTAGGTTCTAATGATGCCAAGTACCCTGGGTTGCTGATGCTTATGTTCTTGCTTCTGCCTTTTGCCATCTGGATCTCCTTAGTGCTACCTGCCCTGTTTCTGACTGGAGCCTGTGTATCAAAATTGTGTGGTGTGGGTGTTACTACTGGGGTTAGAGCTGGGGCCCAAGATCTGCTCAGTGCTCAGGCACAGACAGGAAGGAACCAGTGCTCGAGGCCAGCAGTAACTTCCTGGCTCCTAGTGGGTCCCAGTTACTCTCTGTTTGGGGCGGGTGTTGGTGTCTCCTTACCTAAGATACTGACCAGGTTAGAACTTCTGGGAGGTCCGCTTCCTCTGGATTCTGTGAGATTGGAGTCAGAGCTACCACCCAGGATCTGCTCAGTGCCTGGGCCCAGACCAGAAGTCCTATATTTACGTTCTTGATACACACTTTGTTCCTTTCAGTAGTGGTAGGTTACATACATGTGGCAAAAATATATAAAGGATGAATATTGATTCTAGAAAGTTTTTGTATGTACTGCTACTCATACTTCCAGCTTCATATCATAAAATGTCATCATTTTTCTCCTACAGAATGATTTTAAAATGTGATCCTCTAATTCAGAAGCAATAGTGTGTGCATATGTACAGCTCAGGATTTCAGGAACGAAACAGTGAATTTTATATGTAAAGGTTCTCCTGTAGAATTTTCTGTTTGTGTTTCTAGTTCATACACAGCTTTCTCTTTGCTCCTTTCTTGTGACCATCTGTTGTCAGGAAAGCCATTCCATTCCTAAACCTCAGCTTTTCATACATATAAGTTGGCTGAGAATCACCCAGTTCATAACTTGTGAGTCTGACAGAGATCAATTCTCTGAGCATGGTAATGCATACCTTTAATCTCAGCACTTGGAAAGCAGAGACAGATTTCTGAGAGTTTGAGGCAAGCCTAGTCTACATAGTGAATTCTATGCTGGCCAATGCTACAAGTGAAACCGTGAAACCTTGTCTCAAAAAAAAAAGGAAGACCAGAAGACTGACAACCAGTGATGCTTCCTCTCCTATCTGATTAGTTTTTATTGTTTAGGACTTGTGGAAGGGTTAGGACATACATAGATCTAAAGGCCTTAGGAGGATCTCATAAATGCTTCTAAGCCTCCTGAGACATACCCAATACCCTTCCTGTACAAGGGAATGTTAATAGGCCTAATTTCATGAGTGTCTCCTGTAGGTGTTCATAGCTACTCTAATTCAAGAATGCAAGGGTCGTGCCTGGAGAGAATGACAATTTAGGAGTCTTTAAAAATAGTTTCTTTTCCTAGTTTGTTGATTGTAAAAAAGTTTGGGCAATTCATGGGATGGGGTGGGGACAGGAAGAGTAAAGAACATAGCTATACCCTCTGTCTCAGTGGTTCCTATGTGTGGTTTTAAGCTAAAGATATGCATATTGTAGGTATGTTTTATCTCTTTTCTCACCTGTCACTTGTACTTGTAAAACTTGTACTTGACTTTGTAATTCACGCTGGTTTTGAACTCACAATCTTCTTGCCTCTGCCTACTGAGTGCTGTGATTGTAGGATTGTACCTCTGTAACCAGCTGTCAGTTTATTTCCTGAAGGATCTAGACAGTTTGGAGAGCTTCACTTTAAGTCATTTTCCTCATGTGTAGAATGAGAAGACTCCTTAGCCTCTGTGATAGCAGTGCATGCAATACTATGGGCTTTGTAGGCCACAAGGGTAGCTCCTGGTAGAGTCCTGACTTTTGCTGTTATTGTTTGGGCTTTATTTTCATTGCCTTGTGTTCACCCTAGGCTATACATGTGTGCATTTTCTAACACTAAGAAATGTGTTTTCCATGGTATGATTTTTTTATACCATGGAAAGCCCCTTTGAATCATAAGTTGGTTGCTAAACTCAGAGTGCAGATTTAGTAAGGCCTTCGTGTAAACAGGGAAGTCAACTCCACAAATGGCATTGTCTGAAGACCTATTATCTATGTGGGCCATGACTGGTTTGTGTGTGGAAATGGGTAGCATTTCTGTAGCACAAGAGCTTTTAAACTTGGAAATGCGTCATTTCCAAGGGTTATTTTATTAAAAAAGTTCTGAGTCTTGACAGTGATTCTTTGCATTGAAGTCCTACTTTGCCCTGTTACTATGTTCTTGTTTTCTAGGGAGTACCTTGGTAAACAGCTGCAGTCGGAGCAGCCCCAGACTGCTGCTGCTCGGAGCTGAGCTGACCGCTTCAGCCTGTCTGCACCTCCGATGGACCACTGGAGTGAGAACTTTAGTCTTTAGGGTCAAAGCAAATAGTTTTTAATTTAATGATTACTTCTTTTTTGTTGTATAGCTTTTCCCATTGGTAATTCCTGGGGGCAATAAAAGTGTTTGCTTGTTAAGTTGTATAAAAGTAAGTGCTATCTGTATCTAGAGAAATGTTACTGTTACTTATATTCTTTATGATTTTTGTATTTATTGTTCTCTGGAAATGAATATAATTAAAGGATTCTCACTCCAAACATGTTCTTCCATTTTGCTTATTTCTGATTTGGACTTTCAATAAACATCATTTATTATACTATCTCAAATAAGAAATAGGAGACTTGTTCCCAGATGATGATGGGAAGTACATGTTTTGAAATGGTCACTTCTCTTTCTTTCTCCTTCTCTCTCTCTTTCTCTCTCTCTCTCTCTCTCTCTCTCTCTCTCTCTCACACACACACACACACACACACACACATTCTACACCTTCATGAATTACATCACTTAATAACAGGTACATACTGAGAAATACATCTTTGGGCAATTTAGTCACTTTGCAAACATTATAGAATATAGGTACATAAACTTGCTTTAGATTTGGCCTCTTGATGTAGTGAAGACTGTGAAAGGTGGATGAGGCTGCTGCTGGCAAACGGGGGACTATTTCACAGTAAACTTTTTCGATAAGTAGGAGTACACTTTATTATAGTAAGTGACAAAAAGAAAATAGATACATGGTTCTTAATTACCACTACCAAATGTAATGCACTATACATAGTCTCGTGTTGTATTCTTTTTGTTTTTTTTCTTTTTTTTCCTTTTTTTTTTTACTGGATATTTTATTTACATTTCAGATCCCCCTTCCTCCTGCTTCTATGAGGATGTGCCCCCCACCCATCCACTCCCACCACCCTGCCCTCGAATTCTCCCACACTGGGGCATCCAGCCTTCATGGGACCAAGGACCTCCTATTCCAGCTATGCTCCACAAGGCCATCCTCCCCTACAAATATAGCTGGAGCCATTGGCCAAGAAAAAAGCCAGGTTCAGAACTAAGGCTTTTAGTTAGGAGAGATAACAGAGGTTCTGGTTAGTCAACAAAATGATGGACTGGGTATTAGGTCTATCTTGTACCTTACTGATACAAATTGGTATAATTATGTTCTAATTGTATTTTGAGAGAAAAGTTATTTTAACAGGAAGGGTGAAGCTAAGGTGGGAGGAGTAAAGAGAGGAAGAGGAGGAGTAAGGAGAGGAGGACCTAGGTGGCTAGAGAGAGAGAAAAGAGTGGGGGGGAGGGGAAACATGGAGGCAGATGTTCCCGTGTCTCCGCCAGTCAAAGATAGTTGATATATCTAGGTTGGGTATTGAGTTACACTTCTGATTGTATAGGCATCTTGTTATTGAGCATTAACAAACTTATAAAGCCTTCGATTAACATTAAAAAATTATATAAAAGCAAAAAGGCAAAGGGGGGATGGAATAGGGGTTTTCTAGGGAGGGGAAATGGGAAAAGGGGATGACATCTGAAATGTAAATAAAATATCCAATAAAAAAATAAATAAAAATAAATTTAAAAAACTGAAAAAAAAAAAAAAAGGAAATGACAATTGACTGGTGAGTGTTTGTACCCTGGCAAGCATCTAATTGGGGTGTTACTGTGTGGCCGTTAGCATAATTGGCTGGTGCTGGGAGCCAAACTATAAACTTAACTTCTGCTTTTCTCCTAACTGGTAGTTGTTAGGCAGGGCCAGGCTTGTAACCTGGAGGTGCAGTTTGTTGGGAATTATTCTGCACACTGGTGTAGTCACTGGATTTGTTGGGGGAGAATAAACTGGAGACGCAGGTTTTGTTATGGGTAGCCTGGAAACGAGCTAGGCTCAGGATTTGTTGGGGTAACCTGGAAACTGGAGCTAGGTAGGGGCTTGTTAGTTTACTTGAGTTTTAACTTAAGACAGGTTTTCTAAGATGGAGTTTGAACCCCAAAAGTTTGATCTCTCATCCCCAGAATTGTAAACATAAATTATCTGTAGTTGGCAGAATCATTCCCCTGCCAAAGCATGAGACATATCGTAGATAGCTACTGTGGACAATCTGAAGCAGACACATATCCCACACATGAGCTGAAAACAAAAACATATTCACATCACTGGACTTTTAAAGAAAGCAAAAATTCTCACTACATTTTTCCCTTTCTGTTTTATGCCATTAATTGTACTGTGTTTAGTGAGAAATTATAAACAGATATTATAATGAAACAAATGCTTTTTGAATCAGTAGCTTTTTTATAACCTAGTGATTCTTGGCTATTCTTGTCTGAAATGGTTTGTATTTTTTGCTGCAGAGCTTCAAGCTATGCAGAATATTTGATCATATTGTGAACTCTGAGATTTTTTTGTTTACTGAAAAAAAAATCTGTTTCTAGTTGTCATGTGGGTCAGCCTTAGCACACACCTTTAATCCCTCTGGCTGGAGTACAAAAATGTCCATAGTACACACCTTTAATCTCAAACAATGAAGGTAAAGTTAGTTTGTAGAAAGAAGCACTCATGTTTGAAAGTGATGTCTAGTTGAGTGGCAGACAAAGTGACATATCAGAGAAAATTCTGACAGAATAGGATATGTCCAACTCTCACAAGAACAGAGAGGAAAGAGGTGACTTAAGAGAGGAATGTAGAAAAGGAGAGAGGGCAGTTTTACTGAGACAATTGTATAGAGACAGATCGTAGAGAGAGAACAAGCAAGACAGAGGTAAGGACAACCAACCAGAGAAAAAGAAAGAACCAGAATATTAGAACCATATTGCCAGAGTATGTTAGTATGAGGCCAAGTACAGTAAGTAATTCAGGAGAAGATGAGAGAAGTCACATTGAATCAATCAGCTTGCAGAGGTGTTTGAGCTGGAAGAGCTGACTTGACCAGCCAGCCAGAGATCAGAAAGATTTAGGAAGGGATGAGCTTATTCAGTAGTCTTAGAGGCTGAATATATTCTAGGCCTAGATAGGATTATATGGAGGCTAGAAGCATCCAGAAGTAGGCCTAGGTTAGCAGATGAAAGCTGTAAGCCTCTGAGATGAGAATTACATCAGGTGAATAAAGGTCACTTTTATCTCAAGCTGGGCTCCCTATTTCATTTCCTGTTGGCAAGAAATTGCCTTGGATGTCCCTCTAAACCCGTTGGTCCAATAATATCTCTTGCTATAGCATCTGCAAACCCTGGGAAGCCTAGATATTCTTTTTGGAAACCTGTGGGGCCTGTCTCCAGCTGGGTCCCACAAAGTCTCCAGTTCGGCATGAGATAGGATGTAGACGGCCGCCTTCTCTATCTCTGTAGCTGCCCCTGCCCATGGGTGGTCCAAAGAGCGCCAGTGGGGAAGGTCTTCTGCCTGCCCCGAAGTACTTCAGGAGAGTCGGCGGGTTCTGAAGTGTTACAGCTCTTTGCTAAGGTGGGAAGTGCTGGCTAGGTAGCAGGGAAAGAGAGTAGATCTCTTGCCCAGTGTTAACAGCTCTGGAGCCGACTAGCAGGCGAAGAGGGGAGGGTTCGAGACAGAAGCTCTCCGACAGGATGGTTCTTGCGCGCTTTATTTCTCAGTTAAGCTCAATATATATAAGTTTGGAATGGGTGAAGGTTTTAGCAGCAGGTAATCCCATTGGCTTAGTCTGAGGTTTTGGGGATGCCTCATATGCATGTGGGGAGAGCCTGGGGCACTATTCCTACGTGACCCATAGACCTCCCAACTTCTCTCTGTGGGAGGGGCTGTGAAGGGCGGAAGCTGGGAGAGACAGGGGGCCAGGAACAGAGCTGAACGCCTGCCGTCCCAAAAGGGTCTCCGGGGTTCAGAAGCTCGTTCGACTGGGCACCTGGTTGTCTCTCATAGATATGTCTCTCAGTGCCCCACAGAAACCATGGTCAGAAAAGGCTTGTTCATGCCTCTGGCAGATAGTACCAGATTTCTCAGTTAACATACTAGGCGTTTTCTCAGTTATTGAACTGTACATTTGTGACATCTGAGGCTTTTAGCAGCTAAGCCAGAATTTCTTTGTATATGGCCGAATTCACTGCAATTAAAACACCAAGCATTTTAATATCAAAGATCTTGTGCAAATACTGGGAATGCTAATGGAGGAAACCTTGTCCTCAGGCTGCCCCTTGGGCAGTACAGCTGAGAGTCCAGATCTTTTGGGTTCAGACTCCATTGTAGATAACCTAACCTAATATTGAACTTGAGTTAACTAACAAACTGGCAGGTAGCACCACTTTTCTGGTTACTCCCCAATAAGCCAAAGTCTAGCACCAATTTCCAGATTACTCCTCAATAAATCTGCACCTCCAGGTTACAGGCCTGCCCCAGGCACTTCACTTCCTAACAACCACCAATCAGGAGGAAAACAGAAGTTAAGTTTATAGTTTGGCTCCTAGCACCAGCCAATTATGTTAAAAGCCATAATGGCTCCCAGTCAGATGTGTACCAGGCTAGATATCCCGTTCTTGCCTCAATGAATATCCGCTTAAAATTAGACTGGGGCTGTACCCTCCTGTTCTGAGATGGTGGTATGGCCCAAGCTTGAATGTAGAGACCCTAGAGCGACTGCATTGGAATCGGTGCCTTGGTGGTCTTTTGGGATTCACTAACACTTCTTGGCACAACACAATTGGTTCAAGATGAACTCTTTCTCTCAAAACAGGCTGTTTCACCCCTTTCTTTGAACCTGTCTCTGAATGCCCCCTCCCCCCTCCCACCCCTGGCTGAACACTTGAAACCAAAAGCCTGTGGTGCCTGGCAGGGTTTGTCTTCTAGCCTAGTTTGCTTCCCTTTTCATCCTTCAGGAATGAAGGATGACAGGGTCTGAGCCCCTTTGTTCTCCCTTCCCTGGCACTGTTTGCTTTCCAAGCCCTTCTCCATTGTCTGCTAGTGACCTCTCCAGCTGCACAGCTGCACAGAGTAGAGTGACCTTTCTGCTTTTCCCATTTCAGTCAGTTTTTTGTTTCTCAGATCCCTCTGTACCCATTTGCAACTTTTCCAATAGCTCAGCCATTCTCCCAACCATTTTATGAGAGACTGAGTATAAGAAGATGAAGGAGAAGGAGGAGAAGAAATAGAAAATTCCCTCTGGGAGCAAAGTGGGAGCGCTGTGTGCAGCAGTAGCAGCTGTAATAAACTTTTGCTGTCATACCGAAACAGAATATTCATCCCATCTCCCATTGCCACTTGCTCTATGGTATTAGAAATCAGGCTTCCCATTCTGACAAGCCCCTCATCTGGGGGCCACTTGTAAGAAGATTTTTTTTTTTGGCTACTTTATTGAGTTCTTTTACCTACCACCCATCTTCACCCTAATCCCTTCCAACTCCCCAACACTAGGTAGGTGAGAGAGAGGGTTAGAGGGGAAAGAGGGCATAGATATCTTTAGATTACTTCCTTTTTATCATCGTGATTAGGATATCTCCAACCAGCAATCCAGCAACCAGCAACCAGAAACAAGAACAGAAGCAGCCCGGGGAGCAATAGCCTCCACAGCCTCTTCTCTCCTAGGGATCTAGCCTTTTCATACACTCAAGAGTCCCCAGAATTCCAAACATAAGCTATCTTCAGCAGGCAGAATTATGGCCATGCCAGAGTGCTAGAAAAATCATAGTTAGCTTCTGTGGATAATCTGAAGCTGACCCATATCCCACATTTGGGATTAAAACAAAAACATATTCACACAAGATAACTGGATTTAAAAAAAATTTTTTTATGTATTCACTTCATATCTTACTCACTGCCCCCTTCCAGCCATCCCCTCCTAAATCCTTTCCCTATCCCCCTTCCCCTTTTCCTCTCAGTGGGTTGCTCTCCCCCAGCAGCACCCCCCCCCCCACCAATGCTTCAAGACTTCAAATCTCTGTGAGGCTAGGCACATCCTCTACCACTGGGGCCAGACAAGGCAGTCCAGCTAGAAGAACATATCCCACATACAGGCAACAGCTTTTGGGATAGACCAGCTCCAGTTGTTCAGAACCCACATAAAGGCCAAGCTGTGCATCTATTACCTATGTGCTGGGAGGCCAAGGTCCAGCCTGTGTACATAACTGGATTTTTAAAGAGATTGAAATTCTCACTACAGTGGACATTTGTTTTTGTTGTTGTTTAGGAGATTTTTAATTACTGCTATTTCACTAGGGGTTATATGTCTGTTTAAACTGTTTATCTGATCTTGATTTAAGTTTAATAAGTGGTACATAATGAGAAAATGATCCATCTCTTTTATATTTTCCAATGTATTGGAGTATAGGTTTTTAACGTCCTATATCTAAAAAATTGCCTTGCCATGTTCAATGAAAAAAAAAAAAAACCCTATCTTTAGGTTAGTGTTTTTCATTGGTTTCCTATGCTTTCATCTTTATTTTTTAGTACAAATGTACTAAAATACTTTGATATATATATGTATATATATATATATATATATATACATATATATATATATATTAGCTTTTTTATTTTGCCCCTCTCCTTTATTTCTGAAGCTACATCTCTAGCTGTATATATGTCTCAGACACACATTCTTCCTCCTAAAATTTGAACCTTTTTTCTTTTATGAGACAGGGTTTTACTATGTAGTTCTGGCTGACCTAGAAGTTTATAGATAAGGTTGGCTTCAAACTCACAGAAATTCATGTGCCTCAGATGTTCCTCACCATGTCCAGCTATGAACCTTTCAGTTTTATTCTCACCATGGATCACTGGATCTCACCAGTGGAGTGCATGTGTTTTTTAATTCATGTTTTTCTGTCAGCATGTTGTTGATGCTATATTTTGTAAATTGCAGTATGGTGTGGTGGGAAGGGGTACCTCCTCCCTGAGGTACCAGCCTAGAATAAAGTTTATTTGGGGACATGGGAAGTGGGGTTGAGAAGGGATTAGAGACTGGGGTGAGGTGGGGAGGGGGACAGAGAAAGAGAGAGAGAGAGAGAGAGAGAGAGAGAGAGAGAGAGAGAGAGAGCAGAGAGAGCAGAGACCAAACAGCCCTTTTTATAGCAAGTCAGGCCTACCTGGCTATTGCTAGGTAATTGTTGGGCAGAGCCTAGAAGGAATGCTAACATGCTAACAGTTGATAATATTGCTGAGGCTAATACATATTTTTATAACTAAATTTTGTTTTCTATGGAAGGACATTCATTAGTGCTTGTGATTCTTTTATTTTCAGTTTCAATGCAGAGGTCCTGTGTGACAAATCATTCATAATTTATCTTTTTTTTATAACATGAGAACAGATTATATGAAGTTTTTATTATATTTATATTATAAATATACCTTCAGTTTCTCAAGTACAAGTGTGGGGGTAGAGGAGAAAGGAGAGAGAGGGAGGGGATTTGAGCACATCGAGCATCCCCTCCCTTGTTTGTCTGGGTGTCTTTACATCACCGTTCGTTGCTTGGGACTAAGTGAATGCTGCCTGCTTGTACTATGGAAATTTTATAATTGTGCTTATTGTGCATGTGAAATGTTTACAGATGAAGCATAGACCATTGTAAGATTAAATTATGTTTTCAGAGTACGGAGTCTAATCATTTCAATCAGTTCTCTGTTATTACTTAAGCTGCTTTAATCGTTTAAGCTGATAATAACTATTATTTTGCCATAATGTGGAACAGGTGAACTACAATCTTTTTTTTTTTATCTCTGTGTCGACTTTATTTATTTAATTTTTTATTGGATATTTTATTTACATTTTAGATGTCAACCCCTTTCCCCATTTCCCCTCCCTAGAAAACCCCTATCCCGTGCTCCCTTTTCCATTTTGCTTTTATACAATTTTTTTTAAATGTTAATCAAAGACTTTATAAGTATGGTAATGCTCAATCAGAAGTGTAACCTAATACCCAACCTAGATATATAAACTGTCTTTACACTTCAATTTTTCCATGTTTAACGTTTTTTGATATTGAGTGATTAAATCCATAAAAATGTAATACATGTCCAGTTAAACTTGGGTGTACTGCACTTGGTATATGTTTGTAAACCTGACTAGGTGCTTGAGGAGCAGAGCAAATTCTATCTAATACTATGGAATTGGTTATTTCACTGGAAATGAAACAATTAAGTAATGTTTTGTATAAGTTGTATTTATACCAGTGAAAGCAACATTTATGAATATGGGATGACAAACCATGTTATCTTTGTCAGCTGGGATCAGCTGAAGTCAGTGACTTAATTCCTTAATGTGACACTGATGCATTACTGGGTAACTAAGAGTGTACTTATGCTTACAGTCCACTCCCTTGTCTCATTTGCGAACTCTAAAAGTCAATCCTAAGGTTCTTATCTGCTTCTTTCACCCCTTGGCATACCACTTGCTCCACTATGTTCATAGCAGCCTTATTTATAATAGCCTGAAGCTGGAAACAACCCAGATGTCCTTCAACAGAGGAATGGATAGAGAAAATGTGTTACATTTACACAATGGAGTACTACTGAGCCACTGAAAATAATGACTTCATGAAATTTGGAGGCAAACAGATGGAACTAGTAACTATCATCCTGAGTGAGGTAACCCAATCACAAAAGAACACACATGGTATGCTCTCATTGATAAGTGGATATTAGGAAAAAAGCTCCAAATACAACTTAAAAGGGGGAATAAAATAATCGCAGGGAGGTAGATGGTGGGAGGGACTTGGGAGGAAGAGAGGAGGAGGAGAGGAAAAAAGGGGGGTAAGGATCAGGTGTGGAAGGAGACAGGGGAGATGTACAGAGGGTCAAGAAATTGAACAGAGCTGGGCAGTGGTGGCGCACGCCTTTAATCCCAGCATTTGGGAGGCAGAGCCAGCCTGGTCTACAAAGTGAGTTCTAGGACAGCCAGGAGTACACAGAGAAACCCTGTCTTGAAAAACCAAAAAAAAAAAAAAAAAAAAAAAAAAAAAGAAAAAAGAAAGAAAAAACCAAAAAAAAGAAAGAAAGAAAGAAAGAAAGAAAGAGAGAAAGAGAGAAAGAAATTGAATAGAGGTGTGTGTGGCAATGGAGGATGGGGAACTGGGGGTAGCCAACAGAAAGTCCCAGATGCCAGGAAAGCAAGAGGCTCCCAGGATCCAACATGGATGACATTAGCCGAAATACCCAACAAAGGGGAAAGAGAACCTGGAGAGACCAGGGGTTAGGCACAGCCCCAGGTTGAGGGATGGGGCCACTCACTCATCTCCAAAAATTTACCCCAGAATTGCTCCTCTCTAAATTAATACAGGGACAAAGAGTGGAGCAGAGACTGAAGGGAAGGCCATCTAGAGACTGCCCCACCTGGGGATCTATCCTATATGCAGCCACCAAACTCAGTCACTACTGCTGATGCCAAGAAGTGCTTGCTGACAGGAGACTCCTATGGATGTCTCCTGAGAGGCTTTGCCAGAGCCTTACTAATACAGATGCAGATGCTTGCAGCCAACCATTGGACTGAGCATGGGGACCCCAATGGAGGAATTAGGGGAAGAAATGGAGGAGCTGAAGGGGTTTGCAACTCCATAGGAAGTACAACAATATCAACCGAGAGATTCTTGGTCCCATGAAAAACGAACACAGAGTGGGGGGAGGGGGATCGTGAGGGTGAGGAGGGAGTAGTGGGGGTGGAGGGTAGGTAAGGGCATAGCCTCATAGAAGCATGAGGAGGGGAGTGGGATAGGAGGTTTCTGGGTGGTGGGAGGAAGTGAGGTAAGGGGATAAAATCTGAAATATAAATATAATACCCAATTTTAAAAAATTAAAAAAAAAGAAAGCAAAGAACGGAAAAAAATAAAAATAAAAAAATTTAGCTTGATACTAAAATTTGTTTTGAGAATTGTATATTGAAGAATACACAGCCTTGGTGTATCTACTCATCAAGCAAGCTGAGCAGACCTGCTCAAATCGCCGATGTCCTGGAATTCCATCTGGATGCAGTGAAGATCCAGCGTCAGAGGCTTATCAATTTACTCTTCCCCCCAGCCCTCTTCCAATATCTCAACGCCCATAATCAGCTTGAAGAAGTTAATGATGAGTCAGCCCCCCTGTTCCCTGGGTGGCTAATATTGGGCTGTCTTTCTAGGGAAAAGTAGTGGTTTTGTTGGAATAGGGAGGATCAGCTAGGATTTATTTCAGAGCCATAACCTATTGGTAGAAATCTGTATAATTTAGTATCAAGATGAAGTTATAATTTCTTAAATTGTACAAAATTTACTTAGATTTCAAATTTAAGGTTTCCATTGGTATGAGCTTCTTATTGATATAAAAGTGAGATGAATATTGATACTCACATAGGCATTGTGCCTGTATAATACATTTAGGAATACAAGGCTTAGACCCAGTCCTTCTTTAACTTTTTAAACTGATTTGAGATGGTTAGCCTGTGAGTTAAGGGAGAGGATGGCTCAGCACTTAAGAGAACTTGATGTTTTTCCAGAGGAACCAAACTGGATAAGAATTTAGCGTTACACAAGTAGGGTCTGAGTAGCTTTGCCTAGTTTAAACTGGTTCTTTCTGTTTTTTTGGGGGGAGCCTATTTGAGGTAACTAATGTTGAACTTAGCAGCGTCTTACCTCCCAAGCAAGAATGTTTAATTCTATCAGTTTCTGTGAAACAATGGATTCATTTCTATATCTTCCAGTTATTTCATGAATATGCATCTAACCAGGAGAAACAGGCCCCTAATATTTTAGGTTAGATCAAGTCTTTAAGAATCAAAACAGGTTGAAAGTCTGAGGCCAACCTCTGTGAGTAAACCATAAACACACGACAATCAAACCACTGACTTTCCTGTGGCAAGACTTTCTTTTTGTTTGTTTGTAAATTGCAATTTTATGTTTAAGTATTTTTTTTAATCTTTGAGAATTTGATAAATGGAGACAATATATTTTGATCATATTTGCAGTTTCAAACCTGGAACAAATTGCTGAGGTTTTTATTTAACATATCAAAGTGGACGCAGCCACCAATCTCTCCTGGGATCCATCAGTCCCAACAGGGACCTTCTGACTGGCATACCCCTAGAACTGGCTGGTTTTGTGAGTCAACTTGACACAAGCTGGAGTTACCACAGAAAAAGGAGCCTCTCCTAAAGAAATGACTTTATGAGATCCAGCTGTAAGGCATTTTCTCAATTAGTCATTAAGGGTGGAAGGGCACCTTGTGGGTGGTGCCATCCCTGGGCTGGTAGTCTTGGGTTCTATAAGAAAGCAAGCTGAGCAAGCCAGGGGAAGCAAGCCAGTAAGTAACATTACTCCATGGCCTCTGCATCAGCTCGTGCTTCCTGGCCTGCTTGAGTTCCAGTCTTGACTTCCTTTGGTGATGAACAGCAATGTGGAAGTGTAAACTGAACTAACCCTTTCCTCCCCAAATTGCTTCTTGATCATGATGTTTGTGCAGAAATAGAAACCCCGACTTAAGACACCCTACCCCCTACCCTTAACTTTCTAGCACAGAGGCTGGACTGCCCTTCCCTGTATTATAATCCAACCATTTTGGTTACCTGCCCTCTTTGTACCTTTGGGCCTCCTGGCTGCTGCACCTGGTCCCCCTCTTTCTCCTCTCTATTTTCTCCTCCTAATATGACACAACTCCATCTGCTCATGTCCACTCTGAACTCTCGCAGATGTGTCTGCTTCTGTCTATGCTTTCCCACATATCTTTAATAAACTTTTTCCTTCACCATACCTAGGAGCAGTCATGTTCCATTTCTTTTCCTTCCTTATTTATTTTTTCATTCATATGGTGCTGAATTGTTCTTTAACAAAATAGATATAATAGATATATATTTAAGTATTTAAATAGCAATCATGTGACTCTCCTCCATCTTGGTAGGTAATCTCATCAAGATTAGAGCAATCACAAAAACCAGTCCAATTAATGCTACACATAATACAGAGCTATGTACTGGAATATACCATCCTACCTGGGCTACATGTTAAACAAAACTGACTTTCCTGTAGTGGCCATCATCTAGTGCCTCTATCTGCTCAGCTATTATGCTCCCCTGTCCATGCTAGAATGTTGATTGGCTTGGTTTTGTACAGAGATCCATAGCTGCTGTGAGTTCATGAGTGTAACTGTCTGGTTATTTCCAGAAGTCACTGTTTTGCCCCAGAGCTTTCCAATTTCTGCCTCTTACAAGTTCCTGCTTTATAGTTGGGCTCTAATCAGAGCCTAACACCCCACTCCCCGTTTCCTTGCAATCTAGTATTTTATGTGATTTTTCAAGTAATTGGGCATCATCCATCTACATGATATTTTTGCCCTGGATTAGGTGTCATATGCCTTCCTTACTAGGAGACATTTCTCCCACCTTGTATCTTAAAATCCTTTTGTGTTTCTGACCACTAGTCTCAACTGGAAAAAAAGAAAAACAAGTATAGAACTTGGTATTTGGAGGCTGGACAGATGGTTGAGTGAATAAAGTACTTTCTGTGCAGGAGGGCTTGAGTTTCTGTCTTCAACATCTGAGTAGAAACTGTACATGCACTACTTGGCCTAT
Organism: Rhabdomys pumilio; assembly: GCA_030674055.1. Lineage (NCBI taxonomy): Eukaryota > Metazoa > Chordata > Mammalia > Rodentia > Muridae > Rhabdomys > Rhabdomys pumilio. Next base: position 140,520,509 of record JANHMN010000004.1, on the reverse strand, counting down.
GTAATCCCAGGAGCTTAGGGAGGAAGGCAGCGATGACAAGGGGAGTGGTTGGTTTTTGAATTTTTTGGCCAGCTAGTTGAAGCAGTGAGCCTCATGTTGAGCAGAGAGACCCTGTCTTAAAAATAACCTTGAGATCATTACAACAAAATGGTATAAAAATAAGATAAATAGGGATAGAGCAAGACACTTAAGTCAACCTCTGGCCTTTGTACGTATACTCCACATACAGACAAGAATTTAGGCATTTTATTGTTTCCTGTTGGAAGCATAATAGGTTCTCTAAAGTCTGACAGGAAACCCATGAAAAGCCAGTTTTTAAAATGTCACCCATCATTTATAATGACATTTTCCTGAGCAAGGATTCACAGTTATTTTCCAGGGAGACAACTTCAGAATTTAAAATTTAAGAGACAAACATTCACACAGGAGGGAAAGTGAAATCAAGTCTTGCTTCCTTGGCCCTGCTGGGTCTTGTTGACTTTCCTGTGTTAAAAGAAGCATGCAGTAGTCTTTCCACCCCCACATTGTCCCTGGCTGTTGTAAATATCAGATTACAGAGGGTCTCCACTTAAAATCATCTCCTTTTCTTCCTATTTATCTTCTTCTGAGTTATTGGTGTTAACTCTCATATAATTAAAATTTCAATAATTTTGTAACCTCCAGCTGTCAAATCTTGGAAAGCACAGTGCCAATTATTAATGCTTTTGATCTGTGTGAAAATTACTTAAAATTTTCTGTTCTCATTATTTGCCTTTGATAATGGAGACTATTTGAGACTAAAATTTGAAATCACTATTAATAGGTGGCAAAGTTGCTTGAACTCTGTGATCTAATCTTTTGTTTGAAATTCTCTCATTTTGCTGCATAGGATGTTCTCTTCTGATTAAGAGGTCTTCTTTAACTTCAGGAACCAGCTGCTCCTGGCAAAATCGATCGGAAAGATGAAAGAGCTCTGAATACTTTTGTGCTTCTTAACATTGTATGCAGATATTATAACAGGCACATACTGTTTTCCAGCACTTCAGAGAATGTTGATTATTTCAGAAACAGGATAAAAGTGGGTATCAGGTCTCAAGCAGTGTCTACCCAGAGATGAGCTCAAGTAAGCCTATAGGGGGATTTCTGGCAGTTAGATCAAATCAGGGTTCCCCAGGAACTTGTGAAAATGATTTCCATCTATTAAAAGGACTCATTTCCCTTACCTCTGGCAGAAGGGACATATGGGACATGAATGGACGCCTCTCAGGAGATCAAAGCCCATGCAGGCCTCTAGGTTCCCACAGTCCCTATTCACAAGTCTCTCTTCCCTCCCCAGCTACTTATTCTTCATATAACCCATCTCTATCTATCTCTTACAGCAAGGATGGGGACAGCTACAAGGATGGAAACAGCTATCTCCATGATTCTCTCTGGCTCTCACAATTCCTTAGCTCTGGCCATGTCCAATCTACTTTTTTTCCTCTTTCTGTACTGGACTCTTCCAGATGCCTTTATGTATTTTCTTTCCTTATTCATAATAAAAACCTTTCCCCTAATAATGGAATGGTCTTATTTGAGGTTTTTTTTTTCCTGTACCCTATCACATACAATAAGGAGAAAAATCTCTTCTTGGATGTAAGCAATAACTGCTCAAACTGTTGTGCTTTACAATCATGTCTTGACTCTCAGGAAGAAGGAATGTCCAGTTGCTTGGTTGAGTATATCAGTGTACAAGGAGCACTGATAACAATATAACTTGCAGAACTAATATATTTGCAGCATGATACAAAGATGGAGGAGTAGGGGGGACAGTCTATGGTATTGTTAATAACCTCAGAAGGTTATTAAATTGGATGTCAAGTTGTTAAATATAAAAAAAGGAGAAAAAGAACCATGGTTTGGATATTCAGTGAAAGGAAGTTGTCCTTTTATTGATGATAAAACCTCATTGGGAATGAGGTTTATTATAAGAAAGGATTTGAAGGAACAAAGCCTAAGAGGAAGGAGAGGCTTCTCTTAAATACTTGTAGAGGAACTTCTTTTAAGAGGAAGAATAAAGCAATCTCCAAAATTCTACCAGAGAACTCCAATAGCTGATACACAACTTCAGCAAAGTGGCTGGATACAAAACTAACTCAAACAAATTAGTAGCCCTCCTTTATACAAATGATAAATGTGATGAGAAATTAGGGAAATGACACCCTTTACAATATCCACAAAATAATATAAAATATCTTGGTGTAACTCTAATCAAGCAAGTAAAAGATCTTCAAGTATGTATGTATGACAAGATCTTCAAGTCCCTGAAGAAAGAAATCAAAGAAGGCCTCAGGAGATGGAAAGATCTTCCATGCTCTTGGATCAGTAGTGTATTTAACATAGTGAAAATGGTTAGCTTATCAAAAGCAATCTACAGATTTAATGCAATTCCCATCAAAATTCCAACACAATTTTTTACAGATATTGAAAGAGCAATTCACAACTACATATGGAAAAACAAAAAACCCAAGATAGCCAAAACAATTCTGAACAACAAAAGAACTTCTGGAAGAATCATCATCCCTTACCTAAGTCTGTACTACAGAGCAATAGTGATAAAAACTGCATGGTATTGGTAGAGAGACAGACAGGTTCATCAATGGAATAGAATCAAAGACCCAGAAATAAACCCATACACTTCTGGACACTTGATCTTTGACAAAGAAGCCAAAACCATACAGTGGAAAAAAAAAAGGATCTTCAATGAATGTTGCTGGTCTAATTGGCTGTCTTCTTGTAGAGGAATGTAAATTGATCCATATTTATCACTCACCTTGTACAAAACTCAAATCCAAGTGGATCAAGGACCTCAACATAAAACCAGATACATTGAATGTAATAGAAGAGAAAGTGGGAAACAGCCTCAAATGCATTGGCACAGGAAGCAACTTCCTAAACAGAATACTAATGTCTCAGGTTCGAAGATTAACAATTGATAAATGGGACCTCTTAAAATTGAGAAGCTATTGCAAGGCAAAGAATGCCGTCAATAGGACAAAACAGCAATGTACAGATTGGCAAAAGATCTTCATTAACCCTACATCTGGTAGAGGGCTAATATCCAAAATATATAAAGAACTCAAGAAGTTCATCTCCAAAACACCAAATAACCCAATTAAAAAAATGGAGTACAGAGCTAAACAGAAAATTCTCAACAGAGAACTCTCAAATGTCCATGAAGCACAAACATTCTTAGTCATCAGGGAAATGCAAATCAAAACCACCCTGAGATTCTACACTAATCAGAATGGCTAAGCTCAAGAACTCAAGTGACAGCACAAACTGTTGAGGATGTGGAGAAAGCAGAACACTCCTTTGTTACAGGTGAGATTACAAACTTGTACAACTACTCTGGCGGTTCCTCAGAGAATTGGAAATAGTTCTACATGAAGACCCAGTTACACTACTCCTGGGAATATACCCAAAAGACGCTCCATCATATCATAAGGACATGTGCTTCACTATGATCACAGCAGCCTTATTCATAATAGCCAGAAACTGAAAGTAATCCAGACAGATGACCCTCAATTGAAGAATGGATACAGAAAATGTGGTTCATTTACATAATGGAACACCATTCAGCTATTAAAAACAAGAACGGCGTGAAATTTTCAGGCAAATGGATGGAACTAGGAAATATCTTGAGTGAGGTAACCCAAAAGTTGCCCAAAGGGAAATGCATGGTTTGTACTCACTGATAAGTGTATGTTAGCCAAAAAGTACAGAATGCCCATGATATAGCCTACAGACCATAAGACATTAAACAAAAAGAAAGACCCAAGTGAGGATGCTTCATTAGAAGGAGGAACAAAATAATCATGGGAGACAGAGGGAGGAAGGGACCTGGGTGGGAAAGTGGAGGGGAAAAGGAGGGTGCAGGATCAGGTGTGGTGGGAGACAGGAGAGAAGCTTGGAGGGCCAGGAGAATGAATGGAAATATGCAGCTGCAGGGTGTGGGGAATGGGAGGTTGGGGGGTGGGAAACCTCTAGAAAGTCCCAGAGACCTGGTATGTGAGGGGCTCCCAGGACTCATTTTGGATGACCTTAGCTGAAATGCCCAACAGTGGTGATATGGAAGCTAAAGAGACCACCTCCAGTAGTCAGACAGAACCCCCAGTAGACGGATGGGGACACCAACCCACCTACAAAACTTTCGATGGGATCTGGCTTTTTAAGAGTGACTACCAGAAGCGGCAAAACATTACAATAAAGTAGACTGAAGTGAGTTCAGGGTGCATACTTAATTATTAAACCCATCATTAGCACAATGAACTTGAACCTGGGAGCCTCTAGTAGTGACAGAGAGGAATACTGAAACTACTTAAGGCCAAGACCACAAAAGAAGAGAGACATAGATGAAGTCAAGAACTGAATGTAGACCTAACTCCCACAGTAACAGTAGTGACAATGTTGGGGCTATAGCTCAGTGGCAGAGCATTTGCCTAGCAGGCACAAAACCCTAGGTTCAATCCCCAGTACTAGAAAAAAGAAAAGAGAGAAAACAATGGTGGCAGTAGCCTGTGGGCTCCAGGCTTCCCTCCTTCACCTAGGATTGACTGTTTCACTGAGGTCACCTCCAAATCTCATCCCCTCCAGCTCTCGAGGACTGGCATTGCCACTGTTCTGGAGTGCTGCATCTTTGCAGGCTCCTAACAGAGTGGAAAAACAGAAACCTGTCTGCCGTAGTTGCCCATGAACTCTTGGGCTTGATAGCATGTATAATCGCTTCTGTAATCATTGTTTTTTGTGCTTATTATTTTGTGTCTAGTCTTCTTTTAACTCTTTCTTGTTTTCAAGTGGAGTTTTAGAGGAACAGAAATAAGCATGTGTGTTCAGTTCATGGTCCAGCTGTATCTAAAAGGTAGAGTTTGTAATTAATATTGTCATGGTCGATTCAGGTAAGGATAAGCCTGCCATGAATTTGGGAATGAGGAGGGATATATATCAGAGTACACAGATGCAGAGTTGGAGAGATGTCAAAGCCTGCACATTCTAACAATGCTTGCCTTCTAGAGTTGGTATAATTAAAGTTAGCACGTCTTAAAAGACTGCAAGTAGATTGGAACTGTCACCAGATGTGGATATAGTAACTATTTCCTGCAGTGTGGCACATACCAGTGGCAGGCATCTTATTTTATTGTAAACAGTTCTAGTCAGAAAGCTCTTTGCTTGGAGCCTATAGCAGTTTCTTATGATTTTCAGTTTTGGGGCTTAAATTTATCTTTGGAATAAAATAGAAAAAGTTTCAATCTAGCGTCTCTGCTTCCTTTTTAAACATTTAGTATAAAGTTTTTCTTTTGTCATTTGAAATGTTTCTGTTTCAGTACTAAAAAGTTTTGGTCATCCTTGGGCATATAAAGGTGAGACAATGTTGTGTGTCACATGCTGTCAGTCAAACCATGTGGGCAGTGATGCTTCTACTGAGTTCTTTGATGAAATTATTTCAGAAGTAGACTTTAAGCAGGACTCCACAAAATGGCTTTCTAACAAGAGATGTGAAGACCACCCTGCACTGCCTAAGAGTAGCCTTGTCAAGACTATGCTGAGACATTGCCCTTGCTTTCCAGTGACCCCCTGCCCTGGCACCTCTAGATGGGTCGTGGTTGAAGCCTGATAGCAGACAAGACATTGGCTTGTGACACTTAGCCGAAAGTTGTAGGCAGTGAGACTGACATAAGAGGAGACAAAAGAGATCCACTGAGAGAAAGGCAGTAAAAATCACAAGCTCCAGTCCACAGAGAGAAGCAAAAGGGAAGAAGAGCTACATGGCACTTGTTGGGAACAGCAGAGGGATATAAAGGAATCAAACCACAAGCCTGGTGGAAAGCCAGCAGCATGTCCCAGGACACCGCAGCTACTGAGAATCACTCCGCTGCTCTGTGGGCTCTGATTCAGGGCTGGCTGCTTCTGCAGTAGGCCCTCTTGTCCTCCTGCCTTTGTGGGCTGATTTTACACATTCACACTGTCTGGGTCCACCTGGAGGTGTCTGAAACATGCTGAAAGACACAGGGTGCCTTTGGGCTCTCTAGGCCCACACTGGGAGGATGAGCAAGTGCCGCAGCTGAGACTCTAAGATGAAAGAAGGGCAATCTTGTCTGGGGAATACCAGACATGGGTCACATGCAGATGAGAGGTCTTGCTGGTGTTGAAGTCTGAGTAGAAAGAGCTTCTAGTCCTTCCAGGCTACCAAGGTAGGCTTATATCCTTGTTAATGTGTTTTGCAGCTATGCATGGGTTACCTTATCATGGTTCTTTCATTGTTACTGGCTTGGGAGATACTTTGGTAATTGTGAAAATATACTTGGCCTCTCTCTTCAGGTGGCCCAAAAAGGAGCATCTGTGCTCTACCTCTTCAGTCCCCATGTCTCCCTGCATAAATACAACAGTGACTTCCAACAACAATGTCCATAGGACTCTAGCTTCCAAGTGGTGACTGGGCTGCTACGGAGAATCTTTCAGTGTCCAGGAGTTGAGATCTATACTAGTTAATTCCTTAGTCTTTCCAGTGTATAGGCTGAGGTGCTGTGATACAACATTATTCTTTGTTTTGTTATAATTCTCAAATACTAAAAACCATAAAAATAAGCACATGGAGGAACCATTTGGCTCCACTCAGGTCCACACTGGCTTAATTGTTGGTATTTATAACTTATTTTAATATTTAAGAATATCTTTTACCTTGACATTTTGTGTGTGTGTGTAGAAGAGAGGAGAGTTTTCTAGAAGAAACTTGAATAACTTTGAATCAAAAGATTGCCATGTTAATGTGGCTTATATGATCTATATATTGGTTTGGGATATTTTTGTATTATTATTTGAAGGAATTATGGATGTAACATATTGTAGTAACACTGACACACTGATTTTTGTTTAGCTGAAATAACTTGAGGAACTGTATTTTAGAAAGGGCCATTTGGCCAGACTGTATTACATACAAAAGGTTCTTTATAGAGAGATGCAGGTCTCACACCATGACTGGAAAGTAGTCTCCATTACTACAGGTTGGTAATTACAGCTGTGATAAGTCTAAGTGACAAACTCTAGAGTAACCCATACCAACTAACTCGGACCCCACAGATGTCTCTTGGTAGTATCATCAGAGTGTGCTGCCCTGGTTCAGACAGCTACACGTCATGTCATTCCTTCACAAATATACTTTCTTTGTTTAAAGAGGATTAAAACCTAATGCCTCAGCCTGTTCTCAGACTTCACTTTCTTGAGAAGAAAGGCTTTTGTCTTAGTTGTGGTTCTATTTCTGTGAGAAATACCAAAAGCAACTTGAAGAGGAAAAGGTTTATTTCAATTTATAGTTGTAGTCTATCATGAGGAGAAGTTGTGGCAGAAGTTCAGGGCAGGAATCTGGTGGAAGGAACGGAAATAGAGACTATGGAGGAATGACACTGGTTTGCTCCTCATAACTTGCTCAGCCTGCATTCTTATACAGCCCAGGACCACCTACCCAGGCACCTTCCAAGTGATCGGGAACCTTCCACAGCATTCCCAGGTCTGCCAGGGGAGTCCCTTCATGGAAGCTCTGAGTGGCCATTTCATGAAGCTGTGGAAATGAAGCCTGGATTATGTTGGAGACCCCAGTATATAAATCAAGTTTTTCACTCCAGTGATTCTGTTCTCTTGTTAATTATGGTTGATTCTTCAATCTCACCCAACAGGAACCACAATTCTTAATTTAAAATATTACTCAGACCCTGGTAGTCTTTGCTTCCCTCTAAAAATTTCCTAGCCTCTATCACCTGCACTGCCTTTAGCATTATGTTTAAAGCTCTCCTGATGGAAATCATTGAAGCCCTTGAGAACTATTTCAGCCCAAATTTCCAAAACCTTTCAGAATCATACCATAGCAACATCGTCAAGTCTGTCCACTCTCTGGTACCAATTCTGCCTAGTTAGGTTTCTATTGCTATGATAAACACCATTACCAAAAACTACACTTGGAAGATAAAGTTCATTTCAGCTTACAGTTATGAAGAGAAGTTAGGGCATGAACTCAAAGCAGGAACCTGAAGGCAGGAGCTATGGCAGAGGCCATGGAGGGATGCTGCTTACTGGCTTGCTCCCTATGGCTTGTTCAGCTTGCTTTCTGGTCTCAACCCAGGACCACCTACTCAGGGGTGGTACCTCTTACAATGAGCTGGGTTCTCCCACATCAATCACTATTCAAGAAAATTGATTAGTCTTGCCTATAGGCCAATCAGAGAAATTTTCTTCATTGAGGTTGATCTTCCAAGATAACTCTAACTTGTATCAAATAAATAAACAATAACAAAAACCAAAACCAAGGAGACAGACACATGTACACGTAAATTAATAAACCTTTGATAGTTTTCTTTTTGTATGTGCTGAAACCCTTGATCTAGCTAAAGAACCTACATAAGAACTAAGGGAGACAGAAGTTCTCTTATTTGTATATATATTCCCATTTCGTTTGGGGTGGTGAATCTTAATTATTAACTTGATAAGATATAGATTCTCCATGGAGATGATCTTTTGGGCATATCTGTGAAGGATTATCCAGGTTAGATTAACTGAGATATGAAGAGATACCCCAATTATGGGTGACAGTATTGTATAAGTTGGGGGTTGCAGGTTGTAGAAAGTAAGCTGAGCACCAGCATCTGCTGCTGTCTCCTTCCAAATTCAAATTAAGCTATACATTTCCAACAGTGGAAACAATGTCATCAGTTACCTGATTACAATGGAAACAATGTACTTACTCAGTTACAGCGGAAACAATGTAACCAGTTACCTCCTATTCCTGCTGCTTTGGTGCAGGGGATCTTCTGGGTTTGAGAGTAAGCTAGACCTATCCTTTCTTGAGCACCTTTTAGGTGTTTTGTCACGACAATGAGACAAGTAACTAACACAACTCTCAAATGTAATGAATGTCTCTCCTGTTACTTGTTGGAACTTCAGTACACAGATTCTATAAATTCTTGCTGAAGTGATTCCTGTTTTGAAAATTTTGCTGTGAAAATGATTTTCTGATATACTTTTTAGAACTATAAGTAGATAACTACTATTGTCTAATCATTTTACCACATGGGCATTATCTTGAACAGATATTTAGTCTTTCCTTGATACACAATCACATATGCTTATAGTGATGACACTTCCATTTCCTTCCTTCCAACAGGTTTTGTTTTTTGAGTCATTAATGGAGAAATACAGGTTATCTATAAATTCTACCTTATTTTACCAGTCATTATCAATTTCTCTGGACTTCAGCTTCATTGTTTATAAAATAAAATTGATAGAATCTCCTGATATGGAAATCAAAGGCTAACTAATAAACACTCAGCTCAAGGTGCTCCTTACTAATTAGTCAATTGGTTAGAACCCATCAAACTTTGCTCTTTGGTAGGGTGTTCTTTGCTCCCTAGACCTACACTCTTTGTGTAAGACAGAGCTTTTGGCCTGGTGTCATGTGAAGAACACAGCACCTCATGGTTTACTCTAATTTCTCCCCAGTAAGTAAATGTTAAGTTTTCAAAGCCCTGTAATATCTTTGGAATTATACCAAAGTTCATTTTTGACCCATATCTCTGATCTCCTAAGGTGAATTCAAATTAAGCTATACATTTCCAAATGTTAATATAACTTCATGGTTTTTGAATAAATCACATATGATTATGGAAAATGCTCCAGAAGCCATTGGCCATGGGCTTTTCTGTACTACTTTCTGTCATTCTTTTCTGCCTAGATGGCTTACCTAGAGACCAGTGATGAGCTCACATCTCCAGCCCCTGCAAGAGGTCTCAGTGTAATTACAATACCCTAAGCATTGCTAATACAACACGAAGTCCTCATATAAGCACAGGCGGACTCTAGAAGTCAGTGCCCAAAAGCCTTGCTCCTCCTCTTCTCCTTGCCTTTCTACAGTAGAGCAGAATTTTAGTAGATGGTTGTATCTGACATGAATCTAGAATGATGGCACCTAATCTTTGAAGTAGCCTTTTGTCAGTGATTGTTAGTTAAGATTTTATGGGTTTGTTCCATTGAAGTTTTCTCAGAGCCTTTGCATATCTTAGTATGAAGACAGGCCTGGCAAACCAAGAAGTCTCCTGTGGCTGAGAATTACTTAGGTGATTGGTCTTTCAAGATAGTTCCTTGATCAGATAAGAAATTTTGGTTCGTGGAAACTGACTTGCCAAAGGTGTTCTTTGTGCACAATAAAAAGAGCTTCAAAGAGGCTATCTGGGTTCAGTTCCTCAGAGGCTGATCTTCCTGCTGCTTAGAAGCCTGAATTCATCCAGTAGTGGCTGTCTTTCTTCCATTGATCATCCTGTGTAACCCATCAACACAGACAGCACAGTGCATGGCATCCTCTTATTACTGCTGAAAAAGCAGAGCAGAGCTGTGTGCTGTGTGCTTTCAAGGCTGGGGGCTGTGCATATATCAAATTATTTTCAGCTTCTAAAACCTTTTATACATGCAGCACTCTTACATTCAGGGAAATCTATTCTGGGAAGGAACTCCATGGTGCATTTTAGGGTAGGATACATGTTAAGATATTTTCCTGGACTTGGGTTCTTAATATCTTCAAATGCAAAAAGCACACAAAATGTTCTTGGTGCATATAATTTTGACTTTTTTGTCATTTTCAAAATCATCCCTCTTTCATCAGTCTGGGCCCTACATCTGAGAGGTCTTTGAGCCACTGTGAGTCCATATGAAGAAGGGGACAGCAGATGGATCAAGAATGGCTGTGTCCTCATAAGTTCAGGTGCTGTGGTCTTTTCATATCAGACAATATTCATGGGACACAGTCGTTTAACACACTCTCAGAATATAAACATTCAGGTCCAATAATAAAAATTGTTCTTTATAAGAGGAAGATGGCTGAAATAACTCTACACATTAAAATTACTCCATTAATTCCATAGCTTTCCTCAAAGAGTATTGTCATTCCTCCCACATACAGTGTAGAAAGATGGTCACAAAGGTATATCTCATGAGTACAGCTGCTATTAGATGGCTTCCTGCCAGAGCTGATTTATTAAGTTCATGGAGTTGCATAGTGCTGGCTCCTGGAACAAAGATGGGATGTGGAGTCTGGGCTGTTCTATACCACTTGCTTGTAGATAAGGTGGGTATGAGCCTAGAGAACAGCTCCTGACAGCTGTTTCTCCATCTTGTGCTTTGATATTTGAAAGCACAAATGCTTCATCATTAGCAGTGGTTCCTAAAAATGCAGTCTTAGCATCAAAAAACCATCTCATTGTGTCAAAAAAAAATAAGAAGAAATTCACAAAGCACAGTTGACATTCCTAAGAGAACTATAAGCCCCTTGAACAATAGGAAGGAAAATGGTAGCAGGAGATGGAGACAATGGTCATATCTACAGTCAAGAAACAGGGAGATGAATGCTGGTACTCTGTTTTCTCTCTCTCTCTCTCTCTCTCTCTCTCTTTCTTTCTTTTTTTCTTTCTTTTCTTTCTTTCTTTTAAATTTGGTTCTGGATCTCATCCCATGGGATGGAGTCACTCATATTTTTGTTGGGTCTTCCCTGCTCAGTTAAAACTCTTAGAAAATATTCTCACAGACACACCCAGAGCTGTGTTTCCTTGATTATAAACATATCAAGTTGCCAATCAAGATTTATATCATCACATTTTGTAATTCTTTTTCACAGTAAGCCTATACATAAAATTGTTTATCTCTTTTTATAGATGGGAAAGCCAGTCACTTAAATTACTTGTTCACTGTCTTGCCCTTAATAAACAGATAAGTTTGGACCAGTGGGTCTCAACTTTCCCAATGCTGTTATCCTTTAGTATAGTCATGTGTGGTGCCCCCAACCATAAAGTTATTTTGTTGCTACTTCATAACTGTAATTCTGCTACTGTTGAGAAGTGCAATGTAAATACCTATGTTTTCTAATGGTCTTAGGTGACCCCTGTGAAAGGGTCATTCAACCCCCAAAGGGGTCATAAATCAGGTTGAGAATCACTCCTTTAAATATTTACTTGTTTATATACTTAATACTTGCTTATGCACTTAAGAGAGAACTTACAGAACTGAGAACTGATCAGATGATTTGGGGAAGAGGATGCCAAGATTTTGAGCAGTGGTTCCTTGGGATACATGCATTGGATATTAGAACCGGAAGAGGGAGGTAGTGCAGTAAGGCTGCTTTAATGGAGCTGGGAATGAGAATCAGGGAAATGCTGAACTAGAGAATGAGAGAACTAAGGCAGTCCTTGCCAAATTCAGTTTGAGGGGGGGAAAGACTCTCATAGATCTAAGAGAAGGAGTTGAGTGGCAAGAGTGGAGTCTTTGGTATCTAGATGACGGGGAAAGAAGATGAGGAGCCCCAGGAAATATGAGATAGAGAACTATTAGTAGCTCAAATATGGTTTCTGGGATTCCCAGTCGTAGGAATAATTATTCTTCCCAGTCTATTGTGAAGTGTGCAAAGGGCAGCAGCTTATTCAGAAAGCCAGCTTTCTCTTTTCCCTTTGCAGTGTTGGAAGAGCTAGGGGATGTCCCACATTCATAGAGCTCCTCCAGCTTGAGAGGCCTTGGCTGGTGTTGCAGTATCCCAGCCCAGAATGTAGCATAAGACTCAGAGTGACCTGTATACTTCAGTCTACAAACAGGGACAACATTGTTTATTTTCAGAGTAACAAGGGGGTTCTTTAATTTATTATTCATAAGTGAACTCTGTTGGGAAACCCTGCTACTTAAGGTTCAAGTCTTCCATGTCAAGATAGCTTCTCTGAGATCAGCAGCAGAGCTTTCCCTTGTCTGATCTTGTCTGGGGAGCCCAACCTCCACACCCTCTACTTAAGGAAGGTCATATAACTCCTGGCAAGCTTACAAGTTCAACTCCCTGTTTCCTAATAAGAACCTGCCCAGCAAGTACCTGGGATTCCTTGATTGTTTCTCCATAGAAATGAGACACCCACAGCCTCATTAAACTACAGTCAATAAAACTTTACCCTAAGAAGAACCTTCCCACTCTCCAAGGCTCATATATAGCCCTTGGTCACCCTGAATAAAGTGTCTGTGTACCAGCAGTTTTACTAAAGACCATCTAAGAGAGCTGTTTTTTTTTTTTTAAATTGGATATTTTATTTATTTACATTTCAAATGTCATCCTCTTTCCCCATTTCTCCTCTCTAGAACCCCCATCCCAAAAGGACAGCTGTTTCATTGAGTTTATTCTAAAAGAGCACTGACACTAAAATCCTCAGATAAGGCCTTCTCCCCTCTGGTACTTACTCCTAGATGGGCCAGGATCTTGCAGACCCCACCCATTCTGGACTCAGCTTCATCCTTCCAGCCTGGTGTGCAGCCACTACTTCCCCTGTACATCCCGAGGGAGGAAATGAAGAACATGAAACCACAGCTGGCTTCATGCACATCACAGACCCCCTTCCCCTCAGTAGCACTGTTCTGGCAGCACTGAGTCAACACAGCACACTGAGGTCTTTGCCTTGCCACTCCTCACCTTCCAAAGGCTATCTCATGCTTAATTAGTCCCTTAAATACGGTCTTACTGAGTCTGGAAATTTTTGTTAGGTTTCAAAGTTCTGGTTGTGTATTTTCTTGCTTTTATCATAAATATAGAAGGAGGAAGTTTTCAGTATATTACTAGGTATGCAGAAATTAGGAACTTGATTAGATGTTCAATGTAAGCACAGATATATTATTATTTAAGATTACATTGAGTGCTAAGAGTTTATATTAGCCTCTCTCAGTCTCTAGGAAAGCATTGGATGTACTGGATGCTACTGACCTTCACTGTGGAAACGTGGAAACTGATGCTGACTACTGAAGCTCAAGAAGAAGGAAGATCAAAGTGTGGGTGCTTTGGTCCTTCTCAGAAAGAGTAACGGAAGCAAGTACGGAGACAAAGTGTAGAACAGAGACAGGAGGAGAAACTGTCTGGAAATGGCCCTACCTGGGGATCCATCCCATGTGCAGTTACCAAATGCATACACTGTTGTGGATGCCAAGAAGTGCATACTGACAGGAGCCTGACATATCTCACTCCTGAGAGGCTCTCCCAGTGCCTGACATAAACAGAGGCAGATGCTCACAGCTAACCATTGAACTGATCACAGGGTCCCTAGTGGAGGAGTTAGAAATAAGACTGAAGGAACTGAAGGGGCTGGCAGCCCCATGAGGAGAGCGACAATACTAACCAACGAGAGCTCCCAGGGTCTAAATCTCCAGCCTGGAAACACAGAGGGAGGGACCCATGATTCCATCTATATAAGTAGTTGAGGATGGCCTTATCAGGCATCAGTGGGAGAGGAAGGCCTTGGTCACTGGAAGGCTGGATGCCCTAGTGTTGGGGAATTCGAGAGCAGGGAGGTGAAAATAGGTGGATGGGTGGGGGCACACCCTCATTGAAGTAGGAAGAGGGGGATGGGATAAGGGGTTTTGTAGAGGGGGGAATAGCTAAAGAGGATAACATTTGAAAGGTAAATAAATAAAACATTCAATTAAAAAGAAAACAACCCAGATAATGGAACTGACAATTATAGTAGAGCAGTTGAAACTTTCTGTCAACATTTTTTTACGGGGGTTTCTTGTAAACCTCAAGGACAAGGTATTGTGAAGGGGCTCATGGAACTTCAAAACAATATCTTCATAAAATAAAAAAGGAGAGATATATCCTTGTACACCACAAATTTATTTAAATCATGTTCTTATTTATTTATTTAAAAATTGGATGCCAAGGAACTTTCTGCTGAGTGTTTATGGCACCCTACAACTAGGCATACTTATGTCTAGGTGAAAAGGAAAGATCCATAAGACATGATTCCAATCAGATATCTAATATGGGGAGTAAGGCATGTTTGTGTTTTTTCTGCAGGATGCTGAAAGAGAATTGTGGCTGCCAGAACAATGGGTGAGACATGCTGTTGATGAGACAAAGAATGATGCTGACCTGTGAGCTTTCTGAGTGCCCTGACAAGGGTGACTGGAAAGCTGTATTCACCATATGTTCCTGACCCACCTTTGCTTGCCTATATCCCAGATGGGACATGCTGCCTTGCCTCAAGGTTTTAGACTTTGTGAATCAGAGAATAAAAAAGAGAAGTTATAATGAGTCTTGTATTTTTCTTAAAGGTGACCAATTATTTGGACTCAATAATGTACTGATCTAGAAATCAATCCAGTATTGGAAATAACAGTCTTCATTAGGAAGACTGCATCTGGACATTTTCAGAGACATATTTGGAAGTTAGCTGAAGTTCTCGATGATGTTATGATAGCAAGAGATAAAGTTGGGGCAGGATATGGATTTCAAACAAGTGTTATTGCATGTGTTAAGATTCTTTTAATTGTCAAGTTAAATTTACTTTTGTCTCTTCTACAGTAGTTATTGTAAGTTGCATTGACTGTATACTTTCTATTTAATGCGTTGAAACCTGGCATGTCTGTTATGGGGGTCTATCAACCAGCCTTTATCTTACTGTCCTGAGTATTAGAAAACCTTGATTTTCTGAAAAAAGCTTGCAAGTGCTGGAAGAAGTGAGTTATGCTTAAAGCAGAAGCAAGAGGGTAGTGGGCTTGATTATTGCTGGTATAACAGCTTTAATTACATTAATTGCTAGCACCATTGCTTCTGCAATTGCTTTGACATAAGAACTTAAGACAGCTACTTTTATTAATCATTTAGCAAAAAATGGTAGTAATATGTTGAGTATACAAGAGGATTTATATAGGTGTTTGGAACAACAGATTGATGCTCTATATCCTATTCAGATTATTAGATGGAGTTTCAGGGTTCAAGAGTTAGGAGCTATCTTGAGTGTCATGACAAATACCATTGGAGTTGTTACTTCTAAAATTTACAATGATAGTCATTATAATTAGAAAAAAGTTTAAAGACACTTATAGGGTATTTAGCATAATTTTAACACCTCTCTGGATATTTTAACTTTGCATAATGAGCTTATGAATTTCAAGAATGCTGCTCTGCTGAGCTTTGATGCTGCAGATAATGCAGACAAAATTATCTATAGCTTGAGTTCAGTATTTTTACATTGGTCAAACCTCAGGTATGGCATATATAGCTGGATCATGGTAACCCTTTTTGTCCTGGGAATACTTTCATTCCTGCCCATAGTGTTAAAGCTTATCTCTAACAACATCAACATGTTAGGAGTCAAAGTACATGACTTGAAACTGAAAATGGACCCCCCAGACAGAATTATTAATTTAACGGGCTGGTAAGCCAAGGATGGGTAAGATTCTGCGCAGAGCCTTATCAATCTAAGACAGAAGTGCATTGTTTTGATAATGCATTTTCCACAATGGGTAAGGAAAGCATTCTTGTCAGAATCACCTAAGACAGGCTCAGTCTGGTTCATGCAATAAAAAAGGGGGAGATATGGAGAGCTTTGGGGGCTGCCTGGCAGGAATCCAACATTAGTCAAGAACAAGGAAATGGACCAAAGGCAGGAATCTAAATCTTAGGCTAGAACAAAGAAATAATTACAGGCAGGAATCTAAATCTTAAGCTAGATCAAAGAAATAGGCTTCAGCGTGAAAATGACTTTGGGCTAGAACAGGGAAATAGGATCAGATAATTTGGTCATCCCGATAAGCCCTTAGAAATAGTGATCACAGGACTCTGTTTATTGCCCTGCTTGTTCTTTTACTATCTGGGTTTATTGTCTTGCTTGTTCCTTGACTATTTGCATCTATTGTATTACTAGTTCCTCAACCTAGAACTGACCTTAATACTTGCATGTAATTTAAATGGTATAAAAGCAAAAAAGGAGGAGGAGAATGGAATAGGGAGTTAATGGGGGATGCGGAATAGGGAAAGGGGATAACATCTAAAATGTAAATAAATAAAATATCGAATAAAAAAGATAAAAAGATTTCCTCTTTACAAATTGATTATCTCAGGCATTTGTTGTGAATAGAAAGCTAATAAAATGGTGTCTTTATATGTTACAACATTGTCCAGAGGCTGCTGCTGAGGCTGCATTGCATGTCACTGTGCAGAACTGTGGGTTCCCTTAAGTACATGCTTGGTAATAAATTGCTGTGGAAAGCTCGGCTGGAGACCAGCTCTTTACTCCTTCTGATAATAAAGGGGATGCCAGTGCCTAACAGCTCAGAATTCTCAGCTCTGACTCATTTGCTATCTTTTGCCTCCAGATTTCTATGTCCTACTTTCTCCCAATAAACTTCAGTTTCACTTAACTTCTCAGGCAAGATAATTTAATAATTGTACTAACATATAAGTACAAAAGCACAACTCTATAACTTCTGTCACTGTCTTTGGTCTGTACTAGGCAATGATAAAGACATTAGTAGGATTGTAGTCCATTGAGAATAGAATTTTACTTCATTATCAGTTTTGCCCTTTCTTAGATTTAAAACACCATATAAGAAAGTGGGGGTTTGAGGACTTTGTTTAGATCCATTAAGGGAAAGCCACTTTCTTCTGGTCAAGCAGTAGGTTCTGCATTTTGCCACTGACCTGGCTGAATGAGCATTAGCAGGAACATTCTAAACGGTCTAAAACAGTATATATTATTGGTTTGTCCCTGGAAAATTTGTCCAACTAGACTTATCAGTCACATGGCCAGGAGACCACCTAGTAGCAAAGCTTTTCATCCTGACTTTATTCTAAGAAGATGAGAGGCACAACAATCTCCTTAGTGAGAAAATGTGCTTGTAGCTTCTCCCTCACAGTTGCTTGCACATCTTCACTGGTAGAGCTGACTGCTTTTCTGACTTCTAACTCAAAAATAGTAACTCTTTATTTTCCTTCTTTCTGTTTCCTCTTTGGATATAGGCCCAGATCTAATCATGCAACCTTGGGGCTTTAGACATTTCCCTCTTCCTTTGAAGTCCATCCTCTCTTCCCAATGAAACTGCTTGCCAACCTCCTTTCCTGAAGCTGTGTCATTTAGTCAAAAAGCATGGTTATCTCTCTTCCTCTAATCTGTCTCTCCTCCCAGAAACTGCTGAAAATTATAATTTGCTTACTCTGTTAGTTTTCTCTGGGTACCTCAATCTTCCTTCTAATACTGTTTTTTATATTATTCTAGTAACAAAACTAAAAATTCACAAAAAGGAACCTTGATTCCCCAGTAACAGTTAAGATGTGCTGTAAGGCTTCCTGAAGACCTGTGCCAAATTCACTCAGGAAACAACATCGACTACCTATTTCCCTGGCAGTAGATTTCCAGGGGCCTGTGAAAAGCGTGGATTAAGAAAATTATAGTACTTTTGTTCTGCTTTTTTGTTTTGTTCTTAAATGAACAGCAGGATCATTCTCTGAAAGAAACTTCAGGAAACAACCTTGCTTTGGTTTAACTGACTGGAAGCTGTATCACAGTAGGCAGGTAAAGCAGAGTGCTTCACTGCCTATGAAGGGTTTGAAGGTGCCTACCGGCCTTGTTACATTCATTTCTCTGATCTCATGTTTGCCTTTGTCAGTGTTTCCCAGGGTCTGGGTATTCTCATCAATAGAGGCTGAAACAGTGCATCTTGGAATACTGGGCCCCTCCAAAGTGAAGGAGTTATAAGTAAAGTCAAGGTATATAAACTGTTTACCTTGTTGAAACAAAGTGAATTTGAGCAAGAGGTCTAGACTTGTTCTCTGTCGGGGTCCAGCCTCGACACAGGATTGGAGTTCTCAACTGGAAGCAGGGATATCTTGAAGGTGCATAATAAAATATACACAGACTACTTTTTGGGTACAAACTGACAGGCAAGGCTTAGCCATTCTCTCTCTCTCTCTCTCTCTCTCTCTCTCTCTCTCTCTCTCTCTTTCTCTCTCTCTCTTTCTCCTTGATCTCCACATTCACCTCACATGCTATCTAGCCTTTCTCTTGCTTCAGTCTTTTATTGATACCCCAAAAGCAGGTAGAAAAAAAGACATTGTATAATCATTGCCAAACCAAATTCAAAAGAATAAACCACATCCCACAAAGAATCAAGAATTACAATTGTTCCCCAAATTTTCAAGCTTTCCTTATTCCCAGGCCTGTAGTAATAATAATAATAACTGCAAACATCATTATTTAATCTTTAACTTTTGACTTATACTTCAGAGCTCAGAGCTCTGAGGTCAGCTACTTGCATTTTCCCGTGAAGCTCTAATGATAAATGACATGGGCAAAGCTCCCAGGCAGTGGTCAGGAAGAATCAAGTTAACCCTTAACTCAGTAGTTCCACTAGCTTTCTGCTTCTGTATATTGCACACAATGACTCTCCTAGGAGTCCTAGTGTTTTGACTTAGTTTTACTAGTGTAATATTTAATTTATTACTTTCTTATCCAGGAACCACTCTCAAATGTCATTCAAAACTTATTTTATAACTTCAATAGTTTTTTTCCTTTCTTAGGGTCCCAATGTTGGCTCTAATCCATTTTCTAATAATTTCTTCAAACTTTCTTTGCAAGTCAAGCATAAATCTGGAACTACCATTGCACGGTATTGCATTGTTTCCAAGATGAGAAACAGACAGCATGCACCTGGGCCATTAGGACTGGGCTGGGCTGTCACCCATGCTTCAATTTTTAATTGTTTAAAAATCATTACATTAAGGAACATCTGGTTTTACAGAATTCACCAGAGCAGAAAGAGAAAGAAGTAAGAAAGTCAGATATAATAGAATAAATATACACACCAAGGCCAACTGAAAAGCAGTCATGCACAAATAAAATCTATGCAGCCATTGTCCAGCACTAAGGTTAGGAGGTATGAAAACAACTGTTTTTTTTACAAAGAGCTGCCTTGGACTATTGAGATGTCTCCATCCAGCTGACAGTTCCTGTCATTGTATGCTGTCCCTAGCAGTTCTCAAACTCAGAAGCAGGTACTGGAGGTTACATTGATCACTGGGCAAGTAGGAAGTGGAAATAGGGGTTCTCTCTCAGGGCAAGGACCTGGGAACCAGATGAAGGTGAGACTTACTGTTTGCTGAAGATAGGATTAGTACGGAGAAGGCAAGTGAAGAGACACTTTGCATGATGCTGTGGGGTTACTGGCACAGCTAAACAGGCATTCGAGCTTGCAATACTGCTTGTGCATGCTTGGAATGTATTGTTAGTGGGTCTTCTAAAGGATAGTCAACCAATTTAGGACAGCTACAGTTAACAAAAATGCAGCCACAGTTTCACACTCACAATGTTCTTGTTTCTGCAATGGTTTGACAGTTACAGCCAAGCAGACTCAAGATAAGCAGAAACTTGCTACTCTAGCAGCAAGTGGGTAGGATGCTCTCATTCGAGGAAGGGCAGCTCTTAGCATTTGTGCCTTTGTACTCCAGGAACTCTCATCTTTGCACTGCATTTGCAGTAAAATGTTTAGAATATTCTCTTTAAGCAACCTAAGAAATATGTGCTATTCTATTATTGACTGAGGCCATCATGTTCCTCATCAGATCATGGGAACCTCTCTAACTAAAGCTTTGTGCAAGAGGACAAATTTAGTTAGAGATGATATTGACAGATTACCAGGTTGTTAAAAAAATTAAAATAGACAGAAACATAGAAAATTAGACAGTAACTTTATGAAAGACATGTTAAGGACGTGTACATGGGAAAAGCTTGGTACCTATTATAGCAAATTAAGTGAGGAGTAAGTATGAGTGAGTTCCTCAGCTCAGACAGGCATGCCAACTATGGACATCCTATCTTTTCTGCTTCCTTGGGCAGAGACTCCCTGTCAAATCACAGGCCACACCTGATAGAAGTCCAATTAAGCTGTGTAACATTTACTCACCCCACATTCTCTCCTCATACCCCAGCCACAAACTTGTCATCCCTGCTAGATGACAAGCCACAAAGGCCACCAGAACTTCAAACTTTAATCTGGGTAGAGACTTCCTGCTGGAACAGAAGGCAAGCAGCCCACCAGAACTCCTACCCTTTATTTAGGCAGAGACCCTCTATTTTACAAGAGACTATGTCATCCACCAGAATTCTACCCCCCAAGATCAGTGAAAACTGTCTTTCAACTATGGGCCATATAATCCAGAAGTCTGGAAAGGAAAAACAAATATTCTTCTAAAAAAAGACAAATTCTGAAATTGACATATAGACATACAATCACCATGAACCTAGAGGCCTAGATAGAAGCCTAAGAATATAATGCCCCTCCCCTGGGCTCTATCTTTGGGCCCACAACACTGGTAGAAGACTCTGACTCTACCAGACGTGAAGCTGGTACTAGGAACCTCAGAAGTCCCCAAAGAATTTCCTCTCTTGGGCTACAAACCCTGGCCATAACCTCAGCAAAAAACTCCTGCTTTGTCAGAGGCCGTGCAGGTATTAGGAACCCCTGAAGACTCTTGTGCTCCTGGAGGTCACACTAGTACTTGGAACCCCAGAAACTCCAGGTACCTAGAACCTGAGAGGCTACACTGGTATATAGAAACCCAGAGGCCAACATCAGTTCCAAGAACTCCAAAACAATATGAATACCAAAAACCCTGGGAGTTTACACAGGCTACCAAAACCCCAGTGGAAACACACTACTGGACCTGAAGGTTCACTGGTCACCAGAACCACAGGCCACTCAGGTGAGAAGACTAGAGAGGGAACAGAAAGCAAGGGAGAAAACATCCTGTGAAGATTATAATTAGCAACAGCCAGGGTAATATGGCACCATGAAAGCTGAGCTACCCTCCTAAAGCGAGCCCCGGATGTACCAACACAGCTGACGCACAAGAAAATGATCTTAAATCCAATCTTATGAAGATGATAGAGGCCTTTAAAGAGAAAATTAATAAATTTCTTAAGGAAATCCAGGAAAACACAAACAAGTGAAGGAAACAAATAAAGCTGTTCAAGATCTGAAAATAGAAATAGAAGCAATAAAGAAAAGCCAAATTGAAGGAATTTTAGAAGTGGACATCTGAGTATAACCAAACAGGAATTACATATTCAAGTATCACTAAGAGAATACAAGTGATAGAAGAGTGGACCTCAGACACTGAAGATATGATAGAAGAAATAGATACGTCCAACAAAGAAAATGTTTAATCTAAAAGTACCTGATACCAAACATCCAGGCAACCTGGGACACTATGAAAAAATCAAACATAAGAGTAGTAAGAGTAGAAGAATAAGATTACCAGCTCAAAGGCCCAGAAAATATTTTCTACAAAAATCACAGAAGAAAAATTTCCTAACCTAAAGAGGAGATGTGTATAAAAGTATAAGAAGCTTAGAGAATACCAAGTGCAGTGGACCAGAAAAGAAAGTTACCCCTTCCAATCATACAATGATTAAAACATTAACTGCACAGAAGAAAGAATATTAAAGCTGTAAGAGAAAAGGGCCAAATAACACATAAAGGCAGACCTATTAGCATTACATCTGACTTTTCAATGGAGATTCTAAAAGCCAAAATGGCCTAGACATGTGCTGCAGACTCTAAAGAGATCACAGTTACCAGCCCAGACTACTATACCGGTAAAAATTTCAATAAATCAATAAACTCAAAAAATTTTAAAAAAAAATCAATAAATTAGAAACAAAGAGAACAATACAAAGAATCAATTAAACCAAGAGCTGGTTCTTTGAGAAAATCAACTAGATAGACAAACCCTTAGTCAACGTAATAAAAAGAGAGAGAGAGAGAGAGAGAGAGAGAGAGAGAGAATATCCAATTAACAAAGTCAGACACAAAAAGTGAAATATACCAACAGACACCAGGGAAATCCAAAGAATCATCAAGACATAGTTCAAAAATACTTCTGTATTTCAAAAAATTGGAAAATCTAAAAGAAATGGAGACTTTATTTTTATAGATACCACTTACCAAAGCTTAATCAAAACCAAATAACAACTTAAATAGGCTTATAACCCCTAAGGAAATAGAAGCACTTATTAAAAGGCTTCCAACCAAAAATATTCCAGGACCAAATAATTTTAGCACAGAATTCTACCAGACTTTCAAAGAAGAGATAATACGGCACTCTGTGCATTATTTCACAAAATAGAAACAAAAGGAACATTGCTAAATTCATTTTATGACCACAATCATTCTGATACCCAAACCTTACAACAACTCACCAAAAAAGAAAAAAAAAAAAGATAATTACAAGTGGCTGAATATAAAATTAACTCAAACAAATCAGTAACCTTCCTCTATTCAAAGGATAAACGGGCTGAGAAAGAAATTAGAGAAATGACACTCTTCTCAGTAGTCACAAATATCTTGGTGTGACTCTAATCAAGGAAGTGAAAGATCTGTATGACAAGATCTTCAAGTCTCTGAAGAAAGAAACTGAAGAAGACCTCGGAAGATGGAAAGATCACCCATGCTCATTAATTAGCAGGATTAACATAGTAAAAAATGACCATCTTACCAAAAGCCATCTACAGATCCAATGCAATCCCCATCAAAATTTCAACTCAATTCTTCACAGAGATAGAAAGAGCAATTCTCAAATTTTCTGGAATAACTAAACACCCAGGATAGTGAAAACTATTCTTAAAAACAAGAGGATTCTAGGGAAATCACTATCCCTTACTTCAAGCTGTACTACACAGCAATGATGATAAAAGCTGCATAATATTGGTAAAGAGACAGGCAAGAAGATCAATGAAATAGAATTGAAGACCCAGAATTAAACCCACACAATTATGGTCACCTGATCTTTGACAAAGAAACCAAAAGAATCCAGTGGAAAAAAGACAGCATAGTCAACAAATAGTGCTGGCTCAGGTGGTGGTCTGCATATAGAAGAATGAAAATTGATCCATTTTTATCTTCTTGTACAATGCTCAAGTCCAAGTGGATCAAGGAACTCTACATAAAAACAGATACACTGAATCTAATGGAAGAGAAAGTGGTAAAGAGCCATTAATACTTGGGCACAGGGGAAAAGTTCCTGAACAGAATACCAATGGCTCAGGTTCTAAGATCAATTATAGACAAAAGGGATCTCATAAAATTGAAAAGCTTCTGGACCTAGCAGGTCTGCTCCTGTGAAGATACCATATCCTGAATTGTCCTAGAGGAGCAGGTAAGAACACTCCCTCACAACTCTATGCTCCAGAGTTGCAACTGGGAGCCTGGGACACACAGGACCCATCACCTACCCAAACCCTGCCCCTCTGGATTACCACTCCCCCTCCACCCCTCACTTGGTCCTTTTGGCTGGGGCAGACACCTAGCTGTTCTGCTCCTGTGAAGACATCATACCCTGAACCTTCCTAGAGGAACCACTGCACTCCGAGTAGCAGGTAAGAACCCTCCTTCATAACTCTAAGCCTCAGAGCTGCAACCAACCCAAATGCCGCCCCTTGCTTGGTTCTTTTTGCTGGGGCAGACAACAATCTGGTCTGTTACTGTGAAGATACCATATTCTGAATCATCGTAGAGCAGTAGTAGAACCACTGTACTCAGAGCAGCAGAGGAGCCATTGCACTTGGAGCAGCTGAGGAACCACTGCACTCAGAACCTCGGGATTTTAGGATTCCAATGGCAGCCTGAGTCACAGGAGCTCTTCCACCCAGGAGCTCAGGATCACAAGATCACAAAGGCAACTGGACTCTGAGGATTTCTGACATGAGAAAGATAACTGGGAAGACAGGCTCCAGTCAGAGACAGTGAGTATAGGTAGCACTAGAGATAACCAGATGGTGAAAGGCAAGAACATAAGTAACAGAAACCAATGTTACCTGGTGTCATCAGAACCCAGTTCTCCCACCACAGCAAGTCCTGGACACTGCTCCACACTGGAAAAGCAGGATTCAGATTTAAAATCATTTCTCATGATGGTGATGATAGAGGACTTTAAAGAGGACATAAACAACTCTCTTAAAGAAGTACAGGAGAACACAGGTAAACAGGTAGAAGCTCTTAAAGAGAAAACATAAAAATCCTTTAAAGAATTGTAAGAAAACACAACCAAACAGGTGAAGGAATTGAACAAGAAAAAATTCTCACTAGATTCTGAGAAGGCATTTGACAAAATTCAACATTCCTTCATGGAAAAAGTCTTGGAAAGATCAGGAATTCAAGGCACATACCTAAAAGTAAAAGCAATTTACAGCAAGCCAGTAGCCAACATCAAACTAAATGGAGAGAAACTTGAAGCAATCCCACTAAAATCAGGGACTAGACAGGCTGCCCACTCTTTCCCAACCTATTCAATATAGTATTGGAAGTCCAAACCAGAGTAATTAGGCAACAAAAAGAAGTCAAAGGGATACAAATAGGAAAGGAAGAAGTCAAAATATCACTATTTGCAGATGATATGAGATTATACTTAAGTGACCCCTAAACTTCCACCAGAGAACTAAACTAGATAAACAATTTCAGCAAAGTGGCTTTATATAAAATCAACTCAAACAAATCAGTATCCTTCTGCTACTTAAAGGATAAACAGGCTGAGAAAGAAATTAAGAAAATGACACACTTCACAATAGTCAGAAACAATATAGAATACCCCGGTGTGAATCTAAGCAAGCAAGTGACAGATCTGTATTACAAAAATGTCAAGTCCCTGAGGAAAAACATTGAAGAAGATCTCAGAAGATGGAAAGATCTCCCATGCTCATGGACTGGCAGGATTAATATAGTAAAAATGGCCATCTGGCCAAGAGCAATCTACAGATTCAGGGGAACCCCTCCTCCCCAAATTCCAACTCAATCCTTCACAGAGATAGAAAGAACAATTCTCAAATTCATTTGGAATAACAAAAAACCCAGGATAGCAAAACCTATTCTCAACAACAAAAGAACTTCTGGGGGAATCACCATCCCTGACCTCAAACTGTAGTATGGAGCAATAGTGATAAAAAGAACTACATGATACTGGTACAGAGACAGGCAGGAAGATCAATGGAATGGAATTCAAGACCCAGAAATGAACCCATACACCCATGGTCACTTCATCTTTGACAAAGGAGCTAAAACCATACAGTGAGAAAAGAATAGCATTTTCAACAAATGGTGCTGGTTCAACTGGAGGTCAACATGTAGAAGAATGCAAATTGATCCACATTCTTAACTCCTTGTACAAAGCTCAAATCCAAGTGGATAAAGGACCTTCACATAAAACCCGATACACTGAAACTAATAGAAGAGAAGGTGGGGTGGGGAAGAACCTTGAATACTTGGGGACAGGGGAAAAGTTCCTGAACAGAACACCAATGGCTTATGCTCTAAGATCAAGAATTGACATAATGGGACCTCATAAAATTGCAAAGTTTTTGTAAGCAGAGGATACTGTCAATAGGACAAAAGAGCAACCAGCAGATTGGGAAAAGATCTTTACCAATCCCACATTCGATAGAGGGCTAATAATATCCAATATATAAGAAGAACTCAAGAAATTAAACTGAAGACAACCAAATAACTCTATTAAAATGGGGTACAGAGCTAAAACAAAGAATTCTCAATTGAGGAAACTCAAATGGCTGAGAAGCACCTAAAGAAATGTTGAACATCCTTAGTCATCAGGGAAATGCAAATCAAAACAACTCTGAGATTCCACCTCACACTAGTCAGAATGGCTAAGATAAAAAGCTAAGGTGATAGTAGATGCTGGCGAGGATGTGGAGAAAAGGAATGCTTCTTTATTCTTGTTGGGATTGCAAGCTGGTACAACCACTCTGGAAATCAGTCTGGCTTTTCCTCAGAAAATTGAGCATAATATTATCTGAGTACGCAGCTATACCACTCCTGGGCATATACCCAGAAGATGCTCCAACATATAACAAGGATACATGTTCCACTATGTTCATAGCAGCCTTATCTATAATAGCCAGAAGCTGGAAAGAACCCAGATGTTCTTCAACAGAAGAATACAGAAAATGTGGCACATTTACATAATGGAGTACCACTCAGCTATTAAAAACAATGAATTAGAGAAAGTTTTAGGTAAATAGATGGAACTAGAAAATATCATCCTTAGTGAGGTAACCCAATCACAAAAGAACACACATGGTATTCATCACTGATAATTGGATATTAGCCCAGAAGCTGGTAATACCCAATATGTAACTCACAGATCACATGAAGCTCAAGAAGAAGGAAGACCAAAGTGTGAGTGTTTTGGTCCTTCTTATAAGGAGTAACAAAATACTCATGGGAGCAAATATGGAGACAAAGTGTGGGACATAACCTGAAGGAGGGGTTGTCTGGAGACTGTTCCACCTGGGAATCTATCCCATGTGCCAAAGTTAGATGCTTATGTGGATGCCAGGAAGTGCATACTAACAGGAGCCTGAAATAGCTGTCTCCTTAGAGGTCTGACAGAGCCTGACATATACAGAGGTGAATGCTCACAGCTAACTACTGAACTGATCATGGGGTTCCCAATTGAAGAGTTAGAGAGAAGACGGAAGAGCTGAAAGGGTTTGTGGCCCCATGGGGAGAGCAACAATACCAACCAACCAGAAGTTTCAGGGTCTAAACCACCATCCTAGGAGCCCATAGGTTGGGACCAATGGCTCCAGCTGTATATGTAGGGTAGGATGGCCTTGTAAAGCATAGGTGAGAGAGGAGATCCTTGATCCCATGAAGGCTGGATGCCCAGTGTGAGGGAATTTGAGGGTGGGGAGGTGGGTGTGGGTGGGTGGGGGCACATCTTCATAGAAGAAGGAGAAATGGGGTAGGATGGGGGTTTCTGTGTGAGGGGGGAATGGGGTAAGGGGATAACATCCGAAATGTAAATAAAATATCCAATAAAAAAAGGAAAAAAAGAGAAAAGCTTCTGTAAAGCAAAGACACTGTCAACAGGAGAAAACACCAACCTATATATTGGAAAAAGATCCTTATTAATCCTATATCTGATAGAGGGCTAATATCCAATATATACAAAGAAATCAACAAGTTAGATTTCAGAGAGACAAACAACCATATTTTAAAAAATGGGGTACAGAGCTAAACAAGGAATTCTGAACTGAGGAATCTTGAATGACTGAGAGACACCTAAAGAAATGTTCAATATCTTTAGTCATCAGGGAAATGAATGTCAGAACAACCCTGAGATTCTACCTCTCATCAGTCAGAATGTCTAAGATCAAAACTCAGGTGACAGCAGATGCAGGTGAGGATGTAGAGAAAGAGGAACACCCCTCCATTCTTGGTGGAATTGTAAGCTGATACAACCACTCTGGAAATCAGTGTGGTGGTTCCTCAGAAAATTGGACATAGTGCTACCTGAGGACCAAGCTATACCACTCCTGGGCATATACCCAGAAGATGCTCCAACATATAACAAGGACATATACTCCACTATGTTCACAGCAGCCTTATTTATAATGACCAGAAGCTGGAAACAATGCAGATGTTTCTCAACAGAAGAATGGATACAGAAAATGTATTACATTTACACAATGGAATACTACTCAGCTATTAAAAACAATGACTTCATGAAATTTTTAGGCAAATGAATGGAACTAGAAAATATCATCCTGAGTGAGATAACCCAGTCACAAAAGAACATACATAGTAGTCATTGATAAGTGAATATTAGCCAAAAAGCTTGAAATACCCACAATATAACTCAGAGACCATATGAAGCTCTTAAAGAAGGAAGACCCAAGTGTGGATGCTTCACTCCCACTATAAGTGGGAGCAAAATAATTACAGCAGATAGAGGGAAAGAGGGACCTGAGAGAGAGATTAAGGGAGAGGAAGAATGGGAGACAGGATCAGGTGTGGGAGGAGATAGGGGAGAAGTATAGAGAGTCAAGAAATTGAATGGAGGTGTGTAGCAGGGTTAGTCAGTAGAAAGTCCCAGATACCATGAAAGCAAGAGGTTCCCAGGATCCAATAGGGATGGCATTAGTTGAAATACCCAACAAAGGGGACAGAGAATCTGCTGAGACTCTATCCAGAGGTTAGACACAGGATGAGGGATGGAGTCACCTGCCCATCTCAAAAATATTAACACAGAATTGTTTCTGTCTAAAGGAAATGCAGTGACAAAGAGTGGAGCAGAGACTGAAGGAAAGGCCATTCAGAGACTGCACCACCTAGGGATGGCCCCATTCCATCTGCAGGCAACAAACCCAGACACTATTGCTGATGCCAAGAAGCACTTGCTGACAGGAGCTTGGCTGTCCCCCTGAGAGTCGTTGCCAGAGCCTGACCAATACAGATGTGGATGCACACAGCCAACCATCAGACTGAGCATGGGGACCCCAGTGGAGGAGTTAAGAGGACTGAAGGAGCTAAAGGAGTTTGCAACCCCATAGGAAGTACAACAATATTAACCACCCCTCAGCCCCTAGAGAGTAAACTACCAACCAAAGAGTACACATGGGGGGGACCCATGGGTCCAGCTAGATATGTAGCAGAAGATTACCTTATCTGGTATCAATGGGAGGGGAGGTCCTTGATCCTGTGGAGACTTGATATCTCAATGTAGGAGAATGCTAGGGTGGTGAGTCAGGAGTGGGTGAGTGGATGGAGGAGTTCCTGCATAAAAGCAGGGGGAGTGGGAAAGAGATAGGGTGTTTTCAGAGGGGAAACTGGAAAGGGGGATAACATTTGAAATGTAAATAAATGGAAATAATCAATATTAAAATAGTACATTGTGATGTAAGAAATGATATGCCACATACTATATCACTTAAGACTTTCTTTTTTACTAATAAATATACTAAGACAAACAAAAAAAGAGAATTACAGACCAATATTTCTCATGAACATTAATATAAAAATACTCAAACCGCTCAGAAAGATCATCTGCTGTGATCAAGTAGGCTCCATTCCAGAGGTCCAGGGATGGCTCAATATTCAAGAATCTGTCAATGTATAAACATCATATAAACAAACTGAAAGAAAACCCCCATGATCATCTCATTAGATGCTGAAAAAGCTTTTGAAAAAAACCAACACCCCCTTCATGATAAAAGTCTTGGAGAAATAAGAAATTCATGGCACATACTAAACACTATAAAGTCAATATAAATCTGGCTAACAGCCAACACCAAACTAAATGGAGGAAAACTCAAAACAATTCCATTAAAATCAGGAATAAGATAAGGCTGTGCACTCTCTCCATATCTATTAAACACAGTGCTTGAACTTCTACCTAAAGCAATAAGACAACTAAGGAGATCAAGGGATACATATTGAAAAGGATGAATTCAAGTATTGTTATTGCCGATGATATGATAATATTCATAAGAAAGCCCAAAAATTCTACCAGGAAACCCTTCCAGCTCATTAACACTTTCAGAGATGTAGCTGAATAAAATATTAACTAAAAAATTTAAGAGCCATCTTATGTACAAATGATAAGCAGACTGAAGAAAAAAAACAGGGTAGCAACACACTTCACTATAGTCACAAACAACATAAAATGTCTCAGAGTAACCCTGACTAAGCAAGTGAAAGACCTGTATGACAAAAGCTTCAAGTCTTTGAAGAAAGAAAATGAAGAGGGTATCAGAGGATGGAAAGATCTCCCATGGATATGGATTAGAAGAAAGAATATAGTTAAAATGGCTATTTTACCAAAAACAATCTACAGATTCAAAACAATCCCCACCAAAATTGCAACACAACTTTTTATAGACCTTGAAAAACAATACACAACATCATATAGAAAAGCAGAAAAACCTAGGATAGTTAAAATTCCTGTATTATAAAAGAACTTCTGGAGGTATCACCACTCTTGATTTCAAGGTCTACTACAGAGCAATTTTAATAAAAAAATCTCATAGTATTGGCGCAAAATAGACAGGTGGATCAATGATATTGAACTGAAGACCCAGACATTAATCCACATATCCAGAAACATCTGATTTTTGATAAGGGAAACAGAAATACAGAATGGATAAAGAGACAGCATCTTCAACAAATGGTGCTGGTATAACTGGGTATCTGCACATAGAAGAATGTAAATAGATACATATCTATCACCATTCGCCAAACTCAAGTTCAAGTGGATCAAAGACCTCAACATAAAACTGAACCTGATAGAAGAGAAAGTGGAAAATAGCCTTGAAGGAATTGGCACTGAAGACAACTTCCTAAACAGAACACCAATATCTCAGACACTAAGGTCCCCAATTAATAAATGGTATCTCATGAAACTGAAAAGTTCTATAAGGCAAGGACACTACCAACATGACCAAGTGGCAGCCTATAGAATGGTCAAAAATATTCACCAACTCAAAAATCTAATATGGGGTAATACTAAAAATGTATAAAGGCTTCAAGAAACTGAACTTCAGCAAACTGAGTAATCCAATTAAAAAATTGGGGGCACAGACTTAAACAGAATTCTCATTAGAGAAATCTGGAATGGCTGAGAAACACTTAAGGAAATGTTCATTGTCCTTCAACATCAGGGAAATGCAAAGGAAAACTACTTTGAGATTCTATCTTCTATTGTCAAAATGGCTAAGATTAACAACACCAGCTCATGCTGGTGACAATGTGGAGCAAGGAGAACACTGGTGGGAGTGAAAACTTGTACAGTCATTTTGAAAATCAATATGGCAGTTCCTCAGAAAATTTAGAATCAATCTACCTGAAGACCCAGTTATACCACCCTTGGGCACATACCCAAAAACCATACTATCCTACCACAAGGACACTTGTTCAACTCTATTCATAGCAGCTTTATTTATAATAGTCAGAAAATGGAGACGACTTAGATGTCCTTCTACCAAAGAATGAATAAAAAAATGTGTATTTATTCAGTGAATATAACTCAGCTGTTAGTAAAAAAACGACAGTATGAAATTTGAATATAAATAGATGGAACTATAAAAAAATTATCCTGAGTGAGGTAACACAGACAGCATAGAAAGACAAACATGATGTGTGCTCACTTATAAATGGATATTAGCTGTTAAGTAAAGGTTAATCACACTACAATACAAATATCCAGAGGCTTTAGATAAGGAGGAGAGGTCTAGTGGAGAAAGCATGGATCTCCCTGGGAAGGGGAAATAGAATGCATTTTGTGGGTTGACAAGGAGAGAGTGGAATGGGAACAGAAAGGATCAGGTTGGGAGGGGAGGAATGGAGGCAGAGTACACACAGACAGACACATATACACACTACACACACACTACACACACACACACACACACACATAAACACACACACAGAGAAAGGGAGAGGGAGAGGGAGAGGGAGAGGGAGAGGGAGAGGGAGAGGGAGAGGGAGAGGGAGAGGGAGAGAGAGAGAGAGAGAGAGAGAGAGAGAGAGAGAGAGAGAAAGAGAGAGAGAGAGTTGATTGAAACAGGCATTTAGGGAGCAATATGGAAACCTAGTGCAGTGAAAACTTCCTGGAACCTGTGAGGTTAACTTTAGTGAGGACTCCTAGTAATGGAAGATATAAAGCCTGAACCACCCATCTTCTGTAACCAGGCTGGGTTCCTACTGGTGAAACCGGGACACCAACTCAGCCACAAAATCTATGACCCACATCTTGCCCTGCCTGCAAGATGCACTGAGCAATAATCTGTGAGAATGGCCAACCAATAACTGGTCCCACCTGAGGCTCACACCAAGAGATGGATTCAATTCCCAATACTGCCTTGATACTCAGGATTTGGAAGCTGAATGGCTTAGATACCTAGGGTAGAATCAAACAAGACTGACCAAAAAAAAAAAAAAGTCAATGAAATGATTACTAATGGTGTTCTGCTATACTCACAGGATTGGTGCCTAGATCAATCATCATCAAAGAGAATCCTGTCAGTAGCTGATGGGAACAGATACAGAGAGTCACAGAGCAAGGATTGTAGGAGCCAAAGGAATTGAAGACATCAAGAGAACATAGTCCACAGAATCAACTAAACAGGGTTCACAAAGACTGAAGTGGCAACCATGAAGTTTGATTGGGGCTGCATACATGCTGTGGTTCTTTAGCTTGGGGTTTTGATTGGACTACTAACAATGGGAATCTTTTGTCTGCTTCTGGGACCTTTCCTTCCCCACTGGGTTGCCTCATACAGCCTTGATATGCTGGTATATGGCTAGTCTTTTCACATCTGGTTATACTGAATTCAATTGATATCAGTGGGAGGCCCGCTTTTCTCTGAAGTAAGGAGCAGTGAATCTGAGGGAGAGTGGTGAGTGTTGGGGTCTTGAAAAAGGGAGGCAAGAGGAAGCCATGTTTAAAATATATTGTATGAGAAAAAATGAATTTAAAAAATTATAGAAGAACATTTCCTTAGCTAAAGAAGGAGAATCCTATAAAATTACAATAAGCATACAGAACACCAAATAACTTAGACCAGAAAAAAAAAACCCTGAGTACATAATAATCAAAACACAAAACATTCATAAAACAGGAAGAATATTAAAAGCCATAAGGGCTTGGACAGACGTGCTGCAGACTCTAAGAGACCACAAAAGTCAGCACAGATTAATATACCCATCAAAACTTTCAATCATAATATGGAGAAAATAAACCATTCTATGACAAAGGCAAATTAAGGAATGCATATCTAGAAATTCAGCCCTTTAGAAGGTGCTAGAAGAAACACTTCAACCGAAACAGGTAAATTGTAACCATAAAAACATAGGGAATGAATAATCTCAGATTGGCAAAAATCATAAGACAAGAAACACACACACACACACACACACACACACACACACACACACACATCTCACCCATCAATACCACCACTACCAACAAAATAATAGACATTAGCAGTTATTGGTCATTGATATCTCTCAACAACAGTCATCTCAATTCCACAATAAAAAGACTCAGGCTAACACAGTATGTATGAAAAGAGG
This sequence comes from Rhabdomys pumilio, assembly GCA_030674055.1. Lineage (NCBI taxonomy): Eukaryota > Metazoa > Chordata > Mammalia > Rodentia > Muridae > Rhabdomys > Rhabdomys pumilio. Next base: position 140,486,801 of record JANHMN010000004.1, on the reverse strand, counting down.
ATGTGAGCACCTCAGGTTAAAGTGGGATTTCGTATCAAGATGAAGTTATAATTTCTTAAATGGTACAAAATTCACTTGGATTTCAAATTTAAGGTTTTCACTGGTATAAGCTTCTTATTGATATGAAAGTGAAATGAATATTGATACTCTCCTAGGCATTGTACCTGTATAACATATTTAGAAAGACAAGGTTTAGAACCAGTCCTTCTTTAACTTTTTTTAAAACTGATTTGGGATGATTAGCCTGTGAGTTAAGGGACTATAGCAAATTCATGACTTTGAGTTTATTGTTAGGGTGTTTTCTATATTTTATTTAGAAATAGCTGAGAGGAGTTAACAGACAACAGTCCAGGTTACCCTACATAGATAGTTGGATTTCAAAACGTCACAAATCCATAGAATTGACATCACAAATATTTCTATATTAATGTTCATCTTGATTAGAGACCTGTCTGCTCCTGACAGCTTCCTGTCTTGGATTCTAAGAAGAAATTGAGCATCCTTGGAGTTACTCCAATTGTGGTGAGATAGCCACTAGGCAAGAATTGCCTCTCCCCATCTACAGACAAATTACTGTCCAGAAAAGGACACACTTGCAGAATAGTCGACTGATTATATCTGCCTAGACAGAGTAACCAGCCCTTAGTAATTCTGCAGCACTAAGGTCTGTCAGATGAATTTGGGCCAGAAGGCTGAAGATTTGATGCTCCAATGTTCGGTAGTATAGGGGCTGTCCAGGTGTTCAGTGGTCTCTCTAAATTGGCTAAGTTTTAGAAGCTATGCTTAGTGCTTCCCATAACTTCAGTTAATCTAGGCATTCTGGATTTCTGACTGCGTTGAAGACCTATAGACTCATAGCCAATCCTGGCTATTTACCTTGAGAGAAAAGATCTGAGTGGATGGTTTTCAGCTGACATTCATTCTAAAGCCAAGAAAAAGCCAGGTTCAAAATTAAGTGTTTTAGTCAAGAGAGACAACAGAGATTCTGGTTAGTCAAAAAGAGGAGGGAGTGGGTATTAAGACTATCTTGTACCTCACTGGTACAAATAGGAATAATTATGCTCTAATTGTATTTTGTGAGAAAAGTTTTTTTTAACAGGAAGGGTAATATGTAGGAGGAGCTAAGGGGGAAGGAGCACCGAGAGGAAAAGATGGAGTAAGGAGAGGAGAAGATGAAGTAGATGAGAAGCTAGGTAATGAGAGAGAAAAAGAGAGAGAAAGAGAGAGGGGGCATGGAGGCAGAAGTTCACATGTCTCCATCAGTAAAAGATAGTTTACATAGCTAGGTTGGGTATTAGGTTACACTTCTGATTGAGCATTATCATACTTATAAAGCCTTTGATTAACATTAAAAAAATTGTATAAAAGCAAAATGGAAAAAGGGGCATGGGATAGGGGTTTACTAGGGAGGGGAAATGGGGAAAGGGGTTGGCATCTGAAATGTAAATAAAATATCCAATAAAAAAAAGAATGAGAAAAAAAAAAGAAAAAAAGAAAAAAAAGTGGGATTTCAACAATAGAAACAACAGAAAGCTTACAAACTCATAGAAACTGAACACCTCTCTGCTCAAAGATAAATGGGTCAAAACAGAAATTAAAAAGGAAACAAAAGACTTTCTACCCAAATTTTTGAGACACAATGAGAAAAATTCTAAGAAGCAAATTCACAGCATCAAGTATCTTCATAAACAAACAAACAAACAAACAAACTCTGGAGATATCTCATACTAGCACCTTAACAGCACATCTGAAAGTTCCAGGAAAAAAAGAAATAATCACAGCCAAGAGGAGTGGAGGGCAAGAAATAATCAAACTCAGGGCCAAAGTCAGTAAAGTAGATTTTTCTTGTCTTTCTTGGCCTTTTAAAAGTTTTTTGTTATTGGATATTTTACTTATTTACATTTCAGATGTCATCCCCATTCCCCACTTCCTCTTTCTAGAACCCCCTATTGCATCCCCCCTCCTTTTTGCTTTTATACCATTTTAATTACATGCATGTATTGAGGTCAGTTCTAGGTTGAGGGTCTAGCAATACAATAGATGAAAATAGTCAAGGAACAAGCAAGACAATAAACACAATTAGTCAAAGAACAAGCAAGGCATTAAACAGAATTATGTGAACACTCCCGTGATCACTGTTTCTAAGGGCTTATCAGGATGACCAAAATATATGAGCTAACTTCTCTGTTCTAGACCAAAGTCATTTTCATGTCTGAAGTCTACTTTCTTGTTGTAGCCTAAAATTTAGATTCCTGTTTGAAATTTATTTATTCTAGCCTAATATTTAAATTCCTGCCTGAAATTACTTCTTCCTAAAATAATTTCTTTCTGAAATTACTTGCCTAAGATTTAGATTCCTAACTGAAATGACTTCTTTGTTCTAGCCTAATGTCATATTCCTGCCATGCAGCCCATTTCTATGTCCTTGGCCCATGTCACATTCTTGCCAAGCAGCCCCAAAGGCTCCCCTCCTCTTCTCTTTTTTATTTCATTAACAAGACTGAGCCTGTTTTAGGTCATTCTGACAAGAATGCCTCCCTTACCTGTCATGGAATATGTATTTTCTTACCCATCATGGAATATGCATTCTCCAAAGCAATGCACTTCTGTCTTAGGTTGGTAAGGCTCTGTGCTGAATCTTACCAATCCTTGGCTTGGCAGCCTGTTAATTTAATAACTCTGTCTGGGGGGTGGGTGTCCATTTTTAGGTTCAAGCCATGTACTTTGGCTGCCAACTTGTTGATGTTGTTAAAGACAAGTTTTAACAGGATGGGCAGGAATAAAAGTATTCCCAGGACAAAAAGGGATATATGTCATTGATCAAGCTATATCTGCCATTCTTGAAGCTTGACCAAAATAGAAATATTGACCTCAGGCCATGGGTAATTTTATCAGCTGTATTTGCTGTATCTATGCACAGCAGAACAGCATTCTTGAAATTCATAAGCTCATTATGTAACATTAAAACATACAGAGAGGTGTTAGAATTATGCCAAATATACTAAAAGTGTCTTTAAACTTCTTCCAAATTATAATGACTACCACTGTAAACTTTAGAACTAACATGAATCCAATGTTATTTGGCATGACACTCCAGATGGCTCCTTACTATTAAATTCTGAGCTTCCTTCCAATAATTTGAGTAGGATAAAGAGCATCAATCCATTCTTCCAAATGCCAATCTGAATCCTCTTGTATACTCAACACATTAGTACCATTTTTTGCTAAATGATTAACAAAAGTAGCTGTCTTAACTTTTTGTGTCAAAGCAATTGCAGAAGCAGTGGTGCTAGCAATTAATGGAATTAAAACTGTTTTACCAACAATAATCAAGACCACTACTCTCTTGCTTCTACTTAAAGCCTGACTCATTTCTTCCAGTAATTGCAAGGTATTTTTAGGATATCAAGGTTCTGTGATACTCAGGGCACTAAAACAAAAGCTGGTTGATAGACCTCTGTAACTGACATGCTGGCTTTCAAACACAAACACAATTAGAAGGTGTATAATCAATGCAACTTACAGTAAATACTGTAGAAGAGACAAAAGTATTTTTAATTTGGTAATTAAAGGAGCCTTAACACATGCACTAACACCTGTTTGAAATCCAGATCCTGCCCCAACTTTATCTCTTGCTATCATAACATCATAGAGAATTGCAGCTAATTTCCATATATGTCTCTGAAAATGTCCAGATCCAGACTTCCAAATGAAGACTGTCATTTCCAATATTGGATTGATTTTTAGACCAGTCCATGATTGAGTCTGAATAACTGGTCACATTTAAGATAAATACAATAGTCATTATAACTTTTCTTTTTGATTCTCTGTCCCAAAAGTTCTAAAAACTTGAGGCAAGGCAGCTTGTCCTATCAGAGGTATAAGTAAGCAATGGTGGGTTGGGAACATATGTCCAATACAGGTTCCCAGTCACCATTGCAGGGCACTCAGCAAGCTCACAGGTGAGCATCATTCTTTGCCCTGGCATCAGCATGTCTCACCTGTCACTCTGGCGGCCACCAAGCTCCATCAGCATCCTGCAGACAACACACAAACATGCCCTCTTCCTCATATTTAATACCTGATCAGGATCATGCCTTATGCCAGTAAGTGAGTCCTTCCCTTTCACTTATGCATAAATATGCCTAGTTGAAGAGTGCCATAGACACTCAGCAGAAAGTTCCTTGGAATCCAAATGTAAAAAAAAAAAAAAAAAATGTAAAATAAAAAATTAAAAAAAACCATGATTTAAATAAATTTGTGGTGTATGGGGATATATCTCCCCCTTTTTTTATTCTATGAAGATATTGTTTTAAAGTTCCATGGGCCCCTTCCAGAGTCTTTTGTCTTTGAGAATTATAAGGAATTCCAGTAATGTGCTTAATTTTAAGTTGCTGCAAAAAGTCTCAAATGTTCAACTGCGATAGCCAGTTTGAATATCTGGTTTTTTTTCATTTTTTCTTTCTTTTTTTATTATTGGATACTTTATCTACGTTTCAGATGTTGTAAACATCCCCATTTCCCCCCTTTCCCAAGAAACCCCTTAACTCATCCTCCTTCCTCCTATTTCTATGAGGGTGTACTCCCACCCATCTGCCCACTCACCACCCTCGAATTCCCCCTCTCTGGGGCATCCAGCCTTCAAGGGACCAAGGCTCTTCTCTCCCACTGATGTTCAAACACTTCATTCTCCTCTACATACACAGCTGGAGACATGGGTCCCTCCATGTGTGTTCCCAGGCTAGTTGTTTAAACACTGTGAGCTCTGGTTGGTTGGTATTGTCACTCTCCCCATGGGACAGCAAGCCCCATTCAACTCCTTCAGTCTTCTCTCTAACACCTCCACTGGGGACCCTGTGATCAGTTTGATTGTAGCTGTGAGTATCCCTTTCTCTCAGCATGCACTTCTGGACATCCACAACAGTGTTTTCATATGGTGATTGCATCTGGGAGGGGTCTCCAGGTGGGGGCGGTCTCTGGATGGTCCCCATTCCAGTTTCTGCCCCACACATTGTCTCATATTTGCTCCCTTGAGTATTTTGTTACTTCTTCTAAGAAGGACCAAAGCACCTACACTTTGGTCTTCCTTCTTCTTGAGCTTCATTTGTTCTGTGAGTTACATCTTGGGTATTACCAGTTTCTGGACTAATATCCAATTATCAGTGAGTGAATACCATGTGTGTTCTTTTGTGATTGGGTTACCTCACTCAGGATATTTTCTAGTTCCATCCATTTGCCTAAGAATTTCGTGAATTTATTGTTTTTAATAGCTGAGTAGTACTCCATTGTGCAAATGTACTACATTTTCTGTATCCATTGCTCTGTTGAAGGACATCTGGATTGTTTCCAGCTTCTGGCTATTATAAATGTGGCTGCTATAAACATAGTGGATCATGTGTCATTGTTACCATGAAGGGGTGTTGAATTTTGCCTGATGCTTTTGTGAGAATAAAAATTGAAAGCAGCTTGAAACAAATAACAAAAATTCATGGTCAGTAAGACCATCAACAACATGTTGAATATAGCCATAATGAAAATATAAAGTCCCTCTAGGGCAGGGTGACCAAAAATGAAAAGGCATGCAAGGACATGCCCAGTTCCTCTTCCAAGGAAGAGGCCTGGTTAGTGCTAGTTGTGTAGCTTAGATTGGCATCAAACTTGTAGCAATGCTCTTGCCTCTGCTGCCTGAGTGCTGGGGTTATGACAGTGTACCATAATCCATCCTGGCCAGTGTTAGAGTTTCATAGTTAAATCCGAGTGATGAAATATTTAGATAATTTTTAAAACGAAAAAGTTAAACAAAACAAAACAAACCAAAACAAAACAAAATTTAAAAACTCAAATCAAAAAACCCTAATCTGTGGCTGTGGAGGTGAGAGAAGTGGAAACCCTTGCTTTTCTGCTTCGTTTCCAGGAGGCTGATGGTTAGCTCAAGGAAATTATTCTTGTCATAGTCAGACAAAATTGGGACTGGGAAATGAAAGGGACAGGTTCAAGTCTTCTTGTCTGAGATAAATACCCTTTCCAGGACTTCTCAAAGGCTCCAGGAACACTTTTCCTTGTTCTAAATGCTCTCCGGACCCTGTATACCTCCTACCCATATGCAAGGTTCTGTGGTTTGTTTTTCACATCCTTTAAGACTGTCACAATTCAAGGGAGATTCTCTGAAAGAACTCCTGCTTCAGTAGGGTCACCTCCATTCATGAGGTGATGCCAATACCCATTTAAAGTCTCTAAAGCCAATCAACTTGTATCCTAGTAGATTAAAGAAATGTCTATGCCCCTGAAAATGTCCCTAGCCTCAGTCTCTTGAGGTGCGTTAACTATGACATACAAGTTTCTGTTGACGTGAACAACATTCTGTGGAAAATCTGATTGTTGTTTAGATTGGCCATGACTTCGTTTATCCTTTTATTACAATGATGCCTACCTCATAGGCTGTTGGCAGGGTTGGATGAGACCAGCAGAGGGGAAGAGTTAGCCAAGGCCCAAGAGCCTGGGTCATGCACGTGTACAGAAACTGATGGTTCCTGGCCAGTCCCTGGCTTCAGAAGCAGTGTTTTCTGAATAGGCCCAAAGATGCTTTCTGAGCTGCCCAGGTCCTTCCAAGATTCTTTAGTTAATGAAGTGCAGTGACGATCCTCTAATACTTACAAAAGTTACTCTCTGATGGTGTCTGTGTCTATCTGTATATGTTGAGTCTCACAGGTGAATGTCCATCCCTGTTCCGGAAGGTCTAACAGTTGCAGCTAGGGAGAAAGCAGTCTGAACAGGTGATCCAAAGCAAGCATGCTCTAGACTGATTGTGCGCACCCATGTAGGCTCCTGTCTACAGCAGTCTCTGGGAAAACAATGCTCTGGACAAAATGTAAACTGACTCTAGAGAAAGATTTTGGAGGATTTGAACATAAAAGAAATGTGAAAATACAAGTACATAAACTAGTTCTATTTAAATGGGTTTTGAAAAGGAAAACCTGACTTTGTTAGGGTGAGGTATTTGAGTTGCTTAGTAACCTAGTGACTGTTATATTTTGGGGGGTATTTGCACAGGTGCTAGTTGTGGCTTCCTTCAGTCAATCTGTTTCTAATGGCATGAACTATCACACCCAACTTCTTTCCCACCCCACATCTCACCTCAAGACATATGATAGTAAATTATATACATCATGATTTTTAAATTTATTTTATTTTGAGATTATAACATAATTAAATATGAGTGTACTTAGTTGTGAAAGGCTTAACTGATGCAAAAGGCTACTTTACTGAACAGGTAGTCAATGTTTTCCCTTAATTTCTGTTTGGAAACTACTTCAAGTCTATAAAAAGTTGCAAAAATAAAAATAGTACTTAATTTTTTTTTGAGACTTAGTCTTGACAGGGGCCATATAAGCTTAGAACTTGCTTAAAACTAGCCTAGGCTGGTCTTAAAATATAATCCTTCTGCCTCAGCTTCCCAAGTGTTGAGATAGTAGGCATGAGCCATCACACCTAGTTTCCTGCACTCCCATTCCGTCCTCTCCAAGGCATATGATGGTAAAGTGTACACATCATGATTTTTAAATTTATTTTTATTTTTGAGATTATAAAATAATTAAGATATTTTTCTTCCCCTTTTCTTCCTCCAAACCTTCCTACATTCCCTTCTCTACTCCCCTTTAAATTCATAGCCTCTTTTTGCACTGTCATTGCGTGTGTGTGTGTGTGTGTGTGTGTGTGTGTGTGTGTGTGTGTATGTGTATACACATAGGTATTTCTAAATATAGCCTATTCAGACTGTATAATGTTATTTGTATGTATGTTTTCAGGGTTGACCAATTGTCACTGAACAACCAATTGGTGTGCTTCTCCCTGAAAAAGACAACCTTTACTCATTTCCTGATAGTTCTTTGTATAAGGCTGAGAACTTATTGGCTTTTCTCTGTTGAGTTTAACATGTCCATTGGTGTTATCCTTGTTCAGCTCATGTTTGGACATTTATGTTGGTGAGACTTTATGGATGTTGTTTCTGATATTACCAGGAGACACAATCTCACAGCACCATCCCTGATCAACTGGCTCTTACATTGTTTCTTCCCTTTCTGTTGCAATGCTCTCCGAACTCTGTGAGAGCATTTTGTAGATGTTCCCATTGGGACTGGCACAACTCTACATTTTCATTGGTTGTGGTCTTCTGTAATGGTCTATATTTGTTCCAAAGAGAAGTTTTCTTGATAAGGGGTGAAGACTATACTTATCTTTGAAGATTTTGAGCTAAGACCCTCCAATGAAAGAGAACATGCAATTAGTGTGTATCTTTCCAGGGCCAGGTTACCTCACAGAATATGATCTTTTGTTCAGTTCATTTGTTCGTAAAATCCATGATTTAATTTTTCTTTATAGTTGAATAGCATTCCATAGTGTAATTATATGTATATACAATGTTTTCATCATCCATTCCTCAGTTAGGTCCTTTAGGCTGCTTCCATTTCCTAGCTATGTTGAGTAGAGCAGCAGTGAACATGGATGAGTTAAGTATCTGAACAGCATGCTGAGTCCTTTGGGCACATGCTAATGAGTGGTGTAGCTTGCTCATATGGCAGATTTATTTTTATCTTTTTGAGAATTCTCCGTACTGATTTCTATGGTGGTTACCAGTTTGCAATCCTACTCACAGTGAGTAAGGGCTCTCTTCCCAGCATCCCCTCCATCCTTTGTCGGTTATTTTGTTGATCTGCCATTCTGACTGAGGTAAGATGAAGTTTAAAAGTTGTTTTGATTCGACTTCCTCTTTTCACTACACACACACACATCATTATATTTTTGAGAAAAGATTTATTCTGGTTCACAGTTCATCCTGAAGGGCAAGTCAAAAGCAGCAGGAGCATTAAACAGCCCCTTACATTCACTATCAGAGCCAGAGCATGCTGAACCCATGCAGTTCTCTTTTTTCATTTTCCCAGAACAGGATGCAAATGAGGAATGGTGGGCAGGCCTTACATCTCAACTAAACAGGCCAGGTTTTGGGCCAAGACTATTGATAGTCCTGATAGACTAATATCCAAGTGATTCCATCCAGTTCTCAGGAGAAGCCAGAACAAAAACACCACAAAAGAGTATGTATAATCAAAGTCTTCTGTTCTCAACTGGCTTCTCTGTTAGTTTCATTTTTATTTGGTCATTAGGGTTAATACATCATGATTTTTAAGGCTTATCTATAATGTATGTTTCAACACAGTGGTTGAACATATTTTCATATATAAATGACCATACAGTGGTTGAACAACACAGTGGTTCAACATATTTTCATATATAAATGACCAACACAATAAGTGTATGTTTCCTTTTGTCTGATTATTGAACTCATCCATTTTTTCAGTTGATTTAATTTCTTTAATAACAATGCCCTTAAGTCTTACTTTCAGTACTGTTTAGATTAAAGCTAGACATTTCACATAGTTCTCATGTTACTCTATAATAAAAGAGTTTGTAAAGGAAGTCAAATACGTGTTCTTTTAACTTATAAATTGAATTAATTATAGTCAGAGGTCTAGGGTACAGAATTTCTATCTAAATGGATTAAAATCACAGAAAACCAATTATTATATGTTGGAAAACCAGCAAGATCAAATCTTCATGTCTTGGTGAATATCACTGTTGTGTCTAAAAGAGTCTCTGTACTCTTTAAAATATAGCAACTTTTATTCTCAGAAAGTCAGACTTAATAATCTCAGTGATGAGACTCAGGAATTGCTGTTCATCTGACAGCAGGAAGTAAAGGTTCCTTCTGCTCAGGTGTGCATTGTGCATTCTCAGTCCCTCAGTTTATCTCAAAACATATGCTGCTAAATCAACTGCTAACTTTCCCTTTGGAGATTTAGGGAATAATGAATAAATGGGACAAAAGGCCATGGGCCTCTCAGTTCTCGGACACTGGAAGGCAAGATGGTCCAGAAGCATGTTCATTTGCAGCACTTTTCAATAGTTTTGGCCCAAAGTCCTTCAAAATTAGTAATTTCTTCTTGTCCTCTAACAGAGTGTTGCAAGTCATGAATGTTGAACCTCACCGTGGAGCTAGTGACCTAGCTGCTCTTTCCAGTGAGCCAACTTAAGTTTTGTGAATCTCTGCTGTTTTTAAATAGTTTGATCTTTGTGCTTTTCAGTCTGCTGGCTCTATATCTAGTTTGTTTTCTCTCCCACCCCTGCCTAGTCCCCTAAAGTGAAAAGTCAAATTGCTTAACTAGTGAGTTGGGCTCTTTAGTGTATGTCTTCATCGCTACAAATTTCTCTGTGAACACTGTGCTTGTAAGAAGCATTCCATAAATTTACTTCAGTATTTTTAGTCTTCTCTAAGTTTTTTAATTTTTACATTTATTTGTGAATTTATTTGTTCACCCACCCCGTGTGTGTGTGTGTGTGTGTGTGTGTGTGTGTGCGTGTGCATGTGCGTATGAGTGTGTGTGTGTGTGTCACACATGTGTGTTCCTACCACAGCACATTGTGGAGGTCAGAGGACAATTTGAGAGACTGCTTTCTCTCCTTCCATTATGTGGGTTCTGAGACTTAGTGACATGTGCCTCAATCTGTTGTCACCTCACTAGCCTCCAAGAATTTTTTAAATCCCTTGTGATTTCTTCCTTAACCATTGATTTATGACTGTGTTGTTTAGTTTTCACATATCTATATAATTTTCAGTTTCCTTCTGTTATTTTCTGTTTTAATGAATTATGACCGGAAAAAAAAAAAAAGCTTGCTTGAGTTTGACCTTTTAAAATGGACTCTTCTTGGGCACACTCCCTGTGTGCTTTAGAAGACTGTTTATTCTCCTTTTGTTAGATGGAGTGTCACACAGAGGTCTGATATGCATGGCTGGTTTATGCCATTGTTCAAACCTGCTATTTTCTAAGCAGCCCTCTGTGTAGACCTTCTGTCTTGTTATTGAAAGTGAAGCACTTAAGTCTGAAATTATTATGTTAGAACGATTTATTCTTTCTGTGGCAATTTGAATGAAAATGTCACCCATTTGCTCATAGGGAGAGGCACTATTAGGAGGTGTGGCTTTGATGGAGGAAGTATGTCACTAGTGGTGACTTTGAGGTTTCAAATGGTCAAGCTTCCAAATGCTTGACCATTTGAAGCCCTGTGTCTAAGGATCTGGATGTAGAACTCTTGGCTCCTTTTCCAGAACCACATCTTCTTGCTTGTCTCCGTGCTTCCCATCACGATCATGGATTACACTCCCTGACACTGAGACCCAGCCCCACTTAAATGCTTTCCTTTAGACGAGTTGCCGTGATCATGGTATCTCATCACAGCAATAAAAACCCTAAGACACCTTCCTTCAATTTTGCTAATGGTCATGTCATCTACTTGCAGCTCTGCTGTTTGATATGCATGTGTTTGCAATTACCCATGCACCTTGTCCTCTGCTTTGTAACAACTTGTGATCTTTAGTCTCTCGTGTGACATTAGCATGGTCATGTCCACTCTATTGTTTATACTATTTGCTTGAGGAAACATTTTATCCTTTGCTTTTCAACTGACCTCTTAAAGTTGGGTATATTTTTCAGCTGTTCTGGAAGCATATTTATTTAAGTGGAGGAGTATAAACAGTGGACTTAGACCGACTGGGAGGCCCTTCTGTTATTTGCTCTTTGTCTTCTACCTTACATGTTTTTCTGCTCCTCAATTTCTCCTATGGCTTCTATCTGTGTTTGAATTGTTTCTGGACTGCTATTTCTATTCTTTCTTCATGTATATGCATATGTATATGTATATATACATATATTAGAGGGTTTTTTTTTTGAGTAGTTATCCTAGGAACAGCAGTTAATAACTGAAGTTTATCGTACTCTAGTTTGAACTGAAACTAACTCATTTTCAATTGTATTAAAAATATTTACTCATATAGTTCCTTAATCCTTTCTTTTTGTTTTTGTTGTTACAACTAACCCAGTTAGGTTGTATGTTGATGCCATATGTACATATATATGTATGCATATTTTCAGTTCTGACAAGAGGCCTGTGTATTCTAAGTAAGCACAGTACCAAACTAATATATAATTATAACTGTTGCTTATGCATTTTTGTTTTAAATAATTTAAAAAATAAAAGAAGTTCAAATAAATAAGTAATAAAATTGTCCTTCCTTTTTTCCTCTTTCTTTCTTTCTTTCTTTCTTTCTTTCTTTCTTTCTTTCTTTCTTTCTTTCTTTCCTTTGTTCCTTTTTTTGACAGAAATATACCTGGGCACATTCAACTTGCACAATAAAGTTTTATCTGAAGACAAATGATGCCCTGGCAGTGCATTAACACGGGTGTCGGCCCTTGGTAGCTAACGCTTTCTGTGAAGTATCCATGTTAACAAATAGTAAAGGGTGAAAAACATCATAGCAAGCCACCTTCAGCTCTGAACCCTGTCCTCTTTATTTCTCTCCCTCCAGAAAGGAGACAAAGCCCTCTTATTGGCCGAATTTTCAATGTCTTGTGGTTTCAAGAAAAGGACAATTTTGGAAGGTAACAGTGGTCATTTTGAAAAAGTTATGTAGTAGAGAACATAACCTTTTTATATTTAAACAAACTTTAATTCTAACCCAAAGGAAAAAATTAATGACAATTACTGCTAAACATTTTGTATGTACCATACCTACAAGTAACACAGAGCTTTTTTCTTTTCGTTGAGGGCTTCCACAGACAAATTTAAATCATGATAAAGCAGAGATTTCCCTCCTGTATGAATAGAGACAACGCATCTTTAGGTACAGTGACTACATTAGGTACAGTAACACTATAAACACTGTAATATTTGAGACAAAGTCCTGAGATACTATTGCCGTTTTGACATATTCCTTATTCTAAATTCTTTTAAAGCCATTAACTTGATAATTACTTGTATATAATAACTCCTGTGTCTCTACATTTCGCCTGAAATGCAGTCCTTTCTTGATAGCTATAAACTCCTGCCAGACTTTTATCCAAAAGGCTTATAATTGTAAACAGGAACCTCTTATAGCCTTCAAGTATGTCTCAGAATTCAGCATTTCTCTAACATCAATGCTTAAAGGAATAGGGTGTATGTCTCCTAGACTCCACTGGGGATGAAAGGACAGAAATCTTAGCTTCAGTGTTTCTTAGAAGAACTAAATACTCACAGGAGGAAATATGGAGATAAAGTGTGAAGCAGAGACTGAAGGAAATGCCATCCAGAGACTGCCCCACCTGGGGATCCATACTATATCCTTCTCCAAACCAGGACGCCATTGCAGATGTCTGGAAGTGCTTGCTGACAGGACCCTGATATGGCTGTCTCCTGAGAAACTCTGCCAGAGCTTGACAAATACAGAGGCGAATGCTTGCAGCTAACCATTGGACTGAGCACAGGGGTCCCTGATGGAGAAGTTGGAGAAGGGACTGAAGGAGCTGAGGGGGTTTGCAGTCCCATAGAGGGGGAGCAACAGTGTTAACTGGCCATCACCACCCTCCCACTCCCCAGCTCCTGGGGACTGGACCACTAACCAAAGAAAGAGTACACATGGAAGGACCCAAGTGGGAGGAGCGGCCTTTGGGCCTGAGAGGGTCCAATGCCCCAGTGTAGGGGAATGCCACGGTGGGAAGGCAGGAGTGTGTGGGTGGGTAGGGGAGTACTCTCATAGAGGCAGGGAAAGGGGGATGGGATAGAGGGTCTGGAGGGGAGACTTGGAAAAGGGGATAGCATTTGAAATGTAAATAAAGAAAATATCCAATAAAAGAAAGAAAAAAAGAAAGAAAGAAAGAAATGCTAACCAACGGCTACAAGCCAGCCTGACAACTTTCCTACCAAATGTGTGTGCCTCAGTAAGTGCACGCATTACGCTGAAGTTAACATGAACTGGAAAAGAATACTCTTAGTCATAGTTTGTGCTACACCATCAGATGCACACTGAGGTGGGCAAGATGTCTTAGCAAGTAAAGGCACTTGCTGCCAAGTCTGACAACCTGAATTCAATTCTTAGGAAGTCAGATGTTAGAAGGAGAGAACTGACTCTGACTTCCAGGTATGCCCAGGTGTATTTACATCAATTAGTTTAATCCCTACAGTCTTAAATTTGACAGATTTAAAAACAGCCCAGCTCCATATAAATATATATGTACCCCAAATAAAGTCACTCACTAAGGGTGTTGCTGTGGAAATGACTCCTGTGCTCTATTTTATACCTCTACTGTGTTCATTTTGCATTCAGAGTACTTGTTCTCTGACTTCCACGGTATGTTGTGCTAAGTGATCCCTTCGATAAATAAATAAATAAATAAATAAATAAATAAATGTAATAAACAAATTGAAAATGTACACTGGGAAACCATTTGACATTTTCAGCATTGACTTTTTTTTTTGTCTTAGATAAGTAGGAGACTTTGATTTTGGCATGGACTGGCAATAGTTCCACCTCTGTGGCACAAATTCAGGGTGCAAAGCCTGTGTTTTATTTATTTATTTTTAAGGAACTCAACTGACTCTGACATCCCTATGTTTTGATGGCAGAACACTGAATTTAGGACAATCAATTATATTTGGCCTTTGTAGGTCCAGACTCCCTCTTTCCTCAGAGTGGTTGTGCTCGGGTCATAGGGTTGGTGCTGGCCCTTGTTCATCTCTTTTCGTCTGCAGTGGCATCTTCCAAGAGCAGCTTTTCTTTCTTCACTCAGCATCCCAGAGAGATGAGGCCCACAATGAGACCACCACAGCCCACCAATTGTGCAGGTGCCCTGTATTTTTCTTCATTGCTTAGCACAGAACATGGCTCAGAATTTTTCGTTAAGTAAACAAATCTCCTTTCTCCTCTTGCTCATGATTAGAGTGTATGGGACACTGTGTGGGTATAATCCATTAGTGCTGTTGCTTGGATTGTCTGCAACTAGTTACTGAGGTAAAAGCATCTTATCGTGGATCAAAATCTGGATAAGAGAAAAGGCTCCACAGAGTCTCTAGGGAGTCTGGGACAACTGGCTCAGGAAAAGGTCATGTTATTGTTCATGGTGCTCTGCCAGGCACTGAAGACTGTGGGCTCCTGCTGACTATGCTCTCATTGTTGTGCTATCTATTGTCCCCCACCAAGGACCTGGGCTGTTGACCTGTGCTGCTTTGACCTACTTTCTCATGTGTGTGAGATCTAAGCTTCTCAAGAGTTTTTCTTGAAAAAGGGAACTGGACGGCTGTGAGTGACAGCTGTGCTCCTGTAGTTGGACTTGGAGCCCCACTCATTGCTTCTGCCATAGTTGCCATCTGAGGGCCTATTTGAAGTTGATGAGAAGGAATTTGGGTGACGAGTTCTTACCAGGACACTGGTTCAGGTAGACCTTGTGGAAAATTCAGATCCTCCCTGTAACTGTTGATGGTACTACTGGCTTGTAACCTGGTTCCATGGGGTTTTATTCTCATTCTTTAGGTTCTATTGACAGGAGTTTTTGGTTCAGCCCACTATTCAGATCGTTTTTTTGTTAAGTCCCAAAGACCTGTTTCTGCCTCTTAAAAAATATTTTGCATAACAATTTGGAGGAGTAGAGAAGTTCTGAGTTTCTGGCTCCATTTATGTTATATGACCTGACCCTGTCCCCTGGGAGCCCCAGACATTTTTCAGGTAACTGTATACTAACTGTCAATTTTGGGGAGTAATTGAGCAAGAGAGGGTAGGGTAGCTCCTCTAGGCTGAAGGATCAGCCACAGCTCCCAGGGTTAAGCCTATATTTGCACAAATTGATGAAGTGTTCTTTATCTACTGTGGCGAATCTTGTAGGGGAAGCAAGCCCAGGCATTCCAGTGTAAGAATGAGCTGGAATCTTCAAGGACAAGACAGGACCTGGGGAAAAGGTGTATCCTGTCAGTGCCACACTGAGGACTAGACTCCTTAGAGCCTGCATTCTTTTTCCCAGAGTCCTGATTTACCTTCTATGCTAAGGTATTTTCTCTCTTTGTTCTCCATCAAACAACCTCTACTTTTCCTTTACTAATTTGATGCCAATTTATGATGTTTTCTATTATGGGCCTTTTGCCTGCATGTTACTTCCTTAGAGCAGTGAGGTCCTTGGAAGCAGTGGAAGTCCAACCTTATAACCAGTCCTCACGCTGTACTAAACTAATGTAGGAAACACAGGAATGCACAGGAGGAAAGAACCAGACAGCAACAGTGTTTATCTGAAGAAGCATCATGGATTCAGATTCCCTAAGACACTTCCATGCTACCCACATTTTCTGTAGTGAGGGTGAATTAGTTTTTCAGACAAAGAAAGTCTTTCTTAAAAGTGTGCTTTACTAAGGAAAGAATATCCACCCAGGAGGACATGTTGCATAAGGCAGGAAAGATATGCATGGATTTGGGTCCTTGAAGGGATGTGGAATCCAGTCTGTGACAGAAGAAGGGACAGACTGTACTGAGTACTTTAGAAGCCTTCATGGCAGGGGCTCCTGGAAAACGAGCAATGTTCATCTATGGCAAGCTAGGGTAGATGGCCTAATTGTGAAATAATTCAGAGGCAGAGAAGAAGGATTTGGTTTATTTCAGCAGTGCACATAAGGTCTAGGAGGCCATGAGCTTGAGGTGGTGTGGAGTGTCTTTCTAAAGAGTAGTACTTTATAGTGTAGCTGGGGTTTATAGGACAGAATACTCTTTGGAGGTGCAGTTTTTCCAGGAATAGTGTTACTAATCCCCATTTGGTAGTGTTGCTTGAAATGAGATTTTGTACTTTGGTTCGAGGCTTATTAGAGGTGGTGACTCATCACTGATATTTAGTTGCTCCAGTGACCAGGAACAAGCCTGGACTTCTCTTCTTATCAAAGAGGAGTTTCTAAGGTTGAATGGCATTATGCACAAATTCTAGATTCAGGTTAGGATCATATTTTGGTGCCATACTCAGGAAGCACTCCCTAGTCTGTAACTGTTTATATTTTTTCATGACCTAAATTTCTAACAGAGTGGTTATTTTCCTAGTTACCTGCCAATATCTGCTTTGAGAACGCCACTTGGTAATTATCATTGGTGCATTAATTTAGGTGAACAAAACAAGGATATTTTTTTAAATTCATGAATGCTAATGAGTCTCTGGAGTTGAGTAGCATGGCCTTGCTTTGGTCCCTAGTTTGTGGGCGGACATCGTGAAATATCATTCTCAAAAACAGGCTTGTTTTCTCTTGTAGAACCTTGACCCACAAATGGAGTCTTTCCTCCTCCTCTCTGTGAAGGTGACAGTGACAACATGGACACTTGGTCACTTCCTGTGCACATCTGCACAAACTGAATAACAAAGTGGATGGCTGTACTTCTTCAATTTCTGAAGGTGCCCAGAAGAGAAATGTCATCTGAAGTATCCAGAGTCTTCACTGCAGAAGAAGAAAAAATGTGAGCACAAAACGGGCAAACAGACAGAATAAGTCTGTATAGATGAGTCAGGTCCCTGCACCCATCAGATTCTCATGAGAAAGTGGATGGGGTCGAGGGAAAGACAGAGGGGCTCTCCATGGACCTGCTCATTCTGACCTGGAATTCCTAGCCAATGCACTCATAATTCCTGGGACATTAATTTTACAAACAAGAAAACAAGCCAGAAAGCCAACATTTAACCTTACATTAAATTTTGTTTAAAAATTTATAATGTCAAAATGTCACCCCGTCTGTGGACCTGTGGGGAAATTTGGGAAAAATCTCTCAGTATATCCTCTTGTCCTGTTTGTTCCTTAGTGGGCCTAGATAGTCCCAGTCCACCCAAAGGAAGAACTTGAGGCAAGGAAGGAGAAAGTGTGTCCTATCCAGTTTCTTCCATTGAAATCAAGGGATTAGGTAAAGGTGTATGTGTGGGATTCCAGAAGCAGGGAAGGAAGAGATCACAAAATCTAAGGGATAAAGCCCAAATGGATCTTTTTAATCAGAGGTCAGGGATATGTATGGAAAATTTAAAGCCCAAGGCAGGGTACTGGCTGTAGTGGGTAAAAGGAGCTCCAGGGGGGAGGTAGATGGATGGGTGGCTGTAAGGGGGCTGAGGCCCTTCCCAGCTTATGGAAGCGGCAGGCAGAAAATTTTGCCTTCACAGATCAAAGCAGTCCAGTAAGGCTAGGCTCAGCGCATTTGTCTCATGTTCTTCTCTATAACCAGTTGAGTGCATTCTCATTGAGCTGTGGGATCAAGGGCATTTTTAAAGCATCTTACTGCCCAGGTACTCACAGCCTTGCAGGTAGCCAGCATCTGCCTTTGTATCAGCGCATACTCCATGAATGCTGCATGAAAAAGCCATATTCCTGCCTATCATCAACTATGCATCTTTTTCTGGAGTTGTACAATGAGGGACTAAGCACAAGCCCTAATTCTGTCACTCACTCTGTGTCCAAATAACTTCTCTGTGCCGCGGTTTGAACTTCTATACCATGGTAGTATCAAGAGCATCCACCTCATTAGGCTATTGTTCAGAATATATGAGATAATATATTCCATTAGACTAATAGTAATAATAACAACCTGCAGAGGTGTTAAATAAAGGTCACCTATTTGTGCCTGATGGCTCTGCCAGTGTTTGGATTGCTCTAAGTAGAACCACGCCATCATTATCAATCATGGCTGCAACTTCCAGCATAGAGAAACCCTTAGTGGCCAGGGATATGTTTTTTTTTTTTTTTCATTCCCAGAATCCAGTATTGCTTTTCATCTTATTCTGTCCCCATTTTCAATGCCATCTGCCTGTAGCCATTTCAAATCAGTAATTTGTCTGGCTGGTCTTGAGGGAGTGATCTTTGCTTCCTCCCATGATAATTTATTCTAATTGCATTGGCTTGTTTTGAATCATGCTGCTAAGCAACACTGACTTCTGTTTTCCCCTTTTGTTCTGTTTCCTTTGCTCTATACAGCTCAAAAGAAGCTCCCTTTGAGTCAGGCACAGCAGCTAACAAAAGCAAGTGACAAAGCAGTTGAAGGTAACCAGAAGGCTCCCAGTCTTGGGAGCTCCCAGGGCTCAGGGTTGCCAGCAGTCCTGATGCAGACCAAGAGACAGCTCAGTTTCTTGGTTGCTAGTAGACTGAGACGTCACTTTGGAGACCAAGGGTGACAGCAGCCTATCATTATATCTTTTCTGTGCTTGTCATTGTCTTTCCCATGCTTTAGGAGAGATGGGCGATGTAGGTGGCTTTAGTGCCTCTGGGCTTTGAGGTTACAGAATTTTATTGGTAAAATGTGAGGGTAGAGACTGTTTCTGGAGATGAGTTTCTGGAAAGTATTTTCAGCAAGAGAAGCGCCTGGATTCAACTCATATAAGTGACACTAAGCAACTATCTTTCTTTAAAAAATTTTTTTTGACAGTTTCAACTGGGTCCCTAATGTATTGTGTCCACATTCACTCCTCCATCATCCTTTCCTACCTCCCTCTCAGTCCTGATGATCTTCTGTTGCTTCTTGACTATTCCGCCTGATATTTTTTTTTATGTCTTTTGTGTGTATACATGCTAACCTGCATTCATGAACGCATGCATGTGTGTCCCTGTCTGTACACAAATGTGTATACATGTATGTTCATAGGTATACAGGTATGTGCAGGTAGTTAAAGCTGCCATGTGGTTAAATTTGCAACACTCATGTCATATCCAGATGACAGTGTTTCATAACAATCTTCTCCATCCTTTTTTTTTTTAATCTCCTCTTCTGTGATGTTCCTTTGGCCTCAGAGAGGGTGATATAAATATCTTGTTTAGTGCTGAGGACTCAAAGGTTACTACTTATTCTCAGTACTTTGATAAGTCATGAGTCTCTACTTTAACTGTGATCTATTGTTGAAAGAGTCTTCTCTGACCAAGGCTGAGAGCTGCACTATTCTGTGTTTATTGTCAATGACCAAGGGCTAGCAATGTCTTGGGGAACTGTGAGAGAGGCTCCAAGAAAAAAAGCAGAGGGCCTTTTACCTCAGGTGCTCTTTTTTTTCTTGGATTGTTCTTAAATGTAATTTTGTACATCCTATGACAAACAATTACATTCAATTTCTAAGATATGCTTATTCTTGTTGGACATCAGAACATAGCTATAGAACCCAGTCTGATCAGTGTACCCTGAATCTGGATATGCTTTTGTACTTTCCCAGATGTCATCTATAGTATGTGCCAGGAAACTGTGCTAAAACTGGTCTGTCCTGAGAAAATTTAGGGAAAAGGCTGCTCTGTTAATACTTAGTATGTGCTTACTGGTGTTTATTTACGTGTATTTCTGATTGTTTTTTGACCAAGTTTTTTTTAACTCAAATTTCTTTAGATCATTGCTTTCTTTGTTACATTTGTGTATAAAAGTACAATGGAACTGAAGTAAGATTGTCTACAGTCTTAGACTGTAGTATTCCATTAGATTACAGTCAGCCTTGTTCTTTCAGGTCCTCAGATCTTAGGTCCAGCAGACAAGGTCTGCACAGGTTGATGAAAAGGGGCCAGGTATAGACATAAGTTCCCTAGTTATAGGATTTTTACCAAGTATGTTTTATTTCTCATGGAGCAAATCTAATAAGGAAATAGTTGGTTACCCTTGAAAGAACCAAACCACTATTGTACTGGTGGTAGATCTTGCCTGGTAGTTTTTTATTGTATCATACATTGCTTATAGCTGGGTAAGATTGTTGATAAGCTCTAGCAGCCTGCATTGCACCTTCTGGTACTGAGAGCACTAAGCAAATTTATTATTATTTACTGTATGTAGACTTTGTTCTAGCTGAGCTAGATACTTCTAACTGCAGTGGACTTGGTGCAGCCCCCACACTGTGCCAGGCCAGTAGGGAAGTTCTCAGGGCTGCCTCTTTCTGAGACATCCACAGAGTTATTTTATCTGATAAGCTGTGTCAACAGGGTTCATGATTGTTTGAATTGCTTTCTCAAAAACATGAGGAGGCTGACATCTCAAGTGTGTGAGGGTGTGCATATCCATTCCTTCCCAGGTTGAACTTTCCGACAAGGCTCAACATGACTCTTGTTTCGACTATAATTAGAAGCCAGAATTTTTGGTTCCAAAAAAAAGGGGGGGGAATTAAGACATGGGTCCCAACAGAAGGCTTTTTCTGCTTTTAGGTTACAAGTGTACTTGCTGGGCTTTACAGAGAACTAACAAGCCTGCTTTCCAGAGATCCGTTACCTCATTTTATATCTTAAACACTTAGTCAAATATTGGATAGTTACAACATATATTTCCAGACCCAGTCCCTCCCTGAAATTTAAAAAGGATTGTCTCAAGAATTTCCCAATTTTTCATGCAAGATTCTGACATGTTCAAGTCATGTAACTAACATGCATCCTACCAGACATTTTAAATTATATATGAATTACTTATACTATCCGAACAGTAAAAACAAAATCACACAAATAGATTTTATGAAGTATTACTTAGGGAAATGACAAGAAAAAGTTTGTAGTTCAGTTATAGATATAAACTACGTATGCAATATCAAAGAGCTAATTTCTCCCTTAATATTTCCCATTTGTGACTAGTTGAATCTGGTTGTAGAACATATAGATATGAAGGTACACAATTTTTTTAAGATATAAAAATGTAATCCTCATCAGCTGAATATCCAGACACTGCTCTGCCATCTGTTCTGTTTATGGAAATGGTCATCACTAGGTCATTAGAGGCATTCTGGTCTGTTCCTAGGT
Source organism: Rhabdomys pumilio (assembly GCA_030674055.1). Lineage (NCBI taxonomy): Eukaryota > Metazoa > Chordata > Mammalia > Rodentia > Muridae > Rhabdomys > Rhabdomys pumilio. The sequence continues at coordinate 140,465,192 of JANHMN010000004.1, read as the reverse complement.
AACCCTATCACCTAGAAGCATTCTGGTCTGTCTGTTCCCAGGTAACCATATCTGCCAGGTGGTCACTATTCTCACTTCTTATTTAGCATGCCTTGCCTTTCATTATACCCTGATTATGTCTCTAATCAATATGGTTCTTTTATATACTTTAGATTTTTTTTTTTTAAATTTTAAAAACACTTTATTTATCAATATTTGTATAAACACATACATGCATACATATATACATACACATATAAATGATAATCAAACAATAAAATGCAATCAAAAAGTATGGGGGGGTTGAGAAGAGTGGGAGGAAGGAGAGAAAGGGGAAAGTTAGTGTTCATATATGAAATTCTCAAAAAGGAATCCAGTTTTTCAAAATGTTCAACAGACCAACCAACACTTCACAATATGAAAGCAATTATGACCTACAACCATGTAGAAGGACACCTCAACTCACTACAAACTTTGAAGTTCAAAATAAGATCAATAAAAAATTATTTCACCCAGCATACTAACACAAACCACAATAACGTTTTATAATTCAAAGTATTTCTGAGAACAAGAAAATAGATTGTCAGGAACTAAATCAGCAGAACCAGGGGTACACTGTGTGTTAAATTTTTTTTTTGTTTGTTTGATTTTTATCAAATCATAATTTTTACTTTTTAACACAGGGGTTATAAACACAAAAATGCAGAATGTGGGGAAGGGGATGACATAGGAACATAGATGTTCAGGGGGAGTACAGATATCTTTCAGAACAGAGTATCATCTGGGTGAAGGTTTAGGGGTCAGATCACTATGACTCTTCCTATGATTCCCTTGTCATAATCTAATTTAGTACTATCTGCCAAATGCTGCCTATTTACAAGGTTTATGACTACTCAGGCTAGTAGTTTTCAACAAAAGCTGTCTGTTTACAATAGCTTATAGCCCTCTGTTTCAGTGTTTTTCCATAGAGACCCAAGTCTTTGTGTTAGCGGGCATATATGTCTGGCCTATTGCTGATTTTAGGCTTATGACTGATTTTAGGTTTTCAGTGTATAATCAGGGCTGTCCCTGACATCTCCTCCCTTCTCCAAGTATAGAAGGGCTGTGGCGATTCTAATCTTGCCAAGGTGGGGATAGAGGCCTGACCTCCAGTAATTAAAGGGGACATTGTAATGGCTCCAGTCCTCCTGTCGTTGTCCAGTGAGGCATAAGGGCCATACCCGTCCCGATGTCTTTTTCCTGGAGAGGGGATACTTTTGACATCAACCCCTATGCTATACTTTAGATTTTTATATAAGTAGTTTCATAAAATATTCTTTCTTCAGCAACTTACTTTTCAAATTATCATTTCTCTAAATCTGTCTTATGGCCTTTTCAACTTTGGTCTATAGTCTATTATATAAGTGTCTCAGAATTTATTTAATTAAATTTTTTTTTTTGTGTGTGTGTGTTCCAGAGTTTGTCTATTCTGCTGCTGGTGGCCTGGGGGGTTGTGTACCTACAGTCAGCATGGCCATGAGCAGACAACTTTCTTAGGGCAACTTTCTTAACTTTCAGAAACCCCCATTAAAAATTCCATTGCTTGACAATTGTTTACATGTATATAACATATTATGGTCAGACCCAGCACTCCACCCTCTCTAATTCTCTTCCCATCCCCTTTCTCCTACCTATATGTTCTTCTCATACTACCATATTGCTGAGTCCTGCATGACCACGGAAGGGATGAATAACACAAATTTCTGCCCCTGGGGCAGAGCCAGCAGGATGTGGGTCTACAAGAATGCTGACCATAGCCTCAGGCATGGGGCTTGTTTGTATAATAATGTAAATACTTTACTTTATGTTCCTCATTTTGGAAATGTTGTCCCTGCCAAGATTAATGACTTAATGATAATTAGAAACAGCATGAGTTCAGGAGGTGAGGGTATGTCTGGAGTTCCTCAATAAGGTGATAAAAATTGTGACCTTCAGGACAGTCCTTAAGGCTGTGGGAAAGAACTCTGAAAACATGAGTTCAAGAATATATAATTTCTCAACTATGCAAAACACAAGGATAAAATATGACTTGTATGAGGGGCTTCATGACTTAAGAGAACAAAGGCAGCTGCACTAATGAGCCAGCTTGTCAGAAAGATAGAAAAGTAGGTAGGTTTTTGAGTTCAAGGCCAGCTTGAGAAAGAACAAGTTTAGGCCCAGGTATGGTGGGAATGGTGATCTCAGAGAAATGCTATCCAGCTAGCTTATTGTCTGTGCTTACAAAGGAAGACAAATTTCTGAATTCATTTGCTATGTTAAGAAAAATGTGCTTGCTGTCTTTTTCTAAGAATTGAGGGGCTAAGATCATAAAATGCTGACTTGTGGAATAATCAAAGGCGAACCTGGGATAATGATTGAATTGATATGTAAATAAAAGACTGGGCTTTGTTCTGCAATGGCTGAGCTATCTAGATATCTGTCTCCAGAGCTGTCTTGAACAGAAGACAGGGCTGTCAACTTGCACTCCATCATGAACTTCAAGTTGTTTCTTCTACCACTCCCAAACGTCCTTCCTTAGGACCCTCTTTCTAGCTGAAGCTAGTTCTTTTTTTTTTTTGCTTTTATTTTTATAATCAGTTGAGATTATTTAAGGCTACCTGCGTGGACATGGATATGAAGCTATGTGCTGAAAAATGGGTAAGCTACATGCTCCACCTACAAAATCTGCTCTATTTCTCCTTCCCAGGGGAGATCCATGCTTTTCCTTTAGAGTTATCCTCTTTACTAACATTTCTGAATCTCTTGATTATAGCTTTATAATCTTTTATTTAACAGCTAATAAGTTAGTTTATAAGTTAGTACATACCATGTTTATCTTCCTGGGTCTGGGTTACCTCACTCAGGATAGTTGTTTTCCATTCATTTTATATCACTTTTTTAAAAAGCAGCTGAGTAATACTCCATTGTGTAAATGTACCACATTTTGTTTATTCACTCTTCTATTGAAGGACATCTAGGTTGTTTCCAATTTCCAGATACTGTGAATAAAGCTGCAATGAATGTCATTGAGCTAGTAGTAGGATAGAGCAACATTTGGGTATATGCCCAACAGTGGTATATCTGGGTCTTGAGGTACATTAATTCTCAATTTTCTGAGGAACCAGAAAACCACCTGATTTTCAAAGAAGCTGTACAAATTTTCACTCTCATCGGCAATGGAAGAGTATTCCCCTTGGTCCACCTCTTTGCCAGCAGGAGCTTCATTTGCATTATTGATCTTAGTCACTCTGACAGGTATAAGTTGGAATCTCAAAGTAGTTTTGTTTTGATGTTCTTAAAATATTTGTCAAAGGGCTTTTGTTTTTGTAAAGTATACTTATTACTATCTATCAAATGAAAAATTAATAGTGAATTACTTTAAGATACTTCTTAATTTATCTAAAACAATATATCTTTTACATGTTAACATAAATAGCATGTTGGTAAAAATAATCTTCAAAACAAAAATAATGAGAAAAGACATTGTTTCACATTTTAACAAACCTTTTAAATGTTTATCTTAATAGAAAGCAGCTAGATTGTTTTTTATTTTGACTGAGGCATATGAAGAAAATCTAGCTTTACATAGATATAGAGTTGAAAAGGGGAAAGAATCTTAATAGATTTTAGAGAGGTGAATATTCTGAAACACTGTATTAAAACTAAATAAAAGCTGTTTTCTAAAAGTCTTGTGATAATAGTTAAATGGAGGGAGGCACAGGAAGGCAGAGTAAAAGACAGACATGAAGAAAAATAACCAACACTAAAGACTTTTAAAAATACCACATGAAAACCTACTATTATACACACCATATATATAAAAGGGATTTACCTTCCACAGATACCACAGTATATCAGATGAAAAGCTCCATGTCAGATGTTGTTGGCAATGGGGTCCTATAGACCATAGTCTATTGCTATTTCTCTTGTTTGTTTTTCATAACTTGATGATAAGACCCTATTGAAGATATCATTTATATGAATCATAGGAATTGAAAAATTAAGCTGGTAGCAACTTGGAAGCCTTAGGGGAGAGTCTACTATTATTTTGACAAGTGAATATATTAGTATACTGATTTCTAAGTTCCTGTCTTTAATCAAATCAATGTATCTCTCATCAGAGAAAGTTCTTTCTGCAGGAGATGGTGATTAAAACAGAAATCAACAAACAGAGCATAAACAACTGTGAAATTCTCAGATCCAAAAATCTATACCACATCTCTTAACTCAAAGGTTCAGGCAAAAGATAAAAACCAGAGAAAGTATATTTCTATGGAAAAAGTGTTTGCTAGACACAGCAGAACAGTTGCACACATAAACTCACAGAGGTTATGTCTACATACGTGAGATCTGCACAAGATGCAACCAGCTAAAAGCCAGCATGCATAAAAAAAGGGGACTCACAAATTCCCATCCTTATCTGAGGAGCAATGGCAATTGAGTTGATGACTGTTGGGGGAGGGAGAGTCAGTTTTCTTCAGGTAACATCTAGCCATGAGATGTTACCAATGCTCAGTAGATGGCTCTACACTCATGCACACAGCAATAAATGGAGTCGATGTGTGAGCGTGTTTGCTTTTCTGGCCAATTCACAATGAGCATTGTCAGAAAAATGTATAAGCTTCTTCCAAATGTGATGAAGAACACTGTGGGGGGTGAGACTGGTGTCTTTAATGTCATGTTTTGTTTTTTTTTTTGCATCACGTATAAAAGATTGACTAACATTATGACAGGAAAATCTAGTCCTTAAAATGACTTTTAATAAAATTTAAAAAAAAGCCCTTTTTTCCAATAATTTATTTCTTTTTATTCACTTTACATCTCCCATTGCAGCCTCCCTCCTCCCTTCTCAGTCCCACTCTTACAAATCCCTCTCCTCATTATTACCCTCGGGTACCGCATGCTGGAACATCAAGTTGCAGTAGCAAAGTGTGTCTTCATCCTCTCTCACCAAGGTTCAACAAGGCAGTCCAGATAGAGGAAGGGATCCAATGGCAGGGAACAGAGTCAAAGAGTACATTCATCTGCTCCAATTATTAGGGGACCTGCATGAAGACCAAGCTGCACATCTGTTACAAGTATGTAGGGGGCCTAGGTTCAACCCATGAATGCTCTAAAAAGAATTATCTTTAAATATCAAAAATTTTGTTTTGTCAAAATAATTACATGTGTTTTCTGTCAATTTTGTCAGACTTTTAACAGGCTTGGAATTCATTTGCCTATCTATTTGAGCTGGAGTCTGTTCTGACCACACGGTATTTCTAGTTAAGCGGGGCTGATAGATAAGTGAGATGCACTTGAGTGCAGGTCTGCTTGATCCCTGGTGCTGAAGAGATGACTCAGCACTTAAGAGCACAGACTGCTCCCGCAGAAGAACTAATTTTTTTTTTATAAAATACATTTCAGATTTTATCCCCTCACCCCATTCCCCCCACCACCCAGGAACCCCCTATCCCATTCCCTCTCCTGCCTCCACAAGGGTGTGTCCCCAACTACCCCTCTCCCCCTCCCCCTCTTCTAATTCCTCCCTGCTCAGTGTTCAGCCTTTATAGGATCAGGGGTCTCCTCTCCCACCCATGTCCGACAAGGCCATCCTCCTTTAAGTATACAGCTGAAGTCATGGGTGCCTCCCTTTGTACTCCCAGGCTGGTGGTTTAGACCCTGGGGAGCTCTTGTTGGCTGGCACTCTTGCTCTCCTCTTGGGGCCACCAACCCTTTCAGCTCCTTCAGTCCTCTAACTTCTCCATTGGGAACCCTTGATCAGATCAAGGAGTAGCTTCGAGCATCCGCCTCTGGATATGTCAGACTCTGGCAGACCTTTGAGGAAACAGCTGCATCAGGCTCCTTTCAGCATGCACTTCCTGACATCTATATCTGCGTCTATCTTTGGTGACTGCACATGGGATGGATATCAAGGTAGAGTAGTCTCCCAATGGCCCCTCCTTGACTTTCTGTCCCACACTTTGTCACCTTATTTGCTCTCTTGAGCATTCTGTCACTCCTTCCAAGAAGGACCGTGGCATCCACACTTCGTTTTCCTTCTTCATGAGCTTCATATGGTCAGTTAGTTGAATCTTGGCTATTTCAAGCTTTTGGGCTAACATCCACTTATCAGTGAGTAAATACTAAGTTTTGTTCCCAGTATCCACATGGGGTGGCTCATGACCACCTGAAACTTCAGCTCTTGGGGATCTGATGCCCTCTTTTGGACTTTGTGGGCCCTTGTACTCATGTGCAAATTTCCCACACAACACAGTTAAAAATAAAAGCAAACCTTTAAAAAGAAGTACTTTCTCTTATCTAAGTTAAATTGTTGCAATGAAAGCCTTTTCTGCATATTCCGAATTGTTTTGTGAGTATAATTTTTTGAGTACAAATAATTAGTTACTAAACATTTTGCATTCCATGAAGTGGTACTGTAATAGTTAAGAGACTTTTTAAAAGGCCACCTAGTAATCCTGCTACGATTTTAAAAATTACTAAGCATTCTTTGTCTTGTTTTATAAATTCCTTAAAAATCTTTGTAACTGTTGTGCGTTGATAATGTACAAGAGCACAGCTTTAATCCAGAAAGACAAACATGGTATGTACTCACGTATAAGTGTATATTAGCTGTAAAGTAAAGATAATCTTGCTACAGTTCACTGAGCAAGAGGCTAAGCAACAAGGAGGGTTAAGCAGGGACACCAGGATACCGCGAGCAAGGGGAAATAGAATAGATTTTGCAAGTGGACTGGGAATAGGTGGTGTTGAGAACAGGTGGGATCAGATGGAGGATATGGAGGGAGAAAATATTGGGAGAAATGATTGAAACTTGGGCACATTTCGGGGTCGAGGTGGAAACCTAGTATAATGGAAACCCCACAGACTCTACGGGAGTAACCTTCACAATGACACAAGGCATGAACTATCCATCTTCTGTGACCAGGCAAGACATCAAGTGGGACATCAACCCAGCCACAAAACCATCAACCTATAGTTTGTCTAGCCTGCACAGTGTTCTGGGACAGGAGCCTAGCAGAATCATTATGAAAGAAGCCAGACAGACTTCATCTAGCAACTGAAGGGAGCAGATGCAGAGGTCCACAGCCAAACATCAGATGGAGCTTGGGTATTTCTGTGGAGGAGGGAGAGGAAGGATGGGAGGAACTTGAAGCATCAGGGACACACTAGGAGAACTCAGCCCACAGAATCAACTGACTGGGATTCATGAGAATTTAGCAGAGATCAAGGAGCTTGTAGGGGTTTGAGCTAGGTCCTCTGAATGTTATGGCTGGGTAGCTTAGTGTTCTTGTAGAAATTCTGTGGGAGCTGAGGCTGTCTCTGACTCTTTAGCCTACTTGTGGGACCCTTTTCCTCCTACTGGGTTGTCTTGTTCAGCTTTGATGTGATGGTATGTGTCTGATCTTATTGTAGCTTATTATGCAGTATTTGGTTGATGTCCCTGAGAGGCTTGTTCTAGGGGAAAGCAGAGGTAGATGGAGAAACTGGGGTGAAGAGAAACTGTGGTTGGGCTGTAAATTTGAGAAAAGAATAAAAAATAAAAATAATATGCTAAGAAATCACAAGTTGACTCTAGATAATCACATACAAACTCCACCCACCCCATCCTGCTATACTACCATTACCCACACCACCACCATCATCCACCTAGATATTCAGATGCAGGACTAGACACATTCTTTCCCACTAAAGCCAGACAAGGCAGTCCATTTAGGGGGAAAGGATCCACAGGCAGGCAGGCAGGCAGGCAGGCAGGCAGGCAGGCAACAGATACAGGGAAAAGTCGCTGCCCCTGCTTTTTGGATAAAACTGCTCATCTGCTACATGTGTGTAAGGGGCCTAAGTCAACCCTGTGCTTTCTCTAGGTTGGTAATTCAGTCTCTAGGAGTCTCCAAGGGTTCAGGTTAGTTGACCCTGTTAGTCCTCTTGTGGAGTCCCTATCCACTTCAGGTTCCTCAATCATCCCCCCAACTCTTCCATAATACTCTCCAAGCTCCATCTAATGTTTGGCTGTGAGTATCTGCATCTCTTTCCATTGGTTCTTGAGTGGAGCCTCACAAAGAACAGTTATGCTAGGTTCCTGTCTGTAAGTATAACAGAGTATCATTATTAGTGTCAAGGATTGGTTCTTGTCCATGGGATGGGTCTCAATTTGGGACAGTCATTGGTTGGCTATTCCCTCCATCTCTGCTCTATTATTGTCCTTGCACATCTTGTAGGACACATTTTGGGCGGAAGGTTTTGTGGGTGAATTGCATTTCTTATCCCTACACTGAGAGTCTTGCATAAATACAGGAAGTGGCCATTTCATGATCCATATCCCCCACTACTAAGAAGAGTCACCTCATAGACTTCCTGGGGTCTCCCCCCATTCCAGGTCTCTTACACTTCTTAGAGATTGCCCACCATGGATTTCCTTTCTCTTTTCCCTGCTCTCCCTACATTTGATGCCCTCTTTCCTACCTGGTTCCCCTCCCCATCCCTTCACCTATTTCCCTACTTCCATCCACCTCGGATATCTCATGCTTTCCTTGTCATTTGGCTTTTTTGAGTCCATTGATTACAGTATGGTTATCCTGTACTTTGTGACTAATATCCATTTATAAGTGAGTACATAACCACGGATGCCCTTTTTGGTCTGGGTTATCTCACTCAGGATGATATTTTCTAGTTCCATTCATTTGCCTGCAAACTTATGATGCCCTTGTTTTTTAATGGCTGAGTAGTATTCTATTGTTAAATGAGGTACATTTTCTTTATCTATTCTTCAGCCTGAGGGACATCTAGGTTGTTTCCAGTTTCTGGCTATTACAAGTAAGGCTGCTATGAACATAATAAAGCAAGTGTTCTTGTGAAACATTGGAGAGTCTTTTGGGTATATGCCCAGGAGTGATGTAGCTTGGTCTTGACATAGAACTACTCCCAATTTTATAAGAAATGGCCCAATTGATTTCCAGAGTGGTTGTGCAGATTTGCAGTCACACCAGTGGTAGAGAACTGTTCTCCTTGCTCTACAATCTTGCCCGTATGTGCTTGAGTTTTTGATCTTAGCCATTCTGATGGGTGTAAGGTGGAATCTTAGAGTTGTTTTGATTTGAATTTTCCTGATTACTAAGGATGTTGGATATTCCTTTAAAGTGCTTCTTGACCATTTGAGATTCCTCTGTTGAAAATTCTGTTTAGCTCTGTACCCCATTTTTAATTGGTTTGTTGGTTCTAACTTCTTGAGTTCTTTGTATATTTTGCTTATTATCGCTTTGTTAGATGTAGGGTTGGTGAGGTTCATTTCCCAAACTGTAGGCTGTTGTTTTGTCCTAATGGTGGTGTCCTTTGACCTTGTTCACATACTTTCTTAAGTGTACAATGCCATAAAACCTTTTTATGCCTTAAGTTTTTATCTTTTAGTTTATTCAAGACAATTTACATCGCATTTCAGATCTTTACAACTTGATTTACCCTTTCCTCCCACATTAAGAGATGTAATCATTTAAAACTAGTTAGATTATTTTTAAAGGGACTTCATCATAGTGGATATTTCTTTAAAAACTCTAAAATTACCATGCCAGGAATTTCTATAATGCTGCTGGCTGCACAGATTGGGTGGGGTTTGGGGAAATAAAAACACACTCGGAGTGGAGTTTTCTTTGAAAACTAGAAGGATTTCTCAAAAGGTCACAGCTCACATTTCTGTCTTCCATATGACAGAAAGAAGCACGAGTAATCAGCCTCAGAGTAGAGGTTGCCATTGCCAACTTCAAAAGACTAATCTAGAAGGGTAAGCTGATTCCAGAGGATGCATAGCTGACCTGTGTGGTCACTGTCCTTGCCAGGCAAATTGGAAAGGTCAGTGGCAGAAAGGCAGTTCTTGACATGAAGCTGACATGGAAGTTGTAAGGTTTTTCATATGCTCTGTCTTCAGCCACATGACCTCCCTTAAGCCTGCTGTAAGGCCTGGTGTCTCCTGAAGCCAAGTTAATCTATAGTCTTCAGAGAGGCAGCGGGGAGGGGAGCTCTATCATGCCATTCCAAAGGCCAATGGATAGTCCTGGAAGAACCACAAAAGATGGTCTACAAGTATATAAAGTAGATCTAGAAGACAATATACTGAAATGTGGACCTAAATATCCATATATAGATAACTGAGGAACATGACAAAAAGCATTCATTGTGTGACTTCAAAGTCAGTGTGTCCACAAAACTCCCATGCAGCCATGGGTCACAGAACATGGACAGTCACTTCACAGGTTGCAGTTCATCTTGCCATCCTCACCCAAGGTTTATAATTAAAATCTTCTCAAAACAAATCATTTCAAATTCATAAATCCTCAGACTCCAAACATGTTTTTAAGAGAAGAGTAAAACTGCCTAACTTTTGACATATCATTAGCAATCATAGTATATCACTATAAGCCTGTTGTACATACTCTGAGACTTTCACCCACAACACAGCTGTATACTTTACCCTAAGTCATAGAAGAATAAGTAAGGAAAAATTAATTTTTAAGTACAAAGAAGTGACTTCAATTTGACTCTCAATTATCCACTGATAGGAGGTAGACAATGACTTAGAAAATACAAAATCAAGAATAATTTTTAAATCCATTAAGTTTGGTACTTAAGACTAGTTTGGATTATATTAGAAAACATAATAAAATACTTAAATTATATTTTAATTCCTTTATCAGCTAGTTAGAAAAGAATGCTAATAAAGAAAAAACAAAAATACATTTTTTTTGCATGGGTTATATATATTAGTGAGTCACCAATAATGCACTTGTGTCACATTAAGAAAAGAAATAGTCCTTCCAGTATGCTCCAGTGCCCTGAGCAGACCTAGGGCGCCAGTACTGCACCCAGTCCCAGAACTCCCAGAGGAAGCTGGACTCCCAGGAACTCTACACACCCAAGAACACAGGATCATAGGATCACAGGATCTCAGGAGCTTGTTCACACCAGGATTTCAAGATCCCAGAAGGAGACTGATTTCCAGGAGCTCTTACACCCAGAATCTCAGGATCACAGGATCATAAAGAAAGCTGGACTCTAAGGAGTTCTGACCAACCAAGATAACAGGAGAGACAGGCTCCAGTCAGAGACAGTGAATGCAGATAGCAGTAGAGTTAACCAGGTGGCCAAAAACAAGCAAAAGAACATAAGCAACAGAAACTAAGGTTGCTTGGTATTATTGGAACCTACTTCTCCCATCATAGCAAGTCTTGAATACCCCATGATATGGTAAAAGTAAGAATTTAAAATCATTTCTCATGTTGATGAAAGAGGACTTTAAGAAGGACATAATTAACTCACTCAAAGAAATACAGTAAAACAAAGGAAAACAGGTAGATGTACTTAAAGAGAAACCACAAAAATTCCTTAAAGAATTGCAAAAAACACAACCAAACAGGTGAAGGAATTGAACAAAACAATCCAGGACATAAAAACGGAAGTAGAAACAATAAAGAAATCCCAAAGGGAGACTACCCTGGAGATAGAAAATCTAGGAAAGAGATTAGGAGTCAAAGACACAAGTATCACCAACAGAATACAAGAGACGAAAGAGAGAAACTCAGGTGCAGAAGATACCATGGAAAATATTGACACAACTGTCAAAAAATGCAAAATGCAAAAAGCTCCTAACACAAAACATCCAGGAAATGAGATGACCAATGACACAATGAGAAGACCAAACTTAAGGAAAATAGATATAGAAGAGAGCAAAGCTTCACAAATAAAAGGGCCAGTAAATATCTTTAACAAAATTGTAGACAAAATCTTCCCTAACCTAAAGAAAGAGATGCCTATGAACATACAAGAAGCCTACAGAACTCCAAATAGACTAGATCAGAAAAGAAATTGCTCCTGTCACATAATAAGCAAAACACCAAATGTACAAAACAAAGAAGAATATTAAAAGCAGTAAAAAAAAAAAGGTCAAGTAACATATAAAGGCAGACATATCAGAATTCTACCAGACTTCTCACCAGAGACTATAAAAGCCGGAAGATCCTGGACAGATGTCATACAGATTCTAAGAGAACACAAATGCCAGCCCAGCCAACTATACCCAGAAAAAATCTCAATTACCATAGATAGAGAAACCAAGATATTCCATGACAAAAACAAATTTACACAATATCTTTCTACAAATTCAGCCCTACAAAGGATAATAGAGGGAAAACAACACACAAGAAGGGAAATTATACCCAGAAAAAGCAAGAAAGTAATCTTCTTCTAACAAACCCAAAAGAAGATAGCCACACACAATAACACCACCTCTAATAAGAAAAATAACAGGAAACAATAATCACTTTTCCTTAATATTTCTTAACATCAATGGACTTAGTGCAGAATTTTATCAAACTTTCCAAGAAGATCTAATACCAATTCTCTATAAGCTATTCTACAAAATAGAAACATAAGGAACACTATCCAATTCATTCTATGGAGCCACAAGACACTCATACCTAAACCACACAAAGACTCAACAATGAAAGAGAACTTCAGACTAATCTCCCCTAAGAATATCATTGCAAAAATACTCAATAAAATTCTCAAAAACTGAATCCAAGAACACATCAAAAAAAAATCATCCTCCATGATCAAGTAGGCTTTATTCCAGGAATGCAGGGATGGTTCAATATTTGGAAATTCATCAATGTAATCCACTACATAAATAAACTCAAAGAAAAAAACCACATGATCATCTCACTAGATGCTGAGAAAGCATTGGGCAAAATTCAACACCCCTTCATGGTAAAAGTCTTGGAAAGATCAGGAGCTCAAGTCCCATACCTAAACATAGTAAAAGCAATATACAGCAAGCTAGTAGCCAACATCAAACTAAATGGAGAGAAACTTGAAGCAATCCCACTAAAATCAGGGACTAGACAAGCCTGCCCACTCTTACCCTCCCTATTCAATATAGTACTGGAAGTCCTAGCCAGAGCAATTAGACAACAAAAGGAAGTCGAAGAGATATAAATAGAAAAGGAAGAAGTCAAAATTTCACTATTTACAGATGATATGATAGTATACTTAAGTGACCCTAAAACTTCCACCAGAGAAATTCTAAACATGATAAACAACTTCAACAAAGTGACTGGATATAAAATCAACTCAAACAAATTAGTAGCCTTCCTCTACTCAAAGGATAAACAGGCTGAGAAAGAAATTAGGGAAATGACACCCTTCACAATAGCCACAAATAATATAAAACATCTTAGAGTGAATCTAACCAAGCAAGTGAAAGATCTGTATGACCAGAACTTCAAGTCCCTGAAGAAAGACATCAAAGAAGATCTCAGAAGATGGAAAGATCTCCTATGATCATGGATTGGCAGGATTGATATAGTAAAAATGGCCATCTGGCCAAGAGCAATCTACAGATTCAGTGCAATCCCCCCAAAATTCCAACTCAATCCTTCACAGAGGTAGAAAGAACAATTTGCAAATTCATTTAAAATAACAAAAAAAAAAAACCCTAGGATAATTAGAATCATTCTCAACAATGAAAGAACTTCTGGAGGAATCATTATCCCTGACCTCAAGCTGTACTACAGAGCAATTGTGATAAAAGCTGCATGGTATTGGTACAGAGACAGACAGGAAGATCAATGGAATAGAATTGAAGACCCAGAAATGAACCCACACACCTATGGTCACTTGATATTTGACAAAGGAGCTAAAACCTTCCAGTGAAAAAAGGACAGCATTTTCAACAAATGGTGCTGTTTCCAGTAGAGGTCAGAATGTAGAAGAATGCAAATTGATCCATTCCTTATCTCCTTTACAAAGCTCAAGTCCAAGTGGATAAAGTAACTTGACATAAAACCAGATACACTGAAACTAACAAAAGAGAAGGTAGGGAAGACCCTCAAATTCCTGGGCACAGGGGAAAAGTTCCTGAACAGAACATCAATGACTTATGCTCTAAGATCAAGAATTGATAAATGGGACCTCATAAAATTGCAAAGCTTCTGTAAGGCAAAGTACACTGTCAATAAGAGAAAACAGCAGCCAACAAATTGAGAAAAGATCTTTACCAATTCTACATGTGATAGAGGGCTAATATCCAATATATTCAAAAAACTCAAGAAATTAGACTTCAGACAATCTAGTATCCATGTTAAAATTGGGGTTCAGAGCTCAACAATTTTCAACTGAGGAATATCGAATGGTCTTAGAAGCACCTAAAAAAACGTTCAACATTTAGTCATCAAGGAAATGCAAATAAAATAACAGCCCTGAGATTTTACCTCACACCAGCCAGAATGGCTAAGATCAAAAACTCAGGTGACAGCAGATCTTGGTGAGGATGTGGAGAAAGTGGAACACACCTTCTTTGTTGGTGGGATTGTGAGCTGGTACAACCACTTTGGAAAAATTGGAAATAGTATTACCTGAGGACCCAGTTATACCATTCCTGGGAATACACCCAAAAAGATGCTTGAATATGTAACAAGGACACATGTTCCACTATGTTCATAGAGGCTTTATTTATAATAGCCAGAAGCTGAAAACAACACAGATGTTTTTTTTTTTTTTAACAGAGGAATGAATACGGAAAATGTGGTACATTTACACAACGGAATATTACTCAAATATTAAAAGCAATGAATCCATGAAATTCTTAGGCAAAGTGATGAACTAGAAAATATCCTGAGTGAGGTAACCCAATCACAAAAGAACACACATGGTATACACTCACTGATAAGTGGATATTATCCCAAATGTTCACAATACCCAAGATACAACTCACAGACCACATAAAGCTTGAGAAGAAGAAAGACCAAAGAGTGGGTGCTTCAGTCCTTCTTAGAAGGAGTAACAAAATGCTCATGGGAGCAAGTATGAAGACAAAATGTGGAGCAGAGACTGAAGGAGGGACTGTTCAGAGACTGCCCCACCTGGGTATCCATCCCATGAGCAATCACCAAATGCAAGCACTGTTGTGGATGCCAGGAAGTGCATGCTGACAGGAGCCTGATATAGCTGTCTCCTGAGAATCTTTGCCAGAGCCTGACATATACAGAGGCAGATGCTCACAGATAAACATTGAACTGACCAAGTGGGCCTCAATGGATGAGTTAGTAGACTGAAGGAGTTGAATTGGCTTGTGGTTCCATGGAGAGAGCCACAATGCCAGCCATCCAGAGCTCCCAGGGTCTGAACAATTGACCTTGGAACACCCATGGAGTGATCCATGGCTCCAGCTGTATGTGTAGTGGAGGATGGCCTTGTCAGATATCAGTGGGAGAGGAGAGCCTTGGTCCTGTGATGGCTAGATGCCCCACTCTGGAAGAATTCAAGGGTGGGGAGGCCTGAGTAGATGGATTGGTGTGGAGGTGGGAGTAGGTAGATTGGAGGGGGAAAACCCTGATAGAAGTAGGAGGAGGGGGATGGGATAATATGTTTCTGGGGGGGGGAATATTAAAAAGGGGTAACATCTGAAATGTAGATAAATAAATTATGTAATAATAATAATAATAATAATAATAATAATAATAATAATGATAATAACAGATAGTGGAACTGACTATTTCAGTCAAACATTTGAGTCTTTTTGTCAACAGTTTAATATTACTCATATTACTGGGATTCCTTATAATCCTCAAGGACAAGGGACTGTGGTAGAGGCTCATGGAACTTTTTTTTTTTTTAACTTTTATTGGATATTTTATTTACATTTCAGATGCCATCCCCTTTCCCCATTTCCCCTCCCTAGAAAACCCCTATCCCATGTCCCTTTTTCTTTTTTGCTTTTATACTGTTTTTTTTTTAAATGTTAATCAAAGGCTTTGTAAGTTTGGTAATGCTCAATCAGAAGTGTAACCCAATACCGAACATAGATATATCAACTATCTTTGACTGGTGGAGACATGTGAACATCTGCCTCCATGTCCCCCTTTTCTCTTTCTCTCTCATCTCTTAGCTTCTCCTCTCCTTTTTCTTCTCCTCTCCTTACTCCTTCTCTTCCTCTCCATACTCCTCCCACCTTAGCTCCTCCTATATATCACCCTTCCTGTTAAAATAAAACTTTTCTCTCAAAATACAATTAGAGAATAATTATGCCTATTTGTACCAGTGAGGTACAAGACAGTCCTAATACCCAGTCCATCATTTTGTTGGCTAACCAGAACCTCTGTCATCTCTCTTAACTAAAACACTTAGTTCTGAACCTGGCTTTTTCTTGGCTTTAGAATGAATGTCAGCTGAAAACCATCCACTCAGATCTTTTCTCTCAAAGTAAATAGCCAGGATTGGCTATGAGACTATAAGCGTTCAACCACGTCAAAAATCCAGAATGACTGAGTTAACTGAAATTATGGGAAGCACAAAGCATAGCTTCTAAAACTTAGCCGATTTATAGAGACCGCTGAATACCTGGACAGTCCCTATATTTCAGAACGTTGGAGTATCAAATCTTTAGCCTTCTGGCCCAGGATCATCTGACAGACCTTGGTGATGCAGAATTTTTAAGGGCTGATTACTCTGTCTAGGCAGATATAATCAGTCGACTATTCTGCAAGTATGTCCTTTTCTGGACAGTAATTTGTCTGTAGATGAAAAGAGGCAAATCTTGTCTGGTGGCTGTCTCACCACAACTGGAATAGCTCCAAAGATGCTCAATTTCTTCTTAGAATCCAAGACAGAAAGCTGTCAGAAGCAGACAGGTCTCTAATCAAAATGAAGATTATTACAGAAATGTTTGTAACGTCAATTCTGTGGACTTCTGACGTTTTTGAAAACCAACTATCCATGTAAGGTAATCTGGACTGTTGTCTGTTAACTACTCTCAGCTATTTCTAAATAAAATATAGAAAACACCCTAAAAATAAACTCAAAGCCATGAATTTGCTATGGTCCCTTAACTCACAGGCTAACCATCTCAAATTAGTTAGAAAAGTTAAAGAAGGACTGGGTCTAAGCTTTGTATTCCTAAATGTGTTATACTGGCACAATGCCTATGTGAGTATCAATATTCATCTCACTTTTATATCAATAAGAAGCTCATACCAATGGAAACCTTAAATTTGAAATTAAAGTAAATTTTGTACCATTTAAGAAATTATAACTTCCTCTTGATAATAATTATACAGATTTCTACCAATAGGTTATGGCTATGCCATAAATCCTAGCTAATCCTCCCTGTTCCAACAAAACCACTACTTTTCCCTAGAAAGGCAGCCCTATATTAACCACCTTAGTCCTCAAGCCCAGGGAATAGGGGCACTGACTCTTCTTTAACTTCTTCAAGCTGATTATGGGCGTTGAGATATTAGAAGAGGGGTGGGGGGAAGAGTAAATTGATAGGCCTCTGACGCTGCATCCAGATGGAATTCCAGGACATCAGAGGTTTGAGTAGGTCTGTTCAGCTTGCTTGATGCATAGATACACCAAGGCTGTGTATTCTGCAATATACAATTCTCAAAACAAGTTTTAGTATCAAGATAATTTTTTTTAGAGGGCTGACATTTTATTAAAGATGTTGGTTCTAACAACTTTTCTTCCCCCCCTTTTTTAATTGGATATAATATTTACATTTTAAATTTTATCCCCTTACCCCATTCTCCCCACCACCCAGGAGCCCCTTATCCCATCGTCCCTCCTTGTGCTTTTATGAGGGTGTGATTTTCCTGTTTCTATAGAGCTGTTTCCATTAACCTAAACTGCCTCCTAAATTTCTTTTCTTTTCTTTTCTTTTCTTTTCTTTTCTTTTCTTTTCCTTTCCTTTCTTTTCTTCTCTTCTCTTTTCTTTTCTTTTAGATTTTGTCAATTTATTTTTTATTTTTTTATTGGATATTATGTTTACATTTCAGATTTTATCCCCTTACCCCATTCCCCTCACCTCACAGGAATCTCCTATCCCCTCCCCCCTCCTGCCTCCACAAGGGTGTGCGCCCACCTACCCCCCACTCCCCTTTCCCCTCCCCAACCTCAAATTCCTCCCCGCTTGGTGTTCAGCCTTCATGGGATCAAGGATCTCCTCTCCCATCCATGCCCGGCAAGGCCATCCTCCCCTAAGTATACATCTGAAGACATGGGTGCCTCCCTTTGTGCTCCCAGGCTGGTGGCTTAGACCATGGGGAGCTCTGTTTACTTGACATTGTTGCTTTCCTCTTGGAGCCACCAACCCTTTCAGCTCCTTCAGTCCTCTAGCATCTCCATTAGGAACCCTTGATCAGATCAATGAGTAGCTTCGAGCATCCACCTCTGGATATGTCCAGCTCTGGTAGACCTCCGAGGAGGCAGCTGTGTCAAGCTCCTTTCAGTATGCATTTCCTGACATCCATATCGGCGTCTGTCTTTGGTGATTGCACATGGGACGGGTACCAAGGTAGAGTGGTCTCCAGATGGCCCCTCCTTGATTTATGTCCCACACTTTGTCGCCATATTTGCTCCTTTGAGCATTCTGTCATTCCTTCTGAGTAGGACCAAGGCATCCACACTTGGTCTTCTTTCTTCCTAAGCTTCATGTGGTCTGTTAGTTGAATCTTGGCTATTTCATGCTTTTGGGCTAACATCCGCTTATCAGTGAGTAAATACCATGTGTGTTCTTTTGTGATTGGGTTACCTCACTCAGGATGATATTTTCTAGTTCCATCCATTTACCTAAGAATTTCTCGAATTCATTATTTTTAGTAGCTGAGTAGTACTCCATTGTGTAGATGTACCACATTTTTTGTATCCATTCTTCTGTTGAAAGACATCTGGGTTCTTTCCAGCTTCTGGCTATTATAAATAAGGCTGCTATGAACATAGTGGAGCATATGTCCTTGTTATATGTTGGAGCATCTTCTGGGTATATGCCCAGGAGTGGTATAGCTGGTTCCTCAGGTAGTGCTATGTCTAATTTTCTGAGGAACCACCAGACTGATTTCCAGAGTGGTTGTTCCAGCTTGCAACCCCACCAACAATGGAGGAGTGTTCCTCTTTCTCCACATCCTCGCCAGCATCTACCATCACTTGAATTTTTTATCTTAGCCATTCTGACTGGTGTGAGGTGGTATCTCAGGGTTGTTTTGATTTACATTTCCCTGATGACTAAGGATGTTCAACATTTCTTAAGGTGCTTCTCAGCCATTCAAATTTCCTCAGTTGAGAATTCTTTGTTTAGCTCTGTACCCCATTTTTGATAGGGTTAATTGGTTGTCTGGAGTCTAGTTTCTTGAGTTCTTTATATATATTGGATATTTGCCCTCTATCGGATCTAGAATTGGTAATAATCTTTTCCCAATCTGTTGGTTGCCATTTTGTCTTTATTGACAATGTCCTTTGCCTTACAGAAGCTTTGCAATTTTATGAGGTCCCATTTGTCAATTCTTGATCTTAGAGCATAAGCCATTGGTGGTCTGTTCAGGAACTTTTCCCTTGTGCCTAAATATTCGAGGTTCTTACCCACCTTCTCTTCTATTAGTTTCAGTGTATCTGGTATTATGTCAAGTTACTTTATCCACTTGGACTTGAGCTTTGTACAAGGGGATAAGAATGGATTGATTTGCACTCTTCTACATGCTGATCTCCAGTTGGTTTAGCACTATTTGTCGAAAATGTTGTCCTTCTTCCACTGGATGTTTTTTTAGCTCCTCTGTCAAAGATCAAGTAGCCATAGGTGTGTGGGCTCATTTCTGGATCTTCAGTTCTATTCCACTGATCTTCCTGACTGTCTCTGTACCAATACCATGCAGTTTTTTTTTTATCACTACTGCTCTGTAGTACAGTTTGAGGTCAGGGATGGTGATTCCGCTAGAAGTTCTTTTATTGTTGAGAATGGTTCTCGCTATCCTGGTTTTTTTGTTATTCCAAATGAATTTGGAAATTGCACTTTCTATCTCTATGAAGAGTTGATTTGGAATTTTGATGGGGATTGCATTGAACCTGCAGATTGCTTTTGTCAAGATGGCCATTTTTACTAAGTTAATCCTGCCAATCCAGGAGCATGGGAGATCTTTCCATTTCTTGAGATCTTCTTCGATTTCTTTCTTCAGAAATTTGAAGTTCTTGTCATACAAATGTTTCACTTGCTTGGTTAGATTCACTCCAAGATATTTTATGTTATTTATGACTATTGTGAAGGGTGTCATTTCCCTTATTTCTTTTTCAGCTTGTTTATTTTTTGAGTAGAGGAAGGCTACTGATATGTTTGAGTTGATTTTATATCTAGCCACTTTGCTGAAGTTGTTTATCAGGTTTAGGATTTCTCTGGTGGAAATTTTAGGGTCACTTAGGTATACTATCATATCATCTGCAAATAGTGAAATTTTGACTTCTTCCTTTCCTATTTGTATCCCTTTGACTTCCTTTTGTTGTCTAATTGCTCTGACTAGGATTTCCAGTACTATATTGAATAGGCAGAGTCAGAGTGGGCAGGCTTGTCTAGTCCCTGATTTTAGTGGGATTGCTTCAAGTTTCTCTCCATTTAGTTTGATGTTGGCTACTGGCTTGCTGTATATTGCTTTTACTATGTTTAGGTATGTGCCTTGAATTCCTGATCTTTCCAAGACTTTTAACTTGAAAGGATGTTGAATTTTGTCAAATGCTTTCTCAGCATCTAGTGAGATGATTATGTGGTTTTTTCTTTGAGTTTATTTATGTAGTGGATTACATTGATGGATTTCTGAATATTGAACCATCCCTGCATTCCTGGGATAAAGCCTACTTGATCATGATGGATGATTGTTTTGATGTGTTCTTGAATTCGGTTTGTGAGAATTTTATTGAGTATTTTTGCATCAATATTCATAAGTGAGATTTGTCTGTAGTTCTCTTTCTTTCTTGGGTCTTTGTGAGGTTTAGGTATGAGCGTAATTGTAGCTTCATAGAACAAAGTGAGTAGTGTTCCTTCTGTTTCGATTCTGTGGAATAGTTTGAAGAGCATTGGTATTAGGTTATCCTTGAAAATCTGGTAGAATTCTGTGGTAAAACCATCTGGTCCCGGACTTTTTTTGGTGGATAGACTTTTAATGACTGCTTCTATTTCTTTAGGGTTTATAGGACTGTTTAGATGTTTTTTTTGCTCCTCGTTTAACTTTGGTACCTCGTGTCTGTCTAGAAAATTGTCCATTTCATCCAGATTATCCAATTTTGTTGAGTAAAGGCCTTTGTAGTAGGATCTGATGATTTTTTAAATTTCTTCAGTTTCTGTTGTTATGTCTCCCTTTTCAGTTCTGATTTTATTAATTTGGATACTGTCTCTGTGCCCTTTGATTAGTCTGGCTAAGGGTTTATCTATCTTGTTGATTTTCTCAAAGAACCAGCTCCTGGTTTTGTTGGTATTTTGTGTAGTTCTTTCTGTTTTTACTTGGTTGATTTCAGCTCTGAGTTTGATTATTTCCTGCTATCTACTCCTCTTGGGTATATTGTTCTAACGCTTTCAGGTGTGCTGTCAAATTGCTAGTGCTAGTGTATTCTCTCTCCAGGTTTTTTTTTTTTTTTTTTTTTTTTTTTTTTTTTTTTT
>JANHMN010000004.1:140340929-140443335 GCA_030674055.1 Rhabdomys pumilio | reverse complement strand
TTTTTTTTTTTTTTTTTTTTTTTTTTTTTTTTTTTGTAAGCACTTAGTGCTATGAGTTTTCCTCTTAGTACTGCTTTCATGGAGTCTCACAAGTTTTGGTAGGATGTGTCCTCCTTTTTATTAAATTCTAAAAAGTCTTTAATTTCTTTCTTTACTTCTCCCTTGACCAAGTCATCATTTAATAGAGCATTGTTCAGTTTCCACATGTATGTGGGCTTTCTGTTGTTTTTGTCATTATTAAAGATCAGTCTTAGTCCATGGTGGTCTGATAGGATACAAGGGAGTATTTCAATCTTTTTGTATCTGTTGAGGCCTGTTTTGTGACCAATTATATGGTCTATTTTGGAGAAGGTACCATGAGGTGCTGAGAAAAAGGTATATTCTTTTGTTTTAGGATGAAATGTTCTATAGATATCAGTTAAATCCATATGGTTCATAACTTATTATTAGTTTCATTGTGTCTCGGTTTAATTTTTGTTTCCATGATCTGTTCATTGCTGAGAGTTGGGTGTTAAAGTCCCCCACTATTATTGTGTGAGATGCAGTGTATGCTTTTTGAACTTTAGCAAAGTTTCTTTTATGTGTGTGGATGCCCTTGCATTTGGGGCATAGAAGTTCAGAATTGAGAGTTCTTCTTGGTACATTTTTTCTTTGATGAGTATGTGGTGGCCTTCCTTATCTTTTTTGATTACTTCTGGTTGAAATCAATTTTATTTGATATTAGAATTGCTACTCCTGCTTGTTTCTTGGAACCATTTGCTTGGAAGATTGTTTTCCATCCTTTTACTCTTAGGTAGTGTCTATCTTTGTCACAGAGGTGTGTTTCCTGTACGAAGCAAAATTCTAGGGCCTGTTTATGTATCCAGTCTCATAGTCTATGTCTTTTTATTGGAGAATTGAGTCCACTGATATTAAGAGATATTAAGGAAAAATGATTATTTCTTCCTGTTATTTTTGTTATTAGAGTTGGAATTATGTTTGTGTAAGTGTCTTCTTTTGGAGTTGTTGGAAGATTACTTTCTTGCTTTTTCTTGGTTGTAGTTTCCCTCCTTATGTTGTAGTTTCCAGTCCATTATCCTTTGAAGTGCTGGATTTGTGGGAAGATACTGTGTAAATTTGGTTTTGTCATGGAATATCTTGGTTTCTCCATCAATAGTGATTGAGAGTTTTGCTGGGTATAGTAGTCTGA
Organism: Rhabdomys pumilio; assembly: GCA_030674055.1. Taxonomy (NCBI): domain Eukaryota; kingdom Metazoa; phylum Chordata; class Mammalia; order Rodentia; family Muridae; genus Rhabdomys; species Rhabdomys pumilio. The sequence continues at coordinate 140,442,146 of JANHMN010000004.1, read as the reverse complement.
GCTGGCATTTGTGATCTCTTAGGGTCTGTATAATATCAGTCCAGGATCTTCTGGCTTTTATAGTCTCTAATGAGAAGTATGGTGTAATTCTTATAGGTTTGTCTTTATATGTTACTTTGCTTTTTTCCCTTACTGCTTTTAGTATCTTTTCTTTGTTTTGTATATTTGCTGTTTTTATTATTATGTGACAGCAGGTATTTCTCTTTTGGTCTAGTCTATTTGGGGTTCTGTAGGCTTCTTGTATGTTCATGGGCATCTCTTTCTTTAGGTTAGGGAAGTTTTCCTCTAAAATTTATTGAAGATATTTACCTGCCCTTTAGTTGGGAGTCTTCGCCCTCATCTATACCTATTATCCTTAGGTTTGGTCTTCTCATTGTGTCCTGGATTTCCTGGATGTTTTGTGTTAGGAGCTTTTTGCATTTTGTATTTTCTTTGACAGTTGTGTCTATGTTTTCCATGGTATCTTCTGTGCATGAGATTCTCTATTCTATCTCTTGTATTCTGTTGGTGATCCTTGCATCTATGACTCCTGATCCTTTTCCTAGGTTTTCTACTTCCAGGGAATCTCCCTTTGAGATTTCTTTATTGTTTCTCCTTCCATTTTTAGATCCTTGATGGTTTTGTGTAAATCCTTCACCTGTTTGGTTGTGTTTTCTTGCATTTCTTTAAGGGCTTTTACCTGTCTATATGTGTTCTCTTCAAATTCTTTGAGGGTGTTGTTTATGTCCTTTTTAAAGTCCTCTATCATCATCATGAGAAGTGATTTTAATTCTGAATCCTGCTTTTCTGGTGTGATGTGGTGCTCAGGACTTGCTATGGTGGGAGAACTGGGTTTTGGTGATGCCAAGTAACTTTGGTTTCTGTTGTTTACATTCTTACACTTGCCTTTTGCCATTTGGTAGGCTCTAGTGCTATCTGCACTCACTGGTTCTGACTGTAGTCTGCCTTTCCTGTTATCTTGGTTGTGTCAGAACTCCTCGGGGTCCGGATGTGTCTGTCTTCCTGTGCTCCCGCTGTTCTGGGTACAGTGGCTCCTCTAGGATATCTCAGGATATGGTGACTCCACAGTAGTAGGCCAGCTAGGTGTTTCCTGCTCTGAGTGTAGTCTCTCCTTTAGGATGTCTCAGGATATGGTGTCTGCTGCTGTGAGATCAGTGGCTCCTCTAGGCTGCAACTCTGCAGTTCTGAGAGCAGTGGCCTGGCTTGGACGTCTTGGGATGCATTTTTCCACAGGTGGAGCAGAACAGCTGGGTGTCTGCTCCAGCTACAGTGGTCAGGGGGAGGGGCAGAAGGGCTCATGGAACTTTTAATATCAAATATCTTTATAAAATAATTTTTTTTAAAATTACAATATCTTTATAAAATAAAAGAGTGGGCAGTATATCTTCATACACCACAAATTTATTTAAATCATGTTCTTTTTATTTTAGATTTAAAAAAATGGGTGCCAAGGAACTTTCTGCTGACTTTCTATGGCACCTTACAACTAGGCATACTTATGCATAGGTGAAAGGGAAGGATCCTCTTACTGGTATACGGCATGACCTTGATCAGCTATTTAATATGGGGAAGAAGGCATGCTTGTGTTTTTTCTGCAATATGCTGAAGGAGCATGATGGCTTCCAGAGTGATGGGTAAGACATGCTGATGCTGGGACAAAGAAAGATGCTGACCTGTGAGCTTGCTGAGTGCCCTGGCAATGGTTATTGGGAAACTGTATTGGATATATGTTCCCTACCCATCTTTGCTTGCCTATATCCCATATGGGACAAGCTGCCTTGCTTCAAGTTTTTAGACCCTGTGGAACAGAGAATCAAAAAGAGCAGTTATAATGACTCTTGTATTTTTCTTAAATGTGACCATTTATTTGGACTCAATTATGAACTGGTCTAGAAATCAATTCAATATTGTAAATTACAGTCTTCATTTGGAAAGCTGGTTCTAGACATTTTCAGAGACATATTTGGAAGTTAACCACAGTTCTCTATGATGTTATGTTAGCAAAAGATAAAGTTGGGGCCTGATCTGGATTTCAAATGGACCCCCCAGACAGAATTATTAATCTAACCGGTGGCAAGACAAACATGGGTAAGATTCTGCATAGAGCCTTACCAACCTAAGGAAGAAGTGCATTGCTTTGGATAATGCATATTCTATGATGGGTAAGAAAGGCATTCTTATCAGAATGACCTAAGATAGGCTCAGTCTTGTTTATGAAATTAAAAAGGAGGAGAGGCAGAGAGCTTTTGGGGCTGCTTGGCAAAAATGTGACATTGGCCAAGGACAAAGTAATGGGCTTCAGGTAGGAATCTGACATTAAGCTAGAACAGAAGCAATTTCAGGTAGGAATCTAAATCTTAGGCTAGAACAAAGAAATAGGCTTCAAGCATGAAAATGACCTTGGGCTAGGACAGGGAAGTAGGTTCAGATACTTTGGTTATCCCGATAAGCCCTTAGAAATAGTGATCATGGGAATGATCACAAAACTCTGTTTATTGCCTTGCTTGTTCTTTGACTATATGTGTTTAGTGTCTTGCTTGTTTCTTGAGTATTTGCATCTATTGTATTGCTAGTTGTTCAACCTAGAACTGACCTTAATACTTGCAGGTAATTAAAATGACATAAAAGCAAGACACAGGAGGTAGGATGGGATAGGGGCTTTCTGGGGGATGGAAATTGTGGAAGGTAATGACATCTGAAATGTAAATAAAGAAAATATCCAATCTAAAAAAAAGAAAAGAAAAAAAAAGAAAAGAAATAAAGGCACAAGTCCTTGGAGTTATTTAGCAAAGTGTGAGTTCAGAGTTGAATTCTTTAATTTATTTTCACTGTCTTCTAGTCTTTGTCTTTTGTGTGAGTATAAATCTGTGTCTACCTGAAGAAGGCTGTTTTGTGAATCTGTCTGTCCATGTGTCTGTCCCTGTGTGTCATTGTATCTCCTGTGTGCTCTATCTGTGTATCTGACAGTATTGTATGTCTCTCTGCATGTCACTAACAAAGGTCTTCTGCCTTTATTGAACAATACAGAAAAGAGAAGGAATGAGACACTTTACCGAAATCTTTGACAGAGTTTCAGAAGGAATTAAATTACTGCTTCCAACTGACCCAACCTACACAGATATCAAATAGTACTACAAGTGCTGTTTATCAGCTAATTTTCATGAATGGATGCTTTCAACGTTCATGGTAGATTTGTGAAGTTGTTTTCAACCTCTATATTTGATGCTTTCAGCAAATGATATGCATTCATTATCTGGGTCAAGGTCGGAGAGAAGTACTTAATTTAAGATTACAGCTATGGTTCAGCTTAGATTGTAAGTTGCTTACACAGGAAATCCAAGGCAAGTAAAGTTGATTGTTATGTTGTTCTCACTTTAAAAAATATATATTATTAAAAATAAATTTTTATACAATATGTATATTCTGATCATGGTTTCCTCCCAGATCTTCCCTACCCCCTCACCTTCTCACTCACTCACATTGTTCCCTTAAAAACAGGTTAAGCAAACAGGTTGAGTAGTGGAAGGACGGCAGTCTAAGGTCAGCAATGGCCTCAAGATTATTAATTCTGGCTGTGAAGTTCAGCAAAAGTTTCAGGCTCTTGTAATATGAGATATTTTCATAATTTTGCATTGCCACAGTTCTCAGTTTGGGAGAAAACTATACTTGAACATTCCTCACAGTATTATGCAAACATGTGTGTGGAGAAGCTACTCTTGATGACTATCAAGATGTTGCATGTGTGGGGAATATATTTAGAACTATGTTAAGAAGGTTAGCAAAGACTGATAGGCAGACAAGAGTGTATGTATGAGCATGCATGCATGTGTGTATGTATCATTATGCATATGTATAATGAAAAAAGTAATAAAAATACTTGTGACTTTTTACTCGGATATCACAGGACATAGGGATGCTTTTTCTGTCCATATTGTTCTCATTATAGCTGTTCAGTATTTTCTTTGTGTCTGTGTTGAAGGCCAGCTTCAATATCACAGGGTAACAAAAGGAGGGCTGAGTGTGGAGTGGTCAATTAGTCACTCAGCAGACTTCTGTGGGAGCAAAACTTAGTTTTCTGGGGCCAGCAAGCAAAGAGAAAAATATCACACACACACACACACACACACACACACACACACACACACACGGATAAAGCAAGTTCAGACAGGCTTCAACAACATACATACATACATACATACATACATACATACATACATACATATGTATATACAGACAAACAGACAGACAGATATTAGATAGATGGAGCAAAGCTCCAACAAGCAGGCTGCAACAGCATTATTTTTTTCTTAGCCTTTTTATACCATCTAATCCAAAGTTCTCTATGTAAGAAAAAGATCACCTCAAAGTTATATATTCTCTAAAGACAATCACCACAGAAACATATTCTTCAGAAACATATTAAAATAATTACACAAAAGATAATTACAACAGGATTATTGATTATATCTTCTTTTGAAAGTCACACATAACTAAACATTTATCATCTATCTTCCTTTCCACAGGTTCATCATAACCCCAAAGAAATAATTCTTTTGTCATAGATTAACAACATTTAAGCAAGCCAATCTCTATAGTAGCAAGTTTTTCCCTATTCTTAGCTGGTGACAATTTGTATTTATTAAGAAACAGGTCATATGTCTTATATCTTATTTTTGAAGTCTTGACCATCTAAACTGGCTAATCATCTTTTCTCTGTTATTACATTCATAATGAAATAACCTACTCTTTGTTTATAACCTTTCTTTTCATGGTGTACACCAAAACCTGTGGCCATATCCTGAAATCACAAAATCAAGGAACTCAGGCCCAACCTAGAATGAAGGTGTTCTTTAATCATTAACTCATTTCAATCCTATTTTTCTTGCTATTACAGCTATGTGCTTGTAACACACAAAAACTCACTGTACTTCTCACCTATGCAGCTCTTCTTCTATGAGGAAGGTGTGTACCCTACTCTTGATTCTAACTTTAAACTTTTTATCAACTACCCTAACTACCCAAAATTATTTAAATCAGGTTAACTTCCTAAAACTACTTAAATCAAATCAGCAATTTCATGAAAAAATTAATTTATCTATACATCATTATCTCAAGAATGTTTACCTTCATGTGGATCTGCAGGAAAGTTACCCAAGAGTGGACTACCAAGTAGAAAGTAATCACACCACACTATAGGCAGTGAAGTTCTCCTAATGTCCAATCACACCAAGCAAGGTATATGTGGAATATAGCAACAACAAGCACATTCATAGCAAAAAGCCATCCTGGACAAAGCCCCTGGGGCCATAACTGTCCAGTACACCCATCATAGCCTGGCAAAATGGTGGGCCATCTCCAGGAAGTTTACTTGCCTCCTGAGGCTCTTCTTGCATGGCTTCTGCCATGTCTGTTCAGAGGAGGCTAACTTGAAAAAGACAGCTATCTAGTTACCTTTAAAGAGTCACAATTGTGCGTTTTATACATTGTGGGTGAAGAGAGGGAAGGAGCAGAGGCCACCAGCATCGCAGTGCCATTTTGGGAATCTGTGCAGTCTGCTTTGTGAGTCTTTTTCTAGCTCTTCTCACTCAAGGGGAGAAATGACATTGAAAGAAATTGGAAACTGACGAGAAGGTGAGACTCTTGCCTTGAAACATACAGCATCTTCCTAAAGAGTGGTGCAGGCAGCAGAGTGGAGGAAATGCTCCTCAGAGGCAGGTGCTCCCAGTGCCTTCTTCTCAGAGCACTGTCCAAGTCTTACAGTGGTATTTTTTCTGCACCTTTGAAGGTTCCAAGCCCTGAGCCTGATACTTAACCATACTCCACTTAGCTCAATGGCCTTTTCTCCGTCTCAGCCTATACTTGGAGGAACTCTCATTTTTCTGAGAGCTCAACATTCAGGAGCTCTCAGAAAACCCTAGACAACAGGATTGAGTCTTTGGAACATGCCACTTTCTTTTCCTTTGCGCATGAGACATATGCTTATAGCAGTTCATACCATACAAAAACAGGGTTGAGTGGATCTGTGAGGTTTATAGTCAAGTAAGTATCTAATTCCAGGAGAAATAGCAGTTGATCATTGCATTCAGGTGACTAGTAGACAAAAGACATTATTAAAAGAGATCTTGCACCATGCTCCATGGTGGCTCAGACTAAAAATCTGGTTTAGGATTTGGTCCCAAATCTTGAAGAAGTGCAATGGCAAGCAGGGCTATCAACAAGTCTCTGATCTTAAAGTTGGACTCACTTTTTCAAATTGAAATGTTCAGTCCTAATATGGTGTGTCTTTGCATGCATTGTGTTGCTACCCAGTGAATTCTAGTCTGAAATTCTCAGGAAAGGGGTTAATTCAGCATATTGAGCATTTCCAGAGGCTGGAAAGTTAAACTGTCACATCTGACAAAATTTTCTTTGCTAATGGAGACTCCTTCGGCTCCACATTGTACAGGGCATGAAAAGAAGGGCACATCCATGGCAGAGCCAAACTAGTGCTCTTAGCAGCTTTCCCTTGAGAGAATCCATTGGTCTTTTAACTCATTAGCCCATGAGTCCATGAACAGATTAATCCATTCACAAAACCGAGATTAATCTCACCTTTTAAAGGCCTCATCTGGTCCCATACTTAATACCTCACAAGGGAAGGAGCTTAAATTTTGACAGGAGGTCTGATGGAGACATTCAAACCTCAACAGACTGGGATATGCTTCTTGGGACTGTGAAGACTCTGAAGTACCAAAGGCCCTTGGATCAGCCGAGGCTTTTGTTTTCCCTAGCTAAGGAGCCCAGAAAATAGTCTGTCTTAGATAACATGAAGAAGCTGTAAAAAGTCTCAGCCTATCTGTAATTCTCCTAATTGCCTCCTAAATAATGAGATGCAAGTCTCACCACAGAGGAAATAGAAACTTCCTCAGGATGTGTGTAGCCTCATTACGCACACTTGGACCAACATGGGTGTGAGTTTTGAAGATGTCAAGGGTTGAAGAGGAGATGAGACTGAATACATGGGTACATTCCACATGGATTCAGAATTTAATGTTCTAGCCAGAATGACTAGAGCTGCTCCAAGGCAACTGATCAGAACAGCTCCTCAATGCCTGAGCCTCATGACATCCTACAGTGAATATGATGGAGAATCCAGGCAACCCTTGGCAAAACATCGAGGAAGGAGTCACAAAATTAGAATGGTTCCTTCCTCAGAAGGCTCAGAGGACACTCTCTCCTTCTTTAAGAAATCCCCTTTGAGGGAAGGCTTGACCAGGGAGGCCAAGAGGGAATGACCAGGGAGGCCATTTTTCTATTTTTGGTTTTTGTTTTTGCTGTTGTGACAAGTGTTAAGGAAACAAAGAAGGAAAGATTTCTCTGAGAAATCACTCAGAATCACTCAGACTCTTTAGATCTCAGTCAAATAGGGATGATTTATTGAATGTCACATCCCAAGACTAATCTATCGGGGCCTCAGACTCAACTCAGGAGCTGGCTATGACCTTGAATTAAGATCCTATTGGTCTTTTAAGCCTAAAACCCACAAACACCTGTGGCACGTTATTCTATCAGTTGGGATTTGTTGGTAGGAGATTTTCTTAGAAGCATGTCTCTGTTGTACACTTACCCTGTTCCTACTGGTTGGGGTACTCAACTGTGGCAGGGGACTTGTCTTGCCCAACATTCATGTCTTACTTTGCCAACTAGGATATCAGTTACCTATGTTCATGTCTCTTTTTGGCAAGCAGGATGCCAGTTCCCAGGGAGGTCCTGGTAACTTAAACTTTACTCCAACAGTACTCAAAATGAAAGTCTTATTCCAAATAGCTTCTTAACTTGGTGCAGGTGTCTCTCTTATATTGGAATCCATCCCATGGTCTGCTTATGCAAGAAAAAATGATAAAGGCTCATACACAGATGCAGGAAGTACTGCCTGGTGGTTAGTTTTGATCCAAGCTTATTGTGGCTAACTATAAGAAGCAGTTCTAGTTGGCTTATATTGTGATTGGTTTCCATGAACAGCAAAGCACAGAACATTCTGGTAATGGCATATGAGAAAGTTTCTTTATGACATTAGTAACAGCAAAAAAATGGCAGGCTAGATGGGTAACAGTTACCTAGGCCTTAACATTTTACCTAGGCCTTAATACAACATGCTACATAGTGGCCTTGTGTAGGGCCAATCATGGGTGTGGCAGTAGGAGTAAATGATGGAAGAGACTACTCACATCACAGTGCCAGAAAAACAGAGAGAGGAGGGAAGAGTGTGGAGACAAATTCTATCTTTCCAGGACATGCCCTCAGTGACTGTCATTCTTCAATTAGACCTCATTTTCTAGCTACCATCACCTCCAATTAATGATAATATCAATCCATCAAAGGACTAATCAATTGATCAGGTCAAACCTCTCAGTATCTAATCACTTCTCAAAAGGCCATCAGCAAGCAACCAAGCTCTTATATATAAGGGTGACATTTCAGACTAAAACCACAACAGGAGACTGGCACTTTAGAATCCCTGGGCTGCGGTAGTGCAAATCTAATGTGAGACTATGTTAACTAGTATCAGCATGGATGGAATTCTGATTGAGAAAGCTCAAGTAACAGCATCTAATCACTAGTAGTTATTGTGGTCTTAATGTAGTAGGTGTCGGAGCCATTTGTCAATAAGCTACAAATATTTCTAAGGTAAGAGGTTATACTGTGAAGAACTTTCCAGTGGCAACTCTACTCCAGAAAATAACATAGTTTGTGGCGGTTGGCTCCTAATTATGTTGTGATGAATGTGTTCTTTTCAGTCCCCATTTCTAAAGTAAATAAAAAGCCATTGATAGAGGTATACAACTGTCCACACTCACCCTCTTGTTGTAAAGCCCACAGGGAATTGCTCTTGCAATCCACAGAAGTTCACATGATAACCTACATTACTGACAACACCTTGTGTATAAGAGAAGAAAGAACTTGTATAATATAAGAATTGTGCATTTTACAGCTGAGAAAGAATCCTCCTAAAAGGATTAGGGATCACTACCTCAGTGACACTTTCAAAGGATAAAGAGGTGTGGAAGAAAATTCAAGGACATGAGGTCTGGAATTCAGTGTGGATTTGAGAGGCAGCCTGTACTATGCTTAGCAACTCTTAGTTGGCATGACAAATGCATACTCACTCCTAATTCCAAAACAAGCTACCTAAGGTAGTCGTGAAATGGCAGATCAAAGAGGTTAGAGGTCTCCATGGTGAATTAGCAGGCACTAATGCCTATCCAGTCCAGAAGAAGTAAAGGAAAGTAATGGACCCTCACTATGAGATCCATCATGAGATGAGTGTGTACCTACCACATTTTACTCACTCATTACTACCCAGCTACTGCCCTAGAAGCAAGAAACTTAATTATATTTGCTTATAAGTATGTGTTTCAAGATAGGTAATTGTCTTACATGGAAGCTTAAGGCTCTTGAAAACCCAGAACTAGCAGTAAGCAGCCCTGCTAAAGAATCTAAGGATTCACACTGTAAGTAGACACCCCTGCTCAAACACACACACACACACACACACACACACACACACACACACACACACTCCTTGTCCCAAAGAGACTTATCCCATTGTAGTTCAGAACCTCATTCTGTGCCTTAGATCCAGGTGCAGAAGAAACTCTAGAACAGTAAATGTGCATCCAAAACCCACCACCTTCACCACCACCACCAAAACCAAACCAAAACAACAACAACAGAACCCAAAACTGTGAACTTTTTCAAGACAAGATATGCACCAAATATAGTGCAAAGGCTGGGAGGGGAAACCTTCAGCAAGTACCCCCATCTTAGAAGAGAAAGTTGGAAAGCAGGATGAGCTCTGTTTTTTTCTTTTCTTTTTCTTTTTTTGCATGTGAGGCCAAGTTGGGCATAGTTTTACATGAGTTCTGGAGATGTGAGGATGGGTCTGGAGGAGAGCATGTGTTGGTGACACTTCATGTCTCACACCAGTCACCTACAGAGAAGCAACAAGGTAGACAGGAAACTCATGCAGGCACTGTCAGGTTCTGCCTTCAGTCACTCAATGCGTGTGCTAGTTAACTTCCTGTCACTGGAAGGCCAAATGTAGGCTCACAGTTTGGACAATCCAGTGCATGATTGATGGAGGAACTGCTTTGGGGTCAATATCAGGATGCTATATTTGGTGAGGAGCATGTGGTATGATTCTTGGATATGAAGATAAAGGAAGTAAAGACTGGGATTACATAATCCCCTTCAAGAACATGCATAAATCCTTCTGCCAGGAGTCTCTTAAAGGCTACCATCTCCATATAATTCCAAGATGAATATGAAGACCTTTACATGCTGGAGAGAGGAAGGGAGAGAGGGAGAGAAGAAGGAATGGAGAGAGAGAGAGAGAGAGAGAGAGAGAGAGAGAGAGAGACCTTAACCTAATTTCTTTTTGTTTCTTCTTTGAGCATGACTATTAACAAACCACAACCAATGCACTTGAATAACCAACAACCAACCCTGCCTGTTGGCGCCCCAGCATTTATATACCCACTGAAAAGTTTCCATGATTCCAAACATTACACAACCAGAGAAATTATCAGCAGCTGGCAAATCCACATTTCTACAGTAGCACAAAGTAAATCATGGTCAGTGGCTGTGGACAGTCCAAAACAGCCCCACGTCCCTACAACTGAGATTAAAAGGAAAGCACATTCTTATATAATAGTTCTGTTTTTTTTTTTTTTTTTAGAAATCAAGATTTCAGAATTGTCACCACACTTCCCTGTAAATAAAAGTTCTAAACTTAGATAGGCAATTGTCCTGTGATTGAAGCATAGAGGCAGGAGACTTCTAATCTGATCAGCTTTGTCACCTTCACTGCTTTGGCTAAGCCAGTTTTTAATCAGTCAATTCCACTAATTTAATTACACTGTACGTCTGCTGCCTTGGAGAAAGAAGCAATCCACCCTTACAGAATGGACTCCAGATATTACTTTATTTTCCTGTGTGCTATTATGTTGCCTAGGTCACTATCTGAAGAGTTTCACAGAGTCCCTTTATCAACACTGGAAGCATCTTGCAATGTGGGATAAAGGTATTCCTGCAACCTAAGACTAAAAGACACAATTTCTAGTGAAGGACATATTCACTCAGTGTATTCACACTGAGTCATTTTCTGGACCATCTCCCCTCTTTCCTTTATTGTCTATGACACTGATGGGTTTTTTTCCCTAAATAAAAATCTCAGGGCAAAGCTCACTTCTAGTCTTCAGGATACAGCCCAAGCTCCTCAGTGCATTAATCAGGGTCTTCTGTAATCTGCCACTCTATTTCTTCTCCAGTCATAATGCTGGTGCTTGCCCACTCCTTGTAGGCAAAGCCATGCTGAACCTGCCCTGTTTTCTGAAACATGTGCCTCTCAGGCCTGTCATTTGCACTTGCCACTCCTTCTGAAATATCTTTGTCTTCACTTTCCAGAATATTCCCTAATTTCTTTAAGACCTGCATCAACAACTGTAAAAGGAGTTAATGCAAATTTAGAAGTTTAAAAGGGAACATGTCTGCAATCCCCATGTGTAGGAATAGAAATCCTGCCCTAGCTCAGCTGTAACTTCCTCCTCTAAGGATTTTCATAGGCTGCTACCAAGATGTTGGTTGTTACCACATCTTTATCTCTAAGCTCAGCTGGAAAATATTCTGTTTCCATGATCTGATGGCTGTTGGCAGACTTCAATACCTTGCAGGTTAATATATGAGGTCCTAGGTTTTGTTTTTTTATGTCAACTTGAAGCCACCCTCAACTCCCAGTCGCTTGGAACTCTCCATGGGGTAACTCCACAAAACACTAGCTTAATTTACAAATACAGCAAGGGAGCGAGTTTGTAAAACTCATGTCATATTCTAAGGCAACACGGACACAAGAATGTCCTCCATCACTTTTGTCATATTTTATTGATAATAAACATACCACAGATCCCCAAGGCACTCAAAAAACAGATGACACAGGGTTACAAACATAAACAAGTAAGGTCATAGTGGTCCTCTTAGAGCCTACCAGCCACAGGACCTAATTTTATTATCCCTGGAATGTTAAAAAGCTCTTTCTGTTCTATGCTTACGTAGTATTTTATGTCTCAGATCTGGTCTAGTTAGATACTTCTGTGGCATAAGGATCAAAAATTCCCAAAGGAGGGCATCTTTCTGCCAAATGGGTCCTTTACAGTAATCAACATCTCCAGGCCTGCCCCAGAATTCCATGCCCAGAAAAAGGGTAAGCCATATAACCAACCCTCTCACAGGCTTGGCTTTCTTTCCAAGAACAGATAAAGGTATGAGGTTTACATTTGTGGATTTCTGTAAATGTATTCTTGTAGGTGTACTTTTTACACTACTTTATTGGGTTCTAATATCTCCTATGTTTCAAGTCCCTGTTGCACCCCAATCCCTTCCAACCACACCACATCATTTGGTAGGAGAGAAAGAAGGTTGGAGGAGAAAAGAGGTGTAGACTTCTTTAGAATCCTGCTGATTAGGGCATCAAGTTCCTCAGGGCAAGTCCAGTCTTTTTTATCAGAATATCTCCAATCAGCAGTCTAGCAAAACAGCAAAAAAGCAATGCAGCAATTCAGCAATAGCAAACCCAGCAGCAGGAACAGCAGCAGTAGGGCAGCAGCAGCTGCCACAGGCCCTTCTGGGGCTCTCATATTTATACATTCTTAAGAGTCCCCAGAATTCCAAACATAAACTATCTGCAGCTGTCAAAAATCATTCCCCTCTTAGAGCATGAGACAATCATAGTGGCTGTGGAAAATTTGAAGCAGCCCCATATCCCACATTTAGGATTAAAACAAAAATATAATGATACAACATAACTGGGTTTGTAAAGAAACCAAAATTCTCACTACATAGTCTCTTTCCAGTTTTCTTCTTCTCATAAAGTCTTTATAGACTTGCCATTCAATGAAACAATTGCTCTGTCTACAACTGAAATGTAGTCTTGGGTTCTATTTGTACCAGTATTAGCCAAAGGTAATGTACATGCTAAAACAATTTCATCCATTATTTTACTGAAGAAAAACCTGAAGAAAAAATATGTGTTGAACTCATGTGCACAACACTTGAACTACACATTATTGACTCCACAGAGCACTTAGTTTCAGTAATCCTTTCTTACATTTTGATCTGGTTGCAGCCTCCCACTCTCCACTCTATGAACAAACCCCCATCAGCTCTGATTCCATTTCCAGGTAGACATGTAGCATCAGATTTGGTTTTGATACTGAGCTTGAATGCACTGTCGCCAGTTCTGGTTTATGGCTGGAATTCTAGAATTAGTTATTTGTTAATTAATGACAGTTTAAACTCCTATGTGTACTTAGGGTATTTTCCTAAATGCTAACTTTCTTTTCAGGAATGAGTAAGTAGAAATCAAAATAATGAGCAGACACAATCTGACTCTGATTCCTTTGCTCAGAGACCCCTTCTTCATGAAGGTAACCCTCAACAGGTTCTATCGCATCAGGGGATAGTCATGTTATGTGCATTCAATTATTTGACTATTAAAATGAAGACATTACCAATACTATGACATGTGCTAGCATCCCCAAGGCTTGTTCTCAATGGTCTCATCATCTCCCCAGGAATTTTGTGATCATAAGTTCCTTGAACAAGCAAGGGTTTTATCTTTTTTATCTAGTGTGGGTATAGATACTGCTTTTATTCTGTACATTAATCTATTGTCTGGTAGCAAAATACCTGAGAATAGGCAATTTATAAAGAATAGTTCTGTAGGCTGGGATGCCCAACGGTGTAACTTTAGCATTTGTTCCTCTTCCAGTGAGGGTTTTTCTGCTACATTGTAACAATGGTGGAGGGCATTGTTCAGTCAGCCAGAGCACATAGGCAGCTTTGGTTTGCCTTTCTCTTCTTCCTTACATAAAGCTGCTGATGCAATCATTGGAACTTGAACCTCATGACCTCAACCAATCATAATTCTTCCGAAGATCCCACCTTTAAATCCAATTAAGCATTTTAAATCCCATAAGTATGTAAACTTGAAGATTGAGTTTGTAGTACATGAACTGATGGAAGTTCTGGGGGCACCTAGAACCCCAGCACTCAGCAAAAAGGCGAGTGGGAGGCAGCATCACAGCATGCACGTGAAGATCAGAGGACAACATTTAGAGTCCACTCTCTCCTCGTACCTCGGTTCCTGGACTTGAACTTAGGTCACCACGCATCAAGACAAGCACTTTTATCCACGGAACCATCTCAGCAAGATCTAATCTGATTTTTCTTAACAAGTGAAAAGTCAACAGATACTTACAAATTATATCAATGAATAGTTCACTTTGGGGAAGGTATTTGAAAGAAAGAAAATGTAAGAAGGAATATGTAATCTGTTTGGAGAATAAACTGCCATATACAACTAGAGACTATATAAAGACACTGGAGCCTCAATATGTAATCTCTGCCTTTCCTGTCTGTGTTTTTAAGTTACTTTGTAGGCATGGCTACATTCAAAATACTGTAATCCAATTTGTTCTTAGGCTTGAATTTTCAAAATGGAGGATATGGACAGAGCAGGTACACAGAGAGAAGCCTTTAGCCACAAATCAGCTAAACTCTAGAGCTGGGATCAAGTAAAGGTAGCCAGACCTCTGCAAGGTCATGCAGGAAAACAGAGTTTTCCTTTTATGAGCGCTGAGGGTAGAGACAGGCTTTTTGAGGAGAGTGGAAGCTGGATCAAAAATCTACTCCTGTCAGAGCACTACCTGTGAAGAGAGCACATCCTGTGAGGAGAGCACACCCTGTCAGAATATACCCTGTGAGGAGAGCACACCCTGTCAGAGCACACCACTTTCAGAGCACATCCTGTCAGGGGACACCCTGTGAGGAGAGCATACCCTGTCAGAGCACACCACTTTCAGAGCACAACCTGTCAGAGCACATCACTTTCATAGCATACCCTGTCAGGGCACACCCAAAAACTGTCAGCACCAGACCTAATAGACAAGGCTTCTTACAGGGAACAGAAGGAATGAACAAAATTCCCACTGGAGATAAGTCTGTAAATGAGGACTCCATCACACTGAAGGAAACGGTGTATGAGAAAGACAAATGCCAACAAATGAACCACTCAAAGGCTAAGGTTACTACTGACAACATACAAGTGGGACAGCCCCCAACATGAACAAACAAGAAGAAAATATGACCAAATAGATGAAGTTTGGATTGAAAAATAGATATGAAACATACCAAATTAGAAATTTTAGAAATAAAATATAAATGATTAAAAGAAATAGTTCAGTAAATAGGAATGTATTTCAGAAAAATAGAGAATTTAATTATACACAGAAGCAACATTTAACCATGTATTAAATTAGTACTAGAGCTAGAAAAACTTTCACAACTCAAACAAGGAATGCATGTCTGTGAATTATAATAGTTTCAGAAAACCATTTTAAATGAATTCTAAATGAACTTACATGTACCATTCCTCGATGTCCATAACACAAAGCTACTTGGAATTGCAAGTAGAATTCAGAATTCTGCTCCTCATTTATATACAGCCTTACAAATTCTTTGCAACAGTCCTGAAATTGAAGAAGAGATGTAGCCCTTTTAATTAAAAATGTGAAAATGCACAGAAGACAATACGAAACCGGAACTTCTGTGTATCAGTGGAGAAAACACGTTGTAGCTACTGGAAGATAGTATGAAGATTCTCCAAATAAGCAGATGATTACCACAGGACCCTGCAATTCTATTTCAGGGCACATAGCCCAAAGAATTTGAAATAGATTGAACAGATATTTGTACAGTTATTCAGTGTAGCAATATTCACAATAGCTAAGATGTAGAAACAACATGTCTTAGGGTTACTTAGGGTTGCTCAGATGAAACACCATGACCAAAGAAACTTGGGGAAGAAAAGGCTTATTAAACTTAAACTCTCACATCACAGTTCATCATCAATGGAAGTCAGGTCAGGAACCAAGCAGGCCTGCTTGGTTCTAACATGCTTTTGGAGATCCCCAGGACAGCCAGTGTGTCTTAGTTAGCTATTATTGATCTTCGCATTCCTTTATTTATTTATTTTTTTTTATAAATCTTAGAACTAGTTTCTCAAACCCAGAAAAAAAGAATAGAAAACAACTAGTTTTATACTGAAATTCTTTGGACTTCATATCAATCCTCAGTCTGAGTCTTCTGAGATCCAAGACATGGCTCCACATTCATGTAATCACTCTTGGCTATCACATACTGAACTGCCAGATAGCTCTCACATCTTTTGCTATATCTATGCTACAAGTCTTCATACTCTGTAATAGTTTGATCAGTGGCTTCTTTTCCTGTTTTATTCTCTAACTCTTTAATATAGTATATAGAACAACAGTAGGTCTTTACAAGTTGCTCTGATATGTCCAAACCTTGAACTTATTTTACTGTTTATTATCAGATAAAATTTTCTTTCAACAACTGGGATGGGGTAATGTTAGCTAATCAATGCCCCAATAAGCTGATATGTCAGAGTGATGTGTCATGAGGATAACTACTTTTACAAAATTCTCCAGTTACGGATTAGACAATGTAACTTTTATTTATAATGGATGTAGTCTACTAGGCAACTTTTTGTGGGTATTTAAAGACAGGGTTTCTGTTCCTAGCTGTCCTGGAACTCAATCTGTAGATCAGGCTGGCCTTGAATCCAAGGCCTTGATCCTTTTTTGCCTCTGTCTTCGGAGTCTGGAATTAAAGTCATTTGCTACCATGCCGAGATATGACTCAAGTTTTCAAGTTTCATACTTTCCAATGTTCAGACATGCCCTGGCCCTGTCATTCTGACAAGTGAAAGAATGAGCATTAACTTATAGCCACCTATAGCTTTCCTGTCAAATGCTCCTTTTACTTAAAATTTTCAGCACCTACATAAGGAAGCAAAAATATGCAAGTACAGGTAAAGAAACTGAAGTAATCTACCCGAAATCTCACAACTAGATGCAGAGCATCTAGATTTCAGTTCATGTCAGTCCTAACCAACCTCCAACCACAAACCTCACAAAAGAGGTTCCCCACTGCTCTCTAAAGCAGGGCCAAAAGCACCCATTCCCAACTCTGCTGAATCCAACATTAGAAAAATTATGGGCAAGCAGTAATTGAAGATAGTGATTGCTGAGCTGGATATTGACAGTCACACAATAGTGGCTTGAGTGTAAGAACTCAGCAGATCAAGTGTCTAGGGTGCGGGTATGGCACTAATTGGTTATATCTGAAAGGTGAGCCTATAGAAGAGAAGAATCCTTTTCTATCTCTAGGAATTGGATAATCATGTCAAGGCAGTTTTTTTGGGGATCAGCAAGGCCTTCAATGCCAAAGCTTCAGAAACATATGAGCAATACAGACAAGCTTGTGTGCAGGAATACATAAGGCAACACTGCTCTCTAGGTCTTGATATGGGGTTGGCCTCATTTGGTTTCTGACAACCTAGATTTCAGCAGCTTATAAACTCCTTAACTTATGAAAGTAGATAAGCGCAGAACATTGTTCAGATCATGTGACTCATGTGGAAGGACAGCTGTCATGGGATCCTGACGTTACACTCCTGCAGCCATGAACTCAGGGCATTGAGCTCCTAAAGAGCTTCAGTACTCCTAAAGAGTACTGAATGGTACTATCTGGGCAGAGTACTGGGGCATAGTGTGTCCTGCATAGTTGTTCCGCACGGAGAAGATTCTGAAAATTTTCTTGATTTCCTCATGCATCTTTCTCCTTTGATGAATTTATTTGATGCCTTCACTATAATAAACCACAGCCATGAGTATCATGTTTATTTATAGTTGGTGATTTGTATTGCAGTTGGCCTTCTAAATGCCATTCTTGGCTATGTGAGCTTCTTCTTTTTTAAATTCGATATTTTATTTGTTTGCATTTCAGATGTTATGCCCTTTCCCCATTCCCAACCCCCAATTAACCCCCATCCCATTCCGCCTGAGTCTCATCCTTCCTGAGTTGTTTCTGCTGTGCTTCTGTAGGGTTACAGGGCCACCACATGGAGCCTCGGAAGAGGTGAGAATGGAATTGGAACCTACAGGCTGAATCGAGCCTGGAGTGGGGTGGGGGGTAAGGGGGAGAGCTCCAGCTGGTCCTGCAAGTGGAGTTCTTGGCTTGATGACAGCTGGCTTGAGCTTGGCTTGGTGGTGGCTGTGGCTGGGAGCATGGAGAGGCCTTCTGTGGGAGATTAGATGGTAGCTCTGTAGACGAAGGCCTTTATGGCTCCCCATGGCAGAACCTGATGAAAAGAGGCAGTTTTTAGTTTTAAGGCCTTTATTGTCATGGTGGAAAGTAGATGAGTAAGACCATACCCCACTTCTCAGGGTGGGCCTGAGGTTTAATACCTTTTGCAGAGTGTCTAGGAAGGAGAGTTTATTGGCTAAGTCCTCCAGGCTTTTAGATGACTCATTAAAATGGAGATCGGTCTTGAGTCTACAAGACCACAGATCACATCCTCTACCTGTGGAGGGGTTTGGGTCATTGCCCTTACATGACTGAAGGCCACAAATCTATGGAGAGCTGTGGCCTTGTGCCTCAGAAGAGGCGAAATGCCTACTGTCCCTTCAGGATCGTGGTCTTGCATACTTCCATGTCCCACAGAACTTCAGGTATGGACAGGGTGCCTGCCCTTTCTCCATCCCCATTCTTCTAGCATGCTGGGACTCTTTACCCTCAGGGCAAAGCTTTGTTTAGCTTCTACCCATTTGGCTATTCCATCTCCCCTTTTCAAACCAAAGACTGAGACAGGTACCTCAGAGCTTTCTTTAGCCTGGTCCTCTACCATGAGAGTAGAGAAGATGAAAGAAGTTAGCCAGCCAGCTGGGTTCTCAGTCCTCTATTCTCCTATTGCACAGGGCCTTTGTTATTTCTCCTGTGTTACCCTGTTGCCATGGAGACTCTGAGAAGCATCTGCGGTCACTCCAGTGTCTCTTTTACACTTATTTTCTTTCTCCATTATTTTCTCTAAGTAACTGACTGGCCTTGACTTGATCTAGTCTCCAATTTCTTGCCGGCTTCTCCCTTATCCATTCATACCTGTTAAAGACCATCTTTGACATCCAGGACCAAGTGAGACGAGGCGTCCAGTCAGTGATTGATCTCTCAGAAGGTTTTTCTCTGAAAGAACAATGATTAATTTTCTGGGGCCGGTGAAATACTCCTACTGCCAGTGACAAATTCTCTGGGGCCAGCAACAAAAAGTAGGGATATAATCACACACACACACACACACACACACACACACACACACACACACACGGCAAATGAACCAAACCTCAACAATCTCCAACTATTTTACATGTACACGTATACATACATTTGGTCGATGGAGCAAAGCTCTAATAACTTTACTTTTTCTCTCACAGCTTATACATCCTAGCAAAAACTGTCAAGCAGTATAGAATTTACGATGTGACTTCATTTCATTTTTCTGCTAGTGAATTATCATTTAAAATAAACTAGTATGTTCCCCAAAACCTTTACATGAAAAACATTTTATGTATTACAGGTAAAAAAAAAAAACACTCATCAAATTATTCCCAAGAACTCATATACATTTGTAACTAAGCAACTTGTTATAGATTAACAAAGTGTAAGCAAACAAGGTAATTTTCTCAGACAGTTTATCTTTACTGGCAGGCTGCAATTTGTGGTTACAAAGAAAGGATCAGTTATTGTACTATTTATCTTAAAAAGTAATCTTATAAAAATCTTAAAAGAATCATAAATCTAAACTTTTATATGAAAAAAACCAACCAGTCATTTCTATTTTAAATCCTCAGGGTACACATCTACTCATCAGCAATTCTTATTAAAGCATGTCAGGAAGCTGAATGGAAAACTGGTATGAGAAATTAGTCAACACCTTGGTCACTAGCCCAGCTTTAGCAAGAATCACAGTGGTAATCGGGCAACCATTGTTCTTGTTCCCGGACCTCAATAAAATTCCCTAGCTCAGCTATTAAGAGTGTGCCTTTCTGAACTTCAAATTGTTCCTTAAGGTTTTCTGTCTTTCTTTTTTTTAATCATCCCTAAAGCAGCATTTATTTACTTTTTCAAGTCCAAAAAACTTATTTTAGCAGTCTGGCATTTCATAACCACATCATGATTGACACAGGTTGACACACATGATGCTGTTGTGGTACACAGGAACAATATTTAAAGAGTTACAGAAATTAAATCCATGATACTTAGTCACAATAAAAAAGTTACACATATCAAAAACTTCCGATGCATTGCATTTAAAGAGGCATAGCAAGGGCTGCTGAAAGCTCATGAGAAGTGGTTTATAAAGCTGATGGTGCAGGAACATGGTGTTGCTGTGTCAGTTTCCATTAGCTGAAGGAAGGGGTGAGAGTCATATTCCTTTTTTGCATGCGCAAGATGTACTGTGTAACAAAACACCATCAGCTTGTTTTAAAGAGCAGCCATAGGCTGTGCTGGGTAATTCTCCTTTCTACACTCCTCAATTACCATCACCTGGATTTGCTATAGATCAACAGACATAATAAGATGGCTTGTTCAGAACACACTTCTCTGCACAATTCATAACGGGATCGCCCAGTGGCTCAAAGCAACCATCAGTCCAGCAAATGCCCATGAGGGTTTTTCTGAAACTGCTTCCCAAGGGACAGGAGGGCAGATCTGAATAACTGTGCTGCCAATACAGATAAGTTTAGCACTAGATATAGTGGTTGTGACATGGGAGAATCAGGGAGAATGGGGCTAGTCCATGAAGGAAAGGTCAGGGACCTGAAGGGTCTTCAGTTGCCTTCTGCTTCTTCATCCTGCTGGTCGCTCATTCAGAGTGAGGTTGTCTCTCAGTAACTGTATGATGAGAGTGGAGTCCTTATAAGAATCCTCATTTAATGTGTCCAGCTCAGCTACAGCATCATCAAAGCTTGTTTGGCTAAGAGGCAGGCCTGCTCTGGTGCATTCTGGATCTCATAGTAGAACACAACAAAATTGAGGGCCAGGCTAAGCAGGATGGTTGTGTGCTGGCTGCATGTGCTCTTTGCTGATTTTGAAGTCTTCCTTAAATTCAGCCTCAGAAGCTTCGATGACACTGGTTTTCTTCTCCCCAGAAGCCAGCTCTGCCAGGTAGCGGTAGTAATCGCCCTTCATTTTCAGGTAGAACACCTTGCTCTCATACTAAAAATTATTGCAGTTCTTGATAAGGAACTTGTCAAGCAGAGTCAAGACATCATTACAAACTGGCTCCAGCTCCTTCCAATCTTCTCCCGGTAAACTTTAACTACTTCTCATTCCCATCTGCCATGATTTTCTGCTCAATGCTACTAATAACCCTCTAAGAAGATCGCCAGGGACCAATTACATTCTTGTAGGCCACAGAGAGGAGATTTCGATCTTCATTAGATAGCTAGCGGGTTGTTCAGCTTTGCCACAGCCTTCACTGCGGAGACCATGTCATTTTAGTGCCATGCCTGCTCCACCAGTTGCATTTGCTGCAGCAGCTGCTCTTGGTCCCCCATGTCGCTTCCGACTCGGCCTCCCACACATCCTTCCCAAAGATTTTCTACATCAGAGCTGCTAACCAAAACCATCTTAACCTAGTTTTACTAACAATCTACATCTCCAAATGAAAGGGTGGTGGTCATTGCTAATTGTTTACATCTCTACGTTCTTTCCAAGGGTGGAGATTGAATCATTAATGTGCTCTAGTACAAATGCTTGAAAAAGATCAAGCATTGGTAGTGAAAATGACACTGTCCAGTGAGGGGCTGGAAAGCCCCTTAGTTTTCAAACATATCATTAGGAGAAATGGGAAGGTAACAAGCACAGCAAAACTCCACAATAATATGAAGTCCTCAAGATATGTAGTCCTCAGGGCTCTGCCTCTGGTGAGCCGCATTCCATGAATTCTAAAACCATTTATTGTTCCCCTTGCAGGACCCCCAACACATACCTTAATTCATCCTTTCCCCACCATCCGGGTGAAAACACAGTGTCTACCTTCTGTCTCCTGGGGAGGTTGATCCACCAGAGTGGCTGAACCTCAATTCATCTGAGCTGCAACCCTGACTGGGAACTGCTAGACTTTTTTCTTCATAATAACTATCATATATTTTCTCATTTAAAGACGTTTTTTAATCTACCTATCACTATATACTGTTTCTTTATCATTTTTAGCAGCAGTAGAGCATGTACAGGAGACAGCACATATGTGGAGGTCAAAAGAGAACTTGTAGAAGTCAATTCTCTTTTCTACTGTGGGTCAGGAGGATAGAACTCCTTTTGTCCACTAAGCCATTTCATCAGCTCTGTTGCTTCTTAAAATTTAGGTGTATCATAGAAACAAGAGAAATTTACTCAAGATTGATAATCACATAACATTTTAACATTTAAACATGTTTTCACTATCACTATTAATTATACAAAATAATGATTTTATTGTGAAAATGATATGATATTCCAATACTTTATGGTGGTCTGATTATGGACCTAGACAGAAAGCACTTTCCTTGGTTGACTTCAAAAGCAGAAAAATACATTGAGAATAAGAGCAAGAAAAATGTGCTACCAAGTTACATGCAAATATGAAAGTTACAAGCTACCTAGAGCACAGCAACAATTCTGCTGCTGTTCCTTTTTCTTATCAGTGACATCTGAGAAAAAGGATTGACCTTGAGAATGTTGATAAACCCACAAAGGATGAAAAAGCTCATTGCTATACTCAGAGTTGCATGTGTTTGATGATAAGTAATTAAAGTTACCAGAGTAATAAAGGGAAAAATATACTTACAGGAAGAGAGCTTTATTTTGTATACTTTAAAGACACTAGAAATATTCTTTAAGAGAGTTTTCTTTCTCTCCAAATATTTTAGCCAAGGATAACATCTGCTTTGCTTAGGATCCAGCTCTGCGGGGTAGGTGGGGGCACACCCTCATGGAAGCATGAGGAGGGTAGTGGGATAGGAGGTTCCTGGGTATTGGGGAAAATGAGGTAAAGGGATAAAATCTGAAATGTAAATATAATATCCAGTAAATAAATAAATAAAGAAAGAAAGAAAGAAAGAAAGAAAGAAAGAAAGAAAGGATCTAGCTCTGCGTTCAGATCCTGTGCACAGCTGAAGTGGGGACAGATTGTGCTCATAAGGCAAAATATAGCAGGTACCTCAGGAACCAAGCAGAGCAAGGGCATGTAGGAGTTCTTACTCAGGCTCACAACTCATCTCCTCTCTACATATCTCAATCTTAGGCTGCTCCCGCTGACCTGGTCTGTCTGCCCTGTGACATTATACACTTCAGTATGACTCACTCAGCACTTCCAATCAGCTTGTAGTGCTGTTTCTGTAGAGATGAGTTGTTCTCCACATAGAAAAATCTCCTTTGGGCAACATAACAGACACCCATGGAAGCAAGTTCAATATCTCATAAACATTTTCTCACTCATTCTCATATAATCTCCTGAATTGTGCTACAAGCTGTACCAGGAAGTTATCCCCATGGACACTGGCTTTCAGCTGCTATTGCAGCACTGGGTTCAGAATCCATCTCTAGAATCTGTGCCAATGAGAACCCACTTCTGCTGCTGGGCTCTTAGAGACTGCTTTCTGTCTTAATCTCCAATTATACCACCAGAAAGCATCAAAATATCACATTATTTCACAATAAAATCATTATTCTGTATAATAATGATGGTTGTAGAAACATGTTTAAATATGTGGTTATTAATCTCCAGTGAATTTCTCTTGTTTCTATGATACACACTAAATTTTAAGGAGCAACAGAGCTGATAAGATAGCTTAGTGGACAAAAGGAGTTGCTGAGAAGTTTGAGGTCCTGAGTTCAATCCTTCTGACCCAAATAATAGAAAAGAGGATTGACTTCTACAAGTTGTTTTTTGACCTCTACATATGTCTTGTAGCCTGTGAATGCTCCACTTCTGCCAAAAATGATTAAAGACACCAATTGCAAAGGCTGGTCTGGATGCTTCTGAGAGAGAAAACTATCACAGTTAAGGTTATATGTCAACATATTAAAGTGGCTCTGAGTCCTTCAGATGTGATTAATTTTAAGTCAGAAAACAGTTTACCCTCCATAATGTGGTCAGGCCTCCTCTGGTTAACTGAATAAACACAATATAAACAAAAGTTTCCCAGAATGAGTAGGTTTTACCTACACACCACAATACAAAAAATGTGCCTGACTCCCTCTCCTCACACTCAAGGGTGCAAACTCACCTCTTACCTAAATTTGCACCTTATAGATTCGTATCCACACCTGCTAACTCCTAATGGTGTCTAACAGGTTCTCCACTCTTCTCCCCATCTCTCCCTGGACATATAAGCAACAACTAGGAAAACACCAACCAGAGTTATCAGATAATGCTTGGGATGGGGACTAGCTTGCCACCATCAAATGGTGCAAACGCTCAGTGGTATTCTAGCAGTTGACGGATAGGTGATTCCTAAGGGTGTTAAAACTCAGGAATAGACACCCAGGAACAGATGAAGGGCAAGTTTCTAGAGAAGGAGCCAATCCTAGCAATAATTAAATGATAATAACTGACTCTTGAAATTAAAGTGATAAGCCTAAGCATAATTCTAGATATATGAGAGAGGAATGAGACTTCTAGAACTAAATTTCTCTAAAGCAATAATAATACCATACTCAAATCACTGCAGTAACAGAATTCCCCTAAGTTATTGCTTCATTAAAATCTAATATCGATCCCTGAGGACCTCTACAATGCTATTACAGATAAAAATCTCTATTTAGCCCTCGTTTCGCTTAGCACTAATGACAAAAACTATGAAATATATACTCTATAATCTGAAAGAATTATGTCCCTCTCTATTGTTTTATTCCAATGTCAAGACACTATATGCAAATAAGAAAGTGACTGAGATTTTATCTCAACTTAGAACCATCCAAGGCACAGAGCCTCTGACTTAATGAGGAAGATTTAAATAATGAGTAATTCACCCGATGTCCTTTAAAAGCAAAAAGCTTAGCAATTTATAAAGCAGAAAAGAAAAAGAAATGATTAGGAGGAAGTTGCTTTTTCAGGAGCAAAAGAAATTCCAGAGTAAGTAGACAAAACCCCACCATACTGTTGCTATGCAGTCAGTCAACTGGAAAGTTTCTGTGCTTTTGAAATGGAGTGATATTTGCTTGCAAGGAGAGGTTTTTAAATGAAGGCCTACATAAGTATTAATTAGAAAGGGCTACTTTTTTTCTCCATTTATTCTCTGCTGAAGTCTTTTATTGTCTCTTTGCCACTTGGGTTCTTGGTCCTATTTAAGGTAACCATAGTTCTATGTTCAAGTCCTGGGACAAAGATACCTCAAATTTAAACCTTTAAGGTTATAAAGTCCTTTCTCTCTCTCTCTCTCTCTCTCTCTCTCTCTCTCTTTCTCTTTTTTTTGTTTTTTTGCTTTTATTTTTTTGTTTTATATGTATGTTTAATTCCTCATTCTTTATTCCTTGTATCAGTAGGTTAAACAGGTAGCGTTTCCCCAAGTACTGATTTAGACATGTTAAAAAGCACCAGTAAGTTTCAGAGAAACATTCAGTAAGCTCTTTAAATGCAATTTTAATCCTTATTGTAAGCTAAGCAGAATACTAATTTAATGCAGTAAGTGAACTACACCCAAAGCCTGCATATCCTGAACTATGAAAATGGTTTGCACAGTCACACATGGGTTTAATCAACTATACATTCTCACAATGAAAGGACTTAAATTTACGTCAATAGAACACAACCAGAAATAGCTGTCCTGGCATCAGCTTTATAAGCTTTGCCATTCCTACTGCTGAAGGCATTTGCTTGTGGAAGCTTTACAGTCAATAAGGAAGACAAGGTTTGTTAATTAGCAAATATTAGTTTCTTTTTTTAAAAAAGTGTTGTTTAGAAAAGAATATTAAAACAAATGATCTATTAAGACAAACATTCTGACAAAAATTTAATTTTTTAGAAAAAAACACAAACTAGTTCATTATCTTTAATAATTTCTCCCACCACTGACATCTAAAATCTGGAGATACATAAAGCATAAGCCTCACCATTCATAAAATCAAAAGGACGTTTAGATTGCATATTATGAAGCAATGGTATACAGCTAGGAACACACACGTCTACCTGAAGAATACATACTACTTCCCCCCTTTCGGATGCATCTGCATGGTTTGTAATACTTTAAGTTAAGAGTCATTAAATGCCAGTTATTCAAATATGGTCAGATTAAGACAGGCGATGAGAGGCTCAAGTTAAAGACTTCTTTCATCGAATGCCTAGCTATCATGATATTACTGCAGATAACAACAATGTATAGTTTCCACAGAAAAGACCAAAATCTTGGGAATTACAAATGGTGTCAAGATCCATAGTTGGTTTCGTCAAAAGCTTTTCTAGCCTGTTTCAACTCTTCATTAATAGTAAGTTTTTTTTAACTCTAGCAAACTTCTTAATATCCCATTTCTTCAGCATGTCAGTTAAGAATAGCAACAGGAGCAAGAGGGGCCACCAGACAAAACTGCTCCTCAGAATATCTAGTGGCTTCTATGAGCCACCTGTCACTGATACAGTAGAGTCAACAGAGTTTTGACATGATTTGTTTAACTCTTAGAAATACCCCAAACCATAGACCTTATCAGTGTTACAACTTTAAAGGAAAAGAAATGAAACAAACTCAGAAAATATACATCTCTATTGTCTGGTGTTCTGTAGGAGGAGTGAGTAAGCATGTTCTTACTAGCTGCCTGCAATGGCCCATACATGTATATCAGGCGCTTCTGCATTTACTAATCCAGGAACCTGCCTGACACCTGGAGTCAAGCAAGGGCAGAGCCTGTGACTGAGGCAGCCAATCAGCTGGTGCCAGCTGTGTGAGAAGAGCACTTAAGGTCCGAGAGGGGACATGGGTGGAGGATATAAAGGCATTCCTCGCTATTACAAAAAATTAGTCTGTTTCTGCTTTTCACCTGGCTTCTGGGATCCCCTTACTCCAAGGACTGTCTGGATTTTGGAGTGGGTGGTGAGGGCTAGGGCAACACATGAAACCTTGCTTTCATCATTAACAAATGAAAAAACTGTATATTTTTACCAAACAATTATCTTTAATAAATTTATTCATGATTTATGAAAAAAAAAAGTGTTTGTGGCATTGTAAACTTAACAAAGAGTGTGAAGAAGGTAACAGGAAATTGACCCTGATTGCTGTCCCATGCATGGTGTAGGAAACAGAATGACAGGGCTGTTAAAAATCATAGCATGGCAGTTAGAGCTCCCTTGTCTTTCAGTATCGGTATTATACACTCAGAAAACGCAGTGTTAGGAAGTTTGGTGGAGCTGAGGAGCCTGTGTTTGTTGTTGTTGTTACTGTTGCTGCTGTTGTTTGGAGGTTTAGACCCAGGGCCTCATGCACATTAAACACATACTCAATAACCAACCTGTACCACACATCAAGATTCTATATCTAAACGAATATTTTAGGTGACTTCATAGCATGTCTTTTGAAGATCACTTTCTGGGAAATCCCCAGCACCAAGGAGCAAGGGGACACATATCTTGAAACTCAGCAGTGTTCTTGACTCAGTGTTTCCAGATTGTCTAGAGCAGCTTTTAAAACAGGAGCTTTCCTGCCCACCCCCAATACCTGATTATGTTCTCTTCCTGTTGCCCTTTCCACCCAGGTCCCTCCCTACCCCCTCCAGTGATTGCTTTCTTCTCCCTCCCAAGTGGGATTGAGGCATCCTCACTTAGGCTCTTCAGCTTGTTAGCTTTCTTGAGTTCTGTGGATTATATCCTGGGAATTCTTTACTTTTTTTTTTTTTTGGCTAATATCGACTTATTAGTGAGTACATACCATGCATATTCTTTTAAGTCTGAATTACCTCACTCAGGATATTTTCTACTTTCATCCATTTGCCTGCAAAACTCATGATGTCCTTGTTCTTAATGTTTGTATAGTATTCTATTGTGTAAATGAAGCACATTTTCTGTATCCATTCTTCTGTTGTGGGACACCTGGGTTGTTTCCAGCTTCTGGCTATCACAAATACGGCCACTATGAACATAGTGAAACACGTGCCCCTGTGGTATGGTGAGGTAGTTTTTGGGTATATGCCCAAGAGTAGTATAGCTGGTTCTTCAGGTAGATCTATTTCCAATTTTCTGAAGAACCTCCAGATTGATTTCCAGAGTGATTTTACCAGTTTGCAATCCCATCAGCAATGGAGAAGTGTTCCTTAGGGGGGATAAAAGGACTGAATCCCTGAGGGCCAGCAGAATGAATCGGAACAGGTGACCTCAGAAGGTGGGGGGACCCTTTAGATTGTACCAGAAACCTGGGAGGTGAGAGAATCTCCAGATTCAAAAGGAGGGACTTTAGATAAAATGTCCTACAATGGGGAGAGGGAACTTGTAGAATTCACCTCCAGTAAAAAGACAGGGCATCAAGTGGAGGGATGGGGTTGCCATCCCACAGTCAAAAACTCTGACCTAGAATTGTTCCTGTCTGAAAGAACTGCAGGAACAAAAATGGAAAAGAGCCTAAGGAAAAGGAGGTTCAATGACAGGTCCAATCTGGGATCCGTCTCAGGGAGAGGTCTCAAGGCTTGACACTATTATTGATGCTATGGTGTGCTTACAAACAGGGACCTATCATGACTGCCCATCAAGCAGCTGATAGAATCAGATACAGATATTTACACCCAACCAATGGACAGAAGCTGATATGAGGCTCCCAACACATATACAGCAGAAGATGGCTGGGTTTGGACTCATTCAGAGAAGATGTACCTAACCCTCAAGAGACTTGGGGCCCCAAGGAGTGGGGAAGTCTGATGGGGTTGGGGTAAGCAGGGGCATCCTCTTGGAGAAAGAGGGCACGGGCAAGATGTGTGAGATGTGGAACAGTTGGAGAGTAGATGAGAGGGGGATAAAGTCTGGACTGTAAAATAAAGATTAAAGAATAAATAATAATAAAAAACAAAACAAAACCCAGAAGTTTTCCTTTGGATTGGATTATAGACACATCTCTTTGTGTAGGTACATAGGAGTACAAATGGCTATGGAGGCCAGAGGAGGGAGAGTGATACCCTCATGTTGAATTATACACAGTTAGGAATCACTCAATCTGTACTGGCAAGCAAACTTGAGTCCTCTGTTAGAGCAGTACATGTTCTTTAAAACAAAACAAACAAACAAACAAAAACTCAACTTATCTCTATGTGTTTTGCTTGTATTAATGTCTATGTACCATGTGTGTGTGTGCCTGGTGACCACATGGGAGTCAAATCCCCTAGAACTAGAGTTACAGTTATATGGCATCTTGTGGATTCTGGGAATCAAACCCAGATCCTGTGGAAGAGCAGTTGGTGCTCCCAACCATCATTTCAGCCCTGAGCAACTTTTGTTTTAGGATTTACATTTAAAATTATTTTTAAACCAAGTCTTTAACTAAGTGGTCTATCAAACTTGGTGCTTCTCAGATTTCTCACTTGATAAAGACTAGACCCAATCTGAAGGAAACTGGTGACTGTAAAGGTTGTTAGTCTGTACACAGTGTTTCTCCCATCTTTCCCAACAGCATCCGGGCTCTGCCAGTGGCTTTGTTTGCTCTGACTTTTCATATTCATTCCTACCACACCCTTGAGTCTCCTCTTCTGTTAGTCCCCACTGAGAGTTATTGGCAGATGCTAGCCATTCCCTTAGATTTCTTTTCCACAACTACATAGATATCATTCACATCGTTATACCCAACCTGTAGAAGAGACAAGACGGAGATACCTAAAGTGAGGGAGATGTTAGGCAGGATTCTCAGTCAGAATGCTCAGGCAGGTAACCATCTACAGACCTCATTTCTCAGACTGGTGATGTATAAAGCAAAGCATACGCTTCCTCAGTTCCAGGGGCTGAGGGCCTTAAAATCAAGGCTTTGACATCTGGTGACAGTTTTCTCTCTGTCATAACACAGAGGCAGGCATCTGAAGGGGTAGACAGCATGAGGAAGGGACGGAGTTTCTGCAGCTTCTTTTGTAATCAGCCTCAATTCGTTAATGGAAGGGGGCCTGGATGATGTACACAATTCTGACTATACCCTGTCTTCCAACATTGGGATGCTGGACACTAACAACTGACACATGCTTCCTGGGAGATGCATAACACATGACAACACTCTGTGGTCTTTCTCTCTCATAAGTAAATTCAAGTTACTCTCTCAGGAGAGGATCAATAATTCCAGTTCTGAGAAGCATCTGATATGATCAAATCCAAAGCCATTGCTTTCTATATGGAAAACAGGCATACAGGCTGGTCAAAGCCTCTCTCCAATTCACTTTCATTTTAAATGCTACTATTTTTTTTCTTTTTTTACTTTACATTTTTTAATTTTTCATTTTTTTATTTGGATATTTTATTTACATTTCAGATGTTATCCCCTTTCCCCATCTCCCCCAACTAGACGCTCCCTCTCCCATCCCCCCTCCTCCTGCTTCAATAAGGATGTGCCCACACCAACCCACCCACTCCCAACTCTCCACCCTCAAATTCCCCAACACTGGGGCATCCAGCCTTCACAGGACCAAGGCCCTCCTCTCCCACTGATACCTGACAAGGCCATCCTCCACTACATATACAGCTAGAGCCATGGGTCCCTCCATGGGTGTTCCCAGGCTGGCTGTTGAGACCCTGGGAGCTCTGGATGGCTAGTATTGTAACTCTCCCCATGGGGCCAAAAGCCCTTCAACTCCTTTAGTTTACTAACTCATCCATTGGGGACCCTGTGGTCAGTTTAATATTTATCTGCAAGCATCTGCCTCTGTATATGTCAGGCTCTGGCAAAGACTCTCAGGAGACAGATATATCAAGCTCTTGTTAGCATGCACTTTCTGGCATCCACAACAGTGTTTGCATTTGGCGATTGCTCATGGGATGGATACCCAGGTGGGGCAGTCTCTGTACAGTCCCTCCTTCAGTCTCTGCTCCACATTTTGTCTCCATACTTGCTCCCATGAGTATTTTGTTACTCCTTCTAAGAAGGACTGAAGCATCCACACTTTGGTCTTTCTTCTTCTTAAGCTTTATGTGGTTTGTAAGTTGTATCTTGGGTATTGTGAGCTTTTGGGCTAATATTCACTTATCAGTGAGTATATACCATGTGTGTTCTTTTGTGTTTGGGTTTCCTCACTCAGGATGATATTTTCTAGTTCTATACATTTGCCTAAGGATCTCACAAATTCATTGTTTTTTAATAGCTGAGTAATACTCCATTGTGTAAATGTACCACATTTTCTGTATCCATTCTTCTGTTGAAGGACATTTAGATTCTTTCCAGCTTCTGGCTATTATAAATAAGGCTGCTATGAACATAGTGGAGCATATGTCCTTGCTGAGAGTTAGGCATATCCTATCTCTGACTCATTCTGTCATATATGTATATATATATAAAATGTATAAAATATAAATTTCAGGTATCAGAAACTTACTAATTGTGAATTATAATTTGATACACTTCTTAAGTTTAATTTCTTTTTGTGGTGCCATGGATTGAAACTAAGGCATCATGCAGTCTTTGCAAGTGTTCAGCCACTCAGATACATGCTCAGCCTCAATGCTTATTCTGTTATAACCCCCTTCCCCACAGAGAGGGCAGGGAGGGGACAGAGAGAGAAGAGAGAGAGGAGGATGATCTTGATTTTAAGGCATCTTGGTCTATGAAAATTTTTTAGACATAAAAATTAAACTACATTAAACTACACAGTGAGTTTATGTCTCCAAAAGCAAACAAGCAAGCCAAAAAGAACAAGGTATGATAGTACCTACTCAAAGAGTCTACTGTGGAAGCTGACTGAATAACTTACAAATAATGGGGTATGGCACATATCAGAAGTTCAAAAATGAAAGTTAACTATTAATTTTTACTGACGATTATCAGGGAGCTGATGTGAACACCTGGCTAGTACTACTGATAGTGTACATGACCTCCTAAGCCACAATTTCTGCCTGCCTATTTATAAATAACAACTTTAATATATGGAATTTACTACCTGCACTTCCTGAGGTAATACCACTTGATCAGTGGAAGAAAACTACACAAACTTTTCTTATTATCACTTTCCACGAGTAGATTTCACAGCTATAGAGGTGACGTCATCTGGGACATTAGATTTTAAGCATGTGATGACTCTGCCTGTGACCTGAGACTCAACCTACTGAGACATTCACTTGGCTACCATCTTGTTATGTCTTAGACTTAACAATGTCCTCTTCATCCTGCTGATATTACAATTTTCTCAGCTTACTGTCACTAGGGAACTTCAATGGCCAAGTGAATGAGGTTTCTGGTAGAATGGCTCCATAATCTGTAATCACTATGGTAGCAGTGGAGATTTTTTTTGGGCTGATTGTTGCTTCCTCAGACAGATAAGATTGTGTATAGTTCCCTCTCCATCTTTTTTGGGGGATATACATTAATAGGAAAGAGTAAGAAAAAAATTAAACTATGTCTTTATTGCCTTGGCTTATAATGGGGACCATATGATATAGCCAAGTAGTCTGCTTCCTTATTAAATCGTGACTACATCTGCATTCCTCTTCTCATAAAGTGTTAGCATAAATCTCTTACTAACTGTGCTATGAATATATCAACTGTATCAGAGCTTTAGTGCTAGGATGAGCTTTTCGTTTTCTAAGATGATAGAAGAAAAAAATCACCATGTTTAAATGTCATCAATAGACTTCATACTAGGAAATCTTGTCTGTTTGATAAACTTAAATCTGCAACAATGTAACAGCTGTGTGATTCTGGTGTTTGTGTCTGGCTGTTATTCTGTTGGCTGGCTTTGCTTATACTACAATGACTAGCTTGGGGATTATGTAGTTGATGTTTAACACACTGGACGAGGATTATTACTAACCTTCATCTGTCAGAACTTGTCAGTATTTTGCTTCTCTGTTGATCCTCTATAGTTCCTCCCAGTCGGTTATTAACTGGGGAGTCAGCTTCAGAGAAAGAAGAGAGGAGGTTGAGCAGTTAAAGCAAAAAGTCTGAAAGGGAATAAGACCAGAATCTACCGATTTCTTATTTACTCTGATGACTACATCTTCTCCAGATTTCCATTCCTGCAGGGATCTCTCTGAATTTCCCTTCCAGCATCTGTTTTAACATGACAGTGGGGAAGTTGAAGCACAGGAGTTGCTCAGATTTTCTGGGGATGTAATTGGATGTTTTCTGGCCCCATTGAGTCTGGAAAGCTACGTTCCTCTGTCTTTTTGTCTCCTGCTCCGATTTATGCTGTCTGAGTGGATTTTTATTTGTCCTTTGGTGTCATCCTAAACTCTCTCTGGGACAAGGCAAAAGATGTTTTTTCAAAGCTTATGGGGCCACAGTGTTTTGGTTAATCTCCTGGCTTGTCTATACTTAAATTCAGGCTCAGTTCTTATATTTCGAGGCCAGTTTTATTTATGTGGCCACATGTTACTACTGTCCTGAACATTTATATCCCTAGAAGAGGGATTTATGGTTTTATAAATGTTCTTCACAATTTGTTTTATAGAAACAAAAGCTTGTTTCCTCAAGATTATTTCTTCTTGGAAGTATACAGTTCTAAAAGAAAAAATCCTCTTTAAAAATATAGTTTCTTCAATTTCATCTATCTGGGCACAAAGTTCACCTTACTGATTATGGGAAAGTCTTGAAAACCTATCTGAGGATAAAACATTTTCCAGATGATCAACTGTATTGGAAAATTAACTTCTTATCAAGGAGAAGCTAAATTGCCTCACATGGCTAACTAGGGTCTAAGGTACTACTTGGGCTCCATATCTGTAGGATAGAAAGATTTGAGATTACATTCCTCCTCCACCCTTCAGATGTCTGAAAACTTAGTGGCCTGAATTAATTCATCTTGATAAATCACTTTCAAACAAAAATCCTCACTTAAAAATTTCTTTTAAAGGCAGGGTCTCACTACATAACTCTGGCTGGCCTGGAACTTGCTGCGTACATAACGTTGGCCATGGATTCACAGAAATCTGCCTGCCTCTGTGTCCTAGGTACCAGCATTAAATATGTGTGATAATATGCCTGACCTAGGTGAAATGTTCTTTATAAGATTAAGTGAAAGACTCCTTGACGGACAATATATTAATCTTTTAAACAAAGACAAGACTATGCTGAATGCAAGATTCAAGATCTTTCATTTGGAGAGAAGACTGTAAAATTATCTTTTATTTGCCGGATGTAATTTTGCTCTTGGAAGCTTACTGCTGAGTAAATCTATCCTTTCTAGTACTTTCTGAACTCTGGCTGGCTGGTTTAATGTAGGTAAAAAAAATATGGCTGGGGAACCGCAGGGTCTCTCACGCCATGCTGTGTGTAGTTAGCTGAGAATGCCCTGGGTTTTTCCAGCTGGAAGTTAGGACTGGCTGCTCACTAAAGGCCTCTGTTGTGGCTCATGGCTCCACACAGTGAGGCCCCAACACATGAGGAAGTCCTTGGGTAAGCTGTTCTGGCTCAAATGCCTCTCCAAGCTGACTGTTTCAACCAGGCGTCTCTCAGCTTCTCATTGAATTGCTCTGCTTGGCCTTAAACTAACTCTGGCAATTTGTTCTGATTTTCTGGCTCCTTCTTATTCTCTGGCTTCAACTGCCTCTGCTGACCTGCACAGAATTGCATGGAATCAATCCACTGTACTGCACTCACTGCACTGACTTTCAACTGACTGACTCTCTCCCTGTCCTGTTCTTAAACAACCTCTTTTCCCCTTGCTGAGAGTTAGGCATATCCTATCTCTGACTCATTCTGTCAACCCTTCAGCTGATTTATCAATTTGTCTGCCCTTCTATTAGATGTCACATTCAAACATGACTGTTTTCTTCTACAAACTAATTTTACCTTAAAGATGTGTACTAAGGGTATGTCCATATTTCAGCCAGAGAGATTAAAGGTGTGTTGTGTGTCTGCATTCCAACTGGATCACAAAGACCTAGGTCTTTGGGTGTGACCCCTTGCCATAGCAGCCATGTTATTGGATTGAAATTCTTCTATAGAAGATCTGTATTAGAAGTAATTTTCTTAACAGAAAGACAAAGGTTTATATGCCACATTGTATATTACTTTTTCCTCCACATATTTCTTTTCTTTTTCCCTTTCTCCCTTTCTCTCTTTTCGATCAAATTGGATTCATTTCTCAAGGGAACTTATGTGGGGAATCTGAAGTAGAGTCTTTCCAAGTCTTCAGCTCTTGATTTGGATATAGAAGGATTCTAGAGGAAGCTGAAATGTAGAGGAAATGCCTTGTATAGGTAGAAACATGAAGGGAGTTGGCTTTTCTGGATTTGAGTGATTCTTTTTGTCTTATGAGAGGCAGAATAAGAGACTGTGAGCTATATGCTCTGTGTATCCTGGCCAGCAGAGCCCAGGTGGGTGTCTAAGGAGGACTGTTAAGGTAAAATGTTGTGGTGGGGGGCAATCAGCAGCAAAGGCAGTATTAGTCCAAGAAGACATATAATAGGACAGTCGACATTCATGAACTCACATGGTTCTCTGTGACCCTTCTCTGAAGGGTCTCTGTAATGGGCTGATAACCTTTCTCCTGGGACTCCTGACATGGGTCCAGGGGAGAATGGACTGGGGTTTTCCATATAGCAGTGTTTTGTTTTGTTTTGTTTTTGGCTCAAAACAGACTGTGCTGTTATTGGAAAAAAAGCTTGTGTAGAATTTCTTGCAAACTTTAGTTCACAGAATAAGGCTCATACTCAATAGGCAGAAGATCACACATGCAAGAATATTTAAGCAGCAAAAATGGTCTTGATCATTTTGTTCCCATTAAAGAAAGGCTTTTATTAGGGGTAAGGAAATATATGCAGTAAGGCACACGGAAAAAACAAAAGCCCCATGGCAAAGCAGAGGGAGATTTGGGACACCAGAGCTCAGCTTCTTCTTAAGGCCTGGTTTTTAAAAGTCCTTATGTTCTGGATCTTTGCCATCTGCTAGGTTTCATTATGATCTCTTACACCAACCCTCCTCTGAGGCACACTAACTACTGCCTTTTCTACGAGGCCCCTTTGCCAGCTTGAAAGCAATTAGACTCTGTATGTATCTCAAATAGTAATCTTTTTTGTTTTTTGACACAAAGAAAATTGTTCCTTTCTTAAGTTGCTTTAAGCTCACAATCACAAGAAAAGAAGCTACCAGAAATGTGTATTCACCCCAGGCATGGCACTGATAACGGGCCAACAGAACAATTCTCCTCAAATGCAGCTTAGTGAGCCAGTGAATGGACTTTGGTTCCTTCCAAGAGCGTGGCTGACTCAGTGTCTGTACCACAACAGAGCCCATCACTTCTTGGTAAAGACTCAAAAGCCCCATCTTTGGAGCTTGCTGTATACCATGCAGAGAGTTCCACCAAAGAGCTTCTTTACCTGGTAATTGTTTATTTTTATATTATTTTACTAGTATTTTTTGAGACAAGGTTTTATGTAGTACAGACTGGCCACGGGTTTTATATGTAGCCAAGGGTAACTTTGAACCAAGGATGACCTTGAACTTTTGACCCTCCTGTTTCCATCTGAGTGCTAGATTATATTATATGCCCCTCCACACCCTATTTCCTTATAAGTCTGTACCTTGGACTTTGTGTGTCTCATTTCCTTCTTAAGTTTAAGATACTTTCTCTTCTCTCTAGGAGGAAACACATCACTTCAGAACCTGCTATATAACAATAGGAAGTGATATTTTATAGTGTACCATTTATTGAAGTATTCTCTGAAATCATTACCTGCCTTTGATACTTAATTGTATGGTGCAAAGGAGTGATATTCTACTATTCTGTTTCATTCTGTAGCCCAGGCTAGCCTGGAAACGACTGCATAGCACAGGGTGACCTTGAACTTGTGGCTGCAGTCTCCCGAGTGTAAGTTGATAGGCATAATCAGTCACACCTGGTTTACCATGTATATTTGCATTTATCATACATATAGGTAAATGAATATAAATTTATGTTTGCATAGTATATTATTATCTTCT
This sequence comes from Rhabdomys pumilio, assembly GCA_030674055.1. Lineage (NCBI taxonomy): Eukaryota > Metazoa > Chordata > Mammalia > Rodentia > Muridae > Rhabdomys > Rhabdomys pumilio. The sequence continues at coordinate 140,405,130 of JANHMN010000004.1, read as the reverse complement.
ACTCCCATAAAGAAAGAGCCTTGGTTTCTCAGTGTGGGAAAAGGTGTTTACAAAGAACATGATTTCAAATGTGATCATTGCTACTGCTCTGCTCAAAAGAAATCCTTGTTTTACCATGGCTACTGTTTTGCTAAGTTAACATGATGTGCCTGTCAAATTGCCTTCTAAATAATGATATTTATGCACATAGATCAGTGCTGCTTTCAGCTTTGGTCAGAGAAACTTGATTTGGAGTAGGCAGCAGTATCCAGATATTCATAGTTGGTGAGAGGGCTGAGATGAAAAGACCGCTGAATGCCTAAAGGAGACATTTTATGATTCCTTCTCCACCCAAGGCTCAGAAAACATGCTGGATGAAGGGTAAGAAAGAATATACAAGTTGAGGATGGAGTATTGTGTAGAGGCACATTACGTTCTGGAGATACCACTGGACCTGATCTTACATAATCTGTGATTGCCTGCATGAGATCAGGCCTGTAAAGATCCTGTCATGGAGGTAGAACACTCATGATGAGTATTTATAGGGAGTTAATGGTAGCTATGGGGAGGTCCTCCTTCCTGAAGGATCTGTTTCCAGTTAATGGTTGCTGGGTAAGATAGAGGCATTTCCTTGCATGTAAATAAACCTCCAACCAACCTCCTGTATATAACCTTCTTAAAACTCCCAGAACACCCACAAACAAACAAACAAACAAACAAACAAACAAACAAACCAGAAAACCACAAAGGCATACAAGCAAAACCAGACTAATTGAAAAAAACCAGTGGGAGAGGGACAAAGACCATGATCAAAATAAGGAAATGAACAGTGAAACCCATTATTACATATAATAATATACATTTAATATATGTTTAAGAAAGAACTTTAAAACTATTGTTTTTAATTTTCATCTCTTACTGTATTCTATTCTTTGCTTCTTCTGATTGTCTTCCTCATTTTTCAGCTTAAGAAACCGATAGTTCCTGATATTGAGGACTTTTCACTTGAAATCTGAATTTGGGTGTCACTGTGAGTTGGAGGAAGCCCACTGAGGCCTTGCTCCCATTATTGAGGCAAGTTCTGTTTCTGTGATATGGGAGTCAGTCCAGGGTCTCTACCCTGCCTCTGCTAGTATCTAGGGAGAACAGCCTTTTGTTACTGTGGGTCGGGTTGGAGATCTGCTCTCCAATTGGACCCCTTTTGATATTCTCCTGATGCTGCCCCTTATTACTCCCAACGTTTTTCCAGCACGGATGCCACAGGCCTATAGCACTTACTGCCGAACACGATGGAAGTCCTGACTCTCAGAGGGCCTTTGTGGACTAGCACGCAGACTATACTGCCTGATTGTGAGCTGCCAGCATGGTTTCACTGATAGAGGCTTGGGAGGCTTTGAGAGCCAGTGACAGTTCTCAGCTGGAGTTGTCTTTAGTGTCGCCCCAAGAAGGGAGTGGAATGATTACTTCCTCACGGCCTGGTATGGGGTCTGTCTTCTCTTGGCCTTTGCTTTGTGGGCAGGGCAGCTGGACATACTCTCTGTAGTCTGTGGGGTTTTCATGGAGAAAAATGATTAATAACATATTTTTTCCTTCAAATGTTTCCTTTTTTTTCTTTGACTGTCCCTTTCCTATTTTGAGAGAGCAGATGTTTCTTGGACACATTTTATTGTTAGACCATTGACATTTCTGGGTTATCAACTTCTTTGGTATTTAGCCTGGACATGCGAGGTAAAAACAACGTATTTTCTGTCATTCTTCAAGTCTTGAAGCCTCTTTCCCCGCTGCCTTCTTCCAGGCGTCACACCCTCTGTGAGTTTTAGCTCAGTTGGCGGGAAGAATAAGGACGAGTACGGCTTTTGCTCTCTTGGAAGCAGCATTAATCATCTTTGATTTACAGTTATTGTTATTACATATGCTTCCAATGTCAAACGCTAAACAAATACTGTTGTTATGCATATACTACATGTATGAAGTAAATGCAAAATGCCTAGAATGAAAAGAGTATTTACATCTGGCTATCTCCTGTTTTTACTACCTGTGGATACATACACAAAGTCATAACTTTCCTTATTAGAGAGGTGAGGTTCACAAGTGACTTTAACAAGTGAACAGGGAGTTATTTTTACTTTAAAAAAAATTAAGTGATTCTTGGAAAAGGTGACTCTGCAGAATGTGGCAGGGTGGCATGAGCTTGTCACATCAGGAGGCCCTGTTCTTGCAGCAGGCAGAGTGGATGAGATGGCAGGCGATGTGTTCTGAAGTTTAACTGTAGTGTGAGGCCACCATATCATCTCCTGTACACACACAAATGGTAACCTTCTACCACTCATGTTTACAGTGGAGGACCAAAATACACGGTAGTCAGATTTTTTCACCAAAAGGAAGAATTTGTGTTGGACCAGAATGTAACATTAGTTACTAAAGCCTGACCTCATCAGCGTTGTGCTGACAGTGTTTCCTGGCCTTGTTTTGCGATTTCTTCTTGCTGGAGGGGAGTAAGAGAAGATGAGGTGAAGACAGAATTGATGGTGGGAACCAAAGACCTGCTGTGGCTCAGACCTTCTCTTCCTGTTTGCAACTAGCTTTGTTGTCTTTTCAGGCTTGGTTTACTATAAATTGGCAAATACTAAAAATATATATATAATATATGCATATGCATATACATATACATATATACATTATATATATATAATATATGTATATGTATATGTATATATATATGCATATACATATACATATATTATATATATATTTATTCTATATATTTATCTATTTATCATCTATCTAATCTATATCATTGATATCTATTTATATCTATCATCTATTATCTATTATTTATATCTCTCTATGTGTATAAGTATCTCCAAAGTTTATTCTCAGAATTTTCATATTGTCATGTCTTTATTTTGAAAATTTTTATACACCATGTATTCGGTCAGGCAGTATTCAACACTTAGTGCTTGCTGACTGTAGTATTGTAATTCAGTGATGAAGCAAGACAGAGTTTCACCTAAAGACATCCTTGGTAAGCATGTGCTCCAGTTATGGCACAAGTCATAAGTTCAAAATTCTGGTTCTCCAACTTTAGCATTTGAACTTGAGCATGTTCCCTAACCTCTACAGTCTTGCTTTTAATTTTCTATTTATAAAATACAGACAATGGTTAATCCTATACATAGTATTGTATATGTTAAGTGAAATCCTGTATATGGACTCTAGCCAACAATAACCCTGCAGAGAATATATGGTATACAAATTACCAGAACATATGTTCAGGAAATATAAATATGTATGAAAATTTCTGCAAGCATTAATTATCTTTGATTTATCACCACAATATTGTGGTGATAAATCAAAGATAAAATCAGTGCCAGTGTTGTTGCCAAGTTAAAATTCATAGTAATTATAAGTGTACCAGAGGCTCATAATTAAACAGCTCAGGAGACATTAAGCCTCATGAAACTTACTCTGAGTGATTAAGTTTCAAAACCATTTGAAATTTAATTTGGTGTTGGTTATTCTGTGATAGTATGACTTCATGGAACAGATTCGTAACTCATTAAACTCAACATAGTTTGTAATGTCCTCCTAAGAAGCAGGCCTCTGTACCATTCTTAATTAAGTTCATTACTTGATATAGTAGGAAAAACTTAATTCTTACCACATAATTGACAGTTCTTCATTAAATGTACAGTGGTTTCTTGAAACTAATTCAGGAACACAAGGGAAATAAAATTAGGATATTTCCTGTTCTAGAACTCAGGGTTATAAAAAAAAACAGTCTAGAAAACTTCATAGTCATAAACAGATAGCTAATTCTTCCAGGAACAATACTATAAAATAAGTCTCCAAAATTCTAGAGCCTAGGAGACCCCTTGTGATTTATGTCATTTAGTAGTTTACTTAGAAATTAATTACTGAAATAATACCCATGTGTTACAAACGCAGAACAATACAGCAAACATATCTCTAAAGGCAAGTCTCATTAACTCTCTCTCATATGTATATGTGTATCTGTATATGATGTATATGTATATACATATGTATATAATATAAATATAGTCTATATTATAAACATATATTATAAATATATAAATTTATAATATATAAATTATATATAGATATATGACAGTATATAATCTAAAATATAGAAATACATAAAATATAGAAATTATATGAATATAAATATATACACATATATGCATTGTTAATGTTTTATATATAATTAATGTTAATATATGTAATTACATATGTTATAAATATAAATATATATAGTTAATGTGTGTGTGTGAGTTTAGACATGTTTGCTGATATCATCCAAACCTTGGAGGATAGGTAAGGTGCTACAGGAGGAGTTTTATACAGACAGCCCTGGTCAAGCTCAGTAGGTCACAAGACCAATCAAACAGATATGAATGTGAGAAAGAACCCTGTAGCGGATGACTTCAGGGGTATGAGGGAGATAGTAGAAAAAGGAGTTAGAGAATGAGAGTAACCACATTCAATGTATCTGCTCTTATGTTGAGGTCCATCCATTTAGAGATGAGTTTTGTGCAGAGTGATAGGTATGTTTCTATTTTAATTATTTTACATGCAGCAGCTATCTAGTTTGATCAGCACCATTTGTTGAAGATGCTATTTTTCCTTCACTGTATATATTTGGCTTCTTTGTCAAAAAACAAGTGACTGTACACACACACGTGGAGTTGTTTCTGGATCTTCAATGAGATTCCATTGATCAGCATGTCTGCTTTTATGCTGATACCTGTTAGTTTTATTACTATAGCTTTGTAGGACAATTTGAGGTTGAGGATGGTGATACCTTCAACAGTCCTTACATTGTTCAGGATTTTTTTTTTTTACATATCCTGTTGTATGTGTATGTATTCCCATATGAAGCTGAAAACTATCTTTTCCATTTTTGTAAAGAATTATGTCAGAATTTTGATAGCAATTACATTGAATTTGTAGATTTATTTTCAGTAGGATGGCCATTCTCACCATATCAATACTACAGATTAATTAATCCTACAAACTGTTGGATCTCTAGGATTAATATAGTGAAAATGCCCATCCAACCAAACTGATCCAAGGCATTCACTGAGTTTCTGATGTATGAAGAAGAACATAGTTTCTTATTTTAAGCCAGAATCACACTTGGCCTTGTCTAGTGCCTTGAGGACCAGTGACTTTGTCTCCAGTACTCAACTCTTTTCACCCTGAGGCTATTGTTATCAATCCCAAGGCTACTGTATGCTCAGTCTGTTATGTACTTCTAATAATCAGTATCCCCTCTGTGCAATATTGCTTGATTAGCTTCCTGCTGACTTCTCTCCATTGTATGATAGCTTTCTGCTGACTCTGTTCCATCTCTCACTATATACTGTACACATAACGCTGTGCTTCATAATAGACTTGCTTGGCATAAGACAGAGCTTGTGTAGGACACCCTGATAGCAACTTTTCTATCTTCTTTCTTTATTTTTGATCCTCTGCTCTTTCCTCTCAGGAATCTTTCACTGTAAAATGACCTGCTGGTCCATGTCAATGAGAATGAGGAATTGTTCTTTCTTCTGGTATCTTCTTCAATTTCTTTCTTCAATGTCATGAAGTTTCTTTTATTATATGTCTTTTACTTGCTTTATTAGAGTTGTCCCATGATAATTTTTTTGAGGCTACTATGAAAAGCACTGTCTCTAATTTCTTTCTTAGTAGGTATGCTGGGTATTTTTCATTGTCATCTTGACTATACTCAGAATTAACTAAAACCCAAGTGGCTGGGTATACCTGTTATGGATTTTCATCTTAATTAAATAATTCAAAGTGGGAAGACCAACTTTTTAATCTAATATTCTGAAGTAGGAAGACAGGCCTTTAAACCAGATCTTTTCAGGTAGGTAGACCAACATTTATTCTGGCTACATCTTCTGCTGGCAGCCTAGATAAAGGATGTGGAAGAAGGAAGCTCTCTCTTCGCTTGCTTGTTCTTCCTCTCACTTGCAAGTCCACTTCTTTACTGGCATCAGAGCCTACTTCTTTGGGATTCTGTCGTATACTGAAGATCATCTCAATCATTTAGCCTCAGCAACTGACAAACTTCTAGATTCTTGGCCCTTCCACTGGTAGACAGCCACTTTGGACTGGCTGGAACACTGCCTGTAAGCCCTTCTAATAAATCCCCTTTATATATCTATATCATCTATATGTGTATTATCTAAATCTATTATTCATTTATATATTCTGTTTCTCTAGAGCAGCAGGTGAAGAGGGGAACAGGAGTGGGGACCAGGTGTAAAGAAAGTTACACTTTAGGGGGCTGGGAGAGAGAATGGAAATTTGTGAGGTAGTATCTCTGGGACAAGCTGAAGACTTGAGATGGGGGAATCCTGGGAGTCTATGGGGGTGACTCTTGCTGAGACTCCTAGAAACTGGGATATGGAGACTGAAGTGGCCAGTTATTATATCCAGGCATGGCTTCCTGTGGAGTGAGGGAAACACCAACCCACCCACAAAACCTTCAACTCAAAAATGTCCTGGCTACAAGATATGCAGGAATAAAGATGAGGTAGAAATCGAGAAAATGGCTAACCTATGATGGGCACAACTTGTGACCCATCTCACGGGAGAGAGCAAACCCTTAACACTATTAGTGATACTAAACTTTTTCTGCAGACAGGAACCTATCATAAGTGTCTTCTGAGAGGCTTCATCCAGCAGCTGATGGAAACAAATGCAAAGACCCATAGCTAAACATTAGGCAGAGCATGGATAGTCATATGGAAGAGTGGGGGAAAGATTTCAGGAGCCAGATAGGTCAAGGACACCACAATAAGACCTATAGAGAGTTAACTAACATGAACCCATGAAGATTCACAGAGATTGAACCACCAAAGAGCATGCGTGGACTAGACCTAGGCCCCCTACATATTCGTAGCAGATGTGCAGCTTGATCATCATGTGGGTTCCCTAACAATTGGAGAAGGGGCTGTCTCTGACTCTATTGCTTGCCACTGGATACCTTTTCCCTAGCTTGACCACTTTGTCCTCAGAGAGAGAGGATGTGTTTAGTCCTGCTGGGACTTGACGTGCCAGGAGAAGTCAGTACCCATGGGGGTTTTTCCCCCTCTCTAAGGAAAAGGATAGAGGGTCATGGGGAGTTGTGAGAGTGGGACTTGGAAGAGAGGAGGGAGAGGGGCTGGGATCTAGATATAAAGTGAATAAATAAATTAATTAGTGAAAAAAGGCTACTGAGTTCTGTGTGTTAATTTTGTATTTCACTACTTTCCTGGAAGTGTTTGTTTTCTGAAAGTTGTTGAAGGTTGCTAGTGGAGTCTTTAGTCTCTTCTGTGTAAAATCATATCATCTACAAATGAAGTTTCTTTGACTTCTTTTTCTATTTGAATTTCCTTGATCGCCTTTAGTTTTCTTATTGATCCAGCTAAGACTTCAAATACTATACTGAATAGATGTGAAGAAGGTGAATGTTCTTGCATTTTTCCTGATTTTACTAAAAAAGCTTTGAGTTTCTTTTCATTTATAATAATGTTGGCTATAGGATTGGTATAAATTGCCTTTATTATGTTGGGTTATATCCCTTGTTTCCCTGTTCTTTCTGGGATTTTCCTCATAAAAGGATGTTGGATTTTGATAAAGTCTTTTCTGCAACTAATGAGATGATCATGTTTCTTTTGTCTTTCAGTCTATGCAGTAGATTATGTTTATTGATTTATGTATTTTGAACCGTCTCTGAATCTCTGGCACAAAGCCAATTTGGTCATGGTGAATAATATTTTTGGTGTATTTTGGATTTGGTTTGAAAGTATTTCCTTGAGAATTTTTGCATCTATATTCATAAAGTATATTGGTCTATAATTTTATTTTGTGCTTTTTTCATGTGATTTTGGTATACGTGTAAGAATGTTTGTGTAAAAAGAATTAGAAAATGTTCCAGAAGTTTCTGTTTTAGTGGAGCATAATTTAAGGAGTATTGGATTCGTTCTTTTTTGAAGTGCTAATAGAACTTTGAGCCAAATTCATCTGGCCCTAGGATTTTTTTTTTTGTTTCGTTTATTTGGTTGATTTTTGATTAGGAGATTTTTAATTGTTGATTCTATTTTACCAGAGGTTATGGATCTGTTTAAATTGTTTTTCCATCTATATTTAACTTAAGTAGGATATCAAGAAACCCACCCATTTCTTTCAGGTTTTCTAGTTTTGTTGAGTATAGATATTTAAAACATATCTTTAAGATTCTTTGAATTAACTTGATATCTGAGTTGATGTATTCCTTTTATAACTCTTTCACTGATTTTGTTTTTTTTTTGTTTCAATTTTATTGGTTTATTTTTTTTTCTATTTCTATTTCTTCCTAAATACTCTTTTGGTGCATTATTACTTCTTGTTTTTCTAGAGCTTAGAGAACACAAATGCCAGCCCAGACTACTATACCCAGCAAAACTCTCAATCAATATAGATGGACAAACCAAGATATTCCACAACAAAACCAAATTTTCACAGTATCTTCCCACAAATCCAGTACTTCAAAGGATAATTGACGGAAAACTCCAACACATGGAGGGAAACTACAACCTAGAAAAAGCAAGAAAGTAATCCTCCAACAACCCCAAAAGAAGATAGCTACACACACATAACACCACCTCTAATAACAAAAAATAACAGGAAGCAACAGTCATTTTTCCTTACTATTTCTTAACATTAGTGGACTCAATTTCTCAATTAAAAAAATGTAGACTATTGGACTGGATACATAAACAGGATCCAGACTTTTGCTGCATACAGGAAATGCACTTCAGTGACAAAGACAAACACTACCTCAAAGTAGAAGAATGGAAAACAATTTTCCAAGGAAATGGTCCTAAGAAACAAGCTGGAGTAGCTATTCTAATATCAAATAAAATCAACTTTCAACCAAAAGAAATCAAAAAAGATAAGGAAGGATACTTCATACTTATCAAAGGAAAATCTACCATGATGAAATCTCAATTCTGAATATTTATACTCCAAATGCAAGGGCACCCACATTCATAAAAAAACTTTACTAAAGCTCAAAGCACACATTGATACACAAAATAATAGTGGGGGATTTCAACACCCCACTCTCAGCAATGGGCAGTGTTAGTATTCTGTCTAAACTCCATCTCTACAGTTACCTGGCAACAGCCAGGTATGCTCCTCCCCACAGTTACCTAGCAACAGTCAGGTAGGCCTGGCCCACTATAAAAGGGGCTGCTTGCCACCCTCCTCTCTCTCGTAATCTCTTAATCTCTTACCCTCTCTGTAGAGAGCCGCATTCGCCATTACAAGATGGTGACAGCATTCGCCATTACAAGATGGCGGTGGCATCCGGCTCACGTGGGTAAACAAGTAAATTGCACATGTGCAAGTGGTGAAAGCGCGTCAAGTCACTGCCCAGCCCGGGGTGTCATATGGGGTTTTGAGCAAGCAGCCAATCAGATATGTCCATGCCACCCTAGGGTGTATATAAAGCAGCGCCATCTTGGGTCTCTCTCTCTTCCTCCTTTCGTCGCAATAAACGCTTGCTGCAGAAGGATCCTGGTGCCCCATGCGTTTTTTGCCGGCGAGACGATTGTGCGGGGCACACCTCTCTTTCTCTTACTCTTTTGCCTCTCTATTCCCTCCCCCCCTTCCTCCCTTTCCACATGGTCATGGCCGGCCTCTACTTCTCTACTCCTCTGCTTCTCTGCTTCTCTTCTCTCTTATCCTTCCACCTTTCTCTCCCCACCTTTGCCCTCTCTCCTGAATAAGCCTCCTCCCCCTTGGAACTGTGTGGTCTGAAGTGGTCTGTTCTGAACTGTGGCTGGACTTCTAACAACTAACAGGCAGATCATAGAAACAGAAACTAAGCAGAGACAAAATGAAATTAACAAAAGTTATGAACCAAATGTATTTAACAGATATTGATAGAACATTTCATTCTAAAAGAAAAGAATATACCTTTTTCTCAGCTCCTCATGGTACCTTCTCCAAGATAGACCACATAATTGGTCACAAAACAGGCCTCAACAGATACAAAAAGATTGAAATACTCCCTTGCATCCTATCAGATCACCATGGTCTTCAATAATGACAAAAACAATGGAAAGCCCACATATACATGGAAACTGAACAGCACTCTACTCAAGGATGACTTGGCCAAGGAAGAAATAAAGAAAGAAATTAAAGACTTTTTAGAATTTAATGAAAATGAGGACACATCATACCAAAACTTGTGGGACTCCATGAAAGCAGTGCTAAGAGGAAAACTCATAGCTCTAAGTGCCTACCAAAACAACAACAACAACAAAAACAAAACAAAAAATTAGAGCGAGCATACACTAACAACTTGACAGCATACCTGAAAGCTCAGAACAAAAAGAAGCAAATATACACAAAAGGAATAGACACCAGGAAATAATCAAACTCAGGACTGAAATCAACCAAGTAGAAACAAAAAGAACTATACAAAATACCAACAAAACCAGGAGCTGGTTATTTGAGACAATCAACAAGATAGAGAAACTCTTAGCCAGACTAACCAGAGGGCACAAAGACAGTATCCAAATTAATAAAATCAGAACTGAAAAGGGAGACATAACAACAGAAACTGAGGAAAATAAAAAAAAAAATCAGATCCTACTACAAAAGCCTATACTCAACAAAACTGGAAAATCTGTATGAAATGGACAATTTTCTAGACAGATAGCAGGTACCAAAGTTAAACCAGGAGCAGATAAACCATCAAAACAGTCCCATAACCCCTAAAGAAATAGCAGCAGTCATTAACAGTCTCCCTACTAAAAAAAGTCCAGGACCAGACGGTTTAAGTGCAGAATTCTATCAGACCTTCAAAGACCTAATACCAATTTTCTTCAAACTATTCCGCAAAATAGAAACAGAAGGAACACTATTCTGTTTATTCTTTGAAGCCACTATTATGCTCATATCTAAGCCTCACAAAGACCCAAGACAAAAAGAGAACTTTAGACCAGTCTTCCTTATGAATATCGATGCAAAAATACTCAATAAAATTCTCGAAAACTGAATCCAAGAACACATGAAAACAGTCATTCATCATGATCAAGTAGGCTTTATCTCAGGAATGTAGGGATGGTTCTATATTGGAAATCTATCAACATAATCTACTATATAAGCAAACTCAAAGAAAAAGCCACATGATCATCTCACTAGATGCTGAGAAAGCATTTGACAAAATTCAACATTCCTTCATGGTAAAAGTGTTGGAAAGATCAGAAATTCAAGGCCCATACCTAACTATAGTAAAAGCAATATATAGCAAGCCAGTTGCCAACATCAAACTAAATGGAGAGAAACTGGAAGCAATCCCACTAAAATCAGGGACTAGACAAAGCTGCCCACTCTCACCCTACCTATTCAATACAGTACTTGAAGTTCTAGCCAGAGCAATTAGACAACAAAAGAAAGTCAAAGGGATACAAATAGGAAAGGAAGAAGTCAAAATTTCACTATTTGCAGATCATATGATAGTATACTTAAGTGTCCTTAAAACTTCCACCAGAGATTTCTTTACCTCTTGGATGTATGCTCAGTGCTGCTATTTTTTCTGTTAGACCTTTCTCCATTGTATTGCATATATTTGGGTATGTTGTGTCTTCATTTCCATTCAATTCTAAGCCTTTTATATCTGCTTGATATAAATTACTTGATTTTCTGCTTGATCTATTGAGCTTTTGACTGTCCATACTTTCTATCTTTTTGCTATTTTTGTTGTGCGTTGTTGGTACCCAGCTTTAACACATGGTAGTCAGATAGGATGCACGGTATTACTTTAATTTTGTTACATCTGTTGAGACTTCCTTTGTGGTCTAATGCATGGTCAGTTTTGGAGAATGTTCCATCAGCTGCTGAGTGTTCACTGGTGAATAAACTTACATCATTTGTTGATTAGTGTTGATAGGGAGAATAATGAATTGACAGATATTAAGGAACAAACAAAGAGAAGAAACTTTTGGCTTCATATGTATCTCAGTGATGTGGAAAAATGCTTGTCTAATACCTACTAGCCCCACTAGGTTAAATCCCCAGCACCTCAAAACAAACAAAAAAAAGATATTAAGATGTATGGACACATGCATACATGCAAACAAGCAAAGCTATGAAGAAATAAACACTCAAGTGTTGTATTTGGAATAAGAATGATATAAAAGAGAGACAAGTGATAGGTCTGACTTCTGGTTTCTGGTTGAATTGACTGTGTGTGTTTGGTAGCTCAGTTCCTTTTCAGGGAAGGCAACTAATGGTTCTGAGAAAATGAGAATTCATTTAATTAGAACACATCACAGGAGTAAAAATAACATCACTGTATCAGTTCTGATGTAATCAAAGTTTTGTCACATTAACACACTTTTAAATTAGACTTTTGTAGACTTTAGTGACATCTGTGCTTGGAAAGATCAATGAGTTATAGTAGAATACCTTTTCCAAATAATTGTTTTCTGAATAAGTTAAAAATAATGATGTAATGATTGAAAATGGTTTTTGGTCTCTGCTGTTTAAGGTTCTTACTGAAATGAAATTTACAAGTAAATATTTAGTCATTTGTTTAAACTGTGCCTTTGTGACAGGTAATTTCAACTTGTTCTCTCTGGAAGGAGTGAGATAGCATCTTGGGGTTTATGATTTCTTTTTTTTTCTTTCTTTTTTTTTTTTTTTTTTTGTGAAATAATAGTCATAATGTTTCTTTGGTGCCAAGGTCCTCAGTCCCAGAAATGTGGTTTAAGAATACCATGTATGGGTTGGTTGAATTCTTTTTCTGACTTTTCATACAGGGCAGGTCTATATGGCTTAGTGAGTTTGGCTGTAACTAGAGATAAGCATCCAGTTACTGGCTGGAACTTTGTGTCCTGGAAGGTCTGCGATGAATAGGTAGTGTCGCTTCCAGGCAGACCTTTCAGTATAGCTATGTAAAATGTGGCCATTAAATTGTAAAACAAAACAAGACAAAGCAAAGCAAAACAAAGCAAAACTTTGATTTTTCATTATAAGAGAATTTGCCTATGAGATACATTTTTCTACACATCTAAGAAGTTTAAGGTAGGTGATGGAAATACCCCTTGTGTGAAATATAGATTCCTATGGAGGGGCAGGAACACAACCAGAGGTATAGGTGTGATAACATGAAGAGACCTTGAAATGCTTGAATACATAGTTATAAGTAGTGCTGTAAATGTTACTGTTGTTAAGAATGAACCAAGAATTCAAGGCTATTGCATTTTGACTGGGACTGTACCTGGCTGGAACTCCGTATGTTTTTAGTTACTGGTGGGAATGAGTTAGTCACAGGACAGCTACATCAGGGGAGTGAAAGAGAGACACACAGAGAAATGATACATGACTTTTAAGGTAGTTAAATAATTGTAATCTGAAAAGGGCTCTAGTATTTGCACACATCTCTGATTCTAGTTTTTATTATGAAATAAAAGCTGTCTAAATCTGATAAATTTCCTTTTCATTGATTTGACAAGGTCACTGTAGCAGTTCAAACACTAATGAAGTGTTCCTGTCACCTCCATGTGTTCTGCAGCCATGTTAACCTCCAAGTGTCTTTGCATGTACCATTCTAGTGGCTTACCCTGTAACAAAAACCTGAGCCTTAGCTCCACCACTCATCAGTAGTTGGGCTTGAGATGGCTCCATCTGCCCAGGACCAGGGCACTCAAATTGAATGAACTCTCAGTGAGTGGCCTTTGTGGCCAGCTGGTGTTGACAACAAAATAGGAAAAGAAAAAAGAACAAGAATTTAGAGGGGCCATTTTAGAAGCAAATCTTCACCAGATCTGGAGGTGACAACTCTTTGTTTATACACCATAGCCTAAACACAGTTTGTTGACACCTATGTTCCTGCATTCTCGGGATTCATCACTTCTGGGCAACACATCTGTCTTAGGAAGTGGAAAGCAGCCATCTTTCCCACTCAGACTGTGCGACGAAAGCACATGCAGTACATAGAAAAACTGAAGGTCACACACAAGTTTGATGATGAAATTATTATAAAATCTTCTAAGTTTAAATTTGATTATAACTAAACAATAGCAATATTGGAAAAGTATTATTCATGTTTTTAAGAAATTTTTCAAATTTCGTTTAATGAACACTTGCTATTTTATAATAAAAAAATCAAATTCCTTTAAAAGTCTGCATGGGTTATTTTCCGGTGAAATCAGACTATGTTGCAATAAACATTTTCACTTAGTCTTTTCCATATACAAATGAGGCACAGGTGTTGACTATTTTTAAAGCCTTCAGCTTGACATCCATATGAAAAATGATTTGCTGAAAAATGAACTAACAACAAATAAAAATTTCCCCAAATTAATACCTTGGAACAGCCTGTAAATGTTTCTTTGGTAACTGTTTACAGATCATTGTGTAGATATTTTTATGTTTGAGTTTTAGGTAGCTTGAAAGTGGCAGAGCCTTTAACTTGTGATCCTGGAAGTTTAGCTGAGAGATAACTTTGGTTCAAAGGAAGCATTTATTGGCTTAGCCAGTTCTTAGCTAAAATGCATTCCTTCCCCCTTATATGTAACCCTCCCTCCTACCCCCTACTTTTATGGGAGAAGCATGAGAAGCTAGTGCTCTAACTTCTATGAGAGAGTTTGTCTTGATGAGTGGTGACTGCTTGAAGGTGTGAAGACCCTCCCTGACAGGTGACCTTTACGCTGCAATTACCAAATGCATCTGACATGAAAGTCTTTGCTGAATGCAGTGTGGTATTTTCACAGAGCAGGGTCTGGTCATATATAGGGGCCCAATCCCATTGGATTATAACAGCTCAGCATTTTTATGCCAAGTGAGCCTAATGTGCTGATCTCTTTTAGGGGTGAGGTTTCACCTATATACTTTTTCCCTTGAAGTTTAGTTGTGCTGAGATTTTTTTCCCTACTATAAATACTTCTTTAAACCTATCTCATTCTGTTGATCCCTGATGTGATTAGTGGTGTCTGTGCTCACACAGCCATGGTGGTAGGTTTCACATGCAGGTAGCCAGGCAGCTCTGTTTTGTAGCTTTGGATCTTTACTGCAATGTGACTGCTGATTCCGTCTCGTGTGATGGGGAATATCTTGGTTCTCTGAGGTATAGCACACACATACAGTCTATGGCTTCAGTTTCTGTGGAGAGAAGTAAAGAAGTGAAGAGACTTCTTGAGGATCAGGGCTGACCTCCCATCTGTCCTTTGTATAATCTTCTCCAAATGAAGCACCGAGCTGCAACACTGGTGGGTAGCTGCCAACACTGATTGGATGGAGCTTGCATATTAAATATCAGAAAGCACCAGGGAGTCCTTCAATCTCTTCTGTATCCCCACGATCCTGACTGAGTATGTCCACTTTATTGTTCTCAATTTACCCTTAGATAGGGTTGTCCAAAGAAGAGTGGCAATGGCTCTGAGTAGGCTCCTTAGATAAGCATGTAGAATCACAGCTTCAGTGTAACTTAGTCCTGGATAACACAATAGTCACTCAATGGATGACTAGTTGCTTCACTTCTCAGATAGTTTTATAGTATGGTAGAGAGAAAAGAACTGTCATTTGCCAGTCTCCTATACCTAGAACCTGTTTGCACATGGGGTAAGGTGTAAAGATCCAAGACAAGAGGTTCAGAAGCCTTGTTTGTCTCCCAGGATATAATCTCTTACAGTCATTACATTGCAGAACTACTTTTACTGAACGAGCGCCTTTGTTTAAATGGTCAGTGACTGCCCATGAACTCTACCCACAGGTATTTCATTCTTCCTTCTTGTGTGTCTACTTTGCCTCCCTCCTGTTTCTTGAAGATTTTCCAAACAGAGTAATGAACAAAGTAATGAACGATCCTAAACACAAGATCTGGGAGTGAGGACTAGACAGCCTATTAACCCTTTGACACTTTATATAAGGCTAGATTTTTTTGAAATAGAAACTTCTTCATTGGGATAAAAATTTCTCAGTTTCTTAGCAAGAAATATAGAATGGGAATTATAGGAGAGAGAGAGTACAAAAGGCACTATCAGCCTCTTAGTTCACAGCTCATTATTCAAGATGAGGACTATGATTCCACCTATATATTTGTACAAAAAATGAAGTGGCTCCTGAGGTGATCAGGTAAAACAATGAACAAGTTCCAAGAGAATGATATACACTATGTTTTCCTTTCCTCACATCTAAGAAATAACTAGGCGTAGATCTCAAATATACTTGGATTGTATGGACTGACAGGTGCTTTCTGGAACAGTGAGGTGGAAGCTTTCCAAAGCAAAAGGAACAATTTCCTACAAGTAAGGTTTTTTTTTGTATTTATCTTTGATTTTATCAAATACACTGATTTGACAAAAGACGCAACACTTTGGCTAATTACATAAAAGGAGAGTCACATTAACACTGGATGTGGTAGCACCCGAAGACACATGCTTGAGACAGGGCCCCTCTATTTGCCTTCATGTAGATACAGGCTTAAGCCTTAGCACAGCCTTGTTGACTCAGCTTTGCATTGCACCTCACACAATAATAGTGGGAGATTTCAACACCCCACTCTCATCAATGGACAGATCATGGAAACAGAAAATAAACAGATACACAATGAAATTAACAGAAATTATGAACCAAATGGATTTAGCAGAGATTTACAGAACATTTCATTCAAAAAAAAGAACATTCCTTCTTCTTAGCACCTCATGGTACCTTCTTCAAAATTGACCATATAATCGGTCACAAAACAGGCCTCAACAGATACACGAGAATTGAAATAATCCCATGCATTCTATCTGATCACCACAAACTAAGACTGGTCTTTAATAATGATAAAATCAATGGAAAGCCCACATACATGTGGAAACTGAATAATGCTCTACTCAATGAGGACTTGGCCAAAGAAGAAATAAAGAATTTAAAGACTTTTTAGATAAAAATTTTTTTTAAATAACCAGGAATCAACGAAACCAGGAGCTGGTTATTTAAAAAAAAATCAACAAGATAGATAAACCCTTAGCCAGACTAACCAGAGGGCACAGAGAAAATATCCAAATTAATAAAATCAGAACTGAAAAGGATGACATAATAACAGAAACTGGGGAAATTTAAAAAATCATCAGATCCTGCTACAAAAGCCTATACTCAACAAAACTGGAAACTCTGGATGAAACAGACAATTTTCTAGACAGATACCAGATGCCAAATTAAAGCAGGATCAAATAAACCATTAAAATAGTCCTATAACCCCTAAAGAAACAGCATCAGTTATTAAAAGTCTCCCTACTAAAAAAAGCCCAGGACCAGATGGGTTTAGTGCAGAATTCTATCAGACCTTTCAAGAAGACTTAATATCAATTCTCTTCAAAGTATTCCACAAAATAGAAACAGAAGGAACACTACCCAATTTATTCTTTGAAGCCACAATTATGCTCATACCTAAACCACAAAAAGACTCAACAAACAAAGAGAACTTCAGACCAATCTCCCCTATGAATATTGATGCAAAAATACTCAATAAAATTTTGAACTCATCAAAACAACCATCCACCATGATCAAGTAGGCTTTATCCCAGGAATGCAGGGATGGTTCAATATTTGGAAATCCATCAACGTAATCCACTATATAAACAAACTCAAAGAAAAAAAAACCACATGATCATCTCACTAGATGCTGAGAAAGCATTTGACAAAATTCAACACTCATTCATGGTAAAAGTCTTGGAAAGATCAGGAATTCAAGGTCCATACCTAAACATAGTAAAAGCAATATACAGCAAGCCAGTAGCCAACATCAAACTAAATGGAGAGAAACTTGAAGCGATCCCACTAAAATCAGGGACTAGACAAGGCTGCCCACTCTCTCCCTATCTATTCAATATAGGGTTAGATTTTTTTAAAAACATACTTTAATAGGGGTTCTTAAATGTTTAAACCTCCCTTCTAGCCCACCACTCGCCAGAGGTAGTGGAAAGGAAAGGTTAATAGGGCAAAGGAGGATGTGGACTGGTTTAGAAATAGTTCTTTGGGGGCGATTCTAATCTTTATTGTCACGTATCAGCAGTTCACTTCATTTGAATCAGCAGCAGTAGTAATTTGATCCACTCGCAAACATCATTCCCAAATCACCATCAGCAGTTTGATCCAGCAATCAGTCCAAGTCTGCAGAAGCAGCAAGAAGCCACTGGAATATCATGAGTTCTGTGGTGTGTTTATCTCTACAAAGTCACAACAAATGATGATCAGCAAAGAAGTAAAGGTGAACCAATGACACAGAATTGTCACCAAAGAGCAGCATGAGCAAAGCCCAATGAAGACCAGCAAAGAATGTCAAGACTTGAAGTCCCAGAGTAGAGGGATACCCAGGAAGGCCCCAATTTGCTCAGAGGTGAGGAAGGGGAAGCTGGAAGAAAGATGATGGGAAGGGTGACTGGGATGAGGGCAGTGAGCAGGATGTAAAGTGAATAAGTAAAAGAAATTAAATTAAATTAGAAAAAAAAAAGAGTGGCAAGGTGAACCAATGCCACAGCAGCATTCACTATGTGTTGGTTTATACTTATACCCTTTCCAAATGTCATGTATTCTCTCAAGTGTCTGTTTTAGCAAAGCACCATATGCCCTTCTTCCAGGTAGCCTCCAGAAAAACACAATCTATCTGTTCTCAGCAAAACATCTTCCTATGTGCCTGCTTTAGCAAAATGTCCTCTCATAAGACAGTCTCAAAAAAAAAATCACATGACATAACTCAGTCTCCAAAGAAGCCAAAAATTTCCACTTCAGCTTTATAGTATATAGGAATATTTGGGGTATGCATAGGAATTTTTCTACACCATCAGGCATTTCTTAGCTCTTACAATGTAATGAGATAGTGATGTGGAAATTGAGGCCAAAGCCGCATGATGTAGCCAGAGAAATGGCCCCAGTCAGAGACCTCAGCCTGGGAGAACTTGCTTCTGGAATGGTTGGCACACAAAAGGTGGTCAACCATACTTGCTAATTCCCATCTTCAGTCTCATTCAACAACAAATGCAACTGGCACCTGGGTGAAGTAGGAAATAACTGAGCAACTGCCAATGCAGTTGTTATCCAATATTCAGCTGCTCACTCTAGTTTGAAATGCAATACCTCTCCTCCAAGGACAGAGAGCTCATTAATTGTATCATGGAGATATAATGTCAACTCTACCATTACAAGAGTCAGTAGTTAAATTTCAAAATGGATTAAGGGAATTTTTTTCCTGTGAATTAAATAAACTAAGCTGTTCTTCATATTACTGTACAGTCTCAGGTCTTTATATTCTCTGACAACCTTCTAGTTCAATGACTAAAAATGTTGTCTTTCATGGTCAGTAAAAGCATCTTATCATTCTTCGAATCTCAGAAATTCATAATGTTTCCGCGCTGTTGCTAGTTCTATTGCTTTTTGTCTATTCACATTGGTCCAGGAGACTTACATCTTCTGAAGCTCTTGAGTTCATGAATTCCCTTACAATTGTAAGGGAAGTGGTTTTTCTAACTATCTGGGCTTACAGCTTCACAAACATGCAGTAAACAATCCATATTTTATTAAATCATAAGAAGAAGTGAAGTTGGAAAATGTATAGTAAAGAATCCTGTAAAATGCTTGTCCTCAAAGGAAGCAGTTTTCAGGAGAAGATTTGATCAGATAAAGTGCATTAGAAAACTTGGTAAATTTTAATAAATGAGATGGGATGGAAAGAAAATGCCCACTCAGCAAACAAAACATCCAAGAGATGTTCCTCTAATCCTTTGTTCTGAAGTCTGATGGAACATTTACCCTTTGGCCTCACAGAACCTCAGATAGTCAGGGCTCTGGATATGACACATCCAGGTCAAGTGAACTTCAGACACTCTGGTATGCTTTACTCAAGATGCCAATGGCAAGTATGAAAAGTAGGAGACCAAAGGGATGGAAGAGGCCAAAGCATAATCACAGGGCAATGCCTTCTATTCTAATTTCATTTCAAAACAATGAGTACATAATTATGCAACTATTAAAGAAAACAAGCTGTTTACAAAACCCCCTGAAGAAGTGTCTTTAAGCAAGATGACTATGCAAAACCACAAACAAATGACAGTGCTCCCTTTATTTCTGACTGTGGGCATATTTTGTTTATTGAGCATGGAAAAAGTCAGAGCAGGTTTCCTAGCTGGAATTCCTGAATTGTCACTAGCATCAGGAAGGGGTGTGTGTGTGTGTGTGTGTGTGTGTGTGTGTGTGTGTGTGTGTATGGGGGGATTAATTAGCATCTAGAGTGAATATGTTCATCAGTAAATGTGTGCATCCAGGCATGGGGTACCACCTTTAATCCCAGCACTCAGAAAGCATATGTGAGTTTCTGTGAGTTTCTTAGAGGCCAACCTGGTCAATATAGAATTCCAAGACAGCGAGTACTATACAGAAAGACACTATCGCAAAAATATTTTGGACAGAAATGTAAACAAGAAAGAAAACTGATTTACTGCTTAAACGATGTGAAAAAATTAAAAGTAGAAGCACCATTATTGTAGCTGCCTGCAGCCATGATCACCAGGTTCTCCTGAGACGAAGCCTAGGAATTAATGGGAAGGAGGGCGAGAAAAACGTGGGGCCAAGATAAAGTATTCTGATCAAGGCCCAAAGTTTAATAATTTGCTTTCACATATAAAGTGGAAGCCCCACCCCCAGAGTCTCTTCTCGGTACCGCCCAGGGACTAGGTAAGGAGATAGCAGTCTGAAGGTGTCAAGGCTAGCTCAGCAGGCAGTCCATTCTTAGCTTGGTAGCAGACCTCAGGGCCCCAAAACTGGCAAGGCAATGCCTCCTTCTAGGTCCTATTGTTGTTTGGTCTTGTGGTCAATGACTTGTAGGCCTGCTCAGGCCTGGGGGAAGGGCACTCATTATAATCAAAGTGTTAGTACCTTTCAGTTTTTGTTTTGCTTTTTGTTCTTTCCACATAGTCACCATGTTGTCTGACAAAATGTTTCCCAGGGAAACAAATCTACATGTCTTCTCATCCCAGATAGGAAGCCTGTGACAGACCAAAGTACAGATAATCATCAAAATCCAACTTGGTGAACCAGTGAGTTTTACTGAGGTAATTTACAGGAATATGGGTGAGGTGTTACTTAAAGGTGCAGAAATGACTCAAAGACAACTGCATCACCAAAGCTCACCAGAACACTGGTGACAGCTCACAAAGCTGAGAATGTGGAGCACACTGCCTAGTCTGCATGCAGCTCAACAGATTGGAGAGCATTCTTTCCACGTGTCTGTTGGTCTAAACTTTATCCAGGCAGCTTGTCTAGTCTTTGCTTCTTCCAGGTGATGGTCTTGCTTGAGAGTCTTCTTTGAAGATTGGCTAATCCAAGTCTTCTTTGCCTCTCAGTTTCACATACTTTGAGAAGAATGTGAGAAGAATGCCCTGCTTTTACTTTTTACTCTGGTAGGGAGGGGCCTAGTGGATTTAGTCAGTTTTAGGGACTCCTTGAAGCTATTTGAGTTGCTATTTTATTGCTTAAGGAACTTCCCTTCAGGATACAATGTTTCAATTTGGAGGAAAATGTTACACGGAGTTTAGTTCCATAATTAAAGTACTACAATATTTATTCTGCTTGTCTGACTGACCTAAGTACTGAGAATGGGATTTCATGTTTCCATATTCTGTAGGATGATAACTATTGATATATTGGTAATTGAACTATATTATATTTATACTATGCATTTACTATACATTATATGATATAACACTAGTGAGGTTATATCACAATTTACTTGTTCTTAAATTTTTCCTAATTAAAATATTAGGCACAATAGGCTTTTTATATACTCCCTTTTCAATTTTAGTTTAGTTTTGTCATTATCATAATTTTTTTGAGTTAGGGGTCTCATGTAGTTCATGTTTGCCTCAAACTTACCAGATAGTTGAGGCTCTGGTTGTATGCCAGACTCTGCTTCCAATTTGCAAGTACTGGGATCACAGGCATGCACCACCATACTTGGATTCCCCCCCCCCCATTTTTATGCCAAATAGTTTGGCATGCTCTTGTTTAGTCTGTTCCAGATACTTCTCTCATGCTACTGAGCCTCCATGCTGGCCTTCCAGGCTCAAGTGAGAACTACATCTACAAGTTCTTTTGGTGAGTTTGATTCAGTTTCTTCCTACCAGACAGTTACAGCCGAGAATTGTATTCATTCACCAGCACTCTTGATAAATGTGAAGCAGGATCCTCACCTGCAACTGTAGCCACCGCCTCTCCCTGTTACTTTTCTTGGCACAGGTCTAAGCAGGAACCATATCCTCCACCCCTCTTGCCAAGTCCGACCCAGAGCCTTTCCCCTTGTAAGGTATTCCATGCTACCCTTCCAGACCCAGCTAGAATTTGTGTCTCTTGCTGAATCTGACCCATTCCAGGCCAGGTCCTGCCAGGAGCCACACTTTCAGTCTTTTCTAAGAGTTTGCTTAGTCTCTTGTCTCATACCGATTTTTCCAGGCCTAGACCTGTAGGGCAGTGGGCTGTGAGAAGCAGCTGGGTGTTTGGTTGAGCATGAGTTTCAAAACCCGGAACCTTTATCGGACAGCAAGAGTTCAGCCCTGCTCCCAGGTCCTGGTTCTTTTCACTTAGCTTCAGTCCTCCAACAACCCCTCCCACAGAGAGGTTTATGACCATCAGTCACGAGGAACAGTCCGTCAGGCTTTCCCACATGCAGATGAGGTATCTCCAAGCTCTCAGGTCAAGCCAATAGACATTATCTGCTGTTGAAAGGTCTGGAGTTTCCCAAAGGGGACCCCACTAGG
Source organism: Rhabdomys pumilio (assembly GCA_030674055.1). NCBI lineage: Eukaryota > Metazoa > Chordata > Mammalia > Rodentia > Muridae > Rhabdomys > Rhabdomys pumilio. Next base: position 140,382,349 of record JANHMN010000004.1, on the reverse strand, counting down.
GTCTCAGGATAGCGCGCACCCAAAGGACACAGGAAAGACCAACTTGCTGCAAGAACATGAGGTAGTTTAATGGCGGAACGTTCCGGGCCGACACGTGTCTCAGTGTAGGAGACAGAGGCATCGGCCTTGTGGCTCCGGGATTTAGGGTAAATATAAGCTTGGGGTGGGAAAAAGGAGCTTGGGGTGGGAAAAAGGAGAAATTTTCGCGCGGGTGCACATGATTGGGAGAAACTGTCTTGTGAGTGCACACGATTGGTTGTTTTCCAATTCTTGAACATCAGTAGGTTGAACTGGTCCATGGGGGTGGGGTGCAGTTCCTGCAGGTGGATGTTTGTCTCTCTTATCCGGCCTATTCCTCAGATGACTCAGCAGCTCTTTGTCCTGTAACTCCACATTCTTTGTTAACTGATTAACTGGGCCTCTGGTTGGCAAAATCTGTAGGTGGCGGCTTCAGCTACTCAGGTTAGGGAGAAGGAATTTACAGGGCCCTATTTCTGATTAGTTTCTCGTGAGTCCCATTAGATTTTCTTTTATTTTGGGGGCTCGTCCAGACCTTTCACTGTCAGACCCTAACCCACCCCAAAAACTGTATATAAGGGCTCTATTTAGGGGAAATAAAGGCACGCTCAAGAATCATCCTGGTGTCTGAGAGTTTTTGTCACAAGAGCTGTAACTCTTGGGGAAAGCTCTGCTCTGCCGGAACCTGCCTGGGACACCAAGCTGCCTCCTTGCCAACTAGCTGGCTCCTTATCGGCTCAGCCCAGGCCTGGACCGGCTCAGCTGGGAGAGACAGGTGCTGCACCTGGGAGAGAGTAGTCAATGACAGACAGTGAGCAGGCAATCTCCCCTCCTGCTCTCATTCTGTGTCCTTTGGCCTCGACTTCCCACATCAGGCTGGCCGGAGACCTACAGACAGTGGAGACGCAGGACGGAGGCAGTGCAGAGACACTAGCAAGCCCTCCCTGCTCTCACCCTGTCCCCAGTAGGGAGATTGTCATGGGGCATCCTCCAGAACAAGGGACCCACATAGACCTAGCTGGGAGGCCCACCACATAAGACATTCTGCATCCTTGAGGTTTGTGTTGAATTAGAATCACTCTCATTAACCTCTCCAATCAATAATCAACATTGGCTAGCTGAAGAACTAACTTGCTTATTCCTCCTACTTGACCAGAAATCAACCAAGTTCTGGCGACAGTAATAATAGAACCAAACTTTTACTCAACGTAAGTATCTAGGATCTCATAACAGACACAGAACTGATGAAATAATCCATATGATCAGGTCCCACTACAAAACCAAACAGCATTAAATATGAAGACAACATGTTTCTCACCACCCAAGACTACCAGGCTTATAGAAATAATATCCAATGGGAATTACCTAGATGACCCCGAGGACATAGAATTGAAAGAACATTTATAGTGGTTAAGAGCACTAGCTGCTTTTCCAAAGGTCCTGAGTTCTGCTTTCAGCACCCATGCAATGGCTCACAACCGTCTACAGTGTGATCTGATGCATGTGCACATGAAGAACATTCATACATAAAATCAAAGTTTTTAAACTTTTTGTAAACACAGTTAAATAATTCAAGGAATTCAAAGAGGATACAAGTGAATATGTGAAGGAACTTAAAGAGGATAGAAATAAACTCCAAAATGCAGTAAAAGAAAACACAAACTGCTGAATGAAATTATGAAGACAGTACAGGATTTGAAAACTAAATGCAATAAGAAAGATACCAAAGAAAACTCAGTAAAATCAAACAATTTGCTGAATTCAGTCTGCAGGTTTGGAGTTTTAGGAAAAGTCATGTCCATCCTTGTGCCACTGGAGTTCTTCCTAGTGATTCCTTCTCCTGTTCAAATTGCCCAGAGCATTGGTCGTGCGACCTTAAAAAATGCCAGAGAGACGTGTAACAGAATTTTCATAATTTATAAGTATGTAGAGTTAGTGGATTCAGTTCCTTGACATTCTCAAATTTACAGAAGAGTATCTGCAAAGCATAACTAGCTCCGTGCTGTTTAGATAGGCTAGAAGGACCATTGATTTTGCTTCTTCATGATGAACGAGCCCCTGAATCTCAGACCAGATGATGGCTCCAGAAGGGAAATGTCTGCTGCTTGGCCAAGTTACCGAGAAATTGCTTTCCCTTGGGGGTTGCTTTCTGTGTAAACAAAACTGTAACAAAGATATGCATAAAAATGTATCAACTTTCTAGATTACTTTTCTGCCATTTAACACTCAAGGGCTTGCCAAGCAGCTCAGAGCAAATAACTTGTATTGCACCATGAGACTGCCATGAAACTGCCACGAGACTGCCACTAGACTGCCTTGAGATCCAGGCTTTCTGTTCTCAGCAGTTAGACACCACTTTGTGGCTTAAACAATCTTTCTCAGTGGGGTGCTGTTTTTCAGATCAGAGAAAGAAAGAAAGAGATGATAATGGAAGCAACTTCCTGCAGATTACGAGGCATCTGTCATCTTAGCTGTATGGTGGTGCCTCAACCATTCCTATGCTCTAGGAAGACTGGAAAATGTGACTTTTTCCTCATCAGTCATGAACCCAGAAAGAGAATCAACATGGAGCAGCAGTTAGCAGGTTGTTTTAGGCTGTAGCTTGTTTCTAGAGCTTGATTTGAAAGAACATTTGAATACTGTTATATACTGTGTAGCAAACAGGAATCAGAAATGGTGGTGAGACTTAGTGCCTTGCTACATAAGCTAAATTCTCTTTCCTTAGATCTTAGGAAATTGAACAAGATGGCTCTAGATGACAGTACTAAAAAATTGCTCAAGAATCTTAATTAGGAATTTCTGACTGAGATCTGAAAAGACTGTGAAGCTGTCAAGCCATCTGCTTCACAGAAGTTCTTCTGTTTGTGGATGTGGCTCTAAGTGACACAGGAGTGAATGAATGAAAATCTCTCCCTGCTTACCTATTTAATAATAGTGTGTTTCCTATTTTCTGTGTTTTGAATGTGTTCTGGGAAAGTTCATATGTAATATTCAAATTCATATAATATCTTCTGCCATGTAACATTAAAAGATGGCTTTTAAGAGATACCAACATCTTGATGCCAGATAGTAGTTCCTCGAAGGCCCTCAAATCATAGGAAAGAAAAAATTTTTCCTGTTTGCAGTACTGAAGGTTCTCAAGGCCTCAAACATGCTCGAAAAAAAATTGCCCTAGTCATTTTGGTACAAGATGTTTTGGGGACAGAGTCTTATTTTGTAGTCTTGGCTGGTCATTAAGTCATAGAAAACTTCTTGTCTAAGCCTCTCAAGTGCTGCTATTATGATTGTGAACTACCAAGACCCACCTCTTTTAAAAATAAGCCATATAGTCTATGTTATTCTATTACAGCAACAGAAAACAGAGCAGGACAGAATTATACGGTTATGACTACAAGTAGATTGTTACATCTCACTGGTAGTTTCTAGAGGGCAGCACACATAGCTTTGTTCAAAACAGCTGGTTGATGAATATTTTTAAAGCAGACAAAGATATAGACAGCATTGTTTATTATAAAATATGGGATGGAGTGGGGGAGACAGGTCAATAGGTAAAAGGCACTTGCTGCCAAGTCTGATGACCCAAATTCAACTGCCAGAGCACACATGGTTGAAACAGAGAACCTTCTCCCACTAGTTGTCATCTGACTTCCACACAGGCACGTTTGCAGGCATGTTGCTCTGCCTCTCCACACAGAATTTAAAAATTAGTGGGTACATAAATGAATGAATGAATGAATGAATGAATGAATAAATAAATGAATAAATAAATAAATTAAAAAAAACTGAGAAGATCAAAGTGTCAGGCCTTGCTACTAAAAACATCAGCTGGAATAAATTCAGTAAAGAAGTAGGAAGATGAAGACTACAGTGTCAAAAACAAAACAAAACAAAAAAAAAACCCAGAGGAGCAATGGAGGGGAGCAATCAGTAGCAACTGATCAGCAAGGTGCATTTCTCACCGAGCACACTTGCATTAGCTGACTCTGGGACAGTGTGCTCTAGGAGTTGAATTCAGGTCATCAGCCTTGGCAGCAACTGCTTTTACCTGTTGACCCATCTCTCCACTCCATCTCATGTTTTATAATAAACAATTTTGACTATATATTTCCCACTTCAAAAATATACATAGCCAGCAACTTTGGACAAAGCTACATCTGTGTTATGTGAGAACCATTGGTTGGCTGATCAAAAAGCAAGAGTTGCCAGAAGACTTGATGATTATAATCTATGTGGAAACGTGTTTGTGGTTTGCGTATGATTATGTCTCCCATAGGCTCCTCTCTTCCCAGCTGGTGATGGTATACTTGATGGTTCTGGAAACTGTAAGAGGTTGAATCAAGTTGGAAGAACTATGTCGCTGGGACCCTTAAAGATTATTCCTGTCCCTAGTCTCCATCCTTTCCCTTTGCTTCCTGTCACTAGCATGTAGTCCAATGAAGCATGAACTGAACCTTTTCAACATGTGAGATAAAATAAATCTTTCTTCACTTCTTTGTCTATCACAGCCTTTGGTCACACCAAGGATAAAGGTAATGTAGCTATAATGTGGTAAAACATGGTAGGTAAATATGATGGTGGAATAGTACATCCTGCATGACGGAGACCATGTAGAACATAGAATTAACTTCTGTCAATGAAGTCAATTACTGATGACTCATATATGATATTTTTTTATGTATCTCATAAACGCACAATAACTTTATAAAAGTATTTTACTGTTAAGAATATGGGCTCAGAAAGTACTGATGTTTAAGGTCAAAAAGTATGAAATATTCAAACAGGAGTTGTTCTCAAGGTAGCTGTGCTGTCAAAGTGGTCAATAGTTTTAGGAGTGTGAGACATACTTTAATTTAAAATATCACCTCTGAATCTGAAAGGTGACAGTTATATTGAATTTCTGAGTAATTTGTTTCTTTCTGTAAATATTACTTAGCAATGACTACATGGTTCCTATCACTAGACAACAGGAAATTCATTATCTACCTTTTAGAGGCTTTAGTAGCCTTAAGGTGTTAGGCTGATATTTAGCTAATTGTTTTTCTGATGTATTAAATTGCTGTTGATTCTGGCAGTGAGTGTTTTGTTTCCTTCAGACTAGTTAGATTGCACGTCACATCCGAGATAACAGTTATATCGAGAATAATGTTCATCCTGGAATGAAGCCCGACGTGTGTGTCATAGAGGCTGCTAGAAGGTTGAAGTGTAACAGTGAGGTAAACACGAAGCTTTCATGGAAACCCAGCCACCAATTAACAGCAGAGGCAACTGAGTTATTTAATGAATATTTTATCTTTATAAGGTATGTGATAATAACTTGATAAATTATGTCTTGAATTAATAATGTACACAGAATTGATCTACCAAATTACCAGCAAGAACATCTTTACTACTACTAATGCTGCTAATTATAACTGTATCAGCAAACAAATTAGAAAAATATAAAACAAAGATTTTGGTAACAAATAACAGTTTGTAACTATTAGGTGAATTCCATTTTAAAATTTCTCTTTTACTTTATTTCTTTGGGTATTTAAAGCCATCTCTTCATCTACTTATCTATGCATCCATCTATTGACAATCCACATATCTATCCATCCATGTATCCCACATTCCCATCCACATATTTATTCATCTGTCCATCCATCCATCCATCCATCCATCCATCCATCCATCCATCCATCCACCCACCCATGCATCACACACACACACACACACACACACACACACACACACACACACACAAAACCATCCACCTGTCCTTCAATTCCTGTGATGACATGAATTAAGCACTGACTATACCTGAGGTTTCATGCAAAATAAGTCAAAATAAGTCACTGTAGGGTTTATAAAAATAAACTATATGATATAAATCTTAATATCAAGGTAGTAATCCAGTGCTAAAATAAACAGATGTATATTTTCTACTTATAAAAATGTCATTGGTAAATATACATATTATAAATGCTTCTAAATTATTGAGAAAAAGTAATTACTTCTAGAAAAGGCTTACATTTTTTACCCTGGATGTTACTTAGTAGGCAACTACAACTGCATCTTTAAAGAAAATTCACCAAAATCTCCTCCTTATGGTGCAACTTGCTTATCATTTATATTTCCCACTTTTGGTCAATAGTTTTATTATACACTAGACTTCAAAACAAGAAAAATGAAGTCATTCTATATTCAAATCTCCACTGTGCTCAAATTAATCACCATGTGTAGGATATTTTCCTTCCTAGCTATTTCTTGGATTTATTTCTGACTTTCTATACTTGTTTTCAGTCAATTACTAACAGTTCATTTGTTGGTTTTACTGCCTTTTCTTGTGTTCTGTAAATCCTTCAAATACATGCAGTTCTAAATAGATATATCCAAATAAAACCTCAAGTATCTTGACTAGAAATCCTTCTTCTAGTGGCCACTTGGACAAGTAGACTGAAGGCCACAATACCAAAGCTCACTTATGTTCAAGGTTGAAATATGCTCCAATGGATGCTCACTTTATCAGTTTATTTTGTTTCTTCCTGTTTTTTTTCAATTTCAGTTATATATATATATATATATATATGTATATATATATACATATACATATACATATATATATATATATATATATATATATGTATATATATATATTTTTTTTTTCAGGATATAAAATCCATAGGAGCTGGTGCTGCCTTATGATAGCAAGTTCGGTGTTTTCATCACTAGACTGGACTACTTCTAGGAGTGCCTTAATCACTGGTTTGTTCACTAGATTGTCTGTCTTGAAGGCATCATTGATGTAGTTCCTCTCCAGAAATTTATGTACTGACTTGGCACCCCAGCCTATGGCATTGGCTTTTTGGGTATGGTATGTGTCTGAGGTATTATAGAGTCTGGGAATGCCATAAAAGTAAAAACTTACAATGAGGGCAGAGATGCCAAATGGCATTCACTTATTGATCTGTGTGTAGCACTGATTCAGACTATCAATGTAGTAGGTGACATATTCCATAGAGACTAGATCTTCCATTGTCAGCTGGTGGCTCTGACACTCTACCAAGGTTCTGTTGAGAACTGTTCTCGCATCAGCAGTGAGGCCTGCAAAGGCCATGCAGACACTATCACCCAAAGTACAGATCATCCACACTGTTCTCTCATCTTGTAGCTTGGTCATTGATTGTTTTCCAGACCAAGAACAACAATGCACCTTCCTCAAACACCAACTGCTGTTGATCCCTTTTGATCATCCCTGCACATACTCTACTTGGAAGAGGTAGATACAGGGGCAGAAGGTAATGATATTTCCCTTGTTCTGCCTCTGGACATGTCCTCACTGATTCTCTCTGGTCTCACTTTCTCACTGAAGACTTAAGCTTTTGGGTCTCTTGAGGCAACTATAGTTTTTCTCATAGATCTTTTGTTTCTAAATTCTCTGTCACCTATTCTTAAAAAAGCCATTCTACCATGACATTGGTTGTTTAAATCCTATATCTACTTCAGTTCATAATGTGAGTCACCTTCTATTGAGAAACTTCTCAGTTGGGTCTGGTGCCATATGCCTGTCATCTAGAAGGGGAGGCACAAAGACTGTCAATATGAAGTCAGTGTGGGCTGCTGAGACTGTCTCTACCCACAGAGAAAATTTTCTTAACTAGTTATACAAAATCCAGGGTGTAACCCCCTGTACTTTTATTTTATACTCATCACCCCTTGGACTCTTATAGGAAAACAGGTGAGAAAAGAATCTCACTATCACCTTGTACCCAATGGGATATTTAAAGATTGTAAAAGTAAACCCCTAACACTGAGATTCTCTAAATTGTCTCCATCTCTCACCTACCTTCAGGAGTCACAAATGAATGGAATATAACCTAAACAACTGATGGAGGAAAGGAGAAAGATCTCTAAAGAGGAGGTGTGGTGTGCAGGGGCTCCAGCCCCAACAGGTACTTGGTAACATGAGCATTATAATTATGTGATGCTTTGGAGGACTGGAGACTTCTGTCACTGAGGTTGAAAGGCGTGAGAGATAAACACGAGAGATAGAACCTATCTAGAATGGAGTGTTAGGATAATGATTTTGAAGCCAAACTACTTCTACCTCCAGTTACCTCACCTACCCTCTTGGATAACTTCTTCAATCTCCAAAACAGAGATGAAAATAACCTTGTATAAAGATAGTGTGAAGATGAACACAGGCTGATTTACCTTAAATTATTAAAACCGTGTGAATGTGCTACACCTAGGGTTTGTTGTCTTTGCCCAAATTACTGAATGAAAGTGAATTAAGCATCATTCTTGCTTTTCCTTCCTCTGGTTTGTTGGGAACAGATGTACTGAAGAAACTCATCCCCAGGACCTTCTTGGCTTGAGGAAATAATTTAGACTGTGGCTATTCTAGGGAGACTGAGGCTTGCATTGGTGGTCCCCACGCCTTGCCAGGCCTCTCCTGTACTTGCTTGGTAGAGGGAAGAACTTAAAGCTGAGGTTTTCTAGGCTTGCGATTATAATGTTGAGAAGAACCCAAGAGAATTCTTTTGCACTCTATGTTCACACACTGGAGCGTGTGTATGATGCCCATGGAGGTGCCCAGAGTGGCTAAGAGGTAAGAAGTATACCAGCAAAAAAGTGGACAATGTGTCTGGAAAACTCAAGATCTGGGAACAGTTCCACCTTAGTACTGTACACTCTAGAGAGCTATGAGGAGGAAATTAATAAGATATAGACTCGAAGAAAAGTCAATAAATCTGGGATGAATACCATAGAACTGAAAAGTAGACAAGAACCTAACATCATTATAATAATAAGATCTAAACTGAAAAGAGCAGAGAGGATAGGCATGGATAAATGATGGGAAACTGGCCTGATGTATCACAGTGAACACGGACATTCCTTAGAGATGAACTCACTCACAAGCAAAGATCATTTTTATAGAAGACAGTCTTTTATACTCCAAATTAAGTAGTGTATTGGAAGAACATGGTTCATATAAGACATAAAATAATCATAGAAACATAAAACTAAATTAAAGTTTTCCAGATGAAGAACCATGTGTGTGAGGTTGACATAGGACACCAAGCTTATATTGAAACAGAAAAAAAGATTCTTGACCCAGAAGTCTGTGTGTTCGTTTCTTTACTCTGCTGAGAACATGTACCTTCTTCAAGCACTGAGAAAGACACAGCAGAATCCAAAAGGGAGCACATGATGATTCCTTCTCAGCTATGTTCAAGGCTAGACTACAAAAGAATAGTTTCCATGGTTTTTCCTGGCAATGAAATTGTGACCAAATTTATAGTCATCAAAATTGTCATTTTGTGTTGGCACTTGGGGCCAAAATAATTAGTGCAGGGAACCATATACAGAATGGCACTACACATTTGAGTTGAAACTTGGCAGGAAGCTGGTCTCGTTTGTATCTTCGCTTCAGGGCTATATGGCAGACACACCTATTTCCTGTGCCTTGGACACATCCTGCTCCTTCCCACCTGGGCTCTACTCTTTTCTCATGACTTCTCAGGGAGGAGGGCACTACCATCTGCAGCTCTGCCTTCATTGCCTGTTGCAGTAACCTGTTCATTTCAGGGAAGGACGGGGGATTTTCTTTCTGTGTCTGTGATGCTTAAAAGAATGCCATGCGCATTTTAGCTGTTCTGTGGCTATTAATTAAAGAGGACAGGGAAGGGAGTAAGTGAGGGAAGAAAGGACAGAAGAAGATGAGAGAGAATGGGACTTAACAGGTAGATCGGTTGATGAATTGATTCAATCAAACTTGACCCCTAGTGTCTTGACCAGAAAGAAAAGAAGTAGATTATGCATCTAAAAGCCAGATCCAAGTTTTCCCCAAAAGACACCGAATTAAGTTTTGCTTTGAACTCAGGCTATGAATTTAATGACATTTTCTGATTATTTTAGATTAACACAAGCTATACCAGGCCTTCTCCACAGTTTTTTTTTTTTACTATTTAAGTACTCACTCTTCTAAGGTTTCACAATAACAACTCTTCTGAGAGGTGGCAGCAGGTGACCAGGGACCAGCTTGCTTTCTAAATGTCCCAGAGAATGATAAAATCAATCTCAGGCTAAGCTATGACTTCAGGAACTTAATACTTGGACTATAGACTTTTCTCAGAAAGGTTTCATTGCTAGTTAATATGTTTTTAAAGAATACATGTTTCTATTACTCAGTTATTTCCTTAGAAAATTTTAATTAATTTTCACTATTTGTGGAAATTATGTTCTGTAAGGTAGCTGTAAACATTGACTTAGTGATTACAGAAGCATTGTTCCAAGGAAAATACAGCTTAAGGTTCTGGTAAACCTTTGGTCCAGAAACTCTGTCAACTTATGGCACATAATCTTGCTTTTGATGAATCTTTAACTTAAAGACATAATATTTGATATAGATTGTTGGTTCACTAGCATGTGCCCCTGATGACTGCACACACTGAGTAAATATAGTTAAATACTAGTTGGGAGTAGAAATACATTTTGTAAATCAGACGAGTCAACAACTCTTGAAGCAGTGAAGTTTTGTAAGACCTGAGTCTGAACTGTGAATTTCAGTGAAGATACATAGTAGAGCTCAGAGCTGTGACTTGATAGCTGCACCTCAGATCCCACTAAAGCTCTTAAGCACCTTCAGCTCATGGAGAACATACATTTGATTCACTATTTAAAAAAATGCTTATTTGGACCTCTACGTCTTTTCTACCATTCTGGAGGCTTACCAAAACATAAAACTTTTGTAATAATATAATTGTTTTATGGATTGTAGCTTTTAAAAACCATGCTCATGATCACAACTCATTAGAATCTCATGTGTAAAATGTTATAAAAGAGAGACTCTAGCCTGGAACAATGGATACAAGATCAAAAAAAAGACCTGAGTTTAGAGTATAGCATTAGGCCATGATTTGAAGCTAGGCTTTATTTTAGCACTCATCTCACGAGGGTGCCTTCACAGGCAAAGAACCATGGCTTAGGTGGCTTAGGCACTAACAGATAAGTAGAAGGTGGGGTAGGTGCCTATAGAAGAGAAGATCTGAAGATCATCAATAAACAAAAACTAAGACACGGGGGACACTAACCAGCTTCTGGTCAATTAGGTCATCATTCACTGAGCTAGGAACAATCTCTGGAACCAGATATCCCGACTTTCAAATCAACTGTATATGTTAATAGTTGTCATTCAGCTTTCCTGTACGTGAAATTATTTATTCAAGAAATTAGGTGATAATAATAATAGTATACCATTGATTCATTGCAAGGCTGAAATTAATTACATATATGAAATGTTTTGTAAACTCAGACTATTCTGAGGAAATCTGTAGGCACTCAGAGGTGGCACCTCAGATCATGTCCCATGTATGCTACCAGTGTCAGAGCTAGAGGGACAGGTCTATGTAAACTCTGTATGTCAGATGATGCCACCAGAAGTTCTGAATGTTGGATATGGAAAGATAGACTTTAATGTTTGTCTTTCTGTGTTTTATTCTTGCTTTAACCCTGTCTTCCTTGCTGTTCTCTTGTCTCTCCTTGTTACTTTTCCATGTCTGTGAGAGACAACACGTCTTAGCTAGTGTTACTATTGGTGTGATGAAACATTATGACAAAAAGCAACTTGAGTAGGAAAGGGCTAATTTCACTCATGGTTCCATATAACAGTTCATCTTCAAAACTGGTGAGTACAAGAACCTTGGAGCAGGAGCTAGCACATGGAAGAGTGCTGCTTGCTGGCTTGCTCATCTTGACTTAGTCTGCTTTCTTATGGAACCCTGGACCACTAGCTGGTTTTCTCCATTAATCATTAGTTGTGGCTGTCCTCATCACGGCCTCGCCAGCAAGAACGGACTCAGACAACAGGATTCTTCTACAGCAGGATTTATTGTAGCCGGAGTGGAAGGGAAGACCCCGATAGGAAAGGGAGACGTCCTTAAATACCTATTAGGTCGGTGTGTTGGCGTGTACCTCTGTGATTGGCTAGCAGAGCTCAGGAGAATATGACGTCTCGGGATGCGTCACATGTAGGCTGGTTCAAGGGACTCTGAGCATGCTCTGAGCACTTGTTTACTAGTTAAGCGGGATGAGTCCGGGCTGATGTCGGCACCATCTTCCAATGGCGGCGGTGTGATAGTGCGTGATGACGTTGGCACACCACACACAATGATGTTGGCGCACCACAATTAGTTAAGAAAAGACCAGACAGCTGAATTGTCTAGAGGTATTTTTTCAATTGAGGTTACCTCCTTTCAGATGATTCTAGCATGTGTTGATATAAAACTATCCAGCACACACCATGACTAGGGAAACTTATGAAATAAAGCATTTAACTGTGGATTCAAGATTCCATAGGGTTAGAGTCCATGACCACCATAGTAGGGAGCATGGCAGGGAGCATGGCAGTGGACAGGCAAGCATTATCCTGGAGCTGTAACTTAGAGATTATATCTGATTCACTATATGAGGCATATATAGAGAGAAAGGGGATACCCTGTAACAGGAAATAGTATTAGCTTTTTAAACCTTCAGACTCACTCCCAATGACACACCTCCTTTAACAAGGCCACATTCCTAATCGTTTAAAACATTTTCACCAACTGGGGACCAAGTATTCAAACATATGAGGGTCAGGGGTCATTCTTATTCAAGCCACCACATTCTACTTCTTGGCCACAATTTCTTTACTCTTGTGTCCTTTATGAATGCAAAGCCAGAACCACATGGACAATGTTGCCAAGTTCTCCTGTTTGCTGGAGATGGAACCAGGGCCTCTCCTAGAAGACAGCTTATTTCTCATAGGCTTTCTGTTGTTGTTGCTTTATAGGAATAGATAATTCCTTCGGCTTTTCTTTTCCCAAGTTGCAGGGTTAGCTGAAAGGGCTTCTCCCTTAGGGAACTACTCCCCTTAGTCCATTCCCACCAGTCCTTTCCTGATCTTCTTCAGCACAAACTGTAGATCCAATATTAAATTTCCTGGCACTTATTTTTTTCCTCAAACTGTATATTTTCTGTTTCTTTTTGTGCTGCTTGCTCATTTTCATTGTAGATCTTTCATTGTAGATTTCATTGTAGAGCAATCACTCTTGTGCACAGGACAGAGTCAATATGTCTTAAACTCTCCTCTGAAAAAAAAATTCAAATTCTTAAATTTATCCTCAGGCAGATTATTAGGATAAGAGTAAAAACCAGTCTTGTTCTTTGACAATTATCACAAGAATGATGTCTGGACAAGGCTCTAATAATGTTCTTGTCTGAAACATCTTGAGCTGGCCCTTCACAGTTTACATTGCTCGCAGCATATGATGATTTGTATATGCTTGGCCCAGGAATGGCATTATTAGAAGGTGTGGCCTGACTTCCAGATCAAAGTCATGGTGGTGGCAAATTCAAGTCCAGTCATTCAGTGGTCTTCTTTGATATCAGCGTTGGTGGCCAGGAAGTTGGTTGCATGAAGATTGAGCTCTTTGCAGATGTGGTGCCTAAGATGGCAGGGAACTTTAGGCAATTCTGCACTGGAGAGTTCAGAAAAGATGGTGTTCTGATAGGATACAAAGGAAGTACCATTCACAGGGTCATAAAGTATTTCATGATTCAGGGTGGAGATTTGTTGATGGTGATGGTACTGGAGTCCCCAGTATTTACCTTGGTCTATTTGCAGATGAGAATTTTAAACTTAGACACTCAGCTCCAGGCTTGCTTTTCATGGCAAACAGTAGACCCAGTACAAATGGGTGCCAGTTCTTTATTACGTGCTGTAAGCGTACTTGGCTGGATGAAAAGCATGTAGTGTTTGGAAAAATCATTGATGGACTTCTAGTGATAAGGAAGATTGAAAATGTTCCCATAGGCCCCAACAATAAGCCCAAACTGCCAGTGATAATTTCACAGTGTGGGGAAATGTAATCTAGACAACTGAACCAGGTGAAAGGGTGTTTTCTAAAGCAGACATGTGAAAGAATGTTTTGCTGAAGCAGACACAGAAAGAAATGCACCAAAAGACCTCTGGTGGCATTGTGGTGGTTTCTGCGGTCTTGGACCAATTGGTAGAATGATGTCAGCAGATACTGACTCACATGGAGTTTTGCTAAGACAAACTCACATGATGTTTTGCTGAGGCAAAACTCATGGGAGGACACTGATGTTTGGAGGAAGTATGAAAAGTACTCAATGGAAAGTGACGGCTGGCTTGCATAGTTAGCTTTGTACAGGTCTTTGATTTCGCCAATCTTCATGTTCTTGAGAGGGGCACTGCAGAGAAACATGCTTGGCATCCCTGATGGCCCTGGTCAATCATGCTCATTCATGCTGTTTCAGCATAGGTCTAGCTGTTTCTGCTGGGTTATGCCATTGCTGCTGATTTGTTTTTGCTATCCTGACACTACTGAACTGGACGACTGGTATCCTGACAATTGGAGATTGAGATCATCCCAAGGAACTACTTCTAAATGGCATATCGCAGAGCTTCTCGGTTTCCTCTGTCACTGATTCATCTGAACTGAACTGAAGGTATCCTGACAACACAGATTGGCTTTGCTCTAAAGAACTATTTCTAAACAAGTCCACTTCACCCATAACCTACTAACCTTTCTTTCCCACTTCCTCTGGTGGGGAGTGGACTGACTAGAAGAGATGTTAAAGCATTTAAGAACCCTTACTAAAAGTCAGTTATTAAAAGCCAAAAAATAAAACAAAAAACCCCCATGTGGCCCTGTTGGAGTAGGTGTGTCACTGTGGGTGTGGGCTTTAATACCCTCATCCTAGCTCCCTGGAAGCCAGTATTGTTCTAGCAGCCTTCAGATGAAGGTGTAGAACTCTCAGCTCTACCTGCACCATGCCTGCCTGGATCCTGCCATGCTCCCACCTTGATAACAGACTGACCCCCTGATCCTATAAGCCAGCCTCAATTAAATGGTGTCCTTTATAAGAGCTGCATTGGTCATGGTGTCTGTTCACAGCAGTAAAACTCTAATTAAGACACAGCACTACTGTGTATCAAGCTTGTACTAGAATGCACCATTAAGCACTATTTCTAGCACTCAACTACTTTCCTAGTCAAAGGTCCTACAGTTTTCCATATTCCTCTAAAACATCATAGCCAGGCCTGACATGGTAATAGTCCTTATCTGATAACAACTTACATCTGATTCAGAAGCATAAGGCATAAGAAACTCCAATTGGGAATAACATGGGCACTTTAAACTTCAAAGCTCACCCCATCTCTTCCAACAAAACCATGTCTGTTATTCCTTCCCAAATAATTCCACTAAGTATTCAAACATACAGGCCTATGGAGGTCATTCATATTCAAACCACCACAATTTCATTGTGTGTTGAAAATGTTTGACTTGTCAGTTTTATTGTAGTTCACAGCAAGAGTTTGTCTTGAGTTTTAGAATATATTGTGGGTTTTTGACCAATGTTGAGAATGTTAAGAAAATGGGTGGTTTTAAGGTCATGCTGGATACATTTTACATTGTGAGATGATCATAAAAGCCTATGGATGTCAGTGCTGGAACACTATAGTTTGTATGTGAAATACCCTCTACAGACTCATGTGAATAGACACTTGGCCCCAGTTCTCCCTACCATTTTGGGAGGTAGAGTCTTACAGGAGAAAGTTGTTTGCTGGGGAGTTGGCCATGCAGGATGTAGCAGCTGGTTTCAGACACATAAATGTAGTTGCAGTGCTTGGAAGCTGGCAGCATCAGCATTAACAGCTCAAGGTCTTTATCAGTTACATTGTGAGTTTGAGTCCAAACTGAGACACATGAGACCCTATTAAATAAGAACAATCAAAAAAAAGTGGAAGATAAGAAGATAAGGTAAAAATAAAGGAATAGGGTGAAGGAAAATAACTGGAGGCTTCAGTGACTAGAGAATATGGAGGTTCACTGATCAAAAGAACATAAATAATAAGACAGTGAGAGTATAGGCAGGTAAGCATTTCCTAATGGGTAGTTTGTTATATACTTAAAATTCTAGTTCTGTGAAAGACAAATTACTGGAAAAATTGTAAAAATCCTGATATACAAGGTACTGATTAGGTTCATAGAGACAAACAGGATATATTTTAATGCAAATCAAAGAAGAACAACAAAGTACTTTATAACTTATTTTATAACTAAATACTACAGCTAGTAGAAGTAATAATGGTACAATTTATAGACTAATAAGGATAGAAAATATATAACAGAATACAAGGCAGTGAATAGCATAATTGCATTCTGAAAGTCTTGACAGAGTAAGCAGTCCATATTCAAACAAGTGGTGTGCATATCACACAATGGGTGCATGCCAAACAGCACACAGCTTGTGCCTGCTGAGCGATGCAGGTTACTTTCTCTTTACAGTTTTCCTCATTATTCAAAGCTGTCTCAAGACTCTAGGTTGTTATCATTTCTAAAAGAAACACTCCCCCTACCCCCCAAACAAAGTGTTCTTTTCCTGTTTCATGGACTTTGTTATCAAGGAAGTGGATGATACATGGTAAGAGTGACATTCTGTAGCTATGAAAGTGTTTGCTTTAGGGTCCTGTTTTCAAGTTCACCCTTCCAGATTTGATTGTAAATGAGGCATGGAAATGCATGGCTAGATACCATTTATCTCTGAGTTTGTTGGTAAGTCTAGAAACCTCACATCTCCTGCCTCAAGACTCTTGGAGGGCAGTGTGAAACAGATTAGTAGTAAAACCTTGCTTAAGGTTGTCCCTGAAGAACTGAGTGGAAAGATTTCTATTCTGATAAAAGGCTCTGTGAAGTTTGAACTTCCCCTTGCTCTTTCCTACCCAGCAGTGGAGAGAGTAGAGACACTTTGACATTACAGTTACTCTGTTACTCATTTTACCCTGTGCCAGTGGGAATCACTTGTTCTCTTATTTTTAAACCCAAAGGAGCATTTTTTCCATGTCCTTGTCCAGATATCTAGATAGCCAATCCTGTACTGCCATCTTTCACTAAGATTATCTTAGGGATAATAGACTAACTTAAATGATTCTGTCTGTGCAGTTTAGACTTTTAATATCCTCCTTTGTAGTAACTGTTTCATGTTTTTAGTTTATTGACTTTATTCTTACACTTTTATTCTGTGGAGAAAACCATGCTGAACTGCTGTTTTGTGCCTACACACACACACACACACACACACACACACACACACACACACACACACGCACGCACACGCACACACACACACACACACACACACACACACACAAAATGTGGGATAGGTTTTAAAAAGATCTCAGTATTACATTATGGATAGTCATGACTGTATTGTGTAAACAATCATTTGTTTAAGCATCATTTGTTAACACAATATACATTTTGTATATTAATTGCTATTGTGATTCTTGCAAGACTAAAACCATGCACAGATAATTGTGCTGCCAAGGTATGGGCAACTTAGTTGGCAAAAATATTTCCTTCTTAAATCACTATGTTCTCTGCTTCTTCAATATAGGTGGCTGTGACAAGTAAGAATACTAAGTTCAAATTGCCTCTACATTTAGGTTTGGACTGAGCTGGAAATACTCAGTGTCTTGCCAGAAAGCTCCTTGAGCACAGACAAGCCCTCTGAGACAGAAACGTTCTAGTAAGGAAAAAGGTAACCAGACAATGTTGAGTAACTTCTCAAGATGCATACAGACTGAATGTGCTGCTGAAATCAGAAATAAAAAGAACAGGGTACTGTCTCCAGAACTCTGAGATATTTTCCATTTTCAATATGCATTGTAGAATGCCACATGAGAATTTCATTGTAAACTGTTTAATAGAGAATATTTTGTTTTTCATTGGTAATCTTTCCAAGGTGTGTTATTCCATTTCCCATTGGTAGAAGAAAATGTGTGTGTGCTGGGTCCATAGAAAGAAAAGAGGTATATGTAGATCAGTTTTGGGTTTTGTAATCTCTTCAGCACGTGGGATGTAGTAACATGAATTTTAGGGATGTGCCCAAGGAGAGTGAGTATTGTCCTCCTCACATTTCAATCATAGCCACATGTTCTCACCTCATTTCAAAGGTAACAAGGAGGCATACCTAGCTGTGTGCCTAGGAAGGGAAGGAAACAGGTTGAACAAACAACAGAGAGTAATTTCTACAGGAATGCTAGTTTGGGTACCTGAATTAAATATTTGCTACTCAAACTAACCTTTAGGTTAGATAGGTTTTATGTGGCATAGAACATGGATTATGTATCATTAGTACCACCACTGACTTTATAGGTGAGTTTGAAGGACACTCTCAATAATAAAATACAATCGTAAACCCAGGCATTGTGTGCTAATTGCTTACCTTGGAAAGTGAGTTTTAAAAGTATTTTAGAAGTTGACAAGGGACTCCTAGAAATAGAAAAGGCTGATATCATGACTTGGATGTGTTTTGGAATCCGTGTGATATTAGGGAATAGCAGTAATGTTTCTCTAAACTTGCTACCTTCTGTTCTGGTTTCACAAGCCTTTAATCCAGATTTTGCGGCATAGTGGTCATGCTTATAACAAAAAGGAATTAAATACAAACTTAGGTTCAGGTGGTGGTACATGCTTTTAATCCTAGCTCTCTCCTGAGACATGCAGTTCTCTGAGTTTAAGGTCAGTCAATATTTGGTGGCAACACTGAATGTGGACATCAACATAGAGCTGGCTTCAAGTGAGGCCACGAACCCAGACATGGCCCTCTGTGACAAAATGGACAGTAACCTGACTTTTCTAATACATTGCTTTGAATAAATTTTTCTAATGCTTTTACAAACAATGGCTTTTGTATGAGCTATTATTTCAGATCTTCAGAGAAGTGGCTATAAATCTGAAAGCATTTAGCATGTCAGGACATGACCTTCACCACTGGAATCATACTTATTTGGGGTTTACCCAGAATCTTGAGTTCATAAGTGTTATTGTTTGTCACTGTAATAAAATATCTGGTAGAATCAAGTTAAAAGAGAAAGAATTTATTTTGGTTCATAGTTTTATGTCAGTTAGTGTACCATAACAGAGAAAGTATGATGACAGAAGTAGCTTAGATTATGTCAAAGGAAGGATCAGTTTTTTTTTTTTTTGACATATTCTGGAGGCTGGCCAGAAATCCAAGAGATCAAGCCAGAGCTATAGGTCTGTAGGTGTATATCACTTTTAGGGTCTGTTGGAACCATAAAAGTCCTTGTGCTCACATATAACATTAGGGAAAACCAGGACTGTTAAAAATGCAGAGTTGTCCTTTCAAATGAAATAATATACAACCTATTTTCTACCTGGAAGTCTGTAAATTGGGGTGACTAATAGCCTAGGTTATACTTGCACTATCTATAGGGCCATGCTATACCACATTCTCATAAGCAGGACTGGAGGTGGCAAATAGTCTAAGTGACCTTCATATTATCTGCCATGCTAAGGAGGAGTTCCTATTAACCCAAGATCCCACAATCAGGACTGAAGATAATAATCTAGGTGACCTTTGAGTTATCTATACAGCTAGGGGCTCTCCCAAGCTCCTACAACCACATCTAGAGGTAGCTACTAGCCCACATGACCTCTAGACTATTTGCATGTCTGAGATCATACCAGATCTTTCCTAGGAACTTAAGATATCACATGCATCCTAGAACATCTCTAGAAATCAATTTCATTAAAGAAGTGACATGTACTTTGAGAAGAGTTTCTATGTAATTATGCTTCCTTGAGCACAGGGGATTGTGTTACACCAGGAAACTAGTTTTTTTTTCTTCTAAATTTTGATGTCTTTATATATGCATAAAATAAATGGGCTGGTTTTAGACTCTAAAAAGTTGTAACAACAGTGGGTACTGAGTTGTGTTGAACTGAATTTCCTTCTTGCCTCATAGGATCATTACTCTGCCAGTCCTGGTGTTTGTAGAGACCCCCAAAGGTTCATTCAGCTAACTTCCTTCCATTTGCTGAGGCATATCTGAAATGTACCACAACTTTGCAAAGCAGCAGCTCAAGAGCTGGAGGAAACATATTAATTCAAATCACCAAAGAAGAGTATTTGATTCTCTCAATATTATTGGTGAGATAAACAATGCTTCTTCAAGAGACTTCAGGACTAGTTATGCTGTTTCTTAATAACAAGATATCTGGCTTTTGTTTGGTCTTTTGCTATGCTAAGTACTGGTTGCTCACAGAGACCTCATGCAGACCGAGGTGATGCTATGTGACCTTGCTCTGCAAAATTATTCCTGATTGGTGAATAAGGATGCCAACAGCCAATAGCTGGGCAAAAGAGATATAGGCAGGGTTTAGGGTTCCTGGACTTTGGGTTGGAAGAGAACCATGAGGAGGGAGAAGGCAGAGATAGAAGAATCCCACAGTCTAGGAGTCAAGAAAGCATAGCCATGAGGGCTGGTCAGTTGGAGTTAACAGCAGCCCTGATTAAACACAGTAAGTAATAACTCAAGATTATTGATAGGAAATAAAATTTAATAGCATAGAGGGTAGATATCTGCCCAGCATTAGTGATAATAAAGGCTTATTATGAATGTAAAGGTCATGTGTGTCTTTTATCAGGGAACTGAAGAATCAAAGATGGAATAGAAGCCCCCAATAAAGACTATTTTCTACAACATATTGTAGAAATACAGTGCTACCCACTGTATCTGGCAAGCACTCTCTTTAAAAAAATTAATTTCAGATTCTTGAATAAAAAACATATGCTGTCCTTTTAAAGACTATAAAGGTAGGGAAAGATGGTTCCTTAGCAATGTTAGCTTTTCCCCAAACTGCTCAAAAAGTTGTGAGGGGTTGGGAGAAGAGTTGATATACATGCTGATTTGGTGTGCATGCTTCTGGGGTTTATAGTGTGAGCTAAGACACAGCTGTGCCATCCTCCCAATCAAATGGCATAGCAGATGACAGAGCCCTTAAACTACACTGCAGACTTGGATGCCAGCCAACCCAAATACTTCTTGGATACTGTTGCTAGAGCTCAACTCTAAGCTGAGGATGGATGTCAGCTTGCTCTCACAGTCATAGCATAGTGTCTCAGTTAGATAATAGCAAACATGGGAGACAAGACAGGCAGATCTTTAAATTCTGATACACATCAATCTTGAATTTATACAAGAGAAAGGGGGATATAAGTATATTTATAAGGCATGTTTATAATTTCTATGTTGTAATTTCAAATTGAAGAATAATGCTTTTCTGTTGCTCGACGAGAGGTATATTCTACTGGTGAAGACCCAGAATTGGGGAAGGGGCAGAATTCTTTTGACTTTATTCAACAAAAAAAGAAAACCTATTCTCTTAAGAGCTAACACGAGGTAGAATTTCATACTACTCTGAGCAACAAGCCTGTGCCCTCAGAAAGTGGGATTCCAATAAGAGAACTATGAAAGCTCATGAGAGCTAACTTACAGATAGGTGTCACACTTATATGAGCAACCTGTATTTATAAATGTGGGCTTCCTCAGGAGAATTGGCAATTGCTCAGCTGGGTGCATAGCACATGGAGCAAGCTATTTTGGGAGAGAGGTTCTGTACTTGTGTTAGGAAGGAAGAAAAGTATTTGATTTCTTGCAAAGTAATAAGGATCAAATTTGATACAGGGAGATTACTGAAAGATCTTGTCTGCAGACAGGTAAAAAGTAAAAAGACCAAATGCACTGATAATGTATATTGCTAATCTCTCTATTGAAACAACTCTGAAACTGACTGGGACATATAAATGTCTCTAGCCAGAACTTCATATGGCATCCTTTCATATGGCATATTGGAGCTTTATATTACAGTTTGATTACCTGATCAAACTAACTTATAAAGAAAAAAGAACAAAAATTTATCTTTAACTGATCTGTGCACATTGCACATTCCATACATTATGTTAATGTAAAAGCAAGTATTACCTCTAAAAGCTTTATATTCACAGAAACACCAAAAGGACAGCCATGACAGGATTCACCCTCTGGCATACTGAGAATTTGGAACCTGCTGTTCCAGTTCTCTGCTTCATCCTACCTCAACTGCATTGAAGTTGTTTCCTCTAAAGACTTGCTTCCAGGACGTTTCAGAACAGCTAGCTTGCTCATCTAGCCATTCAGACAGTTACATTAAGACTTTGGCTAAGCACATGGAGAATGGACAACAAATGACGCCAGGTAGCTTTCTTTTGACGAATGAATCCTTCTTTTAATGTCTTTCTTTTTGATCCCTGAAAAAGGTATTCTTTGTCTGGACTCAGCAGGAAACAATCATAAGAAAACTATCTTCCATAGGTGGGAGAGGAGATCCTTGATCCCATGAAGGCTGGACGCCCTGTGTGGGAGAATTTGAGGGTGGGGAGGTGGGAGTTGGGGGGAGGTAGGTGGGAGCACATCCTCATTGAAGCAGGAGGAGGGGGGATGGGATAGGGGGTCCTTGGCCAGGGTGGGAGAATGGAGAAAGGGGATAACATCTGAATTGTAAATAAAATATCCATAAAACAAAACAAAACAAAACAAAAACAAATAAAACAACACAAAACAAAACAAAACCAAAATTGTCTTCCCAGTCCCTTAAGTTTGGGTGTATGGTTTTGGTTGTTTTTGAGTTATAGATATGTTATCATTTTAGGGAATGATTTACAAATAATTATGATCTTGGACAGGGACAAAAATAAATGAAAATCTGAGGAATTTTTATATTTTCTTTCCTCTTCTCTATCTGCCTTTCATTTTAGTTAAGAAAAAAGCAGCTGAGAAGAAAAAATGGGGATATAGAAATATTATAAGAAGTTAGACAAGTGGGGATAATTACTGAATCTACTCTTAAAAAAAGAATTTTACAGATATAATCTTACATTGGTAGTAATCTTTATATTTTGATGCAGAATTAAAATTGTATCTTGTTACATTAGTATAAAATTTTGTATGTTGATATAAAATTTAAGATTAATTTTGTTAGATATAACAAAATGATGTGTTTCAACTCTGAGATAGACATTGTGCCTATGCAACTCATTTAAATACACAAGGTATAGTCCCAGTTCTTTTAATAGCTGCTATTACAAACTGATTAGGATAATTAAATAAAGTGAGTTAATAGTCTGTCAACCAAACTCCATAGTCAAGTTAGATAGTAGTTTGGATTATCAAAAATATACATCCTGAATTACACAGATAATCGGCAATAGGAGTCAGGCATTCTTTAGTTGTTCAGAATGCTATGAATAGGCAAATGGTCTTCAAAAGTGTCAGAGATCCTGAAAAATATGGCCTTTAAAGTTATTTCATTATTAAAAGGTCTCTTGACTATGAGACAGATTTGCTCCTGACAGTACTCTCATTCCATTGCCAAGAAGATCTCGGGCATCCTCAACCTTCATATTGAGCGGCTTCGGTTGTGGCAAGCTATGATCATTGGGCAAAGACAGTGTCTTAACTTTATATATAGACAGAATGATGTCCAAAAAAGGACAGATGAATGCAGGATAGTCAATTGCTAAGCTCTGCCAACACAGGGTAAGCTGGTTCTTCATTATTCCTGCTTCACCTAAGGTCTGTCAGATGTTCTGAACCAGAAGGTTTAAGATAGATGATTCAATGTTATAAAAAATATGTTGGGGACAGTTGAGGCAGTTAGCTGTGTCTGTCATTTCTTTAATTTTTGGAAGCTGTGTTCCTGTACGCATATTTACAGAATATTTATTTCTCTCAGATCTCTGATGGGATTGAAGACTAGATAGTTATAGTCTAACAATTAAGCTTACGTTGTTTAGAATTTGCAATGTTATAGGTCTAAAAATATGTTTTTAGAATGGTAATACAGGTTAAGATAAGTGATTTAGATACAAAATTATAAACTCATTAAGATAGGATAGATGATAAAACACCTTATCTAAGTTGCCAAATATAAAGACTGATTTTTTTTAAATGTAACTCTTACGTAATAATTCTCATAATAATTTCATAATTGTTCCTAGGAGATGTTGTTACTGTTATAAGAGAAAAGGCCTTTCTATTTAGACAAGAAGGGGAATTATTGAGGTTTGGTCTTCTGCTAAATACTAGTTGCTCCCAGAAACATCATGTAGACCCAGGTGATATTATGTGATACTTCTTTCCCCCAATTTATCCCTGATTGGTGAATAAAGATGTTAACTGCAAATAGCTTGACAGAAGAGACATAGGTAGGGTTTAGGATTCCTGGAATTTGGGTCGGAGGAGAACCATGAGGAGGGGGAAGAAAGTGGATAAAGGAGAAATTTGCCATGTGTTAAGAGTTAAGAAAGTTTAGCCATGAGGGCTGGCCAACTGGAGTTAAGAGCAGCTCAGGTTAAACATAGTAAATATTAACTCAGGGTTATCAATAGGAAATATATTTTAATAGCAGAGGATAGATATCTGCCCAGCAATTTATACTAATAAACACTTATTATAAATAAAAAGGTCATGTGTATCTTTTATCTGGGAACTGAATAATCAAAGGCTTGAAACTGTAAGCAAGCCTCCAACTAATGTTTCTGTGTTAAAAATATCTGTCTCACAAAAAAGAGAGTTGCTGTGATTTAAGACACAGGGCTATGTGAGAAGATTAGGTATCGGAGCAAACTATAAAACAAGAAAGATGTAAAGTATGAAGTAGAAACTTGCACTGTTTAAAATGATGTCAACTTTCCTTCCAGATCTGAGGCTACACTACGTTAACTTATCTGTTTCCGTCGTTGTCTGCCCTCTGTATAAGACTGTAAATTGTGTGAGAGAAGAGTTTTGTTTCCTGTTTTTCTCCCAATGTAGAGTAGTATGTACATGCTTCTTCAGTACATATTAAACCAACTAGCAATTATCCATAAGCTGCAGGGTTTCAGGCGTCCCAGTCCAGTGCTCTAAGAAATATATTAAACCATCTATCAAATATCCATGGTAAGCTCAGGGTTCCAGACCTCCTTTGCAGACCTAAGGTGGAGTTGGGAAGAACTGCCAGCACCAGAGACACCTTGCTGGAACTGGCAACCAATGAACTATAATGGAAAAGTGGCCCAAACAAAATGCAGAATGTAGCAGAATGAGATGGTGTCTCATTCTAGATGGTAGACAGTAGACCTCTCTGGGGGACCCTTTAAAGCGATAAGAAAGCAATCAAGTAAAGTGGCAACGAACGCAGGGGAACAGCTTAGAAGAGTTACATTTTCCCAGCAATTTACATTCACAGAAGCTTTGTCTATTTCTAAGTGCTTTGCTGGCAGAGATCCTCAGAGGGTTAGGTGTTGTTATCACAGTGTCTGGCTTATTAGAAAGGGCTCTAAAGTTTGCCTTTAGTCTAGAAAATCATTTTTGCTGTTTGTCTGAATAGAGAATGAGAAGGCTAGCCTTGGGAATTTCTGTTTTAATTTGCATTTAAATCCACATTTCTGATAAATAACAGTGAATAAGGCTGAACTGAAAAGGGCAGGCTTCCGTGTCCCATATCTTCTGAAGATGGTTAGAAAAATATTATACATAATCTGTATTACTATGTCACAGTGTTACATGTTCAAAGTTAATGCAAATTAACAATTCTCTTTAAATTTTAAAATATATTCTGCCTTTAGAGAGAGAAGCAAAATTGAGTTTAATGAAAATGTCAGGAAATAGTTTAATGAGTTGATTTATAAATGAGATAGTTGCTAACAGTCAAAAGAAAGTTTGGGATACAATACTTATCACTTAAAAACCCTTTTGATTAGTGTTGAACTAGAACAGAATCATATCTTTATGAAGCCTCATCTCATTCTCTACCTGCATGCTTACCACACATAAACACAAACATTTTAGCAACATATTTTGAACATTAAGTATTAGTTAGTACAGAGGCTGGAGAGACGCCTCCGTGGTTAACAGCACTTGCTGCTCTTCAAAAAGATCTGAGTTCAATTCTTAGCATGCATATGGTGCTCACTACTACCTCTACCTCCAGTTCTAGGGAACTGATACCCCTTTCTGCTCCCGTGGCCACCAGGGATGCATGTGATGCACAGATAATGCACACTGGAACTCCCTTCCTGCCCCTCCCCCGATAAAACCCAATTCTTGCAGCATCCTAAGGCAGCTACAAAAACATCTTCACAGCCAATTCCAAGTGTTTTGCAGTGAGGAACATGAACTCCATAAGAACAACCTCTTTGTGCTTTTCATTGGATATTATACTGGAGACTTATGACATCCCTGGCAATCTGCTAGGGGCTGCGGACATAGAAATATATGTGTCTGCCTTGCCACAGGAAGTTTCCAGTTCCAAGTCAGCAAATAGTGTGCAACTTAAGTGCTATCTATGAATCAAAGAAGCCTCATTGTTATATTTTCTTGCATACTTTACAAAACAATATATAGACATTTTCCCATTTCTTTTAGATATTCTAACTTAATATGTGTTTTAAAAGTGTTCTTTGTGGGTTAGTTCAGCTAGTGCATGTGTGCTCTTCGCTAAGTGTGGCTCAGTCTCTGAGAGCTCCCAGGGGGCTAGGTTAGTTGACTCTCTTGCTCTTCCTGTGGAATTCCTATCCCCTTCAGGGCCTACAATTTTTCCTCTAACTTTTCCATAAGAGTCCCTGATCCCTGTCCAATGTTTGACTGTGGGTTTCTGCATCTGTTTCAGTCAGGTGATAGGTAGAGCCTCTTAGAGGACAGTTATGCTAGGTTCCTGTCTGAAAGCATAACAGAGTATTATTAATAGTGTCAGGGATTGGTGCTTATTTATGGGATGAGTCTCAAGTCCAGTTATTGGTTGGTCATTCTTTCAGGCTCTGATCCATCTTTTTCCTTGCATTTTTTAGATAGGACAAATTTGGGGTCAAAAGTTTTGTGAGTAGGTTAGTGCCTTTATCTCTCCACTGGGGCATCTTGCTTGACTACAGAAGGTGGCCTCTTCAGGTTCCATGTTTCCGCGGTTAAGCATCTTGGTTCAGGTTACCTACAATGACTCCTATGAAGCTCCCCCATCCAGGGTCTCTGGGACTTCCTAGAGATTTTCCCCAGCCCCCAGCCCCTGCAGCTGAAAATTTTTATTTATTCTCCAGGTCTTCTCGTCCTCTCTTCTGTCTCTCCTCACACCTGATCCCTACCACCCCATTCCCCTGCCCCTTCACTCACATCCAGTTCCTTCCCTCCCTCTGCCTCCTGTGAATATTTTATTTCCCCTTCTAAGTAAGATTCAAGAACTCTTGCGTGTGTCTTCCTTCTTGTCTATTTTCTTTCTATCTCTGTGTGTGGGTGTATCATGGGTATCCAGTAGTTGACTGTTAATATTCACTGACTAGTGCCCTTCCCCCAGCGTTGAGCAGGCCTGAAGGAGTTGTTTACCAAGGTAGACACCAGAATGGTTATACAAGTTTACAATCTGACCAACAATGAAGGAATTGTTCCCACATCCTAACCCACCATGTCCTGTCACATGAGTTTTTGGTCTTAGCCATTCTGATAGGTATGATGTGGAATCTCAGGATCATTTTGATTTGCATTTCCCTGGTGAGTATGAGTGTTGAACATTTTCAGTGGTTTGGGATTTCCTGTTAAGAATTCTCTCTTTATCTCTGTATCCCATTTTTAATTGGATTGTTTGATTTGTTGGAGTCTAACTTCTTAAATTCTTTATATATTTTGGATATGCCTCCTATCAGTTGTAGGATTAGTGAAGATCTTTTCTAAATCTCTAGTTTGCTTTTTTGTCCCATTGGTAGTGTCCTTTGTCTTACA
The DNA here is from genome assembly GCA_030674055.1 of Rhabdomys pumilio. Lineage (NCBI taxonomy): Eukaryota > Metazoa > Chordata > Mammalia > Rodentia > Muridae > Rhabdomys > Rhabdomys pumilio. Next base: position 140,354,688 of record JANHMN010000004.1, on the reverse strand, counting down.
GAAGCTTTTCATGTTCATGAGGTTCCATTTATCAATTACAGATCTTAGAGCCTGGGCCACTGGTGTTCTGATCAGGAAACTGTATTCTGCATCAATGAGTTCAAGTTTATTTCCCACTTTCTCTTCTATTAGATTTAGTGTATCTGGTTTTATATTTATGTCCTTGATCCACTTGGACTTGAGTTTTATGCAGGGTGATAAATATGGATCTATTTTCATTTTTCTACATGTAGGCATCCAGTTAGACCAGCACAATATTTTGAAGGTGCTTTGTGTTTTTTTGTGTATGGTTTTGGCTTCTTCATCAAAATCAAGTGTCTATAGGTCTATGGGTTTATTCTCAGGTTCAATTCAATTCCTTGATCAACATATCTGTTTCTGTGCCAATACCAAGTAATTTTTATCTGTATTGGTCTGTAGTACAGCTTGAGGTCAGAGATGGTGACACTTCCCAGAGTTTTTTAATTGTTCAGGATTATTTTAGTTATCTTGGTTTTTTTTTTTTTTTGTTGTTGTTAGTTTGATTTGCTTTTCCATATAAAGTTAAGAATTGCTCTCTCAAAGTCTATAAGATTATGCTTCAATTTTACTGGGAATTGTATTGAATATGTAGATTGCTTTTGGTAAAATGGCCATTTTAATTATGTTAAGCCTACAATCCATGAACATAGGAGATCTTGCCATCTTCTGATATCTTCTTCAATTCAGGGACTTGGAAGCTCTTGTTATCAAATCTTTTACCTGTTTGGTTAGAGTTACATCAATATATTTTATATTATTTGTGGCTATTGTAAAGGATTTTTTTTTTCTCTAATTTCTTTCTCAGCCCATTTATCATTTGTAGAAAGGAGGGCTAATGATTTCTCTAAGTTAAAGTTTTATTTGTTCACTTTCCTAAAGGTGTTTATCGGATGTAGGAGTTCTCTGGTAGAATTTTGAGGTCACTTACGTATACTATCATCTGCAAATAGTGATAACTTGACTTCTTCCTTTCCAATTTGTATCTCCTTGATCTCCTTTTATTTGCTTATTGCTCTAACTAGAACTTCAAGAACTGTATTATATAGCCAGGGAAAGAGTGGGCAGCTTGTCTTGTCCCTGATTTTAGTGGGATTGAGTCAAAGTTTCTCTCCATTTAATTTGATGTTAGCTATTGGCTTGATGTATACTCTTTTGATTATGTTTAGGTATGTGCCTTGAATCCCTGATATCTCCAAGACTGTTACCATGATAAAGTATTAGGTTCCTCCCCCACCCCCACCCTTTTCAGCCTCTGATGTAATTCACATTGGATCACTGATTTTTCACATTAAATCATGTGGTTTTTTTTTTTCTTTTTCTTTTAGTTTATTTGGTAGATAACACTAATAAATTTTCATATGTTGAACCATCCCTGCATCCCTGGGATGGTTTATCATCATCTTGATTATGATTAACTTGGTCATGGTGAATGATGTTTTTGATGTATTGTTGGACTTGATTTACCAGAATTTTTTTGAACATCTTTGTGTGGATGTTCATAAGCATAATTTTTCTGATATTCTCATTATCTGTTGAGTCTTTGTGTGGTTTAGGTATTAGGGTGACTGTGGCCTCCTTGAATAAATTAGGTAGTGTTCTTTCTTTTTCTATTTTGTAGAATAGTTTGAGGACTTTTGGTATTAGCTCTTCTTTGAAAGTCTGGTAGAATTTTGCACTAAAACCATTTAGCCTTGGGCTTCTTCTTGGTTGGGAGGCTTTTAGTTATCGCTTTTATTTCATAGTGGTTTTAAAGCTGTTTAAATAGTTTACCTGATCTTGATTTAACTTTTTGGTAAGTGGTATCTGTCTGGAAAACAGACCATTCCCTTAAGATTTTCCAATTTTATGGAGTACAGGCTTTTGATGTAAGACTTACTGATTCTTTGAATTTCCTCAGTGTTAGTTGTTATGTCTCCCTTTTCATATTGATTTTATTTTGATATTGTCTCTTTGTCTCTTGGTTAGTATGTCTATCTTGTTGACTTTCTCAAAGAACCAGTGCTTGGTTTCATTCATTCTTTGCATAGTTTTCTTTGTTTCTTTTCTTTTTTTTTCTTTTTTTGTTTTTTGTTAGTTTTTCAAGACAGGGTTTCTCTGTGTAGCCCTGGCTGTCCTGTAACTCACTCTGTAGACCAGGCTGGCCTTGAACTCAGAAATCCACCTGCCTTGGCCTCCCAAGTGCTGGGATTAAAGGTGTACACCACCACTGCCTGACTCTTTGTTTCTTTTTTAAAAATTGGATATTTTATTTACATTTTAGATGTTATCCCCTTACCATATATCCTGCCCCCCAGTCTAGGTGTCAGGAGCCATAATGGGACAAGCTAATAATGAGCATATGATCATCCTGAAATGCTTGCCTTGGATTATTATATAATCTGCGACGAGTGTGCCCCATTAGCAAGGCTGTGGTGGATGTGATTTTAGAAAAGATTCCTGCTATTAATATGCTTTTCCTATTATTATTATTATTATTATTATTATTATTTATGCAACAATCACTAAGCAATAGCACACCCCTTTGTAGCAGATCTCTGCAGATACACGAAGATGTAGTGTCTTGTAATGATACTATATAGACAAATAGATGACTTCCTAAGTCTTAATGATGATCCTATAAGAATTCCTAAAATTATATCAATGATTATTAAGCTCTTTTATATCGGGACTGCTATTAAGTCCCTCAGGCATAGTTGAAACTGCAATGAGAACTCTGTCAGTCTCCTGAGTGTTATCAGTTTATTGCCCCTAGACCTTCTCCTGCTTAGAGCATTCCAAGAGTTCATAAAACTATTAACCTAGGTCACTAGAGGAAACCCACAATTTATTATAGGTACCAAGAGAGAAGAGAAAATATTGCCTGGGTTTATCTATACAAAACTTGACTAATTTCTTAAGTTATAGTTTCAAACTTTCTGCGAACCTGTGGAGCTAGACAGGTGATGAATGTCTAGTTAGATAATTACTCCTAATGGATATTCATGTAAACATTCTGTGTTGTAAACTTCTATTTCAATTTATGATCCGAATTTTGGTGTGAACTTGTGATGAACTTTGTAACATGTGATCATGTACTCTGAATGGTATATAAATACTGAAGACAAAGACAAAGAAGAGAGTTAGAATGGAGTTAGTCAGTGAGTTAGAATAGTGAGGTAGAATAGAGTTAGAATAGAGATAGTCAGTTAGTTAGAATAGTGAGTTAGAATAAAGTTAGTCAGTTAGTTAGAATGGAGTTAGTTAGCTAGAAGCCCGTCGCCCTTTCTATTTCCCCCTGTCTAGAATTTTTCTCTCTTAGAATTTTTACTTTGTTAGAATCTTTTCTTCTTCCCCATTCAGGATTTTTCAGGTTTCCCCTCAGATAGCTTTCATAGGATGCTTTTTACACTTAATAATCTCTATTGCAACTTTTCTAAGTGTCTTTTCTTCCTGTGACCCAGCTGTAAGTTAGAGCCCAGCAGTTCCTGTTGAGATAGAACAAAGGCCACTTTGCCTAATCCTCTGCTGTTAGGCTACAGGTGTTAATCACCCTAGCCTGCAGTCTCTTACCCTCAGAGGAAGTTTTTAGGATAGCACAAAACTATTTACTTAACCCCTTGTTGGTCTTAAGGCTGGGATACTAGTGCCAGTCTCAGGCCACAGGATCCCTGAGTGCAGACCAGCTATAGCAGCATAGGGGCTACCTTGAGAAGAACTGGATGGTGGGAGGAGGAGAAGAAAGAAGAAGAAGCTGCATCTCTCTCCCCCTCTCACCCCAAGCCGGGGCAGGATGGCCCCCGGCACCTAGGAACCCCCTATCCCATTCCCACTTCTCCTGCTTCTATGAGGATATGCCCATACCTACCTTCCCACTCCTACCTCGCCACCCTTGAATTCCCCGACACTCACCATCTAGCCTTCATGGGGCCAAGGATCTCCTCTCCCACCTATGCTGGACAAGGCCATCCTCCCCTATATATATAGCTGGAACCATGGGTCCATCCCTATGTGCTCCCAGGCTGGTGGTTTAGACCCTGGGGAGCTCTGGTTGGTTGGTATTATTGCTCTCCTCATGGAGCCACAACCCTTTCAGCTCCTTCAGTCTTCTCTCTAACTCCTCCAATGGGAACCTCTTAATCAGTTCAATGGTTAGCTGTAAGCGTTCATCTCTAGATATGTTAAACTCTGGCAGACTTCTAAGGAGACAGCTATATCAGGTTCCTGTCAGCATGCACTTCCTGACATCCACATCAGCGTCTGTCTTTGGTGACTGCACATGGGATAGATACCCAGGTGGAATGGTCTCCAGACAGCCCCTCCTTCAGTGTCTGTCCCATACTTTGTCTCCATATTTGCTCCCTGGTGTATTTTGTTCTAAGAAGGACCAAAGCACCCACACTTTGGTCTTCCTTGTTCATGAGCTTCATGTGGTCTGTGAGTTGAATCTTGGGTATTTCAAACTTCTGGGCTAATATTTAATTATCAATGAGTGAAACCTTGAGATTTCACCTCACACCAGTCAGAATGGCCAAGATCAAAAATTCAGGTGATCGTAGATGCTGGCGAGGATATGGAGAAAGAAGAACAGTCCTCCATGCTGTTGGTGGGATTGCAAGCTGGTACAACCACTCTGGAAATCAGTCTGGTGGTTTCTCAGAAAATTGGACATAGCATTACCTGAGGAACCAGCTATACTACTCCTAGGCATATATCCAAAAGATGCTCCAACATATAAAAAGAACATATGCTCCACTATGTTCATAGCAGACTTATAATAGATTATAATTTAATATAATTTAATTATAATAGATTATAATTTAATAATTATAATAGACTTATAATTATTACATTTATAATAGCCAGAAGCTAGAAAGTACCCAGATGTTTTTCAACAGAGGAATGGATACAAAAAAGTGCAGTACATTTACAGAATGGAATATTACTCAGCTTTTAAAAACAATGAATTTGAGAAATTCTTAGGTAAATGGATGAAACTAGAAAATATTAACCTGAGCAAGGTTTTCTTTGTTTCTAACTGATTGATTTGAGCCCTGATTTTTATTTCCTGCCATCTACCCCACTTGGGTCTGTTGGCTTCTTTTTGTTTCAGAGCTTTTGGGTGTGCAGTTAAGTTGCTAGTATGGTAATTACTAGATGTCCTTGGTTAGAGTAGGCCTCCTGGGAAGTATATAAAATTGTGGGTGGGTTTCTGAGGTGCACTTGCAGGTAGAGGTCTGAACAGGAAGGAAGTTGGAGCTCTGATATGGTAGAACAGAGCTCACAGCTGTTGGGTTTGATGGGGTTTCAGCAGGCATGGGAATTGGGGCATGAGAGTCTCACCTGGGTGAGTGTCTTAGGTTGGAGTAAATCTTCCAGGAGGCAGGTGGAGCTGTGGGGTGCTCTTCTGGTTTTTAATGTCAGTGCTTAGAGCTATAATTGCCTCTGAGAACTGTTGTTAATATGCTTCCAAGAATTTGTTGTGCTATTTTCATTTAGTATCAAGGAATTTTTAAATTTATTTTTTGATTTCCTTTTTAATGCATTCATTATACAATGAGTTATTTAATTTCCATGAGTCTGTATGATTACTAGAAGATCTTTTGCTATTGATTTGAAGTTTATTGAATTATTGTTAGGTAGAATACATGGAGTTATTTTGATTTTCCGAGTTTGCGAAGATTTTTTTTTCTATCCCAGTTATGGTTTAATGTATGATCTAAAAGAAAAGCTTCTATAGGCTGCTGAGTGGTGTGTATATGCTTTATTGTTTGCATCAAATATTGTATAGCTATAAGGTCCATTTGATAAATGATATCACTTAATTCTGATGCTTCTCTGTTTAGTTTCTATTCAGATGACCTGTGTATTGAAGAAAGGAGGGAACTAAAGTGATCTGTTATTGAGTTGGGGTTAATATTTTTCTTTAAGTTTCACAGTACATATTTTATGAACTTGAGTACAGCAGAATTTGGTGCATACTTGTTTAGAAGTATAATGTATTCTGGGTTACCTGTTTCTTAGAGTATAATGACATGTCTTGTATCTGTTCAGATTATTTTTAAGCCTGAAGTCTATTTTGTCAGATACTAGGATAACAGCACCCACTTGCTTTCCACTCACATTTGCTTTGAATTTCTTTTCCATTCTTTCACTATAAGGTGGTGCCTATTTTTAAAATTGAGTTTCAAGTAGACAACACAAATGTCTACTTTGTTTCTTAATCATTCAGCTAACTTGGTTCTTTTAATTGGAGACTTGAGGGCATTAATTTTAAGTTTTAATTGAAATTTAAGTTTATTGCAGACTTTTATTTTCTGCTTGTGTTCTTAGTTATATTTTGTGTTAGAGTAGTTATAGGTTTACTTGTTTTCCTTTTGCAGTCTCTTACCCATACTTATTTATTTCTCCAGTATTACTTCTAGTATTTTGCATAGTGTTGATCAGTACCCTAAGTAGACCCATAACAAACAAGTTGATTAAAATAGTAATAAAAAGTCTTCCAATGGAAAGAAAACCTAGGCCTAGATAGATTCTATGAGACTTTCAAAGATTTTCTACAACAAATAGTTTTTATTTTATTTTTTCTTAAAGTGTATTTTGTTTGTGTTTTCCCCCACCAAGAATCTACTCAGAACCTCACTATCTCTCTGCCTACCAAATTTTATGTTCTCTCTTGTTCACTCCTTCCCAAAAAACAGAAAATCACAAACAGCAAAGGATCAATAAGACAAAAACCGCCAGAGCAAAATGAAACAAACAGAAAAATATACTACCATTGAGTTCATTTTGTGTTGTACAAATACTTCTATGCATGGGAAGTCACTGACACTGCAATGGAGAAAACCGATTTTCCTGTTGTCAGTGAGTATTGATTACAGATAACTTCTTGATTAGGAATGGGAACACTTCTCCTTCTCAGTCCTGGAACCCACACACCTATGGTCACTTCATCTTTGAGAAAGGAGCTAAAACCTTCCAGTGAAAAAAGGGTAGCAATTTCAACAAATGGTGCTGGTTCAACTGGAGGTCAGCCTGTAGAAGAATGCAAATCGATCCATTCTTATCTCCTTGTACAAAGCTCAAATCCAAGTGGATAAAGGACCTTCACATAAAACCAAATACACAGAAACTAATAAAAGAGAAGATGGGGAAGACCCTTGAATACCTAGGCACAGGGGAAAAGTTCTTGAATAGAACACCAATGACTTATGCTCTAAGATCAAGAATTGACAAATGGGACCTCATAAAACTGCAAAGTTTCTGTAAGGCAAAGGACACTGTCAATAGGACAAAATGGCAACCAACAGGTTGGGAAAAGATCATTACCACTCCTACATCTGATAGAGGACTAATATCCAATATATACAAAGAACTCAAGAAATTATACTCCAGAAAACCAAATAACCCTATTAAAAATGAGGTACAGAGATAAACAAAGAATTCTTAACTGAGGAAACTCGAATGGCAGAGAAACACATAAAGAAATGTTCAGTATTCTTAGTCATCAGGGAAATGCAAATAAAATCAACCCTGAGATTCCACCTCACACCAGTCAGAATGGCTAAGATCAAAAACTCAGGTTATAGCAGATGCTGGTGAGGATGTGGAGAAAGAGAAACACTCCTCCATTGTTGGTGGGATTGCAAGCTGGTACAACCACTCTGGAAATCAGTCTGGCAGTTCCTCAGAAAATTGGACATAGCATTATCTGAGGACCTAGCTATACCACTCCTGGGCATATACCCAGAAGATGCTCCAACATATAATAAGGACATATGCTCCACTATGTTCATAGCAGCCTTATTTATAATACCCAGAAGCTGGAAGAAACCCAGATGTTCTTCAACAGAGGAATGGATACATAAAATGTGGTAATTTACAGAATGGAATATTACTCAGCTTTTAAAAACAATGAATTCAAGAAATTCTTAGGTAAATGAATAGAAGTAGAAAATATCATCCTGAGTGAGGTAACCCAATCACAAAAGAACACACATGGTATGCACTCACTGATAATTGGATATTAGCCCAAAAGCTCACAATATCCAAGATACAACTCACAAACCACATGAAGCTCATGAACAAGGAAAACCAAAGTGTGGGTGCTTTGGTCCTTCTTAGAAGGAGTAACAAAATACTCAATGGAGCAAATATGGAGACAAAGTGTGGGACAGACACTGAAGGAGGGGCCATCTGGAGATTGTTCCACCTGGGTATCCATTCCATGTGCAGTCACCAAAGACAGATGATGCTATGGATGTCAGGAAGTACATGCTGACAGGATCCTGATATAGCTGTCTCCTTAGAGGTCTGCCAGAGCCTGACTTATACAAAGGTGGATGCTCACAGCTAAGCATTGAACTAATCAAAGGGTTCCTAATGTAGGAGTGAGAGAGAAGACCGAAGGAACTCAAAGGGTTTGTGGCCCCATGGGGAGAACAACAATACCAACCAACCAGAGGTCCCAGGGTCTAAATCACCAGCTTAGGAGCACCTAGAGAGGACACATGGCCCAGTTGTATAAGTTGAGGGGGATGACATTGTCAGGCATAGATGGGTGAGGATGTTAGGTGGGTGAGGTTATCCTTGATCCAGTGAAGGCTGTACGCCCCAGTGTGGGAGAAATTGTGGGTGGACAAGTGTGAGTGGGAGGGTGGATGGTAGCATAACCTCATAGAAGCAGGAGGAGGCAGTATGGGATGGGGGGGTTCCTGGGTGAGGGGGAAATGTGGAAAGGGGCTTACATCTGAAATGTAAATAAAATATCCAATAAAAAAGAATACATTCTCAGATGACTAAAACAACAACAACAACAAAATCCTTATAAGCTGAATACATATATGCATCAAAGAGTTCAATATATCATGATTAACTTAATCAAGAAGATACAGGGATGGTTCAACATTTAGAAGTTAATAAATCATATTAATGGACTTGGAGATAGAAACACACGATCTCTAAATAAATGCAGAAAATACTTTTTAAAAAAATCCAACAAGACTTCATTGCAAATATACTTGATAGCAGAACTGGAAGGAATAAACCTGCCTTAATGTAATAACAGCTATATATGAAAAACTTACAGTCAGCATTATCCTAAACAGAGAAAACTGAAGCAATCCTATTCAAATAAAAAATGAGATAGTAGTGTTTCCTGCCCTCACTCATTTTAAACATTGTGCTCAAGGGACTAGCCCAAGCAGTAAGATAAGAAAAAGAAATAGAAGGGGTACAAATAGGGAAAGAAGATTTCTAATGATCCTTATTTATAGATGATACCCAAAAATTCCTCCAGAAAACTTCTAGAAATGGTAAATAATTTTAGCAAAGTAACAGGATATAAAAACAACTTAATATAAGTAATCTTTTAAAACACCAACAACAAGCATACTGAGAAAGAGATCATGGACACACCTTTCATTCACAAAAGCCTCAAAGACAATAAAAATATTTTATTATAAATATAACTAACTTGTGGTTGAGAATGAGAAACATTGAAGGATTCTGTGACAACACCCAACCCTCAAAAAGAAAAGAAACAGTGTAGAGCAGAAGCCATTGAAAATAGTCCTTAAAAATTGTGAGATAGGTCGTCAAGTATAGCTCTTTACAGTTGATGGCTTTTGGCAGTGGGTGAGGAAGAACTCAATCACGTTTAAGGGGCTAGCCACTGGTACCTTGACCATGCTCCAATGTGTATATGAGCAGCACAGCTTGGATTTGGTATATTTTTATCGTTTTTTGTGGGGGAGGCACAAGGGTGGGAGGGTAAACTTGGGAAGAATGGGATATGAATGTAATCAGGGTGCATTGTGTGAAATTCCTAAATGATGAATTAAAATATTATATTGAGAATTTAAAAAGCGTGAAGTAACTGATGCTGGCAGAATGTTTAACACATTTTCTTAGGATTCAAAATAAATAAAGACATTGTTTCTTGCAAATAAATAAATAATCATAATTAAAGAGGTGAAAGACCTCTACAATGAAGAATTTAAATCTCTGAAGAGATTGAACAAGATGCTAGAAAATAGAAAGAACTTCCATGCTTTTGCATTGGTAAAATTAATATTGTGAAAGTGACTGTCCTAACAAAATCAGTTATAGATTCAATGAAATTTCAAGCAATCCCCCTACAACACTTTTCAGAAAAAAGAAAAAAATATCCCCCAAATAATATGAAACTACAACAGACCCAAGATAGCCAATGCAATCCTGAACAAAAAGAACAATTCTGGAGAGGCTACTATACCAGCCATTAAACTATATCAGAGAGATACAGGTCCAAATTAGACCTATAGATTAATGAAACATAATTGAATACCCAAATATAAGTGCCAGTATCATCTAATATTTGACAAATAGGCCATAAACAGATCCAGATACTTAAGAAAAGACTGCTATTCACTGCTCTAATTGGAAGCATGAACCTGGGAGAGTGGTGTTGTGGATTGCCCTGGTGCTGTTTGTATTTTGATGTTAATTCTGCTTCCCCAAGAGGGGACACCCTAAGGAGTAGTGGATCATGTACTCAGGTGATTTCATGTGAACCTGAAATCTTCTCCATTTTAACTGGTCAATATAGACAGCAGAAACTAATTGCTGGGATAAGATGGGATTTCCGGGTCCTAGGAGGAAGAGGAGGAGAGGCAGAGAGGGATTCTGACCAGACTGTGAAACAGGGAGGAATTGAGACATGTAGAGCTCAGGGACTGATAGTTTGTAGCCTCTGTAGGCTGTGGAGTCTAAGGAGGATGCGGCAGGATATTCTTTGCCCAGCAGTTATCTGGCTGGTTTTAAAATATTAAGACTGTCTTATGCTTTCCATCCATGGCGACTCAGGTGAGCAGGAGAAAGGGCAAAGCCTTGGGGTGTGAGGTTTGGTAAAGCTAGCCATGAGAGCTGGGTGAGACTGGATGCCGGGAACAGGCAAGGAACAAGTGTGCCTTTTTAAATTACACACAAGAAAGTGGGGCCTAAATATGAAGCAGACTAAGGTCTCATGCAACAGCCAACTTTATTCAGAGCATTAAACAATTCAGACTTTGAGGGTTAAGTCATCTGAGTAAGGCATTCAACACAATCATGTGGCAAACATGTGTTTTTTCCATAGAAGCACATAAATAACAACTGGAGAAGTAACCCACTTCTATCTGGTACATGTGGGAGGGCACAAAAAACACAGTCCAAGAACAATTTCCTGTTTTGAAGTAACGGAAGTCACAAGACTCTTATCTTGTTTTCTGGGAGTTTTCTCATAAGCACTAAGAATTCTCTATTCTTGCACTGTGTTTTGACAGACTAAGTATTTAACAAATGGTGCTGAAAAAACTGGATGTCCACGTGCAGAAAAATAAAATTAGATGCATATAGATAATTTAGGCTACTGCTGTTGGCCTTGGTAGACTCCAAGAAGTTGAAGGGAAATCACTATTGATGAAGTCACTGCACATTTTGGACACAGGATTTAAAGTAATTAATCTAGATCTGACCTAGAACCTTCCTCCCCAAACTGCTAAGAAAGATGAAATCAATTATCTTAGGCTATGAACCGTACAATGACCAGCATGGAAAGTTATTCCTAAGGTGAAATAGTAGTACTTATACCTTGGCAGTACTCAGGGTCTGTCTACTTAAAATTAAGACCCACTTAGTACATAGGAAATCAAGACTGGCACTGTATCTTAGCTAAGTTGGTTGTGGTTGTGGTGTGGTTGATGAGGTCCTGGAATCTAGGGGAAAAAATAACTACTGCAGTTTTCCAAACTACTATAACCTCTAACTTCATATTTAATGCTTATGCTCATACCTGCATCAAAGAAGTCATCACTCAGCAGCAAATAACTTCTTTTGTAGCAGTCAGAGACTGTTAATAAAAAAAGTTACAATTGGTCAAAATGCAGAAGGCAACTGACAATACCACACTTTGTCCCTAAGGCTCAGAGAACACTGAAGAAGGGGTTGAGAAGAGTCAAGGTCCAGTACATATACTGTGAGATTGAATCTTCCAGATATGACAGAGAAGTTATACCCATGGAATCTCAATAACATGGTTGCCTAAACAATGCCTGCACATGCCAACATGGATGGGGGAAATCTCACAAGGACCAATGCCTATTTGAAGAGATACAGGTGACTAATGGCTTATGAGAAAGGTAGAATTAGTTTCCTCCAGAGATGAATCCCCTAATTGTTTATCCAAAACCAAGTGGTCAGTACTAGAAGCACATGCATATGAGCAACACCAAATTTTCATTTGTATCTATTCATTTACATATGTACCAATAATAATGAAAGAAAGAGTCTGGACATGAGAGGTAGTAGGCAGAGCAGGAGGAGCATCCAGGAAAAAGGTGAGGATTACATTGCAAACCCAAAACCCCAAAGCAAAATAATGTATAGATTATTCTATGACTGTCTAATCTAAATACTATCATTAAATATTGCTCTTCACATTTGCTGCATGGCCCCTATTATTTCACTAACTACAATAGCCCTGGAAGTAGACTAACCAGTCATTCTTATGCCATAAACAAACTGATTTAATGTACAGGACTGCTAACTATGATACTAAAATCAGAAAGGACTTGAGAGTTTCCTGAAACTAATTTAAAATATTAAAACTGGATTGTAAGATTGTCCAGTGGGTAAAGATGCTTGCAGCTAGGTCTGAGAACCTGAATTTGATACTAGACCTCACAATGTATACGGAGAGAAGAGACTTTTATGTTATTCTCTGACTTCTATATGTATGTTCTGGCACATGCCACACCCCACAATAAATAAACTATGTATACACACACACACACACACACACACACACACACACACACACACACTAAGCATATTCATGGCTGAAAAATTTAATACAACAAAGAAATGTGTGAGGCTTAAGGGTATAAGCTATTTTTCTTAAGCATGCCCATACTCTCCAATTTTTCCTTCTGTATTTTTGTGTAGTTTATGAATTTGTTGAGTTTGAATGACATTTATGGTATGAGTTTAATCCTCCTCTAAACATATTTCTGCCCTCTACTAAAAATTAATGAGAGGATGTGCATGCAGCATGAGGCTCCCCTTCCTGCTGCCTGCTTCAGGGAGTTCTGCTGTGGGCTATGATCTTAGATAAACGAAGTGAACACTTTGAGATGAGATGTGTTTGCATATCTACAGTCTCCCATGGATTCCAACAGATGCTACTATTTTCAAAATGACATTTTCTGGAAGAGACAAAACAAATATTGCAGAGTTGAGCAATTTTCTTTGTTATAACAAATTAAAATGTAATCCTGACTGCATTCAGCATTAAACAAACCTAAAAAAATATCTAGCCACTACTACTTTCAAGATACAGGATATTGTCAAGGCTATTGGTTTATCTCCACACACTGATTGATGGTAATGTCCTATTGCTTAAAGACAACATGCACACACCTTATTGAACACGGAGAAGTTGAGCTGGTGCCTACCTAGAGGCTTAATCCCCATGGACTAGTGTTTATGGTGATGGATAGTACAGTGCACACTGCTGTAATGTAAACATCAACCCAGCCACAAAGCCTTTGATCTACAATGGTGACCTGATAGTAGGATATGATCATAGTGGCACAAAAGTTGTGGGAGTAAGCAACCACTATCTATTGAACTTAAGGCCCACTGCATGAGATAGAACCCATGCCTGCACTACCTGGGTAGCCAAAAACTAGATAGATAGATAGATAGATAGATAGATAGATAGATAGATAGATAGATAGATAGA
>JANHMN010000004.1:140290862-140340919 GCA_030674055.1 Rhabdomys pumilio | reverse complement strand
AGATAGATAGATAGATAGATAGATAGATAGATAGATAGATAGATAGAGACTAGATAGATCATCAATCTAGGGAAAACTAAATACTATTGTTCTGCTAAAGGAATGCAGCAATGACTGCTAATGGCATTCTTTTATAATTACAGATAAGTGCCTTGTTCAGCCATCATCAGAAAAACTTCCTCCTGAAGTAAATGGGAATCAGTACAGAGACTCACAGCGAGACAATGTGCAAAGAGTGATAAACCTTGGAACTAGGAACAATTTAGGACTAGGAACCCAGTCCTATATGGGATGTCTCTATCAAACCTCTCCTCTAAGTACAAAAGAGGAGGCAGAAGGATTGTAAGAGCCAGTGGGGTTGAAAGATACCAAGGAAACAAGGCCTTTCAGTTTCAACTGGGTTGATACACCATATGAACCCACAGAGATGGGCAGAATGCACAAGATCTAAGCCAGATGGGGTCCTGCACTGAGATGAGAAGTAGTTACAAGTCTCTATTCATACCCCAGAAACTATCTCTGATTGACAATTGCTTGCAAAGGAAAAATTAGTTTTCTTCAACAGAGTCTCATTGGGTATGCAAACCACACTAGGGAATGTTCCATGCTCACCACTAGATGGCCAACACAAAACGAACTCAGTGGTATCTTTATAAGGTTGTCTCATAATGCTTACTCTGGGCTTTTCTATTTTAAACCTTTACAGGCATTTTGCTTACATATTATGGTTTCTGACTTTATGTTTTAGTGGGATTTCTTTGTGTGGGTTTCTGAGTTTGTTTCTATGTTTCTATGTTTTTCTATTTTTCTTTTTTGCATTTTAACCTGCTAGAAAAAATTCTGTGAGCATAGCTGCTCTCAGTTCTTCAACAGAATTCTTTCTTACTATATGTAATAATTATTCTTTATATTTCAAACACCAGTCAGTCTGATCAAATGGCTGGTGTGCAAAATGCTAGGCTTCCATGTATGCTTTGTCCCTATTGTGTGCCAAGGCTGCTTCATGATCTCCAGATTCCTGGGAGTTCTACTTTCAGGCCAAACTGTATTATTGTTGTTTCCCTAGTTAGTTACAGCTGGTCACAGAGAAAGTGAAGGCTGTTAGTTTTTAAACATAGTAAGAGTCAGGTAAGTTGCTATAGCTCTGGAGACTATGTAGCTTGACAGTGTTCCTCATCATCTCTTGGGGTAAATTAGACTGGAGTCCTGATATCCAAACTATTATGTGGTGGTCAGAAATGCCAATCATACTTGGGACAAAGCAACATGTTACGTTTCAACTGGAATTATTAGAAAAAAAACCACAGATATTTCATTTAGACTGACCCATTTTATTCCTACCCCAAAGTCTGAGGTCTTCACATGCATACTGCCCTCTTCTCAAATTTCTCTTAGGGTTTAGGGTTCTCAAACCAGCAGTGTCAGTGCCTACTGTGTAATTGTAATGTTGATTCTGACACACTTCCGTTGGAGAACTACCATAGTTAGCATAGGCTAGCTCTTTGAGGTCTCACTGACTCACTGAATCAAATTTTTGTAAGAATTCCAGCTTAGAACTAACTTTTTTGATTATTTACATCTGATTCCTCCTGACAAGAGTTCTGGTAGGTGGGTGGACACCAATAAGCCACGTTACAGAGCCTCAAGTTTTATAAACTATATTCAAAGTAAGAGAACAGCAGAGGGAATTGACAGTAAAAAAGAGGGGGCAGGGCAACCAAAATACTTCTGAGTAACTAAGGAATGGAAAAACCAATGTGGGTCAGTGAGTGTCAGAGGTGTGGTCTGAAGATTGTGTGTGGCCAGGCCTCTTGAGGATGGCAGCCATCTGCGGGCACCTGAATAACTGTTGCCTGCAGGAACTGCTGAGATTCTAATATTGCTGATCATACTGCAGCGTTTCGTTCAGTAGGCCAGTGTGCAGCCCCATGGGATCACCCAATGGTTGCTGCTGCTGTGAATACCTATCTAAGGAGAGAATTCTTTAAAAAGAAGGCACTGTATGTGTTAGACCTCAAGTCTCAGAGAAGGAAGAAAGTGGGACAGACCACATTGTGTAGCTCAGTGTGGAAAGTGGTGGGATGTCAGGAGGTCAGATGGAGCCTAGAAGTCACCAGTGCCCTCGGACTGTAGAATTAAAGTCTCTAGAATTCTATAGAATTCTAGAAGAAATTCTAGAATTCTAGAGAAGAAAGGTCTATGTGGGGTGTGGTAGGGAAGACTGGTTTGTTTTTCTCTGTGAACATGGGCTTAGGGGCAGAAATAGAAGTGAGTGGATAGTCAGGAAGCTACAGCAGTACTCACTGTGCTGACTAATTTTGTATTAATTTAACACAAGCTAGAGTTATCTGAAAGGAAGAAACCTCAATTGAGAAAATGCCTCTGTAACATCTGGCTGTAGGGCATTTACTTAATTAGTGATTGATGAAGGCGTTCCAGATCATTGCCTGTGGTGCTATCCCTGGGCTGGTGGTCCTGGATTCCATAAGAAAGCCAGATGAGTAAGCCATAATGAGTAAACCAGGTTGTTCCATGAGCATCACTCCTCCATGGCTTCTGTATCAGTCCCTGCCTCCAGGTTCCTGTCCTATTTTGAGTTCCTGTCCTGACTTCCTTCAATAATGGACTATGATATGGAAATGTAAGTCAAATAAACTCTGCTTCCTAACTTACTTTTGGTCATGATGTTTCATGATAGCAATAGAAACCCCAACTGACAATTGTCTTGGGAGATAATGGTGTCAAGGACCAGAGTATCCACAGTGGAGAGAGAGAGAAAACGGGGCTAATTTGGAGGTATCTCTTAACATCAGTTTGCCTAGTTGAAGGAAAGATGGCGCTGAACTCTATATGTGGGTGGAAGATGAGGAAGATGATCATTCTCCTGAAACAGGAACGTGGGGGAGAGAAACAGGTTGGAGAGGGGGTGAAAACCAAGTGTTCTTTTTCAGCTGTGTCATGGTTAACAATGAAGATGAGACATCCCAGGGGAAATACCAAATTGGCATCTAGGCATGATAGAAAGGTAGTCAGGGCTACAGACATAATTGTTGGAGATATCAACAAAGAGGTAGTCTTTGAAATGTTTGGCCAGCTTGGATGTTGAGGCCTGTGAGTGTCTTGCCTCCTCTTTGCATGCCAGGATTCCTAGTGTTCTAGGTTCTTCTGAGCCTGCCTGGTTCTGGTTGCCACAAAGCATAGCTGCTATATCCCCTTACTCTGAGCTTCGCTGGTACCCTACTAGAAAGGGAGAACTGCTCGGAATCAACATCATTTTCCACCAGACGCCATGCTGATTTTAGCCTTAATCATGCCTCCTGTTCTTCCCACCCAGCTTCACTTAACTTTACCATATATTTAACTGAACAGGACTGAGTGAACTTACTGAGGTTTTGGACATTTGAGCAGCTCAACCTTTGATAATGACCACAAGCAAGTGTCCTACTGGCTTAAGTTCTTGGACTTGGCTCACATGGCTTCACTTAGTGCTCTGGATCCATCTGACATCACCTCCTCACCCTGACATCACCTCTTCATGCTACTCCATGCTTGTTTGCTTGCCCTGTGTCAACCTCTCTTTTCTCCCAACCTGGGCACTGATTGGATACATCTCTAAAGTATTTTAAGTGACAAGATTTTCAGTAGGACGGGTTTTTTTTCACTAAAAAAAAATACACTCTCCTGGCATAATCTTTGGATGAGTGCTCTTAAAAATTCACTTTAAGGCTTAACTTTACAAGCCCAACTGGTGGTTTGAGGTTTTTTTTCCGTATTCTTTCCTCTGATTGTGTTTCTTTGGCCTGAATATGACATCCCTAGTGTTGATTAAGCTGCCCTGGGGCTGTGCTAAAACAGACAAGTACCAAGTACTCACTGACATTCCCTGGTAAACCCATGAGGAATCTTAGATTTAAAGACTGCACTTTTTGTTCTAGAATGTTTGTTTGTGGATTTCTATTCCTCAACTTGCTAAAAGATGTGTTTAAAAGGCTTCCACACTATGGTTCTTTTTTCCATGCAAAAAATTATGCCAGTTCATCATAACCAGCAACAAGAAGCTTTGACTTTAAGTGATTGCACCAAGATAAAACAAATGAAATGCCTGGGGTCCCAGCATGTGCTTCCTGGATGATCTTAATTAAACTTGGTGCTGAACTTGAACACAGTGAGTCCAGCCAGGGATGGATACTTATGGTCAAGTTGTTCTGGGCTTATCTTACAAGGTAATCTAGTAACCTCTATTTTCATGAACCCCAGAGGGCCAGGTCTGCTTTCTGCCAGTTTCCCCACTCTTTTTCTTATGTGTTTTGTTTTTTTGTGAACCATTCCAGTGAGTTTTCTGCACTAAGACTTCTGCTTCCTGCTGTTGTTTAGAAATGGCTGCAATTCTCATGATTTACAGGCATTCCAGGTGCTGAGTTGAATTTGGTAGGAGATATTTTCACATTTTGTATGTGTCTCCAATAAGATTCAGTGGGACTGGCTGGAGAAAATAGTTTCTATATTTTTTTGATGCAAGGGTATTAATATTTAAATACTAAGTGTGGTGAATATTTTTTTTCTGAAAATTCTTGCATTTTACAGAAATGGAACTTTTTTTTAGATCTTGTCATCTAGTTAGAAATGTACCTTGAGACCATTTAAACCTCAATCCTCAACCTGATATCCTATTGTTTAAGTTTAACATGTTTGTAAATATAATAATCCTTATTATAACTTAGACTTCTTATGTAATCAGCTGTTACATTACCTAAATGTGTAGCTTTAACCTTAAGTTATGTATTCTTTCATGTCCCTGACCAGAATAATATTTCTGTGTATTCACTAGTTGTTGTAATCATTTGCTGAAAACAGCAGATTAAAGGAAACCTTAAGCAAGGAAAATATTTCATAAATTTTAGAAACAGCATGTGACTATAGGCTAGTGACATCTGTGTGCAATTTGGGTACTATTCTGGGTCAGTCGAGGTTAGAAAGTCACATGCTTCACTAGGTTCATAGCAACCTTATTTATAATAGCCAGAAGCTGGAAACAACCCAGATGTCCCTCAACAGAAGAATGGATACAGAAAATGTGGTAATTTACACAATGGAGTATTACTCGGCTGTTAAAACAATGAATTCATGAAATTCGCAGGCAAATGGATGGAACTAGAAAATATCCTGAGTGAGGTAACCCAGACACAAAAGAACACACGTGGTATGTACTCACTGATAAGTGGATATTAACCCAAAAGCTCACAATGCACATGATACAACCTACAAATCATATGAAGTGTAAAAGGAAGGAAGACCAGGATGTGGATGTTTCAGTCCTGCATTGAGTGGGAAACAGGATGATTGTGGGAGGTGGAAGAAGAGGGAGACAAGGGAGGGGGAGAGGAGGAAGAGGAAATAAGAATGGCAGTATCAGAATCTGGAGGAGATGTGTGAGAGGTACAGTGGGTCAGGAAATCAAATAAAGATAGGTAGCAGGGGGATGATGAAATGGAGACAGCCACTAGAGAGTCCCAGACCCCAGAGATATGTGAAGCTCCCAGGACCCAATGGGATTGACTTTAGTCACAATGCACAATGCACAGAGAAGGTGGAGACAGAACCTGAAGAGACCACCTCCAGTAGATAGGTCGAGGGATGGAGCCACCCACTCATCTCAGAGTTTTTTTTCCCCAGAAATGTTGCTGTCCAAAGGAAGAACAGAAAAAAATGGAACAGAGACTGAAGGAAGGGCCAACAGGGGAACGGCCTCACCTGGAGATACATCATGTTTGCAGACACCAAACCCAACACTGTTGCCATGGTCAAGAGGCGCTTGCGGACAAGAACCAAGAGTGGCAGTTCCTGGGGAGGCCAGCAACTGAACAATGAAGAGGCAGATGCTTGGAGCCAACTATCAGGCTGAACTCAGAAAACCTGGTAAGGGAGTTGACAGAAGGACTGGAGGAGTGAAGAGGGATTGCAACCCCATTGGAAGAACAACATAGGCCGACCTGACCACCCAGTTCTCCCAGAGACTACCACCAACCAAGGAGTGTACCTAAAGGGATCTGTGGCTCCAGATATATATGTAGCAGAGGATGGTCTTGTCTGACAGCATGGGAGGGGAGGCCCTTGGTCCAGAGAGGTTGAGGCCCCAGAGTAGGGGGATGCTGGAGCAGGAGAGTGTGGGTGGATGGAGGTGCACTCTTATACAGACAAAATGGAGGGGGAAGGGCAGATGTGGGATGAGATGGTGGTGGAGGGGTAACTGGGAAGTGGAATACCATGGGCTAGGGGGTTGGTGGAGCGGGTAACCAGGAAGTAGGATATTATTTGAGTTGTAAACAATGAAATGATTAATAATAATAAAAGGAAAAAAAGAAAGTAGCTTCTTCCTTTGTAAAGCTTACATTTCTGTATAGAATTCCTTGCTCTGTTCATATTACATGTTTTCTTTGCTATTCAATAGCTGTTGAGCAAAGTTCTTCTTTGGGGGGATAGAACGAAAGAAACAGAACACTGATATGCATTTTAAACTTAAGATATCTGTATTAGGGTATAAATATATCACAAGCCAACAGCCATCTGTGCCTGTCTGTGATTCTTTTAAGTGTTTGTTTCTTGAAGCCTTGTCAAGTCTTGCATGCCTGCTTTGCCTACCACTGTGATCTTGAACACACAGCACATATGCCCTGAAGCCAAACTGACAGAAAACAAACTTCTGTCAATCTCCACAGAAGGCAGAAAAGTAAGGGCCCTCTTAGTTCTCTGTTGTTGCATCTCCATGCTGCAGTGGGTCAGGACAGTAGTAGGCCTGTCTTCATGCTACCCTTTCACATAGCTGTGAGTACCTGACCATCCATACACTCTGGGCTTTCCTCCTCCATTGCACATTGCTGTCATGTGGACATAAAGTACAATGGGATGCTGAGTGTATATTGATTTCATTAGCCTAAACAAATGCAGGGAGGATTATTTTCCAGATATAAGTGTAAAAGTTATTAATACTTTCCCTTTAGTAAAAGTCTTCACCAGAATCTTGCATGCCAGAAAAAAAAGACCCTAAACGTTTGTCTTTGGCTGACACCAAACCCAAAATGGACTCAGATCCAGATGTTTTTGTTACCCATTTCAGAGTCTTTTGTGTTTCCATGGAAACACAGGCTTGGCTTGGCAAAAAAATTGTGTGCTGAACATTTTATTTTTTCAAATGATCTGTAGTCTTGACAGTTTTCTTGAAAAAGAGCATGCAAGAGTCTATTGGCAGTCAAAAGAAGGAGCCTACTTTCCATTATCTTCTTGGTGGGCATAGTATTCACAGTTCTTATCGGAAACTGAATTATGTGTAGCCACAATTGTTTCTGAAAATCAGCTATGAGTAATATATGTGATTGTTTTGGTCAGCTATTTTTAACAAACTTTATCTTTTGCTTGTTGGCTGTTGGTTCCCCATGAGCAATTCTTTAGTTCCTCTCTCTTTCTTCCCTCTGCTTTCTCTTGTCTTATTTCTCTTCTTATATCTGTAAGAGGCTTCAAGTCTCTTGTTGTCTGCTTCCCTTACTGCTATGGTTGTGGTAATTGTCCCACAAAGCCTATGCAGAAATCTCATTGAGAGGCAATTAAACCTTGAAGGGTTGGAGCCTGATGGGAGGTCTTTAGAATTTTGGATGTGTACTGTTGAAAGGATTTTGAGACTGTCCTCTCTTCCTTTCTCCTTTGCTTGCTAGCTGCCACTAGGTGAGAAGCTTCTTTTTTCCTTTGCTCACAGTGATGTGCTTACCCAGGTCCAGATAAACTGGTCATTTGGCTATGAACTGAAACTCCCAAACTATGAATTTAAGTAAGCCTTTCATCTTTTCCAGCTGGTTTATTTCAAGTGTTTTGTCAGAGGTAGGAAGCTTACTCTCCTACCCATTCAGTACCAGCCAGTGTTTCTTTCTTCTCCCTAGCATCTTTTCAGCCTGTGCAGGGAAGCCTGACACTGTGTACGACAAATTAGTTCGCAATGACTTGTCTGAGGGTTCAGAAAGTCTTTCACATATTGCACAATCTTGAGAATTTCTTTATGTGTGAAATACACACATACACACACAGACACACACACACACACACACACACACACACACACATTGTTTTTGTGTTCCATGTTGAATTTTTTTTTTTTTTTGTCTTTCAAGTATGGTTAGAAACCCCAAGACATTTTGAGAAAAGAAGGACAATGTGGTTATTGCCACGGAGTGAATTTCATGAGTTGGTTAAAGAACAGTGATGCAGTCGGTACAAGTCTTAATGGACAAGTACCTGTGGGGAAAGGTCTGCACAAACTAGAAAGAGTCATGGGACATTTCAGATGGAAGCATGGCTTCTAGGGAAGTAGCCATGCCATAGCAGGCCATGACTATGCTTTGAATCAAGATATGGCTCAAGTACAAAAGGCATTTCATGTCTCTCATGCTAGTGGAATCCTTTGAACCCTTCACTTGATCATATGAACATAGTGGAGGCATATCATCGATCAGACATATAAAGGGTAGAAAACTTCATGGCTGTGGGAAACAATAAGTTTCAACAGGCTTAATTAGTCCATTATTTATTTATTCAGTTTTTAATGTTCTTATATTACATATTTATTCATCTAGTTTTAACATCAACACTTGAAAAATGAGGATACTAATCCAGAAAGGAGGCTGTTCTCCTCAAGTTCATGGCTAATGGTCAAGGAAGCTCAACCTTTCATGCCTGCCTTAGGTCTTCTAGTAGATGAGCAGAGCACTTACTTTTGTTCTCTCCTGCCACCAGAGACACTCTGTAAGTGTAGTGTTTGGATCACAGCTGCTAACAGAGAAGGTACTAGCTAAGAACAGGGCTTGTTTCCTTAGCCTCAGATTAGTAGTGAAAGGTAGTTGGCTTCAGCAGGCTTAGTCTGGTACATTTCTACAGCACTCTTTGGTATTATCTATTCATTGCTATCATTATCTTATTGTATACTTATCCAACCGGTGCTTGACTAAAGCTGGTGTACCATCTCAAGTCCTATTTCATATAGATATTCTTGTACATTGGGTTAAGGAGCCAATGCTAGCTAGGATGTACTTAATTCCTTCTCTCAGAGGCTGAGGAAGTAGGGTTCAGGGTTTGACATCATGTTGAGCTACACAGTAAGGCCTTATCTCAAAACAGCATTGACAGTGACATTCAAAGAGCTGTTTCTGACCTGTATTAAACTCAGTTTCTACCAAGATATGTTTAGCCTGCTGTTCCTGCTGAAGTAGATTTATATGCAAATGACAACATGATATGTGTTGATTGAGTGCAAAAGCATTAAAAACACGGAGGTGAAGAACTGGGTTATCTTAAATGTTTTTATACTTAAAAACATGTTGTCTATAGAAAATGTAACCTTGTCAAATAAATGACTTATGTATGACTGTATAATAAATTAAGAGCTGTAGATCAAAGAAAAATTAAAAAGTAAACTTTCCTTTATTCACGAGGCTCAACTGGAGTCTGTATAAAAACAGACTAACTGCTATTTGTTAAGAATTTTTTTTATCAACTTCATCATCTGCTCCATGACATGGTCCAGGTTTTTATTGCTTTTTAGGGTTTTTGTAGTCTCCTCTCATATGAGGAGCTAAGTCTATGCTAGGGGTGATGAAGCTTTTTCAGTGCTAATGTTCTTACAATGTAAGAATATAGAGAAGTGGGTGAAACTTAGATTCGGAGGAATGGGAGGCTGAAAACTCAGAACTACATAAGCGCTCTTCAATCTCACTGTAACTATTTTTTTCTCAGAAGACAGAGTTGACATTTCTTTGACTGCAATGAAGAATATCTTTCTATAACTGTCAAAGAGGAGACTCACCACATATGCCATCTGCCCTTCCGAGAACCCACACACTGAGCTGTGGAGGCGGAACCTCTTCAGGCTGGCTTTTCTAAGGTTCACACATGTCAGCTTTCACATCATGCCATTTATGAGAAATTTCATATCAGCAGAATTCATATGTTGTTAAAAAAAACTCCACACTTCCTGACATTACCTAATTCCTCAGGTCAGGATTTCTATTTTGAGTTATTTTATAATCTGAAAGCTGCCCAAAATCTTCCAATTGAAGAGAAGGAAGGAGGAGAAGCAGAAGGAAGAAGAAAATAAAGAGGAGAAGGAAGAATAAGCAAGGAAAAGAAGTAGGAGGAGGAGGAATAGGAGGAAGAAGATCACAATGAACATTGTTACTGTACCACATCATCACTGTGCCAACTTGATTAAAACCAGCAGATGAGAGCTAAAGAGCTTTCATTCAGGGATGCTGTGAGACTACTCATGTACCTGGAGCCAAAAACCAAAACCAAACCAACAAGCAAACTAAAAAGCCCAAATAAACCAACCAAATAGAATGCCACTACTTTTAGAAACTCATACCTTTTAATGGTTTGTATGTTAGACATTAAAATGGTGGCTTTTGTTTATCAACAGCATTTAAAAAGTATAACCTCCCTGAACAGAAGCAGACAATGTGATGGTGAGTTCTCATGCAACAGCTGTACATTTCAGAAAAACTGTGGGTATGTGAGTAGCTTTACTACAGCTGCTGGTTATGTATCTAGACACATTTAAAATTTACCGAGCATTAAAACGTTTGTAGTTTCTGTAAGCACATAGATCATGCTTCACCATATTTGTGGTGTTTGTGAATTGATGCTATAAGACTTCCTATAGACTCAGGCTGCATAGACATTCTCTATTTGACAAACAGATGATGCAGTATTCCCAGAAAATCTGGCTTGGCTGCTAGTCTTCTGAATCAGCTGCAGACCACTGGAATGAATATACATTGTCGGGTGTGCATTTTAACTATGAACCAATGCAAAGCCCAGACACAACACTCTGTTTTACCTTACCAGACTCTTGAACATTGGTCTATTGTCCCTTGTCTTAACCACCATGGCCAGGTGCTAGGGAGGGCCTGCCCTGGAGAAACTGCTGATTACTCAAACTCATGAATCTTAAGCTTGCTTTATACCTGGTACTTCCCTTGGAAACCACATTGAAGTCTTTGGCACGTAGCTGCTGCTTCTTCTCTGCTATGCTCTGGGAACTGCCCCTGGGGTCCTGTAGGGTTCTGCTGTTTCTCAAGGAATTGCGAGTGTAATGAACTTCTTCTAAAGATTAAGTAAAGCCTTGAAAATGAGAGTAGGAGAGGAGACAACTGCCTATCTATCACTAAATCTTGACAAAAATATACAGGCCAGAAAGATCTGAGCCATGTATGAGATGCAACAAAGGAAGCAGCAAGGTTTATTTACTACTTCTTTAAGACACATTATTAAGTGCCTGTGATGTGCCCAGCACTGTAATGACAGCTGGGTATTTGTGGAGTAATATCAAAGAAACATATACTGAAGTTATTTTAAGAATGAAACATCGTAAAGTAAATGCACCTTGGCTATGGTGATTGTTATTGGCTTTATGAAGTGATGTTTGGTTAGAAGCAGAAAGATCGATGTGTAGAAGGGCTGGTGACACAAAGGCATGATTATGAATGCAAGCAATCTTTTAAAGTAATTTGATTCTGGGCAAAGAAGGTGGGATTTGACTGGTAAATGGACAGCTCCAGGGAATGAAGGAAAAAGTTATTCCAGAAAAAAAAAAAGGTGAACTCAGGAAATCTGATGATTTTTCTCCATAAATACATTACAAACAAAAACATAACAGTTTTGGAATTCTACAGAGAGCAAAACACAGCAAGCCTTAAAGAAGTACTTGAAGAAAACTTTCACATCTTATTAATATTGCAACAGCTCTGCCCTAGTGAGGGTGTAAAAATCTCCTGCAGAAAAAATTGTTAGATTCAAAGTAGCCTGTCTGATGACTCCCTGGAAGTCTTCCTGCAAGGGCTGGTATTTTCTTCTGACTCATTACCATCCAGTGCTAGAGATCTTGCTATGGGATGACTGTTAAAAGAGGCCCAAGGAGATGGTCGATTTGTCACGTCCTGAGGCTGCAAATATTGAACAGTAGACTGTGCAAGAGGTTTAGAAGAAAAACCTAGTGAGACATCTGTAAAAGTTTAAATTTTTTCCTATGTATTTCTAAGAATCCAGAAAAGCATTAACATAATCAAGGACTGTGGTATTACTTTTAGCCCCCTTTTTTTCTTTTTAGATTTATTTACTTGTTTTTTATGTAAGTATACTGTTGCTGTCTTCAGATATACCACAATTCATTATAGATGGCTGTATGTTGTTGCTGGGAAATTGAACTCAGGACCTCTGGAAGAGCAGTCAATGCTCTTAGCTGGGGAGTCAATGCTCTAGCCCCTATATACCCAGTTACTGTGGTATAAGTAAGGGGTACTTATAAGGTACTTAAGGGGTAATCCATAAGGTCCAAGCTGTTCAATCTACAGATGATAGAATTTATATAGAAGCAGATTAAAAACTAAGGAAGAGGGTACTTCCAGACTATATGTTGAAATTGTGCCCCAAACCAAATATATAGAAAAACAGTAGACTGGCAGAGGGATACAGTATGGGGAGACATTTCTTGTGGACTTGACAAAGGTAGTGCACTCTTATAGTCTCAGCACCAGTGATTATTGTCACAGATCAGTTATACAAACATTCTGTCATGGTGTGTTGAGGTGGTCTCACAGGGCCATCCCTGCCTGAGAATATAAATACAGTTAATGAATAATGGAGGAGATAGATACATTTTCTTCAGTAGTACTGGCTCCTACAATAACCTCACACTTATATTTCTGCATGTGACCCCAATTAAACTGAATAAGTTACCAAACAAGACAATGAAAGAATAAACATGACAAGTGAAGGGGGCCTATTTGGGCAGAGGAAAGGGGTTAGGAAAGACACAATCAAGGTTCATGGAGATAAATATAATTTAAGACACTTTATACTTGTCTGAAAATGTCAATAAAAAACTAAAATGTTAAAAGCCCTTCAAGAGGTCAAATACAGTAAAAATGAGTAGACATGTAATTACAGACTTAAGAAGCCTGTCTATTGATTATATGGTTGATAAGGGTCTAGTGTTTAGAACTCAGCCACAAAAAGTCAAATGGCTCAAGTAAAAACTGACAAAGAAATGTAAAATTGTGCTGGGGATGTAACTCAGTGGGAGAGTTCAATTATAAGAACTGCTAAACCTATGAACATTAAAAACTGGGCAAAGGATTTGAAAAGATAACTCTCCAAGTATTATACATAAGTGGGAAAATCTGCTCATGAAAACTTCTAGCTATCTTTCGAACTAAGGGTTGTGAAGAGTAACCATAATGATATGTCACTTCTTACTAGGACATCTAGAATAAAGTCAGATAATTATATGTCTTAGTGGTAACTTGGAGAAATCAGATTTTCTGTATTGCTGATGGTTGGGTAAACAAGGGCTGCCACAAAATGATTTGACAGTTCTTCAAGTACTACCTATACAGTCACCATGTGATTCGATCATTCTATTCCCGAGTATATAAAAGAGAGCTGAAATATATAATAAATTTACTTAAAATTTGCACAGGATAGTTCATTATCACAATAGCAAAATGTAGATAAAATCCAGATGTTCATTATTTGTTGGATGGGTAAAGAAATGCATTTTAAAATGAGATATTATTCAGCTTTAAAAAGAATACACATAGATGACTCTTGAAAGCTTTACTCTAAGTGAAAGAAGATAGCCACCAAGGACCACATATAGCATAATTTCTTGCATATGTAATGTTATTAATAGATAATCACTGATATATTCCAGTGTTTACCTGGAGAAAAGTTGAGAAGTGGAAACAAAATTAGGAAAAGTATGGGTATTCTTGTTTTTTAATTTAACTTTTTACTTATTCACTTTAAATACTGCTTACTGTGCCCCCTGTCATCCTCTCCCATAATCCTTACCCTATCCTCTTTTCTTCTCCTCCCCTGAGCTGGTGGGGCAGCCCCTGGGTATTTACCTACCATGGCACTTCAAGTCTTTGCAAGGCTAGGTGCTTCCTCTCCCACTGAGGCCAGGCAAGGTAGACCAGTGAGAAGAACATATCCTATGTGCAGGCAACAGCATTTGGTATGCCCCTGTTCCAGTTGTTTGGGACCCACATAAAGACCAAGTAGCACATGTGCTACATATGTGCTGAGAGGCCTAGATCTAGCCTGTGTATGTTCTTTGGTTGGTGGTGCAGAGTCTGGAAGCCCAAAGGTTAGTTTACTTTGTTGAACTTCCTGTGGAGTTATATGTTTTGGGGTCTAAAATCCTTCCTCACATCCTTCTACAAGAGTTCACAAGCACTATCCACTGTTGGGCTGTGGCTGTCTGTCTCTGTCCTAGTCAGCTACTGGGAGAAGCTTCTCAGAGGACAACATGCTCTTGTCTGCAAGCATAACAGAATATCATTAATAGTATCAGGGATTGGTGCTTGCCCATGGGATGTGTCTCAAGTTGGGCCAGTTATTGGCT
Organism: Rhabdomys pumilio; assembly: GCA_030674055.1. Lineage (NCBI taxonomy): Eukaryota > Metazoa > Chordata > Mammalia > Rodentia > Muridae > Rhabdomys > Rhabdomys pumilio. The sequence goes on along the minus strand of JANHMN010000004.1, from coordinate 140,326,473 downwards.
GGCCATTCCTTAAGTCTCTATTCCATTCCCCTATGCCAGTGTTTCTTGTAGACAGGATACATTTTGGGTCGAAAATTTTGTGAGTGGGTTGATATCTCTGTTGCTTCACTGGGGTTCCTGCCTGACTACAGGAGGTAGCCTCTTCAGGTTCCATGTTCCTAATGATGGGAGTCACAGTTAAGGTCACCCTCATTGATTCTTGGGTGCCTCCCTTTATTCCAGGTCTCTGTCTCGTTCTGGAGATGCCACCAACCTTCTCTCCCCATGTCAGTTGCAGATTTTCATTAATTTTTATGGACATCTAGACATTTTAGACATCTCTCCTGCCCTTCCCCATACCTGATTCTAACCCCTCTTCCCTTTCCCATTTCCTCTCCCTCCAAGTTCCTTCCCTCCACCTGCCTCTTATGACTATTTTATTCCCCCCCCCTAAGTGAGATTCAAGCTTCCTCACTTAGGCCTTCCTTTTTGTCTAGCTTCTTTGGGTCTGTGGAGTACCTGCATTTTATGGCTAATATTCACTTACAAATAAATGCATACCATGCATGTCTTTTGGGGACTGGATTATGTCATTCAAGATGATATTCTCAAGTTCCATTTATTTGCCTTGCAAACTTTATGATGCCTTTGTTTTTAATACCTGAATACTATTTCATTGTGTAGATGTACCACATTTTCTTTACTCATTATTCAGTTGAGGGACATCTAGATTGTTTCCAGTGTCTGGCTATTAAAAACAAAGCTATTATGAATGTAACTGAGCAATTTTACTGTTGAGATGTTGGAGCATCTTTTGTGTATGTGCCCAGGAGTGGTATAGCTGGGTCTTGAGGTAGAAATATTTCTTTTTCGAGAAACTATCACATTGATTTTCCAAGTGGTTGTATAAGAATGCACTCTCACCAGCACTGAAGTGTTCTCCTTGCTCCACATCACCACCAGCATGTGCTATTCATTGAGATTTTTATCTTAGCAATTCTGATGGGTGTAATATGGCATCTCAGAGTTGTTTTGATTTGCATTTCCCTCATGACTAAGAACTTTGACATTTCTTTAAGTGCTTCTTGGCCATTTGAGATTCCATTTTTTGAGAATTCTGTTTAGCTCTGTACTTCATTTTTAAAAATTGGGTTATTTGGGTTGTTGGTGTGTAATTCTTTGAGTTCTTTGTAAAATGTGGTCTGTTGGTGAAGATCCTTTCCCATTCTGTAGGCTGCTGATTTGTCTTATTGACAGTGTCCTTTGCCTTACAAATGCTTTGCAGTTTCATGAGGTCTGATTTATTAATTGTTGATCATTGAGCCTGAGCCATTAGTATTTTGTTCAGGAAATTGTCTCCTGTACTAATACGTTCAAGGGTATTTCCTACTTTCTCTTCAGTGAGATTTAGTGTGTCCAGTTTTATGTTGAAGTCCTTGATACACTGGGGCTTGAGTTTTGTGCAGGGTGACAAATATGAATCTGTTTTCCTTATTCTACATGTAGACATGCAGTTAGACCACCACCATTTGCTGAAGATGATTACCTTTTCTATTGCATAGTTTTACCTAGGTCTGTCGATTTATTTCCAGGTCTTCAACTAAACTTGTTGATCAACATATCTGTTTCTGTACCAATATCATGCAGTTTTCTATCACTATTGCTTTGTAGTACAGCTTGAGGTCAGGGATGGTGATTCTTTTGGAAGTATTTTATTGTACAGAATTGTTTTGGCTATCTCGTTTTTTGTTTGTTTGTTTGTTTGTTTTTGTTTTTATTCCATATAAAGTTGAGGATTGCTCTTTCAAGGTCTATAAAACATTGTGCTTGAATTTTGATGGGGATTATGTTGAATCTGTAGATTGCTTTTGGTAAGATGGCTATTTTCTCTATGTTCATTGGAGAAACATGTTCAGGTTCCTGTTTTACATGAGCATGGGAGATCTTTCCATATTCTGATATCTTCTTCAATTTCTTTCTTCAGGTACCTGAGTCTCTTGTCATATAGATCTTTGACTTATTTGGTTAGAGTTACTCCAAGATATTTTATATCATTTACGGCTATTGTAAAGGAGATTGTTTCCCTTATTTCTCAGCCATCTTATCATTTGTATAAATGAGGGCTATTGATTTCTTTGAGTTAATTTTCTATCCATCCTAAGGCTGTTCATTAGCCATAGAACTTCTCTGGTAGAATTTTTGGGGTTGCTTATGGATACTATCATATCATCTGCAAAGAGCGATAGCTTGACTTCTTCATTTCCAATTTGTATTCCCTTGATCTTTAGTTGTCTTATTGATATGACTACAACTTCCAGTACTACACTGAATAGAAAGGGAGAGAATGGACAGCCTTGTCTTGTCTCTGATTTCAGTGGGATTGCTTTAACTTTCTCTCCTTTTAGTTTAATGTTGGCTATTGGCTTTGATTATATTTAGGTATATCTCCTGTATTCCTGACTTTTCTAATGCCTTTAACATGAAGAGATGTAGGATTTTATTAAAATCCTTTTCAGCATCTATCAATCATGTGATTTTTTTCTTCCTGTTTGTTTATATGGTGAATTTTATTGATTGATTTTCATACTATTGGAGTACAGGCTTTTGTAGGAAAACCTATCAATTCTTTGAATGTTCTCAGAGTCTGTTTTTTATGTTGCCCTTTCCTTATTGATTTTGTTTATTTGGATACTGTCTCTTTTTCTCTTGGTTAGTGTGGTTAAGAGTTTGAGTATCTTGTTGATTTCTTCAAAGAACCAGGTCTTGGTTTCATTGAGTCTTTGTATTGTTTTCTTTGTTTCTAGCTGACTGATTTCAGCCCTCATTTTGAGTACTTCCTGCCATCTACTCCACTTGAGTAAAGTGGCTTCTTTTTGTTCCAGAGCTTTCAGGTGTGTTGTTAAGTCGTTAGTATGAGACCTTTCCAACTTCTTTATGGAGGTAATTGGTGCCTTGAAATCTCCTCTTAACACTTCTTTCATTGTGCCCCACAAATTTGGGTATGTTCTGTCTTCATTTTCATTGAATTCTAGAAAGTCTTTAATTTCTTTATTTGTTCCCCAACCCAGATACATTGAGTAGAGAGTTGTTACATTTCCATAACTGTGTTGTTGTTGTTGTTGTTGTTGAAGTCCAGTTTTAATCTATGGTAATCTGACAAAATACAAGGCATTATTTAAATTTTCTTATATCTGTTTAGGCTTGCTTTGTGACTGATTATATGGTCAATTTTGGAGAAGGATCTGTGAGGTGCTGAGAAGAAGGTATATTCCTTTGTGTTTGTGTGAAATATTCTACAGATGTCTGCTAGGTCCATTTGAATCATAATGTCTGTTAGTTTCATTATTTGTCTTAATTTTTTGTTTGGATGACCTGTCAATTGGTGAGGGGTGTTAAAGTTTTCCCACTATTAATGTGTGAAATTTGATGTAGGATTTAAGCTTTAGTATGTTTCTTTTACAAATGTGTGTGCTCTTGTGTTTGGGGCATAGATATTCAAAATTGAGATATCATCTTGGTAGATTTTTTCCTTTGATAGGTATGAAGTATTCTTCTCTGTCTCTTTTGATTAATTTTGGTTGAAAGACCATTTTATTAGATATTAGAATGACTACTCCAGTTTGTTTTTTGGGTCCATTTGCTTGGAATACTTTTTTCCCAGGCTTTTACTCTGAGGTAATGTCTATCTTTATTGCTGATGTATGTTTCTGGTATGCAAGAGAATTATGGATCTTGTTTTTGTATCCATTCTATTATCCTGTGTCTTTTTATTGGAAAATTGAGTCCATTGATGTTGAGAGATATTTATGACCAATGATTGTTATCTTCTGTTATTTTGATATTGGTGGATTTAATGGTTGTGTGTGTGTGTGTGTGTGTGTGTGTGTGTGTGTGTGTGTGCGTGCATGCGCTTTCCTTGCTTTTGCTGGTATGAAATTACTTATTTCCCGTGTTCTCTTCGATTGGAGTGTTCCTTCTAGTGTCTTCTGTGGGGCTGGATTTGTGGATAGACACTGTTTAAATTTAGATTTGTCTTCAAATATCTAGTTTTCTCCATCTGAGGGGATTGAAAGTTTTGCTGGAGAGAGTGGTCTATATTTGCATCTTTGGTTTTTTAGAAGTTTCAAGTTATCTGTCCAGGCTCTTCTAGCTTTTCAAGTCTCTGTTGAAAAGTGGGGTATGATTCTCATAGATCTGCCTTTGTACGTTACCTGGCCTTTTTCCCTTGCTGCTTTTAGTATTCTTTCTTTGTTTTGTAGAGTTTGTGTTTTGAATATGATGTGCCAGGAAGATTTTCTTTTCTGATCCAGTCTAATTGGTATTCTATAAGCTTCTTTTATATTTACAGGCATCTCTTTCTTTATGTTGGTAAAGTCTTCTATGATTTTTCTGAGAATATTTTTGGGCCTTGGAGCTGGGACTCTTCATCTTCTCCTATTCCTATTATTCTTAGGTCAGATATTTTCATGCTATCCCAGATTTCCTGAATGTTTTGTGTCAGAGATTTTTTAGATTTAACATTTTCTTTGATCGATGTATCAAGTTTTTCTATTGTATCATGTATGCCTGAGTTTCTCTCTTCCATCTCTTGTATTCTGTAATGATGTTTTCATCTGTTGTTTCTGTTCTCTTCCTTAGGTTTTTCATCTCCAGAATTTCCTTAGTTTATGTTTTCTTTATTACTTCTATTTCTACTTTTATGGCTTGCACAGTTTTATGTATTTCCTTCATCTGTTTAATTGTATATCCCTCTTTCACACTGTCATTTGTGTCAAGAACTGGCACCGTCTTCACCACCAAATCCACTCCAGTTGTCAGAGTGTAGTTCTTCTGGAAATGGGTCCTGTCGCTGCAGAACATGTGTACCAGGGCCAATTTGCCTATGTCTGGGTCTCCTGCCAGGATGCATTTGGCAGCTAGCTTCACCATAGTAACCAGGTACTAGCAGAGATGCTGTGTGTGTGGGGGGAGGTATGTAAAGGTCGGGGAGGAGGGGAGGGGTGTGCTAAAAAGGGGTTAAGATTCAAGGATAGCTGACCCAAGGGCCTAAGGCCTTGATGTCTGGATGGTGGCCTGGGTGCTAGGGTTGGGTGGACAGAGGGCTTCAGGCCCCAGGCAGCCTGCAAAGGTGCTTTAGGGGCAGATCGGAACCAGTTCCAAGCCTAGCCTTGACCCAGCCGAAGAAGAGTTGGGACACAATGACTAGTCCTCTGCTGATGTTGTTTTTTGAGAGTAAGGATTATGTCTCCTGGGTTACTAGTCAAATGAATTTTTAAAATTACATTAAACAATTATTACATCTGTACCCCCTTCCCCTTGTGTCTTGTGTGTAGAAATGTGTTTGACACAGGAAATCTTGGAGGAATTAGTTTTCTCACTCTACTACATGGATCATCAGGCTTGGATACAGGGGCCTTTAGCTGTTGAACTGTCTCATTAGACTAAAGCCTTTCACCTTTAAACTTAGCTCTATTTCATTCTTAAGTATACTTAATACCTTTTTGGCTTTGTATTATTTGTTCTTGCCATTAAACACCATATATGTTATAAATTTTTGTAGAGAGAATATCCTGTGTATTGTATGGATGCATCACCTGTCAATTATAAGCCCATGGCTTATAGGAAAGGGTAGACTAGAAGGTGGGACATCTGAGAGGCATAAATAACTCTGGGAGAGAACCAGGTGCAGGACATTCACCTGGGAAGGTGTAGCAAAATAACCAGCTATGTGGCAGAATGTAGATTAGAGTAAAGGGGTTATAATAAGTTATGATCTAGTCAGAGTAGAGCCTAGCTATATGGCCAAAGTATTTGTAAATATATTTTAAATCTGAGTCTTATTTCTGGGAGCATGGGGCTGGGAGGATGAACCAGGGACATGTATCTACAAATGGTGCCCAATTTATAACAATTAGAACCTATGCTTACACCCTAAACAGTGGGGGTATGCTGGGGAGAGTCAGGCAAGCCAGACAAGAGACCTGGTCTCTTAAAAAAAAAAAAACTAAAGTAGACCAGATATTCCCAGAATAACACAATGTGGATGAGAAAGAGGTTTCCTAGCCGAGGAGCAGAAAGCTAGTATAGAAGATGGCCTTTAAATAAAGCTGCTACTAAATTTAAAAACTGAACACAGAAGTAGGGGTTTCTCCCAAGGGCAGAGGATAGCAGTGCCAAGGGGGAGAACCCAGGCTCTTAGTTACGTGTTGGCTGACTGCAGTCAAAGCACCCGTGGGTGACAAAACACATGGAGACTTCTGAAGTGGAATAAGCAACCAGGTTTTTCCAAGCGTGGCACAGCTTGTAAGTCTAATCCTGTTCTATGGGAATCAGTGCTCAGCACTCATGACAAGCTGAAATGCAGCCCTAGTTTGGCAGCTATGATCAAAGCCAGGTGGATGCACAATGCCTCTTCCTGTAAATAAAGGGATGGGGGCGTGGCCAGGTGCAACACGGCATCTCAGTTAAAACAAATAGTAATTCCCTTAGTAATTTAAAAAAATAAATATGCATCAATCTTAAATTATATAAAGAGAAAGGGAAATATAGGTATATTTATGCATGTAAAATATGTTTATAATTTTAATTTGAAGGCTAATGCTTTTTCTGTTGCCAAAACATTTTTTCCCTAGAAAACATCTACTCTTTTAGTCAGTGTAAGAACACAGAATTAGGGTTGGGGCAAGGTTGTTTGCTTTTACCTTTTCAGGAGAGGAAAATCATCCAGCTAAGAAATTGAGAGACCATTATACATGATAAACATCTAAACAATTATATTTGTAAGCGTATTAACTGTATTGCACATTATTAGCTTGACAATACAGAATACAAATGCTTTTTGTCAGAGGAGATAAATAAATCAAAGAAACACACTATCATAGAAACAATGTTATATTGTTTTAAATTAAAAACAACAAGGGATTAATGCCAGTTGAAGTCTAAATGTGATACGTCATCACAGTATCCCACTGGATACAGTGACAGATAATGGCCTAGCTAAAATTGGAATGGATTGGCGACTTGCTATCCTCAATGATGTTCTGTGTCAACACTACTGTGAATTGCCTATCAGTCTCCTTATATTTGGTGCTTCCACAGAAGAACTGATAACTTCTCAGCCTAGTACATGATATATAATCGAGACCAAGACCTCTGAGCAAAACCAATATTGCTTGAGAATACATTCATGCATTAAGATGGAAAGGAATTTATACAAAGTTAAATACAGAGAAGGAGATAAAGAGAGGGAAAAGTAGGATAAATTCATTCACATAGATAATACTCTCCAAAGAAGTGAAGGAAATAAACATTGATATAAATGTTTTCAAGGATACATAGATACTAAATAAAGAAGTTCACGCCTTTGATTCCAATACTTGGGGAACAAAGACAGAATCAGATAAGTTCCGTATGAGTTTGAGGCTAGTCTGATCTATGGAGCAAATCCATGACAGCCTGGGCTACACAGGGAAACCCTGTCTCAATAAATAATAAATATGTGGACTCCATCCAGTCTTGTTTTGATTTATTAATATGAACATGGACATGTGGTCAATGATAATGGTGGTACTGTACATCCCTTTTGAAAGAGGTCAAAATGGAGCAGACCTGGATAGAAAAGAGGCTGCTAGATTGGATCGGTCTATACTTCTGATGACTTCAAATGGCTGGATAAAATTCAATATTATGTATGTTATATTGGGAAAGAGGCTTTGTGTTTGTGTCAACAGAAGAGAAAAAAATGATGTGGATTCCTTCCAAAATAATAAGTATCAGAAAATTAAGAGGATCAAACAAACAGGTGATACATTTGTTGATCTCTACAGCTGGGAACAGCTCCGAAACTGACTGAGACAAAAAAATTACTCCGATCAAAACTTCAGCTTACATAGACTATTATAAATCTGTTAGCTACAGGGTTCTCATAACTTATTATTTTATGCAATCCTTTCATATGGGATGAATGGAGATTTATGTTACAATTTGGTTATATGATCAAACTAACTTCTAAAGAAAGACAGTTGTCTTTCACCTAGTCAAACATGGAACAGAAAATCATCCTTAAGTGATCTGTGCACCTTACACATTCCATACAAATATCTTTATAGAACTGTATATTTGCCTATGAAAGTTTATATATTGCAGAATGGAAGGACTAAGCAACAACCAAGAATGCGGCCCTGACAAGATTTACCCTAGGAGATACTGAGATGCTATCTCCCTGCCTGACCCTACCCAAGACTATATCAATGCTATTTTCTCTAAAGACTTGCTTGGATAACTTCAAAACAGCTAGCTCATTTCGTCCAGCATAACATACTATTCCAGTCAAGACTGCAATTAAGCCTTGAACTTTTTCAACACATAAAAACTAGACAGCAATTCCTACAGCTAGCTTTCTTAAGACTAACCATTTACTCTAATTTTCTTCAGTTCCCCAAAAGAAATTCTTATGTTCAAAATCAGTAGGAAGCAATTATAAGAAGACTGTCATCCCCATCACTTAAGTTGGGGTGAGTGGTTTTGGTCATTTATGAGTTATAGACATGTTGTCATTTTAGGGGATGATTACAAATAATTATAGTCTTAGACACGGAGGAAGCAAAATAGGGAAGATAGACTCAGGAATTAATATCTTTCCTTTCCTTTTCTCTATTAATCTTTCCTTCTTAGATAAAGGTAAGGGGGCTGAGAAAAAATGGGGAATATAGAATTATCATATAGAATAATAGAATAAAAGAGTAGATTATTGAATCTGCTTTTTAACAGAAATTTGAGTATTTTCACATAAAATTACTTTTTTTACATTGGTATGGATTATTGTATATTGATACAGGTTTCAGGTTTTCATTGCTATAAATCTTTATATATTGATACAAAATTTAAGGTTAAGCTTGTTATGACATAATACATGTATATTTTAACTCTTCTATTCTTATTAATCTTAAAAAGACAAGATTTAGTTTCCTCCTTTTAATAGCTGCTATTGAAAACTGTTAGAAATTGTCAGACAATCAAACTCATAGTCATGTCAGATACTATTCTGGATTATTACAGAATATACATCATGGTTTCAACAGATGATAAATAGCTAGAAACAGGCAATGCTTGCTTGTTCAGGTATGCTATGAATAGGTAGATGTCTTCAAAAACCTCAGAGACTCACAGAATATGGCATTTAAAGATGTTTTTATTAATTTAAGGTGGTTCTTTTGTTTTGTTTTTTACATTGAGACATACCAGTTCCTGGCTGCACCCTATTCAACTTGGAAGAAGATGATGAGCACTGAAGAACCTCCATTTGGAGATGGCTTCATTTGTGTCAAGCTAGCCACCAGGCAAAGCAAATGCCCTAACTTCATCTACAAACAGAATGCTGTCCAGAAAGGATGAACTTAAATGCAGGAGAGTTGACTACTGGACTCTGCTACACAAGGTAAGCAAGTCCTTCATAACTCATGCTTCACAAAAATGTCTGTCAGATATTATGGGCCAGAAAGCTGAAGATGATGCTCCAATGTTTTAGAATGGTGAATAGCTGTTCAGGCAGTCAACTGTCTTTTCTATAGTTTTGGAAATGCTTGCCTGCACTTACTACATACTTAAATAATATTAATTCCCTCCTCAAGTCTCTGATGGGACTGAAGACTAGATAATTATAGCTTCATTACTATGCTTGAGTTATTTAGGATTTAAGAAAGTGTTTTAGATCTAAAAATATGGTTTAGGTTGATAACTCAAGTTATGATAAAATTTGAGTTAAGCACAAAGCTATCTCAAATATACCAAACTAGGATAGACAAGAGAAAGTTTTATTTAATTTCCCAATACTATGGACTAGACACTGTAAATATATATCATACCTTATAGTTTTTTCACAATTGTTTCATAATTGTTATAATTGTATTCAATTTACATTTGAATAAAAAGTCTTTTATTGGACTATAAAGGGGGAATTGTAGAGAGAATATCCTGTGTAGTGTATGAATGTATCACCTGTCAATTAAAAAACAATCTATGACCTACAGATAAGGGTAGAATAGATGGGCCATCTGGGAGACAGAGAGAATTCTGGGATAGAACCAGGCATGGGAGATTCACCTGGGAAGATGTGATGAGAAGGACACATGGTACCTGAACACAGATAACCAACTACGTGGCAGAATGTAGATTATAGTAAATGCATTATGAAAAAGTTATGATCTAGTCAGAGGAAAGCCTAGCTATATGGCCAAGGTATTTGTAAATATATTTTGAGTCTGAGTCTTATTTCTGGGAGCATGGGGCTAGGAGGAAGAACCAGGGCCAAACATCTACAGATATTTCTTTACTTTTGGTAAGAGATAGAAAAAGTATATTCTTTTTACACAATAGATTATTGTATCTAAAATGTAAGTGTAGTATTCCCCCTCAATCCCTCATTTCTACTGTGATGGCTGGTTTTACTCACCAGTTTGACAGAATCTGAAATTACCATAGACTGAGCCTCTAAGTATTCCTATGAGGGATTATCTTGATGATGGTAATTGTTGTGGGAAGAGCCATCTTAACTGTGGGCAGAACCAGCCCCCAGGGAGGGGTTCTTGGACTCTATACAAGTGATGAGACTGTGAAGAGCACTAGCATCTATTTGTCTGTTTCTTAATACAATGTGACCAGGTGATTCAAGCTTCTCACTGCTGTGACTTCACCATTGTGGTGAATTATACCCTTGAATTGTACCTTGAAATAAAACCTTTTCTCATTAAAGCAGAGTTGCTTTACTAGGTTATTATATCACAGAAACAAGAGAATAAAATAAGACACAAGTTATTCTCCAATAAACACCTGTTGGGCTCTTTCTTTTCAATTTAGTTGTAACACTGAAGAAAAAGTACCAGATAGCAGTGGTTAAGAATTCAGATATACAAGACATCCCCTATCTCGTATAACATTACTACATTACATGAAGTCTCCCATACTTTAGACATGGCAGCTTTAAGTTGGAGTTCTCACTCTTCTTTCTTTGGGTTTAATTAACTTGCAATGACAGTGAAAAAAATGCCTTGTTCACTGGGTCTTATAAGCAATGTTGCAAATGATATAGTTAAGTAGACAGATGGAAAAGATTCACAGGGTAAGGAATCAGGAAGAGACAGAAAGTCCATGGCCTGGCTGGGCCCTCACTATCCAGTCATCTCCATGCATCTGCCACTGCAGAAGCTTACTGAATCTTGCACATTCAATAGTGTATAGATTCTAGCTCATCTCCACTTTTATCCAGGTTCTAACTCTAGTCTAATATGTAATTCTGGCAACAAGTCACATGCATCTATCTGGAGTTTCCACCACCTGTCATCTCATTTACATAAATACAGATTCAAATCAGTTTGTTAAGAAAGAATTACAGATAACGCTCCCTCACTAAGCAAATCCAAGTGATTTAGAAGCTCTGGGAAATAGGCCAACACATTCTATATTACACCACACCTTCAAGTTGTCTTAAATACTTCTTCCAGTTCTGCAAACAATACATTAGGAGTCTGAATGAGGCAATAAAATGACACAGGTATAAGAAACAGGAAATTAAAGGTGATTTGATCCTCAACATCAGCCTTTATCACAATAGGAAAGCTGCATCATCTACATGAGTGGAAATTTTATACTTACTCTATTTACTAGCAGATACTTTTCATTTTTAAAATTTATTTATTCACTTTACATCCCAGTATCAGTCTCCCCAGTACCCTTCATTCAGATCCTTTCCCTGTTACCCTCTATCCTTCTCCTTTGAGAATGGGATGCTCTTCACCCTACCTCCACACATGAAATCACTGCAGGACCAAGCAAATCCTCTCCTACAGAGGCCAGACAAGACAGACTAGTTAGAAAAACTGGATCTACAGGTTGGCAACAGATTCAGGGACAGCCACCCCTCCAGTTGTTTGGGGGACCTGGATAAAGACCAAGTTGCACATCTGCTACATATGTGCAGGGGCTTAGTTCAAGCCCTTGTTCAGTCTTTGGTTGATGATTCAGTCTCTGGGAGTCCCCAAAAGTCCAGGTTAGTTGACCCTGTTTTTCTTCCTGTGGAGTCCATGTCCTCTTTTAGATACCTCAATCTTTCTCGCAACTCTTTCACAAGACTCCTTAGCTCGTTCTAATGTTTGACTGTGAGTCTCTGCATCACTTTCCTTTGACTGCTGAGAGCTGCTTCTCAGAGGACAGTTATGTTACGTTCCCTTCTGCAAGCATAACAGAATACCATTAATTGTGTTAGGGATTGGTGCTTGCCCATGGGATGAGTCTCAATTTGTGGCAGTCATTAGTTGTCTATTCCTTCCTTCTCTGCTCTTTGTTTCTGTACATCTTGTAGGCATGACACATTTTGGGTGGAAGGTTTTGTGGGTGGGTTGCTGTCTTTATCCCTCCACTGGGAGTCCTTCCTGGCTACAGGAAGTAGTGACTACAGCGTCTATATTCTGACTTCTAGGAGTCTCAGCTAGTTGCCCTTGTAGACACGTTGATTTCTGGCATGTCCTAGAGATGCCCCATTGCCATGCACTCACCGCTGGTTTCCATTCTTCTTTCTGTGCTTTCCCTACACCTGACATGCTTCCCTGAGTCCCCTCCTCCTTCTCTTTTGCACTTTGTTCCTTCACTCTGTCTACCTCTGATATCTATTTTGTTTCTTTTTCTGAGAAAGATTCAGTGGTTCACTTTTGGGCCCTCTTTGTTATTTGGCTTCTTTAGGTCTGTGGATTGTAGTGTGGTTATCCTGTACTTTATGGCTAATATCCACTTATAAATGGGTAGATATCATGTATATGTTTCTGGGTGAGGGATATCTCACTCAGGAAAATATTTTCTAATTCTATCCATTTGTTTGCAAAATTTATAATGTCCTTGTTTTTAACAGCTGAATAGTATTCTGTTGCTTAAATAAAACATTTTTTTTAATTTATTCTTCAGCTGAGGGACATCTTGGTTATTTCTCATTTCTGGCTATTACAAATAAAGCTTCTGTGATAGCTGAGCACGTGTTCTTGTGGTATGGTAGAACATCTTTTGGGTATATGCTCAGAACTTGTATAGATGGATCCTGAGATAGAGCTATTTTCAAACTTCTGAGAAACCACTATATCATTTCCAGCATGATTGTACAAGTTTTTACTCCCACTAGTAGTGGAGGAGTGTTCCCCTTGCTCCATATCCTGGCTGGTATGTGCTGTTTCTTGAGTTTTTGATCTTAGCCATTCTGATGGATATAAAGTAGAATCTCAGAGTTGTTTTGATTTGCATTTCTCTGATGACTAAGTACACTGAGCCTTTCTTTAAGTGTTTCTCAGCCATTAGAAATTCCTGTGTTGCTTTCTATTACCTCTTAACAAAACAATCAAAAAATACAGTCATGCTAAATATGTCCTGGTAGACCTCAGCTATTTCTTAGCCTTTCTAGGAAATTTTATTTACAGATTTCTTCAATAAAATATTTTGATCTATGTCTAGTCATGTTTTATTTGCTCTGGATTTTATCATTTAACATAATTTAACATATTATAATAAACACAAAAGGAATACATATTTTCAAGTTTGTGAAAAGCCGAGTTCATTCAGCAAAGAGAAAACAAACTCAGGATGTAAGGTCTGGAACAATTCAGATCAATTCTCATCAGTTTTAATCAACTTTCAAGCAATGCCAATTTAGTTAAATTACATCATTCAAAATTTATATCAAAACAATGTAAATATAGCTATCTGCTTAATAATGAGAGTTAAAATGTATCTCTAATCTTTATCATTTTTTACTGCTGCTTCATTATAACAAGATTAAACACAGTCTTTCTTAAACCCAAATCTTTCCAATTTATGCCATTCTTGGTTAAGCAGATGTTACTGCACCCCCACCCAGACTCTACCCCAGTGGATAAGACTTCTTCCTCTGCACTCTTTGCAATTTTGCATGGAGCAGAGGTAGGAATGGTATTTTGAAGCCCACTGCTCTTTGTATTGTTGTCCACTTGTTCTTATTTTTGATAGATTGCCTTCTTCCTCAACTGCTTTTTACAGACACTATGGCTTTATGAACTGAAGCTTTGGAAAGTATAGAAGTCATAAAAATAAAAACAAAATGCTATCTTTAGGTGTTTTTAAGACACAAAGGAATCATCTTTGTCAAGAGTTTTAGTTGAGGATACAATTCTCTGAGAGACTGACAGTTGCCTAAATAAAGATGTGCTTCTCCATCCTGAGCCCAGAAGGGAAGGCACTGACTACTCCCTTAGTGAACATAATCCTCTTCCAGGCACACAACTCCTTTTCCTGAATAACCTTTAAGCTTTGGTCAAAACACTTCAGAATTTATTGTGTGTGAGATTAAAAAGTGTAGAGTGAGAAAATAGAGTGCCTGGACAATGTATTCTTTTTGTTCACTCTGAAGGTCGAGGAGTCAAAAGAGAAGCCAAAGGAATGAATAAATCAGGTCTGGGACTCAAGTGCTACACAAGTTTCTTAATTTTTATGCAGTTAAATATATGTGAAAAATATGTGCAGTATGTATATATTTTAAGACATATATGTAATTTTTGTGAGAGTCAATGACTAATTCCATTTTAAAGGCCGAGGCATAAGTCATTTCTTCTAATAGAGGCTGCTATTCCAGCTAGGCAAACTAGAACAAAATATTTTCTGTAGAAGCATGATGTTCCTTTCTAAATTTTGGTCACTGAAATTTGACAAGATGTTATAAAAGTCTGTGAAAAGCTATTTAGATGATTATCACTGGTGTTTGTTTTTTAATCCTAACTCTACAGACTGGGTTCTGTGATTATTAGAGGCACTCAATGCTTTCAAGGATTGAAGCTTGATTTTAAACATTGTAGTCTCTAGCTTTGCCTCTGGTATGATCTATACCTATAATCAAGTTTTATTTTCTTGGAATCTTATAGATTAAAAAGAGGATAATTATCTTTCATTTATGGAATTATTAGGGTTGTGTATAATTTTAAAAGAAATATTATTATGCTTTGAACAATCTTTGGTTCCTATTAGAAATTCACTAAGTACCTGGAAAAATCCCCTTTCACTCACTTTTTGATAGATATTTATTTCAGTTCTTTTCAAGCTATAATCATATATATTCCTTAGAATAAGTTAGGAAATAAATCAAGAAAATATGTTATGTTTGTACTTACATTTGTGTGCATGCCTGTATATATTACTGATAAGTGAACAAAGAAGCAGTTAGGTAGTGGCTTGTACTCTAGGAAGACAACTAAGAGAACAGAATGTCATAAAGTACAGATGAGTTTCTCTGATGAGGTGGGATCTAATGGAGCTTGGAATGAGCAATCACACAGTTTTGTAGCTTTAGTTGAGTAAAGGAAAGAATAGGGCCGCCCTTCTTCATGGAAAGCAATTCTGTCAAGTCATGAGCAAGTGGAAGTGTGACAGATTGTATATAAATCATAGGCTGTCATAAGGATGGTAAGTTTTAACATTATGTTGTTTTGTTTTGTCTGAAAACAGAGCCTGACTAGATAGACCACACTGCCCTTTAATAGGCTCTGCTGGGATTTATAGGTGTATGGCACCACCATGGGCCTTAAGCATTTAGTTTAGGAATAACAGGCTTCAGTAATGGACTGATGAAGTTTGATTTACCTTTTCAAAGGTGAATTAGTTTATGGATGTGATCCTAGCTGAGATTCCTAGCAGCTGGGGGTATGGAGACTGAAGAGGCCACCTCCTGCATCCAAGTGAGACTTTCAGTAGAGGGAGAGGTGTGAGGAGCGGGTGCGGCCACCCGGCCAGCTAAAATGGCACCTGGGCCAAATCTTGTGAATGGCACCTGCCAAATCTTATGAAATGGCGCTCAAGTGCTGCTTCTTGGTGGTTTGCCCACCTTTCCCTAACTGAGCCACAACCACAGAACTACTACGTAGACTCGCTGTTTGAGGTGCACCAATGAGGCATGCCCACGAGGCAGGTGCTGATTGGGACAGGCAGGGGTATAAAAGGATGGCCATTAAGGGGCTGAGGAGGAAGAGCTTCCAGAGAAGAGATTGTAAAGGATCCTGAATAAACTTCGTTGAGAAGAACTCCGACTTGCTTCGTTCCTGTCTGCTGGTCAGATAGAGAAGCGACAGAGAGGGACATCAAACTACCCATAAAACCTTCAACCCACAATTTGTCCTTCATACAAGATGGGCAAGGATAATGCTGATACAGAATTTGAGTGAATGGTCAATCAATGACTGGCCTAACTTGAGACCCTTCCCATGTTAGAGAGCCAACTACTGATATTATTAATGATACTCTGCTATAATTGCAGACAGGAACATAACATAACTCTGTCCTGAGAGGCTTCATTCAGATACTAATGGAAACAGATGCAAAGACCCACAGCCATACATTAGGAGGAGCTTGAGGAGTCTTGTGGGAGAGTTGGGGATGGGACTGAGGGAGCCAGAGGGATCAAGAAGATCTACAAAGTCAACTAATCTGGGCCCATGGGCGCTCACAGAGATTGAATGCCAACCAAAGAGCATGCATAGGCTGGATTTAGGACTCATACATATTTATAGCAGATGTGCAGCTTAGTCTTCATGTGGGATTTTTTTAGCAATTGGAGTGGGGGCTGTCTCTGACTCTGTTGTCTGTTATTGGATCCCCTTCACCCTAGCTGGTCTGTCTGATTTTGCCTCAGTGGGAGAGGATGTGCTTAGCCCTGCTGTGACTTGATGTCCCAGGGTGGGGTGGTACCCAAGGTGGGGCTTCCTTTTCTTTGAGGAGAAGGGGAGGCGGTAACAGGAAAGGGATTTATAAAGGTGGGATTGGGAAGAGAGAAGGGAAGGGCTTTGATCAGGATATAAATTGAATAAATAAATTAACAGAAAAAAACAAAGATATGTTTAAAAAAAACCCTCTTTTTTTTCCATAAATGTGGCATTTTTATTCATACTTATTACAATTTGTATGTTTATTACAATAAAATAAAGGCACAATATGATATATATATATATATATAAAATATAAAAATATATAAAATAAACTTCAAAATACATTGCTAATTGAAAGAGGCCAATCCAAAGAACCAATACAGTATGATATCAAATGTATTATATTCTAGACAACATAAAATTATGATACTAGTGTTTTTCAGGGAGGAAAAAAGAAAGAAAAGTTGAAAGAAAAGATGGATACATTGACACAGGTTCTTTTGGGGCTATAACAATGTTATATATCAATAAAGATACACACATGCCATTTTTATGTCAAAATACTTAATATGCACTACATAGCATGGCTCAT
Organism: Rhabdomys pumilio; assembly: GCA_030674055.1. NCBI lineage: Eukaryota > Metazoa > Chordata > Mammalia > Rodentia > Muridae > Rhabdomys > Rhabdomys pumilio. Next base: position 140,309,202 of record JANHMN010000004.1, on the reverse strand, counting down.
ATAAATTATAGTATTTAGTTACTAATAATAGCATATTAATATGTGTCTATAGTTTGTAAAAAAAATTGCTCCCCTATAATTTAAGAAATAAATAGAAGAGAATATGGAACTGAGGAGCAGAAAATGTAGGCTTTCTAATTGTATTATCTGTAAACATATATAATAATGTAATAGTGGTATATGGATTAATCTAAGAAGGTAGAATAAAAAATGTACAGATTAAAAGCAAGAAATCTCTTTGTAGTTATACTAGCAAGCTATTCAAACTTGAAAAAAGAATCTATCTCAGTGAACTTGTATTATTAACTCACCTCTAAAAAATAATTAGTAGCCTTTTCCTTATGTTTCTTTGAAAACACAAAATCATTTTACTTCTAATAATTAAATACTACAATTCCCAATAAAGTCTATGACTATACTACCCCAAGCATGCTCAATCTTATCCCAAATCCACAAGAAGGTAAAAGGATGAGGAAAATATTTTAAACAAAGTCTAAACATTAAATAATCTCAAAATAAAACAAATAATCTCAAAATAAAACAAAGTATTTTAGTTAACATAAGAATTAATAATTAAAAATATGTGGCTTAACGTGAAACAGATCTTGACTAGAACATTATTTCTACCACTAATTAGCTGTGGGATCTTTGGAAAGTTATTTAACTTCTGCAAACCTCCTATTTCTCACTTCTAAATCAGGGATAATAATGCTTGCTCTGGGTATTTCACCTAATGTCTGAGTAGTTAAAAGTGCTTTGTGAACTTCAGAGTGCTTTACAAATAGACAGAATTAGCACTAATATTTATACAAATCTTCTCTTAGAGTGAAAATAGGGCTATAATTAATGATGTGAATTAGAACTTTTATAGTCTTATTCTAGATACCTTGAATTCTAGATAGCTTACCAATGCAAGTCTAAAAAGCTTTAAGCAATAAAATAAAGGTAAAATTACTGTCTGGATCTTATCTCACAATATGAAAGTCTGGTTTCCCCCCATGTTGACAGTAAAGTGAATTTTATGATGGCATGACTCATATGGACTTTCCACACTGGCTAATCAATCACAGTGTTTCCAGATCTGAAATATATAAGAAACCTACTGCATTTTTGTTTGATCTGTATAAGCAGAAATATTCTCAGACAGTGAAAGCAAGGTTACATTTGATTGTGGCAAAGGAGAATATCAGCCCACAAACCACTTTCCAGACTAGAGCCAATTTGTAGACCAGAACCCCTTGAATGAAGGGATGACCAGGTGACCCTGAAGAAGGACCTTAATAAAGTTTTTACCAGTTTTACTGTTAGCCTTTCTCCAGAGGGATCTATAATCCTTTACAAGGTAAGTGTACACTGGGAGAAAGGAAATAGTCAGGCTTCCTAGGGTCTACTGGATACTGATTCTGAGTTGACACTAATTTTAGAAGATCCCAAGAAACATTGTACACTTCCAGTTAAAGTAGGGTCTTACGAGGGAAGGTGATTAATAGGGTTGTGCCTCAAGTTCAACTTGCAGTAGGTCCAGTGGGTCCCTGAATTCATTCTGTGGCTATTTCCCCAGAACGTATAATTGGGATAGATATGCTTAGAAGCTGACAATATTTGCACATTGGATCCTTGACCTGTGGAATAAGGACTATTATGGTTGGAAAGGTTAAATGGAAGTTATTATCATTGCTCATGACAAGCGAAATTGTGATTCAAAACCACTATTGCATAACTGAAGAAACTGCAGAATTTAGTGTCATCATAAAGGATTTTAAATATGCAGGGTTGGTAGTTTCCACAACATCTTCGTTTAACTCTTCTATCTGGCAGGTGGATTATGGAGAATGCGAAGAATGAGAGTTGACTATTGAAAACTCAAGTAGTGACTACTATTGCAGCTGCTATAACCAGATGTGGTGTCTTTATGTGAACAAATTAGCACATCTTCTTGTACATGGTATATAGCTATTGATCTAGAAAAAGGATCACAAGGAAAAAATTGCTTTCAGTTGGCAAGTCTAGCAGTGTATCTTTTCAGTTTTACCTCAAGTATAAATTCTCCACCCCTGTGTTATAACTTAGGAGTGATAATAGTAGTCTGACTGTTCCACAAAAATACCATATTGGTTCATGATATTACCTATGAACAAAGTGGCCATGGTAGTAGAGATACAGATTATTCATGGGCTTGACAGCATTGACTTCCACTTATCAAATCTGAACTGACTACAGCTGCTGCTGTGTGCCAGATTTGCCAATAGCAGGGACCTATACCAAACCCAATAGTGAGCCCACCATTCTCTAGGGTAACAAGCCATTGACCTGACAGCAGGTTGACTCTTTTGGACCACTTCTTTTATTAAAAGGACAACACTTTTTCTTTAATAGAGTCGATTACTCTTGTTATGGATTTGCCTTTCATGCATATAGTGCTTCTGCATAAAACACCATCTATGGACTCACAGAATGCCTTATCCACCATCGTGGTCTTCAATACAGTATTACTTCTGACTAAGAAACTCATTTAACAGCCAGAGAAGTCCAACAGTGGATCCATGATCATGGAATTTACTAGTCTTACCCATATTCTCCATCATATTAAAGCAGCTGGCCTAAAAGAAGGAAGGGATGGCCCTTTGAAGACATAGTAACAGTGCCAGTTAGGTGGTGGTAGCCTGGAGGGCTGGGGCAGAGTTCTCCAGATGGTATATGCTTTGAATCAGGACCCAATATATGATACAGTTTGTCCCATAGCTAGGACTCATGGGTCCAGGAATCAAGGGGTGGAAAGGGGAATAGTTTCATTCACCATCATCCCTAGTGACCCACTAGGAAATTTTTTGCTTCTTGTTCCTGTAACATTAAGTTCTGCAGGTTTATAAGTTTGGTTCTAGAACAGGGAGCATTTCTGCCAGAAGCCACATCTAACATATAGGGTTGTGGGTCCCACATCTGCTCTGCCGCAGTTGACTACGCTTACCCCACACCAAGCTGGGTGAGTGTTGGACTGTAGGGAAGCCTTGGGACACCACTCGGGGGTGAGAAAACACAGTCTGAGGTGCCAGACAGCCGGAACTGGTTCAGGGGTACCTGGACCTGCGATGAGGCTGGGGCCATCTGGTTTTCAGGATCTTGGACATCCAAGCACCGCTAGAAGCCAACAAAGAGCTGAGAACAGAGTGGGGGCCCACGGGCTGGATCTGGCCCGGGGATGGGGGTGGAGAAGAAGGGAGCATTCTGGCTGGTCCTACGGGGAGAGTATTTGGCTTGACAGTGGCAAGAGCCAGACTCTTTTTGTGGCTGGGAGCACAGAGAGGCCTTCCACAGGAGATTAGAGGGTGGTTCTATAGGCAAAGGCCTTTTCAATGGCTCCCCACAGTGGATCCCGATGAAAAGAGGCAGTCTGTGGTTTTAAGGCATTTATTATCATGGAGCAAAGTGGATGTGTAGAACTATACCCCACTTCTCAGGGTGGCCCTGAGATTAAATGCTTTTCGCAGGAAGCAATGTCTTAAAAGGAAAGCTTATTGGCTAAGCCCTCTAGGCCTCTATGTACCTCATGAGCATGGAAATATGTCTGGAGCCTACGTGACCACAGGTCACATCCTCTACATGTGGAGGGGTTTGGAGCATTGTCCTTATGTGACTGATGGCCACAAATCTATGGGGTGAGGTTTGCAGCTAGTGACAGGGGACTGGTGCCTGGAAGCAGGCAAAGCTCCTATTGTCTCCTCAGGGTCTCCGGGGCTTCTAACTTTAGTTCAACCATAGATCACACTACCTTTCTTGGTCCCGCACTAACACTCCATTAAACCGGAAGCTCAGATTTTCCCCTAGCTATTTTGGTCTTCTGGTTTCCTTAAGCCAACAAATTTAACAGGCATAACAGTGTTAGGAGGAATGATTGATCCAGATTACCAAGGGGAAAATAGATTGCTACTCCACTGTGGAGGTGAGAAAGTTTATGTCTTGAGTGGAGGGGGTCCTTTAGGATGTCTCTCTGTGCTATCATGCCTTGTGATCTAAATAAATGGGAAACTACAATAACCTAATCCAGGTAGGATAATAAAGACCAATACTCTCTCAGGATGAAGGAAAAGAGCCAAGACCTACTGAGATGTGCACTGAGTGTGGGGAAATACAAATTGTGCAGTTGAGGATGGTAGTTATAAGCACCAGATAAGGCCAAGGATTATAATTGACATGAGTGTTTCCATAATACTTTGTTAAGAATGTATTTTATAGATATTTAAGTTTCCTTTCTTTGATTTCTTTATATTGTATTATAACATCAATTAAGAGAATATCAGTAGTTATAATCTTTAAATTTTGAGATACCAAAAGAATGCCCTTTAAGGGACATTGCCACGTCGTCTCAAATGTTAATGCATTTGCATTGTATGAGGAACAATTTTATCATGTTAGATGTAATTATGTCTGACTTAACTATACAATGTGTTTGTGACTGTATAGGGGTCAATTATATCATGTTAGATGCAATCATAACCTATTTCTTGTTTTCATTTGGAAATTAAGCATGGCACGAAGAGATATGATTGTGTGTCAATTTGACAAGGAGTAGACCTGTAACAGCCATTATTGGCTGTCAACTTGACTTCATCTGGAATTAAGTAAAAGCCAAGTGGCTGGGTACAGTTTGTGAAAATTTTCTTAATTAAAACATTTGAAGTGGGAAGACCCACTTTTAATTTGTATCTTTCGAGGTAAGACTATCCACCTTTAATCAAGGCTACACTTTTTGGTGGCAGTGCATGTAAGAGCTATGGAGGAAGGAAATTCTGTCAGTCTTTGCCTGCTTGCTCTTGCATTGGATAGCATGTTCATTCCTTCCTTGGGATTATGGTATAGACTGAAGACAAGCTAAGACATCCAGCTTTGGACTGGATAACTACTGGATTGCCAGATTTAGTTGGTAGACAGCCATTGTTGGACTAGCTGGACTACAGCCTGTAAGCCATTGTAATAAATCCCCTTTCTTTTTATATGTAGATTCATTTTAGAAGTTCTGTTACTCTAGAGAACCCTGACTAACACACCTATTTATGAATGGATACCATTCACCTCCTTTGACGAGGGCAGTTCTTTTTCTCCAGTTCGCCAGCTCATGTATTAATGCCTTCTGGAAATGCTCTCATATGCACGTTAAGGAATGAAGTTTGTGATCTCATTGGGTACCCTGTAGGTCAATCAAATGTTACTCACTTGAAAGCACTATTTTTTCCTGTCCTACTGGAAACATTGTTCTTGTTAATTAAAAAATATGTAATTAACATAGTAACATACAAAAATCTAGTTTTTTCTCAACACCTTTGATAATAATGATGGTGGTGGTGATGGTGGTGGTGGAGTGTGTGTGTGTGTGTGTGTGTGTGTGTGTGTGTGTGTGTGTTTATAGGGCTGCAGCTATTTAAAGGTTTCACATTCTGGTTAACTGGGGTTGGTTTTAAACAGTAATTTCAGATCTTTATTTGTTAAGAGGTGCACCAGCCACATAATTCATTACTCCTTATTTTGTGAGATATTCTCTCATACTACCAGCTGTGTTTGCTGAAACAGACAGTGAATTATTTAACCTTTAAAAACCATTTTCTATAATTCTAGGGTGGTATTTGCACATGTACTCTGCTCTCTTTATAAACAAACCATATAAATCTTATTCTAGACTGTTAGTGAATGTGGAAAATCTAGGCACTGAGAACAGACTGATGACATTTGGGCTAATTTGGGAACCATTTAAAAACTGGTTCACTCTTCAAACAAACTCCAAATTATTTGCTTACATAAACATGGTAATGTAGAGATTGGCGAGTTTAAAATTTCTTTTTAATAACTACTCATCAGTAATAAATGGCAAGTAAGAGATGAATTTCACTGACATTTTGAGTGGGATTAAAAAAAATCTACAGGCCCATTGAGAGAAATAACTTCCATTAAGAAAAAAATAAGGAAAAACATGCCATGAAGTGCTGAAATGATTAAGCTCTGAAGCTAATTAAGACTTTTACAACTTACTTTTATGATTCAGGATATTTCCTGATGAAAATAAATTGAGGCTTTGGATTTTCATTAGGCATCATGGCCATGTGTAAAGCAAATGTGTTGCATTTGCTAGTGATATAATTGTGTGTGTGTGTGTGTGTGTGTGTATGTATGTATGTATGTGTGGGGGAGCATATGTCACTGGCATTTCTATGACAATGAAACAATGAAACCTGGAGCATCCCATTGTGAAAAATTACGTTGAACAATTTGTTTCATTTCACTGTAGAGTTTTTTTTTTCAGAAAGCAATTCAACATTATGCTGAGGGAGAAGAAGAGCCAAGAACCTACAATGTAAACAGTGTCTGTAAAGCCGGGACCATTTCTTAGCAGACTGAGGAAGTCGGTCTGAAGACACTGAGAAAGCTGTGTGGGCAGCTGTCTTCTCATTGAATTTACAAAGGATCTTCTCTGTCTCAACACGGATGGGTTCATCTGGGTGGCTAAAATGAGGAAGAGGGGAGAGGGACATATGCAATTTGATTACTATGTTTTAAAAGGTGATCCTGTGCTTAGGAATTTTTTTTTAAAACCAAAGTAGAATGATCTACCTGTTTTTTATAAAGGCTATGATGATGACAGAAGAAAGTGTTAGAATATCTGCAAACTTGGCAGGGAGGCACATGAGGGCATTGGAGGGTTTTAGATCAAAAGGCCCCAGACCTGAAGAATTGGACTCGTGATGTAACCTCTGTCCACCCTTGATTCCACAGATGAAAGCTTGCCTGACTCAGAGGCTAAGGTGAGATTGTGACAAGCAATGAGGTAGGTATGTGCCAAGGGCACTGAGGAGTTGGCACAACTATGGAGAAATCCAGGGGACATGAAAGTGTGGAGGCTGTGGAAATGAGCATCTTTGAGCAAGTGTGTCTCTAAGAACATTTGAAGGAAGAGAGAACTCATGTAGAAATCACTGCAGAGCTTTATGTGAAAGACTGTCACAGATCTTATTACTAAATATATTTTAGACCAGTGTCAGATTTCCAAGTCAAGATACAGAGGGTTTCTACCTGGCCTACTCCTGTGTTCCCTTTTATTGATAGCTTGCCTCACTACAGTACATTGGTATGCTCTAATGGGCTAGAATTGATGTATTTTTTCTTTACTCCTGGCCAAGATTATCCTAGAGAGTACAGATCTTGGCAGTTATAAATTAGACAAGAGTTACATGAGCATCTATCACTGCAAACAACTTCCTATGAGAGGAGCACCTAGTCATAGCATGGATGCTTAAACACTAGGCCATTCTCCAGGACAAAGAATTATCACCAAAGGTCTGTGGCATTTCCCTGGAGCACTATCAGTAAAGTCTAGAGTTTAATCACTATTTTTCTTAAGAAAGACCCAAAGCCAAAATTATAGAAAGATATTTAACTCACCATTGTGCTTGTATGTGTGCATTTGTGGTACGATTAAATATTCACTTACTTTTGGTACTATAATACCCTATAGGCCCATTTTTGTATGTTTTCTGCACTAGTTATAAAACTAGCCACTTTAACATACAACTTCATATAACCGTATTGAAAATTAGAAAGAGAAACTAAGATCTAGGTGTTAAGTATGCTTGTTGCTCCCATAGTGTCATCACTTTTAGGACTTCTCATTTGACATAGAAAAGGACTGTACATGTGTTTAGTAATCAGTATATACACAGCAATTCATGTATAATCACCTGTATTTTTTGTTAATCTAAGTGTAAGTTTGTATCGACAGCTCACTTCTATTTGTTACCATAAAGACCACTCTAGAATTCTGCTATATTTATCAGAAGATTTTCATTCCAACAGCAGGTACTACCCTTTATCATCTGCCATCTATCTGTTAAATTCTACTGCATATTGTGAAAATATCAGATTTTTTAACCCATGTACCAGAGGAAAATGACTGTATCAACTAGAGAACAGAAAGAATGGACAGGATTTTTTTGCATTTGCCTTTATAATGCTAATTTCTAAGCCATGATGCATATGGTGTGTGTGTGTGTGTGTGTGTGTGTGTGTGTGTGTGTGTGTTATACAGTGAACAGATTTTAGGAGATCAGAAAAAATAATGAAAAACAGTCTAGCTGGGAACTAATGATGACTTGACCCAGAATTACTACAGATAAATATTTGTTAAGTTTTTGTATTTATTCTATTGTCTTCTCTTTGTTTTTATTCTGTTGTCTTGCCCTTTAAAAAAAAAGGTGTCTTTACATAGTTTAGACTTCTCTTAAGTTCATGTTTTTCTTGACTCAGCACAAGTACTGGTATTTCATCATTTTGCTGCCATGCCAGGCTTAAATTCTTATGTGGAAACTTCACATAAGGATAATTTAGTTTTGTTTATCATGAAAATCGTAAGAATTTTACAAAATTTAACTCACTGAATTTGTGTGTGAGGTATACAGTCACTGTCTCCACAGATGAGAAAACTGAGACGGAGCCCTCTCACTGTTGGGAAGTGTCAGGTGGGATTGTGACTCTGCCAATCAAGCTTTAGGTCCTGAGGTTTTAATCAGTTTCAAATTTCCTTTCTCTATTAAATTTCCGAAATAATGAGTATGTGAAGATGATAATTATTTCATTTAGCTTCTGCAAACTTCCAGTCTACACCATTATGTGTTACGATGAGTAAAACCCAAGGTACTGAAAACTCTGATCAAAGAAATAATCTAGTTTATAATAAAACAAACTGTGCTTTTCTCGATGGAAAAGTCAGTATCCTAAGCTTGTCATCATTCATGACCTGGGCCACTGGCTGTGAGCTATGACATGCTATGTGAGCTGTTCTTTGTGTTTTGTATTCATAAATATCCTTTAGGATTATGGGTCCTAACCCAGAAGGAAATGATCATACTCATTGTAAAGCTTACCTTTTAAAATAAAGAAGATACTTAAAAAATTTATTCAAATAATGATAAAAGAAGCCCAGCCTGTGGAGGGGGCCTGTGTTCATTTATAGTTTCCAGTCAGTTATGATACTTCCCTTAGGAAATAAGAAGATCATGCTACCTATTGAATTTTACCATTATATCCAAATTTGTTTTTTAGACAGTGGTGTGAGCACTTGATGACATATTCTGCCATCATTTGTAATTAAATAATGATTATTTGTCACTAGTTCTTTGAGTATTAATTGGATGTATAATGATCTTATGTTGCCAAAGTTGTTAAGGTCAGAGCCTGGGCCCTGGCAGCCCTAACAAACTAGGCTTGGCCACACACTCTTAATGTGCCAATTAAAGAGGCAAGTAATAGTGAAAACCAGAGAATAGATTTATTCAGTGTGGCCATATAGGAAAGAGGTATAAAGTGGTTCATTTACCCTCCTCAAGTTTATCTTCAAGGTACTAATATAAGCTTTTGGTTTAGATAAAGGATGAGATGCCTGGCGGTGGTGGCACACGCCTTTAATCCCAGCACTTGGGAGGCAGAGGCAAGGGGATTTCTGAGTTCGAGGCCAGCCTGGTCTACAGAGTGAGTTTCGGGACAGCCAGGGCTACACAGAGAAACTCTGTCTCGAAAAACAAAAGAACAAAAAAACAAAAAAACAACAAAAAAAAGGATGAGAGATACAGATGTCTATTGACAGAATGGATGGTTGAAAGAATAGAATAGATCAGGAAAAATAGGTTAGAGGATAGTATATAGAATATGCTAGGATAATGACGCTGCATCTCATTTGTACATATGGGTACCACCCCCTGTTCAGAACTAACCATGAGACATTTAGGTCCTTGTCTGTCTTAGGTTCCCTGTATTCTAAAAGAACTTAAGAAACAGAAACTAGAAAAAAAATTGATTTATTGTTTGTCCAAATGTAATGTGGGGAGTCCAATTTTTCCCCAACCTTGAGACAAACCATGAAAAAGGTCAGAATATATTGCAACTAATTGTGGTATGGTTTAACCCTGGTCATTCAGGCCTCTGGTTGTTCTTATTGTCTCCATTTACCATTATGGAGATGCTGTTTTATTCATGGTACTCAACAAATTCATTCTAAAGAACCTTCAGTTTTGAAAGAGAAAAGAATCCTTGAGGATTTGTGTGCAGATTTAAGCTCTCACTATTCTTGGTCTAGTGGAGTTCTTTGTTCTTAAGTCTTTTGACAGGTATGGAGGAAAGCCTTTTGAATCTCTTCTTTGGAGATTGGCTTCGTTCTGTATGTCTGTTTTACACAGATTTTTCCAGTGCAAAAAGCTATAGCTGGGTGGCTGAAGGGAGGGGCACAGGGTCTCTAATTTAAATATTTCATTTTCTCCATGGTTTCATCATGAGATCTTGACTATATTCAAGTTGATGACTACCTTTTGTACGCTTACAGATTGAAGATGGAAGCAGAGAAAGCAATTCGGCCTTCTAGACAATCAGCCACCATAGTATCTTAAGTATCCAGAGCTCTCTCTTATGTAGAGACTAAGCTATATCTTTTCTGAGTTACTGCATATTGTGCAAGATAATGGCTTTTAGTCTGTGCCTAAAGACTGAACAGGTAGAACTTGTTCAGCACCACATATTAGCAAATAACTTACTCCAAGTAAAAAGGTATTACCTTCAAACTTATCAGAGTTGAATTGGAGCATATGAGCACATGGGTTGCTAAAACTGTATCCGAAAAATAGTCCCAAGAACTTTGTTGAGCATGCAAGAACAATAAAGGCTGCAGTGCTTTTACCCTTACCATATAAGGACACCTAACATTCTTGATGAAGACAGTCATATATGTCTGTCATCTGACTGCCTGGTGTACTCAGTAGACTGACAGGAAGAGAATTAATGAATGTCCCTGAAACTTCAATTTCAACATGGTTCCCACTGGTTGCTGCTTGACAGGGACCACATGAATCACTTTGCAATCCATCCATCCATCCATCCATCCATCCATCCATCCATCCATCCATCCATCCATCCATCTCTACTTCCAGTCCTGTTCTGTGCTTCTGACACTAAATTGTGGATCTGCTGAGTTATGTAGGCCTCCAGTAGTTCTCCAACTGTGTTCCTTAATATCTAACTGCTGTGACTCTCTGTGTCAGCTCTATAACTCTGTCTAGTAGGACATCTTTGAACTCTTTAGACTCTAAAATCAATTTGTTGTTATTCTATAATCTCTCTCTTTTTCTCTGTCTCTCTCTTTCTCTGTGTGTATGTATCTGTCTGTCTGTCTCTCTCTGTCTCCCCTCTAACATATACTTATATGAAGTATAGTATGTGTTTGAAAGTTAATATTTACAATTAATATCAGATTAAAATGACCTGATATCAAAGGAAATAAAGACTACATGGTAAAATAATTCAGTATAACTTGTTTTTTAATTGTTTTTAATTGAATAAATTCTGACATTTTGGAAAGTCACAAACATGTCTATCTGTGTTCTGTATAGTATGTTCATAACACCTTCCATCAAACCATTTTAGTAATTAGAGCTCATTTCTCCCCCATTCTTTACTTTCTACTAAGGTTATGGAAATTTACAAGACTTCTCCCAAGTAAAATGTTACAAAGAATAGTGCTTGAAATCCTGGAAAATCTCCACCCATCCCTGGAAAAGACACAAATATTCCCACATTGTGCCATGTAATTCTACTTTCACAACTTTTTCTGATCCACAGAACTTCCCAAGTATAAAACAGTTAGGCAGTTGATAAGTTTATATTCCATTCTGTTCTTGGGTAAAAATAAATGTCTCTTTCCCTACACAATCAGCTCCGAGTCTTATTGTTACAATGCACAGAGCAGAAAAGAACCTAATTGGGAGTTAAAAAATTAGAAATAATAAATACCCTTAAGACATATTCTCAGGGTCTTTCAGATTCAATCTTGACTTCATCCTGCTTTTTTACAGGAGCTTTAGGTATAAGAATAATTGAGTTAGTGATTGCGAGGTCTGTTTAATTAGACTGTCTTGGCAAAGGTGTGCTCCTGTCCATCTTTTACTCATTGTCTCAAATCCAATCTTTCAAGACAGTTCAATGCAGTCTTTATTACTGTCAGCAGCTGAGAGGACCAATCTGGCTTCTATAAGATAATTTGCACAAGTATGCAACCTTGCCCTTTCTACTCAATATTGTGTCAGTTTTTTCTTCCTTCTCTTCTTATTCCTCCTCCTCCTTCTTATCATCAAGGCCAGTTGTGCTGCCTGAATATTCTTGGATATGCGGTTGAATTATCAAGGTACTCTACAGCCTTAGAGAAAACTGTAGAGTACCAATAGCTAAGAATTGCTAATTTTTTTTTTTTTGCATCTAGAAGTAGAATATTCCGACCATCTTCTTTCTCCATGTTGGTATTTGGTCTGGCTTGGGCACACAAAGGTTTTATGCATGGATTGACAACCACTGTGATTTTGTATGTACAGCTGCTCTGTTGTGTGTAGAAGACAGCTTTCTTGTATTCATCCACTGCCTCTGGTTTTACACTCTTTCTTTGTTTTCTTCCACAATGATTCCTGAGCCTTTGGATGAAGGGGCACAGTATATATGTAGCAACTAGAATTGAGGATTCTCACATTTCTTATTCTCTGTACATTAGCCAGACATCAGTCTTTGTATTATCATCATCTACTACAAATAAAAGCTGCTCTGTTGAGGGTTTAGAGATGCCCTAATCTATGGATATAAAGTAGGTCATTAGGAGTTGGTCTAATACTATATCCACTTTGTAGAATTATAGTTCCCCTACTGCCTATGTTCTGTTTAGCCTCCTAGTACTTATGTTCTGTCTAGTCTTAGATTCTTACAAGAAACCTAACCCCAGCTGCCTAGTTGTAGTTACAGATATACTTTCTGTCATTTATATTGTATTGATATTCTGTTTTATTCCATAGTGGTCAGACAGAATAAAGGATGTGACTTCAGATTTTCTATATTTGCTGAAACATCCTTTGGATGTTAAATTCTGTTTTCTTTTTTTGTTGATTTTTGTTTGTTTTGGTTTTTCAAGGCAGGGTTTCTCTGTGTAAAATTCTGTTTTCATACTATTAAATCTGGCTTCTACCTGAAGGGGAAGTCCAGAAGGAATACCCATTTTAGAACTCTTCTGTTTCTTTGTTTTTATGTCTCTGGGATTGAACTCAGGGACTTGTGCATGCTAGACAAGCACTGTGCCACTGAGCCACATCCTTAGCTGGTTATGTTAACACTCTTATTTTAAATATCTTGGTATGAAAAATATGTGGCATGTAGGCAGTATTCATGGCCAATTTTGTTAATCATGCTAAAATTCTCAAGTCTCTTGTGAGCTACTTTGCTTTCTCATGTTGCTTCTGGAGATATTTTCCAACATCTCAGATACCATCTCATGCCATATCTTAAAGTTTTTTCTGGTCTTTTTTATGGCAATTGTCATGCCCTGATGTGAAGCTAGTACCTAAATCTTTGCTTACAATAAGGTTTATTTAACGTATTGAACAAATATCTCTCTCTCTCTCTCTCTCTCTCTCTCTCTCTCTCTCTCTCTCTCTCTCTCTGTGTCCCTCTCTCTCTTTCTCTCTCTTAACTTTAATCTTTTTTATTTATTTTTATTTATTTATTTATTTTTACAGTCTAGTTGTTATCCCTTTCCTGGTCTGTTCTCCCACAGTTCCTCATCCCATTCCTCTTCCCTGCTGTCTTGAAAAGGATGTCTTCCCCAAACTCCATCTGACTCTGCCAGGCCTTTCTACTCCCTGGGGTCTCAAGTCTCTTGGGGGTCAGGTGCATCTTCTCTTACTGAGGCCAGACTAGGAAGTTCTCTGCTGTACATGTGTCATGGGCCTCGGACCAGCTAGTGTATGTTGCCTGGCTGGTGACTCAGTTTCTGAGAGATTTCAGGGTTCAGGTTAGTTGAGACTGCTGGTCTTTCTATGCTGTCACCCTCCTCCTCAACTTCTTCCAGCCTCTTACTAATTCACCTACAGGGGTCCCTGACTTCAGTCCATTGTTTGGGTGTATATATCTGCCTCTGTCTCTCTCAGATACTTGTTGGGCCTCTTGGAGGGCAGCCATGCTAAGCTCCTGTCTGTAAGCACAACATAGCATCAGTAATAGTGTCAGGCCTTTAAGATCCCTTGAGATGGATTCCAATTTGGGCCAGTCACTGGACCTCCTTTCCCTCAGTCTCTTCTCCATTTTTGTCCCTGCTGTTCTATCAGGCAGGAACAATTCTGGGTCAGAGTTTTTTACTGTGGGATGGCAACCTCATTCCTCTACTTGATACCCATCTTTCTACTGGAGGTAGACTCTATAAGTTCTCTCTCCCCACTATTGGGCATTTCATCTAAAATCCCTCTCTATGAGTCCTGAGAGTCTCACCTCCCAGGTCTCTAGTATATTCTAGAGGGTTCTCACACCTCTCAACTCCTGAGGTTGCCTATTTTCATTCTTTTTGGTGGCTCTCAATGCTTCACTCCTTTCCCCCCAATACCTGATTATGTTTTCTTCCCCCCCCTCCCTGTCTCACCCAGGTCCCTCCCTCCTTCTGCCCCTCCCCCCCATGATGACTTTCTTCTCCCTCTCAAGTGGTACTGAAGTATCCTCACTTGGGCTCTTTTGGCTTGTTTTTCTTCTTGAGTTCTGTGGATTATATACTGAGTATCCTGTACTTTTGTGTCTAATAACCACTTATTAGTGAGTACATATCATACATGTCCTTTTGGGCCTGGGTTAGTTCACTCAGGATGATATTTTCTAGTTCCATCCATTTGCCTGTGAAACTCATGATGTCCTTGTTCTTTAACAGATGAATAGTATTCAATTGTGTAAATGAACCACATTTTACATATCCAATCTTTTGTTGTGGGAGATCTGGGTTATTTCCAGCTTCTGGCTATCACAAATAAAGCTACTATGAATATAGTGGAGCAAATGCCCCTGTGGCATGGTGAAGCATCTTATGGGTGTAGGACCCAAACGTGGTGTATCTTTAGGAAGATCTATTTCCAATTTTCTAAGGAAACTCCAGATTTATTTCTAGAGTGGTAGTATCAGTTTGCAAGCCCACCAGCAATGGAGGAGTGTTCCTCTTTCTCCACATTTTTGACTACATGTGCTGGCACCTGAGTTTTTGATCTTAACCGGTCTGATTGGTGTAATATGGAATCCTTGAGTTGTTTTGATTTGCATTTTTCTGATGACTAAGGACTTTGAACATTTCTTTAAGTGTTTCTCAGACACTTTAGATTCCTCTGTTGTGAAGTCTCTGTTTAGTTCTACACCTCATTTTTGATTGGGTTGTTTGGGTTTTTGGAGGTTAGCTTCTTAAGTTCTTTATATATTTTGGATATTATCTCTCTATCGGATGTGGAGTGAGTGAAGATTTTTTCCTAATCTGTGGGTTGCTAATTTGTCTTATTGACTATGTACTTTGCCTTACAGAAGCTTTTCAGTTTCATGAGATTCCAGTTTTCCATTCTTAATCTTAGAGCCTGAACCACTGGAGTTTTGTTTAGGAAATTCTCTTTCTACCCTCTGTCACCTGTGCCAATGAGTTTGAAGCTCTTTCCCATTTTGCCTTCTATTAAATTCAGCATATGTGGTTTTATATTGAAGTCCTTGATCCACTAGGTCTTGAGCTTTGTGCAAGGTGATAAATATAGGCCTATTTTCATTTTTCTACATACATACTGATAGTTAGACCAGCACTATTTATTGAAGATGCTTTTTTCCCCATTGTATATATTTGGCTTCTTTGTCAAAGATCAAGAGTCCATAATTGCATGGTTTTATTTCTGGGTCTTCAATTCTATTCCTTTTATCAACCTGTCTGTCTCTTTACCAATATCATGCAGTTATTATCTCTATTGCTCTGTAGTCTAGATTAAGAGCAGGAATGGTGATTCTATCAGAAGTTTTTTAGTTGTTAAGAATGAGGTCAGTATTTCTATTTTGGTCAAACTTCAAGAATGGCATATATAGCTTGATCATGCAAGCACTTTTTGTCCTGGGAATACTTTTATTCCTGCCCATTGTGTTAAAGTTTGCCTTTAACAACATCAACATGTTGGCAGCCAAAGTATATGGCTTGAACCTGAAAATGGACCTCCAGATAGAGTTATTAAATTAACAGGCTGTCAAGCCAAGGACAGGTAAAATTCTGCATAGAGCCTTACCAGCTTAAGACAGAATTTCATTGCCTTTGATAATGCATATTCCATGACAGGTAAAGAAGGTATTCTTGTCAGAATGACCTAAGACAGGCTCAGTCTTGTTAATGAAATATAAAAGGAGGAAAGGCCGAGAGCCTTTGGGGGCTGCTTGGCAAGAATCTGACATGGGCCAAGGACAAAGAAATGGGCTGCTTGACAGGAATATGACATTGGCCAGGGACAAGAAAGTAAGCTTCAGGCAGGAATCTGACATTAGGCTAGAACAAAGAAGTAATTTCAAATAGGAATCTAAATCTTAGGTTAGAACAAGGAAGTAGGCTTCAGACATGAAAATGACTTTGGTCTAGGACTGGGAACTAGACTCAGATATTTTAGTCATTCTCATAAGCCCTTAGAAACAGTGATCTTGGGAGTGTTCACGTAATTGTGTTTAATGCCTTGCTTGTTCTTTGACTATTTGTGTTTATTGTCTTGCTTGTTCCTTGACTATTTGCATCTATTGTATTGCTAGACCCTCAATCAAGATCTGACCTTAATACTTACATGTAATTAAAATGGTATAAAAGCACAAAAAGAGGAGGCAGAATGGGATAGGGGGTTCTAGGGAGGGGAAATGGGGAAAGGGATGAAATCTGAAATGTAAATAAATAAATTATCCACTAAAAAAGAAAACTTGAGTAAATAAGTAAAAAAAAAAAAAAAGAACTGTTTTCACTACCCTGAGTTTTTTTGTTTTTCCCATATGAAGTTGAGAATTGCTCTTTCCTTGTCCTTGAAGAATTGTGTTGGGATTTTGATGGGGATTGCATTGAATCTGTAGATTGTATTTGGTAGGATAGCCATTTTTACTATTTTAATCCTACCACTCCAGAGCATGGAAAATTTCTCCATTTTCTTAAGTCTTTTCTATTTCTTTCTTGAGGTACTAGAAGTTCTTGTCATGCAGATCTTTTACTTGTTTGGTTAGAGTTACCCCAAGATATTTTATATTATTTATGACTATTGTGATGGTGTTGTTTCCCTAATTTCCTTCTTGATCCATTTATGATTTATATAAAGGAAGGCTACTGATTTGTAGAGTTAATTTTATATCCAGCCACTTTGATAAAATCGTTTATCATCTGTAGAAGTTCTCTGGTCGAATTTTTGGAGTTACTTATATATATCATCTGCAAATAGTTATACTTTGACTTTTTCATTGCCAATTTGTATCCCCTCAATCTCTTTTTGTTTTCTTATTCCTCTGGCTAGAACTTCAAGTACTATAAAGGTGAGTATCCTTGTCTTGTGTCTGATTTTAGTGGGATAAACTTCAAGTATCTCTCCATTTAATTTAATATTGGCTGTTGGTTTGTTGTATATTGCTTTTATTATGTTTAGGTATGGGTCTTGAATTCATGATCTTTCCAAGACTTTTAACCTGAAGGAGTGCTGTATTTTCTCAAATGCCTTTTCAGCATCTAATGAGATGTTCATGTGATTCTTTTCTTTGAGTTTGTTTATATAGTGGATTTTGTTAATGGATTTTTATATATTGAACCAATCTTGCATCCCAGGGCTGAAGCCTATTTGATTGTTGTGAATGATGGTTTAATGTGTTCTTGGATTTGATGTTTTAGAATTTTATTGAGTATTTTTGCATCAATATTCATAAGCAAAAATGGTATGAAGTTCTCTTTATTTGTTGGGTCTTTGTGTGGTTTTGGATTTAGAGTAATTGTGGCTTCATAATGAATTAGGTAGTTTTCCTTCTGTTTCTACTGCATGGAAAGTTTGAGGAGTATTGGTAATAGCTCTTCTTTGAAGGTCTGGAAGAATTATGCACTAAAGCCATCTGTCCCTGGGATTCTTTTAGTTCGGAGGTTTTTAATGACTTCTATTTCCTTAGGAGATATGGACCTGTTTAGATAATTTACCTGCTTTTGATTTAACTTTGGTACCTGGTATCTGTCTAGCAAGTCATCCATTTCATCTAGAGTTTCAAGTTTTGTTGAATATAGACTTTGGTTGTAGGATCTGATGATTTTTCTATATTTCTTCAGTTTCTGTTATTATGTCTCCCATTTCATTTCTGATTTTGTTAATTTGGATATGATCTCTGTGCCCCTCTGTTTGTCTGGCTAAGGGTTTATCTGTCTTGTTGATTTTGTCAAAGAACCAGCTTTAGGTTTTGTTGATATATATATATATATATATATATATATATATATATATATATATAT
>JANHMN010000004.1:140242464-140290852 GCA_030674055.1 Rhabdomys pumilio | reverse complement strand
ATATATATATATATATATATATATATATATATATATATATATATATTTCTCTTTGTTTCTATTTGGTTGATTTTGGCCCTGTGTTTGACTCTTTCCTGCCTTCTACTCCTCTTGGGTGTGTTTGCTTCCTTTTGGTCTTAGGGCTTTCAGGTGTGATTTTAAGTTGTTAGTGTAGGATCTCTCCAATTTCTTTATGAGGTCTCTTAGTGCTTATGCTGTGTCAGCATTTTCATCAAATTCCAGGAAGTCTTTAATTTCTTTCTTTATTTTTTCCCTGACCAAGTTATTGAATACCGTTGTTCTGTTTCTATGGGTATGTGAGTTTTCTGTTGTTTTTGTTGTTATTGAAGTCTAGCCTTAGTACATGGTGATCTGAGAGAATGCATGGTATTATTTCAATCTTCTATCTGTTGTGGCTTGTTTTGTTACTGGTTTTTTGGTCAACTGAATCTGAAGATTGCTTTCAGCAAGATGACCATTTTTACTATATTAATACTGCCAATCCATGAGTATGGGCGATTTTTCCATCTTCTGAGATTATCTTTAATATTTTTATTCAGAGCCTTGAAGTTCTTGTCATACAGATCTATCACTTGCTTGGTTAGAGTATTTTATGTTATTTGTGACTACTGTGAAGGGTGTCATTTCCCTAATTTATTTCTCAGCCTGTTTATCCTTTGAGGATAGGAAGTCTACTGGTTTGTTTGAGTTTATATCCAGCCACTTTGCTGAAGCTGTTTATGAGCTGAAGGAATTTTGAAGTACTCCTGCTTCATTTTCTTTCTTTCTTTCTTTCTTTCTTTCTTTCTTTCTTTCTTTCTTTCTTTCTTTCTTTATTTCTTTCCTTCTTCCTTCCTTCCTTCCTTCCTTCCTTCCTTCCTTCCTTCCTTCCTTCCTTCCTTTCTTCTTTCCTTCCTTCTTAAATATAATTTAAGAAACATTGGTTGTAGTTTGAATGACTGATATAATTACTTGTAAATCCATTTGAGCCTGGACTTTTTATTACTTGGGAGACTTTATTAGTGTCTCAACATCTTTATTTGCTAAGTATCTGTAAGTTGTTGATCTCTTTTTGGTTTAATTTTGGTGGTTTTTGTTAATCTAGAAATTATGCATTGCTTTCAGATTTTATAACTTAATGGAGAATATGTCTTTAAAGCATTTATTCCCTTATAATTTTCTAAATTTTTTCACTCTCTGTTGTAATATTTGCCTGTTCATTTTGATTTCATTAATTTGGGTTTATTTGTTAATTGGGCTAATGGTCCATAAAACTTTCATCTTTCAAAGAACTAACTCTGAGAATTGTTGATTCTTTGATTTATTTTTTCTGTTTTTATTCTGTTTTTCTGTATTTATTAATTTTTACTCTAATTTTTATTATTTTTTCCAACTACTGTATTTGGGTTTAATTTGTTCTTGTTTTTTTCAAACTCTTGAGTAGCAATTATTAAGTTGTTTGTGCTTTTGTGATTTTTAATATAGACACTTAGAACTATAAATTATTCTGTTAAGGTTGCTTTTAATGTATCCCAAAGGCTTTTGTTGTTGTGCTTTCAACTTTGTTTCTTTTTTATGTTCATCATTTAGCAACATGTTGTTTTAATATCCATGGATTTGTGTAATTGCTAGAGATTCTTTTGCTGTTGATTTTATGCTTTATTGCTTTGTGATCAGATAGATACAGTTATTTTAATTTTTCTCCATTTGTTGAGATTGTTTTGTTTCCCATGGTGTGATATAGTTTTGAGAAACTTTCATGTATTGCTGAGTGTAATGTCTAGTTTTTGGTGCTTTGGTGAAATATTCTCTAGAGATATGTTAGATGCAGGTGATGTATAATGTCATTAATTCCAATGTTTCTCCCTTTATTTGTTGTTCAGACAACTTATCAATTGGGGAAAGCTGGGGATTGAATCATCTATTCATGAGAGTTAATCTGTGTCTTATAGTCTAGTAGTGTGCCATATATCAAGTTGGGTGAGCTAGAGTTTGATGTGTTTTATTTGGTATTATAATATTCTCTTGATTAATTTTTCCTTTTTGTCAGAATGAAGTGTCTTTTATCTTTTTTGATTAGTCTTTATTGGAAGTGTATTTTGTCAGACATTAGGATGGTAACCAATGCTTGTTTCCTGATCTTATTTTCTTGGAATACTTTTTACATCATTTCACTGAAAAGTGATGACTATTCTTGAATATAAGATGAGTTTCTTTTACACAATGGAAAAATGAATTTTGTTTCTTAATCTATTAAATTAACCAGTGTCATCTTATTGGAGAATTGAGGCCATTAGATATTTAAAATTATTACCGAAAGGTGTGTGTTAATTGCTATCATTTTGTTTATGTTTTTAGTCCTGTTTTTTTTGTATCAATAATTATGGATTCATTTTGTTTTATTTCTGTAGCCTCCTAGATATGTTTATTTCTCCCTTCAGTCTGAAGCATTGCTTCCTATATTCTTTATAGGCCTTGTTTTGTGGAGGTGAATTTTTTTTTTAGCTTATTTATAGCTTGGAGCATTTTTCTCCTTGACTATGAAAGAGAGTTTCATTATTCAAAGTAGTCTGGGCTAATATCTATAGTTTTTGGAACTAAAAGTACATTGCTTCAGGTTCTAGATTTAAAATTTTCCATAGAGAAATGAGCTATTGTTCTGACAGTTTTTTTTTTTTAAATATGTGATTTATGGCGTTTTCTCTTACAGGTTTTCTCTTTGTTCTATGTATTTAGTGTTATAACTATAAAATGACATGGAGTTTCTTTACTGCTACAGACTATTTGGTGTTCTGTGCACTTCTCGTACCTGCATGCAATTGTCTTTTCTTAATTTAAAGGAGTTTAAATAATGATCTTTAGGAATATCTGCTCCATGCTATTGACCTGGGGTTATTCTCCTTTAAAAAAAATACCTATAATTTATAGATATCTTGTGTTGTGCTAAAGTTCTTGAATACTAGTTTCATGTATTTTACGCATTTGCCCACACATTCTTTGCTTGAGTGATCCAATCCCTCTACTGTCTCCTTAGGTCCTGATTGATACAGTCCCCCAGACCTCAGTAGACTCCAAATTTTAGTACAAATGACATCGTGCATGAAAATATCATTCAGGCTGTAAAGCTCAGCACATACACCATGCCACCTACCAAAATGAAAACAAAGACCTAATCTATCAATATCTTCCATTCTGGGAAAGTCTCTAAATGTACTAACCTTGCCTTGTGGCTTCTGCAGATACACTTTTTGGCTAACTGCTCTTTTTAACTTTAGTATGTCAACCCAGGAAATTGTTTTTGTGCTTAAAAATCTCACCTTAAAAAAAAGCTCAAGGCTACAGTGGGATCCAGAACACCCAGTGTAGTTGTGAGTCATCTAATACAGATTATCCGTTGGCTTAAATTGGTGTCAAAGTAGTCTTTTCTGGTAGATACTGTACAACACTGATACTTTATCTTCTTGATCTGTTTTCTTAATAAGGCTTTTTCTTGAATTTTCTAGTTGAGTTATTGAAGTTTTCAATCAATCTTCATTTTATCTTGGGATTTCTTTAGTATTTTTACTGAATTCAGTTTTCAAATGTTAAATTAATGTTATTTCATCCAACCATATATTTTCATTCATATACATATGTGTATGTGTATATGTATGTAATATATGTATATGTTTATTAAAGTAGATTACAAGCTGTAGTATAACTAGTTCAACAATGGCTGTTTTCTGATAGAAAGTCCAAGAATCCATTAACTGTTCAGTCCACAAGGTTGGACTCAGTATCTCAGTATATGGATCTCAGTATATGGAAGAATCTCAAAGAAGTAGACTCTAATGTCAATGAAAGAATGAAATTGCCAGAGAGAGTATGTGAGCAGATAATCGAAGAGCAAAATCTTTACTTTGCTTGTCTTTATATAAATTGTCGCCAATGGTATGGCTCAGACTTAAGGTGGATTTTCCAACCTCAAAATTTGTCAATTTAGATTGGGTCTTCTTACCACAAATTACGTTTAACTAAAAATACCTCACAGGTATGCCCAGTGAAAGGATAGATACCCAAACTCCGGACATAAAAAAAGAGAGACAATTAGTTCATTTCAAGTGAAATTACTCAAAAGACATTAAAAAACTTGAAATTTTAAGAACTAGGCAAATGTACTGCCTTTGACAGCTCAAAACTGAAGCTACTGGTGTTTTTTTTCCTCCCCACCTGAGCCTAAAAGTTTTTATCTTGTATGTGTGTATGACTATCCTTCAATATCAACAATGTAAACCTCACTTTGTTAAAAGTATCCAACAACAAAAAAATAAACTTCCAGTGAGTGCACCTGCTGGTAATTATATGAAGAGAGAGGAACAGTCTTCTATTGCTGGTGGGAGTCTGAACTTGTTCCACCACTAGGAAAATCAATCTCATGGTTTCTTGGAACACTGAAAGTAGGTCTACCTGAAAATCCAACTATACCTTTCCTGAGCATATACCCAAAGGATGCTTCACCATATCACAAGGACAAATGCTACTCTATGTTCATAGTAGCTTTATTTGTAATAGTTAACCCAGACAATCCTCAACTGAGAATTGGATACAGAAAATGTCCATTTACACAATGGAATACTATTTGCCTGCAAATTGATTGAATTAGAAAATATCATCCTGAGTGAGGTAACTCAGACCCCAAAAGAAATACATGGTATGTACTCACTTATAAATCAATAATTTTTTAGCCGTAAAATACAGGATATTCACACTACTCACCACAGGCCCAAAAAGGCTAAACAAAAGGGATGAAGAGAGGGACAGGAAGTTCAGGATCAGGTGTGGGAAGAGAGAGGAGAAAGAACTAGAGGGACAACAAACTGAGTGGAAATCTAATGCTCTTAGGGGAATGAGTTGGAGGGACATCTCTAGGAAGTATCAGGATGGGGAAGCTCTCAGGAGTCAGTGTGGGTGACCTAAGCTTAGATGCATAGCAGTAGGGATATGGAACCTGAAGATGCCACCTCTTGTAGCCAAGCAGGATCCCCAGTGGTAGGTAAGATCACCCACAAAACTGTTGACCCAAAATTTGTCCTGTCTTAGAGAAATGCAGGGACAAAGATGGAGCAGAGACTGAGGGAATGGTCACCCAATAGTCAGCCCAACCTGAGACCCATTCCATGAGCAAGCACCAATCCCTGACACAATTATTGATACTCTGTTGTGATTACAGACAGGTGCACAGCGTAACTATCCTCTGAGAAGTTCCACTCAGCAGATGACTGAAACAGATGTACAGACCCACACCTAAAAATTAGATAGAACTCAGGGAATCTTATGGAAGAGTTGGGGGATTGATTGAGGGCCTGGAATGATATAGGAAAGACCAACAAAGTCAATTAACATGGTCCCTTGTGGAGTCTCAGACTGAACTACTAACAAGACAGCATACACCAGCTGGACCTAGCTCCCTAGCACATATGTAGCAGATGTATAGTTCAGTCTTTATTTTGGTCTCCCAACAACTGAAGCAGGGTCTGTCCCTAAAAATGTTGCCTTTTTGTGGAATTCATTTTTCTAATTTGCCTGCCTAGTTTGGCATTAGAGAGAGAGGTTTCCATCTAACGTGGCAGAGACTTGATGTACAAGGGTTGGAAAATATCCATGGGGTGTCCCTCCCTCTCAGAGGAGAAGAGAGAGTACTTGTGGGAGAGACTGTATCAGGGGGGACTGGAGAATGGCAGCAATTGAGATGTAAGATGAATAAATAAATAAATTAATGGTAAAAAGAATAACAAACAAATATCCCTTATGAACATAGATGGATATAATAAATACTTAATAATATACTCTGAAACCAAATTTAAGAACACTTCAAAAATGTCATTCACTGTAATCAAGTAGCCTCAATATCAGAGATGCAGAGATGGTTCAGTATACAAAAATCAGTCAGTAAACAAACTGAAAACAAAACCCCAAAATAATCATCTTATTAGATGCTGAAAAAAAAATTAAAAAACCTTTGATAAAATACAATACCTCTTCATGCTAAAAATCATGGAGAGATTAGGAATAAAAGGGACATTGCTAAATGTAATAAGGGCAATTTACACCAAGCCTATATCCAACATCAAATTAAATAGAGAGAAACTCAAAGCAAGTTTAGTAAATTTAGGAATAAGACAAAGATGTTTACTTTTATGTACCTACTTAGAACGTAAATCTGCCAGAGATCAAGGGGATAACAAATTAAAAAGAAAGACATCAAAGTATCATTATTTGCAGGTGGTATGAGAGTACATAAGTGTCCCCAAAATTCTATGAGGGAGCTCTTACATCTAAAGTTCTACATCTTCAGTGATGTGGCTAGATACAAGATTAGCTAAAACCAAACCAAACAAACAACAAATAAAATAAAATAAAAGCAATAGACGAAACAAAACAACAATAACCAAAACAGTAACTTTCCTATATTCAAATGACAAATGGACAGAGAAAGAATTTGGAGAACCAACACTCTTCACAGTAGCCACAAACAATATGTAAAATACAGTGTGACAACCTCAACTAAGCAAGTTAACAATTTATAAAATAAAAATTTCAGTGTTTTTTGGCAAAGAGCTCTGTTGTTGCATAGAGAAGAAGTAGGCAGAGCTAGGAGTTGGGGGAAGGAGAAAAGGAAGAGGAGAGAGAGGAGAAGGGGAAGAGAGATGGTGGCAGACGTTCATGTCTCTAGCAGTCTCAGGTAAGTTATTCATACCAAGGTTAGGTAATTGGGTTAACAATTCTAATTGTGTGGGCATCGTGTGCATTGAGTATTTGCTAATATATAAATCCACTGGATAATCTTTAACCATTAAGAGTATTGTTTCTACCGGGTACTGAAATTGTTGTATTTACCACATGGGGGTGGTGGATATTCCCTGGGTTTTGGGGGCTGGAGGCCATGGAGCTGACTGGTGGAGGCATCAGCCACGCCAACATTTTGTGGGTCCCTGGCCAGCATTCCTGGTCAGCCAGGGCCACTGTTAGTGCAGGAACTTAGAGTGGGAACATGGAGGTCAGGCCGAAAGCTAGCTGAACAGCCCCATCTTTTCAAATATCTCCAGCTACAGTATTTTTTATGAGAGAAATTGAAGAAAACATGAAAGATGGAAAAATCTCTCATGCTCATGGATCAGTAGAACTAACATAGTAAAATTGTGCATGCCACTAAAAACAATCTATAGATTCAATGGAATCTTCTCAAAATTCCAACACAATTCTTTTCAAATCTTGAAAGGACAGTGTTCAATTTTGTTTGGAAGAACAAAAACCCAAGACTGTTAAAATAACCCTGAACAATAAAAGAACTTCTAGAAGGATCACCATTTCTGATTTCATGCTGCACTACAGAACTATAGCAATGAAAGCAGTGTTGTTTTTGGCATAAAAAGAGGTATGTTGGTTAACGGAATCAAATTGAAGATCCAGATGTAAATCTACACACTTATGTGCATCTGATTTTTCATAAAGAAGCCCGGACTATACAATAGAAGAAAAAACCATCTTCAATAGTACTGGCCTAACTAGATGTTTACATGTAGAAAAATGCAAATAGATACATATTTTGCACTTTGCATAAAACAAAGACCAGACAGATCAAAGACTTCAACACAAGACAAGATACATTGAACCTGATTGAAGACTAAGTGAGAATGACCTTGGCACAGGAGACAGCTTCCTAATGAGAATACCAATAACAGTAGTTGCTAAGATCGATGGTTAATAAATGGAACCATGTGAAACTGAAAGGCTTCTGTAAGTCAAAGGATGCCAGCAATAGGACAAAATGGAAGCTTACAGAATAAGAAAAGTATTTTGCCGGCTCTATATTCAACAGAAGGCTAATATCAAAGGCATACAAAGAACTCTAGAAACTAGACATCAACAAACCATATGATCAAACTAAAAATGTGATACAAAATCTAACCAATAAATTCCCAGTAGAGAATCTAGGATGTCTGAGAGATACGTCAAGAAATGTTTGACCACTTTTGCCATCAGGGAAATGCAAATCAAAATTACTCTGAGGTTCTACCTTATACCTGTCAGAATGGCTAAATTCAATTACACAAGTGACAGCTCATGATGGCAAGGATGTGGAGCAAGGGTAACATTCCTTCATTGTTTCATTGCTGCTGAGAGTGCAAAATTTGAACAGCAACTTTGGAAATCAATATGGCAGTTTTTCAGAAAATTCGGAACCAGTCTACCTCAACCCTCAGCTATACCACTCGGGGGAATATACCCAAGAGATGCTAGATGCTACCACAAGATCACTTGCTTAGCTATGTTCATTGAGGCTTTAGTCATAATAGCCAGAAATTGGAAACAACCTAGACACCCCTCAACCATAGAATGGATAAAGAAAATCTGTTGTATTTACACAATGGAGTATTATTACTCAGCTATTAATAATAATAGCATGGAATTTGCAGGCAAATAGATAAAGCTAGAAAAAAAAATCATCATGAATGAGACAACCCAGACCCAGAAAGATAAACCTGGTATAAATCCACTTATAAGTGAATATTAGCTGTTAAGTAACATATAATAGCTCGCTCCTACGCCTGGCTGGCAGAAAGGTGCTGCAGTCTCCAGGCCTCACAGTCCCAGTTGAGCTTCCACCGCACCAAGGGCTTGAGGGTCCTGAGTGGAGGACTCGAGCCGGGCTCTGAGCTCTTGGGCGCCCCCAACCCAGTTTTCAGAACCCTCCATTCTGCGGCCGCTCTCCCCTCCAGACAATGGCCGCAGATGACGGTGCTGTTCGAGGATGTGTACGAGCTGTGCAAAGTGATCATCAAGGGTCCCTTCAGTGTTGTTCGGCAATGTATCAACAGAGAAACTGGGCAACAGTTTGCTGTAAAAATTGTTGATGTAGCCAAGTTCACACCAAGGCCAGGTTAAGTATACAGGAACAAAAATGGAACAGACTCTGAACCAGTGACCAGCCCAACTTGAGATCCGTCTTTGAAATTTTAATTAATACACTTTTTGCCTCTTATTCTGCTGTGCCACTAAAAAGGTTTTGTTTTAAGAATATTATGAAAATTTATTCAAGCAAACAATGAAATGAAAAGATAGTGAAAAAGATTAGAAACTGAATGTCCAAAGTTCTGAGTTACTTTTAATTTTACTTACTTATTTTGGTGCTAGGGTTTAAAACCAAAGCCTTGATTTTGCCAAGTATTTGATCTACCAGCGAACTATACTCCCAGTCCATAACCACAGTTTGAATAAAGATTGTTAGTGAAAGATCATATTTTGTGTAGGTATTTCCTACAAGTTTAAACATTCCCTCCTAGAGGAAAGACAGAGACTTATAGGGCCAGTGAAACTCACAAGGCTCAGGAAGTTATAAAATTCCCTTCCCAAGGTTCAATAGGAAGTCAGAAATTTCTGGGGAGAGAAGACGGCTAAACTGCCTCCAGAGCCCATCAGTAAAGCCTAAGCAGAACAAGCAGGACTCACTGACCACACATCGGAAAGAATACAGACTTTACAGGATTTATTCCCAATTACTTACTA
This sequence comes from Rhabdomys pumilio, assembly GCA_030674055.1. Lineage (NCBI taxonomy): Eukaryota > Metazoa > Chordata > Mammalia > Rodentia > Muridae > Rhabdomys > Rhabdomys pumilio. Next base: position 140,281,306 of record JANHMN010000004.1, on the reverse strand, counting down.
AATATCAAAAAACTAAATAGTGGCAGCAATAATAAGTCTTAGATAAGATGTTGTAATTTTTCAGATGATATTATGCTAAAACATCCAGCTTTAATTAGCCAATTATGACGTTTACATGTAATGAAAGAACAAAAAATACAATTCTTGCTTAAGATATTGTGAGGAGCATTCTCCAGGAATTATCCACAAGCAGATGCAAATATATTAATTAGCTATTTTATTATACTCAGAAAAGTAGAGGGAAATAGTATAAAATGAGTGAAAGAAAGTATGAAAGCAATATCCTGACAAATAGGAAGTAACAGTAATGAGATAGAAATTATACAAGCAAAAAGAAGACGTACAGAGTAGATGTTTCATTCAAATGAAATATGAGTAGATTTGAACAAACAGAAGAAAGAATTACAGCCAGAAGACTTGAAGATAGGCTCATTAAGATTATATAATTGAAGAAAAGAAAGCAAACTAGGAACCTGCAGAAAGGCATCACTCACAACATAATGTAGTAGGAGTGCTGAAAGGAGAGGAGGAGGAAAGGGGAAGAATGTGTGAGGGAATGCTCGAGGAACTGATGACGCAGAATTCTCATAAGTTATACATACATCAACCAAAGTGATATATCATAATCAAGCCATCAAAAATTATGGACAAGGAAAGTAAACTGCAGAAAAAAGCAGAAAGGGATGGATTCATCATAGACAAGCCTTAGCTACCAGCAGACTTTCCATTGGAAATCACAAACACTAGTGGCAATGGAATAGCATCCAACATGCTGAAAGAAAACGTTATCAAAAACCCTTTATACAGAAAGAGGATACTTCAAAAAATGAAGCATAAGTTAAGATGTTTTCAGATAAACAAAACTTAAAGAAATCTGGCTGCCTGGTTATCAGGACTACTAAAGTTTATCTACAAGAAATTCTCAAGGTAGATTTTACATTCTGAACAGGAAGTATTTGTTAATATATAGAAATAAAAAAACACCCTTTAGAAAAAACACACTTATAAATATGAATGACTTACAAACATACTCTTTGCAACATGGTCTCAATATATAGCATTGGTTGATCTAAAACTGATTAGGTAAACCAGGCTGGTCTTGAATTCACAGAGATCTGCCTGCCTTTGCCTCCCAAGTACGATTAAAGGCTTGTGCTACTACTCCTGACTGTAAATATATTTTTATTGTATCCATATTTCTCTTAACTGACTTAAAAGATAAGCGCATAAAGTAGCATTATAAAGCTATGTTAATGAGACCATTATGCAAGAGTGTCACCCCAAATTAACCAATATAAGTACTCAATAGCTATAGTTAGAGAATGTGACAAAATGGTATAAATGTGTAGTAGATACTATCTATATAACGCCAAAGAATTAACTAGTCGAGGAACACAGGAGCATAGCAAAGTTCCTAATATAAATCAGACCTTATTGGTAATACCATTAAATATAAATGAATTAAAACTAATTGTAAGCGATCACGTGGCCTATCATGGCTGCCTCCATGGCCCGAGGTCTGAGCGCCCGGATCCTGTTACAGGCGGCTGGGGGGGTCTTGGGGACCCAGGGCCCGGCACATGTCAGTAACATCTAGGTTCGGAACTACAGGCGAAGGGTGTGCTGACAAGGACTTATAAACATACTCTTTGCTGCCCCGGAGCTGCCGGGATGTGTGTGTGCCTGCCGCCATGCCACGCTTCCCTGCCCTGTCACTTGTTCTCAGGTCAGCCTCCGGCTCAGCTCCTGCACCCTGTTTGTCCCCAGGGTCAACGTGGTGTTCCTGGACCTCTCTGGCAAGCAGATCCTGGTGAGGGGCAGAGTTAGGGACAATGTTCTATATCTGGCCCAGCTCTACGAGGTGGACCTGGAAGGGGCCTGCAAAGCATCGCTGGCCTGTTCCTCCTGCCAAGTGTATATGAGTGAGGCCCACCTGGATCTCCTGCCTCCTCCTGAGGAGAGGGAGGACATGTTGGACATGGCTCCACTACTCCAGGAGAATTCTAGGCTGGGCTGCCAGAATGTGCCAACCCCTGAGCTGGAAGGAGTCGAGTTTTCTCTTCCCAAGATCACCAGGAACTTCTATGCGGATGGCCACATCCCCAAGCCCAACTGACATGAGGCCACCGGACCGACCAAAGACATGGAACTGAAAAGAAAAGCCATGCTTCCTACCACAGAGCACGGACTGCCCAGGAAAGAGAAGTTGGACCCACAGTGCGAGACCAGAGCTGCCACTGGGGACAGCCAGTGTGTGAGCCCTGAGGGGGATGGGTCTGCATCTTGGTTGTGTCAGTCTACCAGAGAGAATCGGACTATAAATTAAGAATGGACTCAACCAGAGCTGCAATAAAATATAACACACACACACACACACACACACACACACACACACACACACACAAAAAAAAAACTAATAGTAAGGCAAAGATAGGCACAATGGATAAAAACCATGCCCTATTATATACTATCTACAAAAGGCACATTTTATTTTATTTTTATTACATTTATTGGTTTGTGTGTATGTATGTGTATGTATGTGCATATATGTGCATGTACATACTACATAGTATGTATTTGGTGGTCAGAGGGCAACTGTCTCTCCATCTATCATGTAGGTCCCACTGATGGCACTCAGTTCATCACGTTTGTTGGCAGCCAGCACCTCTGCCTGTTTGAGCCATTGTTCTAGCCAGACATTTTAGATTCAAAAGGCATTCAAGTTAAAAGATTTATCTTTCAAACTGTAACCAAAAGAAATCTAAAATTCTTGTACATAAGACAGAAATTTGTATTTCAGTGGTCCTTTTATTTCAGGGCTGAGGAGACAGCTCAGCCTGTGAACTTCAGTTTAATGCTTAGAACCCGTGTTAAAATGTCAAGCATGATGGTTTCTGCTTGAAATTTCTGTACCAGGTATAGGGTGTAGCAGAAACATATAATAATTTGAGTTTTAAGGTAGAAAACCATTAAACTTAATAAGAATTACATATAGGAAACTTGAAACTTGTGAAAGTTCTTTTTTCTTTTTAATCCAAATAAATAAGGAGCCTTTCTCATATTTGTGGATAGGAAGACAGTACTGTTAAGATTAGTTTTTCCCAAGTTAATTTATAGATTCATTGCATTCCAAATTATGATTCCAGCCAGCGACTTTTTTGGATATTGATAAAGTGACTCTAACATTCTATAAAAGGGCAAAACATATCCAGAATAGGTATCATATTATTCCAGAAAAGCAAAGTTGTCAGACTACTGCTCAACACCAGTGCTTACTTAAGAGGTCCAGGGCATACTGATTGTCTTGTACGGGACACTGCAGTGTTAGCGGAAAATCATGGAATAGGGTCAGTGTGATTTTAAAGGAATAATAGCATTGGGCCCATTGTGAAGTAGCTTCTTTGTGGCACTCATCTGTTTTCCATTTGGTTAGTGACAAGAATTGTCATATAATGATAAAATTGAGTAATTATACATATAATGCATTAGTGCATGGAAAACTGTGAAACCAAACTGGGGTCTATTGTTTGTAGCAGTGTCAGTTTTCTCCATTTAATATTGTACTATGGTCGTGTAAGATGTTACTAAGGGAAGGGAGGACTAGGTAAATGTTATACAAAGCACTTTTGTATTATTTTTTGTACATTTCTGTTAATCTATAATTATTCTAGAATAAAAGATGTTCTTTTAAAAAGTAACGTATAATAACACCACAATTCATAGACTCAGGGAGGATAAGCAACAAGGAGAGCTCAAGGAGGGACACATGGATCATTCTGGGAATGAAAAATAGAATATATTTTATGAGTGGATTGAGAGTGAGTAGGGATGAGGACAGAGGAGATCAGGTAGGGTTTGGGAGAGATGGAATGAGAAAGTACAGGGAGAGAAGACTAGAATTGGGGGCATATAGGAGGTCATGTGAAAACCCAGTGGAATCTATGAGAGTGACCACTAGGACATCTAGTAATGGAGGATATCTAGTCTGAAACACTACCTTCTGTAACCAGGCAAGGCTTCAAGTAGTGGGGTAGGACACCAACCAGCCACAAAACCTCCAACCTAAGTTGACCTGCTGCAAGATGTGCTTGGACAACTGTGTCTCAGAACTTGTATGAGTGGGCAACCAAAGACTGGTCTAAGTTGAGGACCATGCCAAGAGAGGGAGACCATACCCGACACTGCCTGAATTGTCAGGAACCAGAACCTGGATAGCCCAGAAACTTAGGGTAGAACCAACACAACTGGAAAAAAAAAAGCAAAATGTTTTTTTTTAAATGATATTCTGTTCTACTCATAGATCAATTCCTTGTCCAGTTGTCATCAGAAAGTATTTCTTTGGTAGCTTATGGTAGAAGATGTAGAGTCCTTCAGGGAAACATTAGATAGAGCTCAGGTAACTCTGTGGGAGATGGGGAGGAAGCATTTAAAGAGCCAGAGGGGGTTGAGGAAACCAGGAATATACTGCCCACTGACTCAACTAAGCAGGAGTCAAATGGGCTTAGAGAGCCTGAAGAGGCAAGCATGGAGCCTGTCTACAACAGGTCCTCTGTGCATGTGTTAGGGTATTAGCTTGATGCTTTTGTGGGATTCCTAACAATGGAATAGGGTGTCTCTAACTTGTCTGCCTATCCTTGAGACCCCTTTTCTCCCTACTAGGTTGCCTTATTTAGCCTTGATATGTGAGTTTGTGCCTTGTCCTATTGTTATCTTGTGTGCCATAATTGGTTGATATCTTTTGGAGGACTGCTCTTTTCTGAAGGGAAACAAAGGGAGAGTCGGTCTCGGAGACAGATGTGCTGGTGAGGAACTGAAAAGAGTGGAGGGAGGGGAAACTGTGATCAGAATATACTATATGAGAGAATAATTTCATTAAAATTTTCAATTTTAAAAATTGGGGAAATACACAGAAAATTATATTTTATTTTATATGTGGTTATTTTTTTTAACTTGTGGGCATGTCTGTATGTCATGTGCTACCTGCTGTGGTAACCAGAAGGTAGCATGGGACTCATTAAAATTGGAGTTACAAATGTTTGTGAGCTGCCATGTGACTATGTAGGTAATAGAGTAAGACCTTGTCTGAACAAAAAGAAAACATTCTATGTTACTATTAACATAAATATGTTATATATTTATGTTACTACAAATGTAAATACATCATGCACACACACAAGAAATTAAAATATTTCTAATTTATGAAAGGAATTAAATTTCTAATAAAAATTTCATGAAAACTTCTTGCTCAGATGGCTTTGTTGAGATAGTCCATCAATGAACAAATACTATGAAGCTAATCTATACCTTTTCAGACAGTGAAAGGAAAAATTTCTTTTCTTTTAGATTTTTATATAGCTCAGGTTGGATTAGAACTCATGCTCTCTCTGTCTCTGCTTCCTGGCTGTTTTAGGTGTAAGCTGGTGCCACCATATTGACTTTCAAATTGTTTTATGAGACCAACATTACCCCAATACCAAAGCCTGAGATACATATAAATTTATACATACAAATACCAGACAGAAATAACACAACAGTGTGAAAATACAGTATTAGACAATCAATTCAACATGTAAGTGACAATTTGCAAATGAATTTATCTTAGAAGTGTAAAATTGATTTCACATGAAAAGTAGTTGTAACTCAACATTTTCTTTTTATATCATTATATAAATAAAGGTAGAAAAGCATTTGATCCAATTCAAAACCTCTTCAAGAGAGACACTCACAGTGAAAAAAAATTAGAATAGAACTTTCTCAGTCTTCTCAGAAGCAGCCATAAAAAAAGCCCATCTAACTTTATACCTATCAGTGATCATTGGATGACTCCCTAAGATCTGGACCACATTACAGATGCCTTCTCTAGCCACTTTTTTACTTATTTGGAGTCCCAGTTAGTGTGAAAGGGAGAATAAATTAGAAAATAAATAAATTTTTGTATAAAATTTCATAAAGTTTTGTAAAGGAAGCCAAACAATTATTATTTGACCATTACATAAGTTGGAGACTTTGTAAAATGTGATCACATATTCTGAAAGATGTTTAAGTACTGAGGACAAAGAAGAGTTGGTACTGAGGTGAGGAGAACTGAGCTCAGAAGAATTGAGCTGTGAGAGGGAACTGAGCTGAGGAGAAGTTTTTGGAAAGAACACTTTTTAGGCAGAACTGAACTCAAGAACTTAGAAGTACAGGCATAGCTTTGGAAGAAAAGGCATTGAGAGTAAGAGCATTGTACTAATGTCAAAGCAGGAGGAGAGAGCATGATTAGATGCAGAATGTAGAGTAGAATGACTTAGAAACTGTAGGTAACATAAAAAACTAGGGGAGCAATGTGCAGGATGCAGAAGGAAAGAGGACAAAAGAAGAAGCTGCAGAGAGCAGAAGGAGTAGGCAGGCTTCTCTTTACCATGGAACAGAACAGGTCCTTTCTTAATAACAAGGCAGGCTTAGTCTTATTAAAAGGAACAAAGTTTTTTTCTTACAAATGTTGGTTTAATTTATTTAGCATTCAAAAGGTAGAAGCTTTTTTTTTATACAATAAAGATTGGAGCTCATTTTTCATTCAGAATGAATGAATTCTTTCTACACAGGTTTTTGTTCCATATGCATCTGTAAGTACGGATGTGTGTGTAAGTATATAATTGTGAGAATGTATGCATCTCTGTATGTAAGTATGTAATTGTGAGAATGTATGCAAGCTGGGTCCAACTGCTTTGAATGGAAGTGCATAAATGAGCATGCATAAATCATGAATCTGTATCTGAACTTATGTGAGTTTATGCATATTTGCTTGCGTAAAAGTTTTTCCCTCTGCGAGTGTTATTCTCTTCTCCTGGTTCAATAGTTTATTACTGCAGACCTCCCCCTAGCCTGACAAGCAAAAGGCATCTGGACAAAAGGGGAAAGGCTCTAGCAATGAATCCTTTACTTAATCCTGCTGTTTTAGGATGAGATGCTAAGTGCCAGAAACTGCTGTTTCTGGTCTCAGAGGATCACAGAAAGCAGGTCAGATATAGTAGTATAGTAACTTATATTAGATAAATAAACTTTTTATTATATAGCAACCCTATATATCTTGTCAGACAAAGTCTTACCCCTGGATCTTGTAATACCAAGTCTTAGCCTCTGCTGATGCTCTTCCCCGTCCACTGTCTCAAGAAGAACAGAGAAGAAAGAAGAATTTTCCTGCTGGGGCTGGCCCCTGGCATATTGACTAATGGACATATACATATATACATTTGGTGGATGGGCTGAGCCCCAAATACCACACTTTATTAATTCTCTCTGGCCTTCTTATACCTTCTTAGATAAAAGTTCTTTAGAAAATTGTCCCAGATAAAATGTTGCACAAAAGGGGAATTACAGAAGGATGTTGATATTAAGTTTAAACCAATGTTTCATTCTATGAGCTCATTATAAGTTCAAAGCAACAGTTTCACATGACCTTGCTTTATCATAGTGCACATCTTTGGCTTCATCCTTGGATCTGACCTAGAATGAATGCTTTTCCTTGATCACAAATTTGTCCCAAGCCTATTTCTCTTTTTAGTATAATTGTAAAAGATGGTTGTATTCCTTATTATGTAGTCTTTACTTACTAGTCTGTGATTCTAACTTTATTATATCTTTCTGGAAAAACAACTAAAACCATCTATTAAAAATATCTTCCTAAAATTATTTGAATGAAGCCAGGAATTCTATAAAGACATCAAATTATATAAACAGCATTAATTTATGAAAGTTCATCTTTATGTCAATCTGCAGGAAATCTGCCCAATAGGATAGCTAATGTTCAGGAATCATTAGACTATGTAATAGTGATGGGCATATCAATGCAAGAAGCAATCCTGAGATGAAGTACCATGTGACCTTGCCTCTCAGAGCTCAACCATCTTAGGCCATGCAAAAACAGTGGGCCACCTCTAAGAAAGTCATCTGCTAGCCATAGCCTCTCCTAGATGGCTCCTGACAAAACTGGGTTTAGGGACCAACACAGAGTGAGAAACTATATTATGTGAAACTTGATCAAAAGAAAGAATCATAAAGTTATTGTTACAGCTATAATTATTACTAGTTATACTAAGACTTCTCAATCATATCACATTCCAGGCAAATTTGTTGGATATTTATATGTACATGCATGTGCTCACACATGAGTACATTTACGGAAACACACACATTGGTGACATCTCCTTATGGCCATCTCTTAGCTTCAGTGGTATAAAATATTTTTGAATATCAGGTTTGTATATGTACACACACACACGTACACACACACACACACACACACACACACTGCAGACATACTCTAGCCAATGCATCATTATATATATAAATCTACACAGATAATTGCTAGTTTGAGAATATGTATTCAAACATTAAGGAATGTGTAATTTTTTTACATACAGTGTTCTTGTCTATTTCCTACTGCTACAATATAATATTTAGTACTTGAAAGTTTATAAAGAAAGTACTTTGTAGGTCAAAACTGTGAGATTTTAAAAACTCAAAATATATGTCACTAGAAACCGCCAAGGGTCTTCTTGTTAACTTATTACACAGCGGAGGAAGTCATAGAGTAAGATAGAAATCAAGCACATGAATTCTGATCTTCCTTCCTCTTCTTACCAGGCTGTTAGTGCTCTCTTCTTGATGTCCTCCATTAATTAATTTATTAATTTTACATCTTGATCAGAGCCCATATCTCCTCTCAGTTCCTCCTTTTCATGACTACTCCAATCATACATCACTTCCTTTCATCTCTGAGAAGGATGAGGTCCTCTCTGGGTATAAACCCATACTGACAACTCATGCTACTGCAGAACTGGGTACATCGTCTCCATTGAGACAACCAAGACAGCCCAATTAGGGCAACAGGATGCACAGTAGGCAGCAGAGTCAGGGTAAGCTCTCACTCTAGTTGTTTTTGAACCCACATGAAGACCAAGCTGCACATCTGTTGCATATGTGCAGGGGGACTAGGTCCAGCCTTTGTACATTCTTTGGTTGGTGGTTCAGTCTCTGGACCTCCAAGACTTTCTTTGGTGACTCATTCTGACACATCAGGCCCACTATAAATTTTTATTTACTTGCATGTGATCAATGAACTTTGTGAAATGTTGACAAAAATCTAGTGAAAATACTATACATTTTCAAGGTGTCTTTCCCATGGATTTTGAGTATGTGAACTCAGCATGTCAGGGTACACAAAGTGTATTTGGTATGTTCTGTGAGCTAGCATGCACTGAAAATCTGAAATGAGTCAGAAACCTGTCAAATACTTTATAGCTCCGAAGCCCATTTATACCAGGTAATCAACTGAGAAACAAAAACCCCTCTCATAAAGGGGAGGACATGGTCAGATCTTAGTGCATCAGATCCTGTTGTTATCCAACTCTCTTGATGGTTTGTATGAAAGTGGCTGCTTCACAAAGTGCTTGTAGGTGCTTTTGACCTAGATTTGTTGGTTTCTGTTGTTTATATAATAGCTTGTAAATGAACATCTGCAATAGAGTCTATAGCCTTTCAAACCTAAACATTTTAATCAGGAAGTGATATCTAGTTATTTAATCATTTCATTACTTAGTCAGTGAAACAATAGGCATTGAAAAGTTGCTGTGTTAAGTAGAACTTGTATTGGAAACATAAGTGGAGTGGGGAAGAACAATGTAAAAAAATCAATCATAAAAAAATAACCATCCCCAAATGAGGATGAGGTGAGAGGTTCCTTTCCACAGGATACCAACAGGTACCTCAGACACTGACAGAATTTATGGGTGCTATGACTGAGTGACAATGACTTCTGATTTCAATAAAGACACTTGCATCTGCATTTTATTAGTTTTAAAAATAATTGACTTCTCAGAAATCTTAATTATAACTTTAAAGTAATAGTTTTTCTTTTCTTTTCTTTGGTAGAAATGTTAAGATAGGATGTCAGTACATAGTTCAAACTGGCTTTAAATTCTAATTCTTCTGCATCAACCTTCTGAGTTTTGGGTTTACAGTCATGCATTATCACACTACACCACACAATCTTTAGTTTTCATGTATTTTATACCATTGCTACCAACTAGGATTTATGAAGAAGTGTCTTGTTTCCTTTGGACTTGATCCCAGCAGAAGCCTTGGTTCTTATGTTTGCAAAAGAAAATGCTGTCTGGACATAAAAAAGAGTCAAGGCTTTTTAAAGAGTTGCTTTCCACAAGAAAGGGAGAACATACTTAAAAAAAAAAAAGGCCCAGCTGAATGACAATGGCCCCCATCTGAGCTAGGACGCTGTATGAGTATCTATCCTTTCTTGGTAACTTCTTTCTTTGTGTCCTCCTGAGTGTGGGGAAAAACTGACCAATAAAGAACCAAGCATCATGTAGGGAGTTGGAAAACTCAGTTCTTTGCAAAGTATGGCCTCAATATATAGCTTTCAACACTATTCATTGGCTGAACAAGAGTGTGGAGCACAATGGTGGCTTCATAAAATGAAATGGGTAGTGTTTTTCTGTTTCTGTTTTGTGGAATAGTTTATAGAGAATTGGTATTAGGTCTTCTTGGAAGCTCTGATACAATTCTGCACTAAAATTATCTAGTCCTGGACTTTTTTTGGTAGGGAGACTTTTAATGACTACTGTTATTTCTTTACTGGTTATAGGATTATTTAGATGGTTTATCTGATCTTGATTTAACTTTGGTGTCTGGTATCTGTCTAGAAACTTGTCTACTTCATGCAGATTTTCCAGTTTTGTTGAATATAGGCTTTTGTAGTAGGATCCACTATATAAACAAACACAAGAAAAAAAACCACCTGATCATTTCACTAGATGCTGAGAAAGGATTTGACAAAACTCAACATCTATTCATGGTAAAAGTCTTGGAAAGAACAGGAATTCAAGTCCCATACCTAAACATAAAAAAAGCAACATACAGCAAACCAGTAGCCAGCATCAAACTAAATGGAAAGAAACTTGAAGCAATCTCACTAAAATCAGGGACTAGACAAGGCAGCATACTCTCCTAGTTAGAGCAATTAGACAATAAAAGGAGATCAAAGGGATAAAAACTGGAAAGAAAGAAGTCAAAATATCACTATGATGATATGATAGTATAGTTAAGTGATCCTAAAACTTCCACCAGAGAACTCTTAACCCTGATAAACAATGTTAGCAAAGTGGCTAGACATAAAATTAAATCAAACAAATCAGTAGCCTTCCTCTACTTAAAGGATAAGCAGGCTCAGAAAGAAATTAGAGAAATGACACCCTTCACAATAGTCACAAATAATATAAATTACCTTGGTGTGAATCTAACCTAGCAAGTGACATATCTGTATGACAAGAACTTCAAGTTCCTGAAGAAAGACATCAAAGAAGATCTCAGAAGATTGAAAGATCTTCCATGCTCATGGATAGGCAGGATTAATATAGTAAAAATGGCCATCTCGTCAAGAGAAATCTACAGATTCAGTGCAATCTCTATCAAAATTTCAACTCAATTCTTCATAGAGTTAGAAAGAGCAATTTGCAAGTTCATTTGGAATAACAAAAACCCCAGGATAGTAAAAACTATTCTCAACAATAAAAGAACATCTGGGGGAATCACCATTCCTTATCTCGAGTTATACTACAGAGAAGTAGTGATAAAAACTGCATGGTATTGGTACAGAGAGAGGCAAGAAGATCAATGGAATAAAATACAAGGCCCAGAAACGAACCCACACACCTATGGTCACTTGATCTTTGACAAAGGAGCTAAAACCATCCTGTGGAAGAAGGACAGCATTTTCAACAGGTGGTGCTGTTTGAACTGGAGGTAAGCATGCAGGAAAATGCAAATTGATCCATTCTTATCTCCTTGTACAAAACTCAAGTCCAAGTGGATCAAGGACCTCCATATAAAACCAGAAACAATGAAACTAATAGAAGAGAAAGTAGAGAAGAGCCTCGAACACATGGGCACAGGGGAAAAGTTCCTGAACAGGACTCCAATGACTTATGCTCTAAGATCAAGAATTGACAAATGGGACCTCATAAAATTGCAAAGCTTCTGTAAGGCAAGGGACACTGTCAATAGGACAAAATGACCACCCACAGGCTGGGAAAAGATCTTTAACAATCCTACATCTGATTGAAGGCTAATATCTGAAATTTACAAAACACTCAAGAAATTAGGATCCAGACAATCAAATAACCTGATTAAAAATGGGGTACAAAGCTCAACAAAGAATTTTGAACTGGGGAATAATGAATGGCCGTGAAACACCTAAAGAAGTGTTCAACATCTTTAGTCATCAGAGAAATGTAAATAGAAAACAACCTTGAGTTCTACTTTACACCAGTCAGAATGGCTAAGATCAAAAATTCAGATGACAGAAGATGGTGGTGAGTATGTGGAGAAAGAGGAACACTCCTCCATTGTTGGTGGGATTGTAAGCTTGTACAACCACTCTAGAAATCAGTTTAGCAGTTCCTTAGAAAACTGTACATAGTATTATCTATGGATCCAGCAATACCACTCCTGGGAATATACCCAGAAGATGCTCCAACATATAACAAGGACACATGCTCCACTATGTTCATAGCAGCTTTATTTATAATAACCAGAAGCTGGAAAGAACCCAGATGTTCATCAACAGAGGAATGGATACAGAAAAAATAGTTCATTTACACAATGGAATACTACTCAGCTACTAAAAACAATAAATTCATGAAATTCTTAGGCAAATATATGGAACTAGAAAATATCATCCTGAGTGAGGTAACCCAATCACAAAAGAATAAACATGGTATGCACTCATTGATAAGTGAATATTAGCCTAAAATCTCACAGTACCCAAGACATAACTCACAGATTAGATGAAGCCCAAAAAAAAGAAAGACCAAAATGTGGGTGTTTCAGTCCTTTCTAGAAGGAGTAACAAAATACTCACAGGAGCAAATATGAGACATTTTGTAGTGCAGAAACTGAAGAGACCATCCAGAGACTGTCCTACCTCAAGATCCCTCTCAGACACAATCACCATATGCAAACACTGTTGTGGATGTCCAGAAGTACATGGTGACAGGATCTTGGTATACTTGTCTCCTGAGAGGCACTGCCAGAGCCTGACATATACAGAGGCAGATGCTCACAGCTAACCATCAAACTAACCACAGGGTTCCCAGTGGAGAAGTTAGAGAGAAGACTGAATGAGTTGAAGGGGCTTGTGGCCCCATGGGGAGAACAACAATACCAATCAACCAGAGCTCCCTGGGTATAAACAGCTAGCCTGGGAACACACATGGAGGGACCCATGTTTCTAGCTGTATTTGTAGAGGAGGATGGACTTGTAGGGCATCAGTGAGAGAGGAGGGCCTTGGTCCCTTGAAGACTGGATACCTTCAGTGAGGGGAAATTCGATGGAGGGAAGGTGGGAGTTGGTGGGGGCATATCCTCATAGAAATAGGAGGAGGGAGGATGGGTTAAGGGTTTTCTGGGTGTGGGGAATTGGCAAAGGGGATAACAATTGAAATGTAGATAAGTAAAGTACCCAATAAAACAAACAAACAAACAAACAAACAATGGAACTGGCTATAGCAGTTGAACATTTGAGACTCTTAGCAGCAATTTAACATTACTCATATTATGGGGATTCCTTATAATTGTCAAGGACAAGAGACTGTAGAATGGGCCCATGGAACTTTAAAACAATATCTTCATAAAATAAGAAAGGATGAGATATAGCCCTGTACACCACAAATTTATTAAATTTATTTTTTAAAATTATTTTTTATTTTAAAGTTTATTTATTTATTTACTTATTTAATCAAATCGTAATTTTTACCTTTTTACACAGGGGTTATAAACACAAAAAGGCAGGATGTGGGGAAGGGGATGACACAGGAGCATAGGTGTTCAGGGGGAGTACAGATATCTTTTGGAACATGGTATTGGCTAGGTGAAGATTCAGGGGACAGGTCGCTATGACTTTGCCTATGATTCACTTCTCTTTATCTAAGTTGGTACTATCTGCCAAGGCTACCTATCTACAAGATCTATGACTACACAAGCTGGTAAATTTTCCACAAAAGCTGCCTGTTAACAATAGCTTATAGCCATCTGCCCTATTGTTTTCCCACAGAAACCCAAGACTTTGTGTTAGCAGGCATGTATGTCTGGCCTATTGCTGATTTTAGACCTATGGCTAATTTTAGACCTTCAGTGTATAAGCAGGGCTGTCCCTGACATCTCCATCTCCTCCCTTCTCCAAGTATAGAAGGGGTGTGGAGATTCAAATCTTGCCAAGGCGGGGATACAGGTCTGACCTCCAGTAATTAAAGGGGACCTTGTAATGGCTTCAGTCCTCCTGTCATTGTCCAGTGAGGCATGAGGACAATACCCATCCTGATGTCTTTTTCCTGGAGAGGGGATACTTTAGACATCAACCCCTATGCAGTCAGGCTCATCCCTCAGGACACCCAGAAGGATATTTTTAACTTTTATTTATATTCCCTTGCAGTGCTTACCTCACAGCCTACACAAGAATTCAGATGGCTAATCAGAGGGGGTTCTGGATGGTCCCTCTCTGCTTAGTCTAGGGGAGGAAGTCCCCTCCTTTAGGTTGGGTGGAGATGGGTTTTGGGAACAGCCTGGATAGAGTAACAACCTCATGTTGAGTCTCGTGATCTTCCATAGCTCATTATAATGTATCTGAATAGGTTTTGCTACCAAATTATCTGTCTGTTGTTTCACAAAGTTAGTCTATTTAAGGCCCAGGGACCAAAAGAAATAAGCAAAAATAACCTAATTAATGGTCCCAAGATGGAAGGAAGTAGGGTTGACAACCAAGGAGAGTTTGAAAACCAACTCTTGTACCACCTCTCATATTTCTCTTTTTCTCTTTGCCTTTTCTCAAGGTCTTCTCTGACCTTTTTCATGCTCTCTTTAACTATCCTGTCTTGTCTATGTAAAAGTAACATTCTTTTTTAAAGGCTGTACACAGTCTAGAGCTGTACATGGTCTTTTCAATTGTAAAAGAGGAAATCAAGTCCAATAAAGTCCTTTGCAATTTTTTGAAGATCATTTCAGACAGTGAAACTAGGAATTTCTTCAGATTAGTGATGTCAATCTCTAGCTGTTTGCTGTCCTTGTCAATGACCCATCAAAGGTCTGAGTAGTGTAAGTCCTGAGGCCAGCATCAGGATTAGAACTTCTAACAGCAGACATCACGGGTGATTCAATTTTACTTGGAAAGGAAAAAGAAGGGAATTCTCAGGGAGATTTCTCTTCCCTGGATGTCAATTGTTATTCATCTTATTTATAATTGGGCCTGGCTTTATGGGGTTATCTATTTGTTTCATTAATCTTTTTGGTAGCCATTTAGCTGTGCCTTCTTTGGCATCAAACAGGCATATCAATCCTCGGCCTCATATGAGAACTGGGTCTGGGTAAGAGGGTCCTTCTACATAGCTGTGGCATAGTTTTTAATTGTTCTCAGCAATGCCAGATGCAGTCAGCAGATTTGCCATGAGCTTTCAGTTTTAGAAACTTAAAAGTGAACAAGGCATGATGGAAAGTATTTCTGGGAAACTCTTTCTAGGGAATAATTACCCCTCTTTTGTTTCAAAAGCCTATTTTTCAGATTTCTTGTAAAATCAGGGCAGAAGTGCCAGCAGTCGCTCCTTCCACACTCAGTAGAGTCATGAAGACATTATTGAAAGAAGTATAAATCTATATTAATAATCTTTTTTTATCAAAGGAGTGTTATAAAACAGCCAACAATTAATCAATTTATATAATATATTGATTAATGATAGCTTCTTCTACATTTTGTAAAATTACTCCTCTTTTGTCAATTAATTGTTGAGGGAAATTAGAATTCACATCTCTTTTGATAATATTAAACAGAGACTTAAAGTCTTTTGTGGAGACCTTAAAATAAGATCTTAGCCAATTAGCATCTCCTAGAAACTTTTGAAAATAATTTGAAATAAGTAAACTACTTTTTATTTTTCTTTTGCCAGACCCATTATCTGTTTTTTATTGGATATTTTACATATTTGCCTTTCAATGTTATCTCTTCTCCCATTCTCTCCCCAAACCCCTTATCCCATACCCCTTCTTCCTATTTTTGTGAGAGTGTGCTCCCACCATCCTCCCAATCCCGCCTCCCTGCTCTCCAATTCCCCAACACTAGAGAATCCAAACTTTTGAGGACCATGGCCCTCCACTTCCACTGATGCCTGACAAGGCCACTCTCAATTACCTATACAGGTGGAGCCATGAGTCTCTCCCTTTGTGTTCTCAGGCTGGAGGTTTAGACCCTGGGATCTCTGGTTGAGTATTTTGATACTCCTTCTAAAAAGGACCAAAACACCCACACTTTAGTCTTTTTTCTTCTTCTTGAGTTTCATGTGATCTATTCATTGTGTCTTAGGTATTGTGAGATTTTGGGCTAATATCCACTTATCAATGAGTGCATACCATGTGTGTTCTTTTGTGATTGAGTTACCTCACTCAGGATGATATTTTCCAGCTCCATCCATTTGCCTAAGAATTTCATGAATTTATTGTTTTTAATAGCTGAGTAGTACTCCATTGTGTAAATGTACCACATTTTCTGTATCCATTCCTCTGTTGATGAACATCTGGGTTCTTTCCAAGTTCTGGCTACTATAAAAAAGGCTGCTATGAACATAGTAGAGCATGAGTCCCTGTTGTATGTTGAAACACATTTTGGGTATATGCTCAGGAGTGGTATAGCTGGGTCCTCAGGTAACACTATGCTCAATTTTCTGAGGTACCACCAGACTGCTTTCCATAGTGGTTGTACTAGCTTACAATCCCTCCAACAATGGAGGAGTGTTTCTCTTTCTCCATATCCACACCAACATCTGCTGTCACCTGTGTTTTTGATCTTAGCCATTCTGACTGGTGTGTGGTGGAATCTCAGGGTTGTTTTCATTTGCATTTCCCTGATAACTAGGGATGCTGAATACTTCTTAGGTACTTCTCAAACTTTAGAGTTTCCTCAGTTGAGAACTTTTTGTTCAGTTCTGTACCCCATTTATTAGTAGGATTAGGTGATTGTCTAGAGTCTAATTTCTTCAGTTCTTTGTATACCTTGAATATTAGCCCTCTATAAGATAGATGTAGGGTTAGTAAAGATCTTTTCCCAAACTGTTGGTTGTTGCTTTGTCCTATTGAAGGTGTCCTTTGCTTTACAAAAGCTTTGCAGTTTTATGAGGTCCCATTTTCAATTCTTGATCTTAGAGCATAAGCCATTGGTGTTCTCTTCAGGAACTTTTTCCCTGTGCCCATGTGTCTGAGGTTTTTCCCATTTTCTCGTCTATTAGTTTCAGTGTATCTGGTTTTATGTGGAAGTCCTTGATACACTTGGACTTGAACTTTGTACAAGGAGATAAGTATGGATCAATTTGCAATCTTCTACATGCTGACCTCCAGCTGGAGCAGCACCATTTGTTGAAAATGCTGTCTTTTTTCAAAAGAATGGTTTTAGCTCCTTTGTCAAAGATCAAGTGACCATAGGTGTGTGGGTTCATTTCTGGGCCTTCTATTCTATTCCATTGATCCTCCCCCTGTATCTGTTCCAATACCACACAGTTTTTTAACACTATTACTTTGTAATATAGCTTGCAAGCAGGGATGGTGATTCCTCCAGAAATTCTTTTATTGTTGAGAGTAGTTTTTGCTATCTTGGGTTTTTTGTTATTTCAAATGAATTTTAAGATTGCTCTTTCTGTGAGGAATTGAGTGGGAATTCTGATGGGGATTGCATTAAATCTAGAGATGGCTTTCAGCAAGATAGCCATTTTTACTATATTAATCTTTCCAATCCATGAGCATGGGAGATCTTTCTATCTTCTGAGATCTGTTTCGATTTCTTTCTTCAGGGGTTGAAGTTCTTGTCATAGAGGTCTTTTACTTGCTTGGTTAGATCCACACCAAGATATTTTATATTACTTGTGACTATTGTGAAGTGTGTCATTTTTGAAATTTCTTTCTCAGTTAGTTTATCTTTTGAGTAGAGGAAGGCTACTGATTTGTTTGAAGTAATTTTATACCCAGCCAATTTGCTAAAGTTGTTTATTAGGCTTAGGAGTTCTCTGGTGGAAGTTTTGGGTGACTTCTTCCTTTTCTATTTGTATCTCTTTGACTTTCTTTTGTTGCCTAATTGCTCTGGCTAGAACTTCCAGTACTATATTGAATAGGTAGCGGGGAGTGGGCAGCCTTGTCTAGTTCCTGATTTTAGTGGGATTGCTTCAAGTTTCTCTCCATTTAGTTTGATGTTGGCTACTGGCTTGCTGTATATTGCTTTTACTATGCTTAGGTATGAGCCTTGAATTACTGTTCTTTCCAAGACTTTTACCATGAAGGAATGTTGAATTTTGTCAAGTGCTTTCTTGGCATCTAGTGAGATGATCATGTGGTTTTTTTCTTTGAGTTTGTTTATATAGTAAATTACATTGATGGATTTCCATATATTGAACCAACCCTGAATTCCTGGGATAAAGCCCACTTGATCATGATGGATAATTGTTTTGATGTGTTCTTGGATTCAGTTCATGAAAATTTTATTGAGTATTTTTGCATCAATATTCATTAGGGAGATTGGTCTGAAGTTCTCTTTTTTGTTTGGTCTTTGGATGGATTAGGTATGAGCATAATTGTGGCTTCATAGAATGAATTGGGTAGTGTTCCTTCTGTTTCTATTTTGTGGAGTAGTTTAAAGAGAATTGGTATTAGGTCTTCCTTGAATGTCTGATATAATTTTGCACTAAAACCATCTGGTCCTGGACTTTTTTGGTGGGAAGACTTTTAATGACTGCTTCTATTTCTTTAGGGGTTGTGGGACTGTTTAGATGGTTTATCTGCTCCCGATTTAACATTGGTAACGGTATTTGTCTAGAAAATTGTCCATTTTATCCAGATTTTCCAATTTTGTTGAGTATAGGCTTTTGTAGTAGGATCTGATAATTTTTTGAATTTCCTGTTTCTGTTGTTATGTCACCCTTTTCAGTTCTGATTTTATTAATTTGGATACTGTCTCTTTGCCCTCTGATTAGTCTGGCTAAGGGCTTATCTATCTTGTTGATTTTCTCAAAGAACCATGTCCCAGTTTTATTGATTCTTTGTGTAGTTCTTTTTGTTTCCATTTGGTTGATTTCAGCCCTGAGTTTGATTATTTCCTGCCATCTACTCCTCTTGGGTGTATTTGCTTCTTCTTGTTCTAAAGCTTTCAGGTGTGTTGTCAAGCTGCTAGTGTATGCTCTCTCCAGTTTCTTTTTGTATGCACTTAGAGCTATGAGTTTTCTTCTTAGCACCACTTTCATTGTGTCCCATAGGTGTTGGTATCATGTGTCTTCATTTTCATTAAATTCTAAAAAGTCTTTAATTTCTTTCTTTATTTCTTCCCTGACCACATTATCACTGAGAATAGTATTGTTCAGTTTCCATGTGAATGTGGGCTTTTATCAGCTTTTACCCTAAGGTAGAGTTTGTCTTTGTCACTGAGGTCAGTTTCCTGTATGCAGCAAAATGCTGTGTCCTGTTTACGTATCTAGTCTGTTAACCTGTCTTTTAATTGGGGAATTGAGTCCATTGATGTTAAGAGATATTAAGGAACAGTGATTGTTGCTTTCTATTATTTTTGTTATTAGAGGTGGAATTATCCTTGTTTGGCTATCTTCTTTTGGATTTGTTAGAAGAGGATTACTTTCTTGCTCTTTCTGGTGTATAATTTCCCTCCTTATATTGGAGCTTTCCTGCCATTATCCTTTGTAATGCTGGGTTTGTGGAAAGATATTCTGTAAATTTGGTTTTGTTGTGGAATATCTTGGTTTCTCCATCTATGGTAATTGAGAGTTTTGCTGGATATAGTAGCCTGGGCAGGCATTTGTGTTCTCTTATGGTCTGTATGACATCTCTCCATCATCTTCTAACTTTTCTAGTATCTGGTGAAAATTCTGGTGTAATTCTGAGAGGTCTGCTTTTATATTCTACTTGGCCTTTTTCCCTTACTGCATTAAATATTCTTTGTTTTGTGCACTTGGTGTTTTGATTAATATATGATGGGAGGTATTTCTTATTTGGTCTAGTCTATTTGGCGTTCTATAGGCTTCTTGTATGTTTACGGGCATCTCATTCTTTAGGTTAGGGAAGTTTTCTTCTATAATTTTGTTGAAGACATTTATTGGCCCTGTAAGTTGGGAATTTTCACTCTCATCTATACCTATTATCCTTACGTTTGGTCTTCTCATTGTGTCCTGGATTTCCTGCATGTTTGTGTTAAGAACTTTTTGCATTTTGTGTTTTCTTTGACAGTCGTGTCAATATTTTCTATGGTATCTTCTGCACCTGAGATTCTTTCTTCTATCTCTTGTATTCTGTTGGTGATGCTTGTGTCTATGACTCCTGATTTTTTTTTCTAGGTTTTCAATCTCCAGGATAATCTCCCTTTGTGATTTCTTTACTGTTTCTACTTCCAGTTTTATGTCCTAGTTGGCTTTGTTCAATTCCTTCACCTGTTTGGTTGTGTTCTCTTGTAATTCTTTAAGGGATTTTTGTGTTTCCTCTTTTAAAACTTCTACTTGTTTACCTGTGTTCTCCTCAAATTCTTTGAGAATGTTATTTCTGTCTTTCTTAAAGTCCTTTATCATCATCATTAGATGTGATTTTTGATCCAACTCTTGCTTTCCTGGTGATATGGGGAATTCAGGACTTTTTAATGTGGGAGAACTAGGTTGTTGTGATGTCAAGTACCCTGGGTTGCTGATGCTTATGTTCTTGCCCTTTCCTTTCACCATCTGGATCTCCTTCATACTACCTGAACTGTCTTTGACTGGAGCCTGTCTTTCATATTATCTTGGTTGTATCAGAACTGTGTGTGGTGAGTGTTACTACTGGGGTTAGAGCTGGGGCCCAATATCTGCTCAGTACTCAGGCAGAGACCAGAAGGAATCAGTGCTCTGGATGAGGAGTGAATTCCTGGGTTCCTGTGTGTCCTGGTTACTCTCTGTTTGGGGCAGGTATTGCTGTCTCCTTACCTGAGATACTGCCCGGGTTAGAGCTCCTGGAAGATCCTCTTCCTCTGGCTTTTGTGAGGTTGGGTGCAGAGCTGCCACCTGGGATCTGCTCTGTGCTCAGGCCCAGACTGGAGGAATGCAGTTACTTTTTTTTTTCGATGCCAAGGTATTTTCTGCTGAGTATCTATGGTGCTTTACAACTAGGTATACTTATGCACAGGTGAAAGGGAAGCATCCACTTCCTTTTCATGCATAAGTCATGATCCCGATCAGGTATTAAATATGGGGAAGTGGGCATGTTTGTGTTTTCTGCAGGATGCTGAATGAGCATGGTGGCTGCATTGATTGTACACCTTCTAATTGTGTTTATGTTTTGAAATCCGGCATGTCAGTTATGGAGGTCTATCAAACAGCTTTTGTTTTAGTGCCCTGAGTATCACAGAAACTTGGTATTCTAAAAATAGCTTACAAGTACTGGAAGAAATGAGTCAGATTTCAAGCAGAAGCAAGAGGTTAGTAGGCTTCATTATTGCTAGTAAAACAGCTTTAATTACATTAATTGCTAGCACCACTGCTTCTGCAATTGCTGTGACACAGAAGTTAAGACAGCTACTTTTGTTAATTTAACAAAAAAGGTTGCTAATGTTTGAATATACCAGAGGATTTAGATAGGCATTTGGAAGAATGAATTCATGCTCTTTATCCTATTCAAATTACTGGAAGGAGGTTCAGAAATTAAGGGTATGGAGCCATCTTGAGTGTCATGCCAAATATCATTGGATTCATGTTAGTTCTACAATTTACAGTGGTAGTCATTATAATTAGAAAGAATGTTAATGACAAGCTCGGTGTATTTGGCATAATTCTAACACCTCTCAGGGTGTTTTAAGGATACATAGGGAGCTTATGAATTTCAAGAATGCTGCTGTGCTGAGTATTGATGCAGTAGATACTACACATAAAATTACCCATGGCCACAGATCAGTATTTCTATTTTGGTCAAGCTTCAAAAGTGGCATATATGTAGCTTGATCATGCTAGCAGTTTTTTGTCCTAGGATTACTTTTATTCCTTTCCATTATGTTAAAACAATGTCAACATTTTGACAACCAAAGTACATGACTTGAACCAGAAAATGGCCCCCCAGACAGAGTTACTAAATTAACAGGTTGGCAAGTCAAGGACAGATAAGATTCTGCACAGAGCCTTACCAACCTAAGACAAAAATGCATAGCATTTGATAATGCATATTCCATGACAGGTAAAAAAAGTATTCTTGCCAAAACGACCTAAGACAGTCTCAGTCTTGCTAATGAAATAAAAAAGTGGGAGAGGCAGAGAGCCTTTGGCGCTGCTTGTCAAGAATCTGACATGGGTCAAAGACAAGGAAATGGGTGCTTGGTAGGAATATAACATTGGCCAAGGACAAGGAAGTAGGCTTCAGGCAGGAATCTGACATTAGGCTAGAACAAAGAAGTAATTTCAGGTAAGAATCTAAATCTTAGGCTAGAACAAAGTAATTTCAGACAGTAATCTAAACCTTAGGCTAGAACAAAGTAACTTCAAACAGGAATCTAAATTTTAGGCTAGAACAAGGAAGTAGGCTTCAGACATGAAAATGACTAGGCTAGGACAGGAAAGTTGGTTCACATACTTTGATCATCCTGATAAGCCCATAGAAATAGTGATCATGGAAGTGTTCACATAATTGTGTTTAATGCCTTGCTTGTTCTTTGACTATTGGTGCTTATTGTATTGCTTATTACTTTACTATTTGCATCTATTGTATTATTAGACTTTCAACCTAGAACTGACCTTAATACATGCATGTAATCAAAATGGTATAAAAGCTTAAAGAAGGAGGGGTGATAGATAGGGGATTCTAGGGAGGGAAAATGGGGGAAGGGGATGACATATATTGTAAATGAATAAAATATCCAAAAGAAAAAGAAAAAAGTGGAGTGCTTCCTCTTTATGAAAGCCCGTAGATAGTATTTGAGTTTCATGATATTAGACATATTTTTAGAAGCAGAATTTGTAACTGGACTTTTCACTATTTTGTGAGTTCTATTTGCTTCCACCCTTCATCAACCTGTCTTCTTTTACTCTATCAAATCCTCAATCCTAGGTAAAAGAGAAAGAAGGCTAGAGAAGAAAAGAGGCATTATAGCATTCCACTACTTTCTGCTGATAAGTTGCGTCCAGTTTGGGAGGCAAATTTGATCTTCACTGCCAGAATATTCAGTTTCTTCTTCCTGTCTCATTGCCCATGATCACTTGGCAAACTACAGCAAACCCCAGCCACAGTAGTTAACAAACAGCAACCACCAGCAGCAACAGAAGCAATAGCACCAGGAAGGCTCAGATGCAGCCACCATCACCCCCTTGGGGCTCTAGCATTTAAATACCCTTTTAAGAGTCCCCAGAATTCCAAATGCCATACATTTGTAGAAACCATGTATAGCTGTCAAAATCATGCCTCTGCTCAAGCACTAGGCATGTCATAGTCAACTGCTGTGAACAATCTCTAGCAGCACCACACCCCACACCTAGGATTAAAATAAAAACAAATTCCTATAATATTTATGTTTTATTTTAAGAAAAATTGTTACTACATTTACTACCCCATTATGTTTAGAGCCATTACTTGTGCGTGTTTAGTGAGAAATTATAAAGAGACATTTTTAATGAACTAAACAATTTTGTTTGTTTGTTTGTTTTTCCATTAGTGGTCAAGGTTTATAGGAAATCTCTCCTGATCAATTCCAATCATTATAAGTTTTGGTGGTATCTAAAACTTTTCACTTTCCATGAAAATATAAGCAAACCTGCATTTCTAACTCAGCACGTTTGCAGGCTTCCATTGTGATGTTAACACATCCTTACATTATGTAAAATGATTTAATTGCTGGTTTTTCTATAACCCAATGTCTCCCAGCTGCTGTTGTTCCTTTCCCATTAACATTCAGAAAATATAAAATTAAAAAAACTATTTACTCTATATCTGGATTTTGTATTTCCCCTTTTTGTTTTATAAGCATTTCTTTTAAGGCAAAATTAGATCATTATGTTATGGCTTGTCTTGTAGGATTTTGTGGTATACATGTAATGTGCTTTGTACTGTAATATTCAAAGAATTGCTTCTTCTTACTAGAGGCATATGCAGGAGCATTGTCAATCTTATTTGTATAGGTATTCTCATAATAGGCATTACTTCTAGTAAATGTATAATTTCAGAATCAGCCTTTTTAGAACTCAAAGCAGTGATCCATTGAAACCCTAAATGTATATCAATATTCCAATTTTAACTTTCTAAATTCTGCAAAGGGAAAGACATTCATCTGCTAGATTTCATTTCTTTTGGTACTCTCAGATTACTTCTGGCAGGTAATGGAATTTATATACAAAGAAGAAGTAGGACATTTTCTTAAAGTTTCATTGACATGTTGTCAAGTGATAGAAGTTTTTTCCTCCAAAGTTTACTGTTAACATAATGTTTTTCATAAAAATTTATGCTTTTAACACATGTCCTATTAACAATTGATTAATTTTTTCATATACTTGTGCTAGTGGACCTAGAAAGCTGGTATGAAACCAAGTATGTGTAATATATAATAGATAGCTTCTATTTATGATTGACTGTTGCAGTTACATAAATAAAAGGTTAATTCTGAATATCAGGAATAAGTTTTTCAGTTTCTATATGCAAAACAAATCTTTCTGCATAGTGAGAGTTAGTAATTCTATTCCAATATTCAAGAAAATCTAATAATATAAGAGTTGCATAAAACTCTGATTTTTGAACTGCAGTATTTGGGCTTGGGATTATTTTTCTTATTTTGTCTTACTTTACAGCCTGCCACTCCCAACATATTTGCATCAGTATAGAATATAGATGCTTCATGAATTGTCATTCCCTTTACAACACATGGGAGAATCCAGTTAGTTTTTTTTTTATTAACTGAAGATACTATTTTTAGGATATTTGTTGTTAATTTTACCCAAATATTTGCTACAAGGTCTTTGACAATCCACAGTAATTACCCATAATGACATAATCACATCATTAGTAAAAGGCACTACAATTTCATCTGTTCCTGACAATTGGCATAGTCTGATTCTACCTTTTATGATTAAATCAGAAACTTTGTCTATGCAACTTCTAAATATCTTACCTTGTATGATTTGCAAGAAAATTTATTCTCTTTCCCTAGGTAAGAGAAAAAGAAGCTAAAAGAGACAAGAGGCATTGATATCATTAGAGTACTTCCTGCTGATTAAGGGTGTGTAGTCAGTCGATTCGAGGAATGACTTGAAAGCAAAACCACCAAAATGCATGCAAAATTTGGGATCTGTGTGATCCACATATGCATCTTGCAATCTCTCTTCTACCAGAGTTAACTTTCTGCTTCAACTGCTAACCATATTGGACTGTTTAAGTCAGAATCCCTTTGTAACATTTAAAACAAATTACATAATTCTTGAGTAGTTAATCCAATGATAGACCATAGCTAATTAGTATCTCCCATTACTTTTTGTAAATCTTTAAGACTTTGCAACTAATCTCTGCTGACTGGTACCTTTTGTGGTTGAATTTTTGACTGACTTATTTTATAACCCAAAGAGTTAATAGAGTCTACTCTTTGTAATCTTTTAGAAGCAATCTGTAACCCTCAGCATGGCAGAATTCTTTGTGTTCCTTTAAACGTTGTCTCTAAAATATCTGCATCACAATTAGTTAACAAAAACATTCACATAATGATGAATAATGGATTGAGAAAATTGACTACAAGTTATTTCTAGCAGTTCTTGCAGAAAATATTGATATAAGGTGAGACTATTTAACTTTTCCTGTGGAACAACTTTCCAGTGATATCTTTTTACTGGACCACCATTATAATAAGTGGGTACTATTAAAGCAAACCTATCCCTATCCTACTTATGCAAGGGGATTGTGAAAAAAGCAATCTTTTTAGTCAATTACTATCATAAAACATGACTTAGGTAATAAAGAAGGTAAAGGAATTCCAGTCTGCATCAGGTTATTGCTTGAATTACTCTAGTCAATACTCTTAAATCTTTTAATATACTCCATTTTCCAGATTTTTTTTTTAAATAACAAATTCAGGGGATTTCCATGGGCTGATAGACGTTTCCAAAAGTTGAGCCTCCATCTGTTTTTTTTACCAACTGCTCAAGTGTCTGTGATTTTTCACTAATTAATGATCACTGATCTACTCATATAGGCTTGTCAATTAACCACTAATAAAGGTAGCCTGTTGGTATTTCAGCAGTGCCCCTCCACCGATAAATGTAGAAACTTAGTCCCTATGATATCTTACACTGGACAATCAGCATAGCATGAGATTGCTTGCCTGGGAGCATCTACTATTTCATCCCTAATTCTATCGTGAGTTGTCTCTAGGATTACAGGTATGTTAATCATGGTACCCCACTGTTACAGTAGTTCCCTTCCTCATACTATTTATGGGTATGTCAACCAAATAAGGTCTTAATTGTCCTATTTGAACATTAAGTCCCATAAATTTAACCCATTGCAAACTTTGTTTTACCTGAGATAACTTATTAATATCTTGAAATTATGTATAAATCTTTTTGAAATTTCAAGTTTTGAAAAATGATAGTTACATCAGTTCTTGTGTTCACTAAATCTCTATTTTATCACCATTCACTTGCAGATGTACTTTTGGCCTCTGACTGTTTACCACTGTTTGCCAGAACACAGTTTCTGTTTCAGTATTTCTAATCCCTCCTGTTCTTTCTACTGGGGTGATTTTTTTTTCCTTTGTGGTAAGGAAAGAGTATCAGCTGAGGATTTTTTTTTAAATTGCCTTATTTATTTATATTCCAAATATTGTTCTCCCTTCCTGGTCCACCCTCTAAGAATTCTTTATTCCATTCCCCAACTTCTTTGCATCTGAGATGGTACATCCCATGGGGAGCCTATCTGTTTACTGGTGGTGGTCTCTTCAGGTTCTATTTGCCCACTGTTGGTCATTTTAGCTAAGGTCATTTTCATTGAATTCTGGGGGCCTCTCACATCTTAGGTCTCTGGAACTTTCTAGAGGTCCCCTCTACACTCCTCCTGGAAATTGCATGTTTCCATTCATTCTCCTAGCCCTCTGGGTATCTCTTCTGTCTTCCCTCATATCAGATCCTGCCCCCTTTTCCCCTCTCCCTCCTCTCTTCCATTAGGCCTCTTCCTCCCTCTGCTTTCTCTGATTATTTTGTTTCCTCTTCTAAGTGGGATTGAAGCATCCTCACTTGGGCCTTCTTTCTTGTTAAACTTCTTAAGGTCTGCAGGTTGTATTATGGGTATTCTGTACTTTTTGGCTAATATCCACATATCAACGAGTACATATCATGCATGCCCCTTTGGGTCTGGGTTACCTGACTCAGGATAATATTTCCTAGTTCTGTCCATTTGCCTGGAAAATTCATGATGTCCTTGTTTTTAATAGTTGTATGTATTATATATGCATCCCTCCTCTACTGAAGGTGGTCTCTTCAGGTTCTATCTCCCCACTCTGGCATTTTGGCTAAGGTTATCTCAACTGAGTCATGGGATCTTTTGTATCCATTATTTGGTTCAGGGACATGTAGGTTGTTTCCAGCCAGACATCCAGGTTGTTTCCAGCTTCTGGCTGTTACCAAAAAGGCTGCTATAAACATAATGGAACATGTGTCCTTGAAGTATAGTGGAGCATCATTTGGGTATATGCCCAGGAGTGGTATAGCTGGGTCTTCACGTAGAACTATTTCCAATTTTCGGAGGAACCGCCAGATTGATTTCCAGAATGATTCTACCAGTTTGCACTCCCACCATCAATGGAGGAATGTTCTTCTTTCTCCACATCCTCGCCAGCATCTGTTGTCACTTAAATTTTTTATCTTAGTCATTCTGATTGATGTTACATAAAGTTCTCAGTGTTGTTTTGATTTACATTTCTCTGATGAGTAAGAATGTTGAACATTTCTTTAAGTGCTTCTTGGCCATTTGTGATTCCTCTGATGAGCTTTGTACTCCATTTTTAAAATTGGGTTATTTTGTTTTTGGAGTTTACTTCTTGTGTGCTTTATAGATTTTAGATGTTAGCTCTCTATCAGATGTAGGGTTAGTGAAGATCTTTTTGGAATCTGTAGGCCTTTTTGTCCTATTGAGTGTTCTTTGCCTTACAGAAGCTTTTCAGTTTCATGAGGTCCCATTTGTCCATTGTTGATTTTAGAGCCTGAGCCATTGATATTCTGTTCAGAAATTTTTCCATCTCTATCAATGTGTTGGAGGCTATTTCCACTTTCTCTTCTATTAGATTCAGTGTATCTGATTTTTTGTTGAGGTCCTTGATCCACTTGGACTTGAGCTTTGTGCAGTGTGATAAATATGGATAAATTTGCATTCTTCTATAAGCAGACTGCCAGTTATACCAGCACCATTTATTAAAGATGCTTTCTTCTTTTTTTTTAATTGTATGGTTTTTTTTTTTTTCAAAAATCTAGTGTCCATAGGTGTATGGGTTGATTTCTGAGTCTTAAATTCAATTCCATTGATTGCCCTCTATTTCTCTGTACTGATAACATGTGGTTTTATCACTACTGCTCTGTAGAACAACTTTAGGTCAGAGATGATGATTCCCCCAGAGGCTCTTTTATTGAACAATTCTATCACCTGTGTTAACTTTCATTTTGTTTATGTATGCCATAATTTAAATTTTCCCATTTAAAATTTTTGGATACAAAGTGAATCCTTGGGAAGTCAATTCACTCTTTCTAAAGGTCAACTCTACTCTCCCTAAAAGAAAAAGGCTATAAACTCCAGTAATTATTTTATTACACTGAATTTTGGGGAATAGGACATAGATAGGCTTATCTATGCCCAAGTCTAGAGCAATACTGCCCATAGTAGTGTGCATAAGATCAGCAGTATCTAATTGTGGGTTTTTGGCTGCTTGTTATTTCCATGGTTGATAAGAGGGAAACACCTCATAATTTTTGCTGTGGTGACTCAAGTTGCCAAGCTTCTAATTTCATTTCCTGGTGGCAATAAATTGCCTAGAATATATCTCTTGAACATACACTCATTAGTCCAGTGGTTCCCTTGACCTAATATTTGCATTCCCCAGGAAGCCTAGGCACTCTTTCTGCCCAGTATTTATGAAAACCATTGCTCCTAGAAAAGGAACACTCATTTTTCCAGCAGAAAGTACCATATTTCGCACAGTTAATGCATCAGCCATTTTGAGACCTGAGACCTTTAGTACCTTTGGTAACTTTGTAAATAACCTACCTTCCTGCAATTTAAGGATCAGGCATTTTGATATTGGGGACATTTAGCAATAGCTTGTTCTATGATGTTAACCTGGTACTTGTGAAAATCAGAATCAATTGTATTCCTTATTTTCTTTTCCATTGTCCAGTCTAAGCCTTTAATAGTCTAATGACTCTTTTATATTTGCATTCTAAAATACAAGGATCTCTGTCAACATCTGCCTTGAGTCAGGCTCTAATATATCTTTGTTCACAACTGAGATCAATCTTTTAAAAAAATCAGTGAAGGCTTTACTAGAGCCTTGTGTAATTTTAGTAAATGAGGTGGACCATTTCCCAGTCTCCTTTGTCCCTGAAAAGAGCTAAGTGACATTGTTCGTAATTGCATCATCAAATGGAAATTATTCTTCAAGGTCAGAGTACACCCCTTCAACCAGCAAATGATCTTTGACAATATTCATTCCCCTTGGTCTGTTTTGCTGTTCAAAATTCACAGCTTCTTTGTTCCACCATGGAACCATTATAACTGCTGACCAGCCTCTAGCACAGCCCTTACCAGCCCCTTCAAATCTTGGGGAATAATTCTATTTTGATAGCAAGTTACTTAGAATTTGTTTTACATAAGGTAAATGCATGCCATAGGAAATCATGAACTCTTTGAAATACCTTAGACCTAGCATTTCTATAGAACACCACTCAGTCTCCTCAGAATGAAGAACTGCACCACTAGCAGGTTTTTTGCTGCAAGATTCCTGAGAAAACTGATGATGATTTTATAATCCCAGGCCACCACTCCTTTATCTTCCGTGGCACAGTTGGTTCAACATTAGCCCTTTTTTTTCAATATGGGATTCAGCTTTTCTTATACCTTGTCACTCTGTATAACCTCCTCCTCCCCAACACAGCACATCCAGCTCCCCACCCACCAAGAAGTGCAGAGTGCCTGTCAGGACTGTGATCTGCCTTCTAGCATAATTCTTTCCTTTTTTCCTTCCTGAGGAAAACTCCCACTCTCTTGTTCAATCAATGAATAATGAGCCTTTTATTTCCTCTCTGGGAGCAAAGAGGGGATATCACAGGGGCAGCAGCTGCAATGATCTTTTTGCTGACTTCCTGAAACAGAATATCCATCCCTTCTTCCCCTCCTGTTTCCTATATGCCATTTGAAATCAAATTTCTCATTCTGTTTAGCCCACTTTGTTTACTACCACTTATAACAGATATTTTTTTTACTCTTTTGTGAATTCCTTTTTTTTACCCTTCCCCCACTACTCTTCCACCCTTCCAATGACCCAACCCAAGGTAAGAGAGAAAAAAAGGCTAAAGGGAAAAGAAAGCATTGATGTCATTAGACTACTTTTTGCTGATTATGGGTGTTGAGTTCCTTGGGGCAAGTTTGATTATCATCATTATGATATATAATTTTTTCTTGTCTCTTTGTGCACAATGACTTGACAAACTGTAACAAACCACAGCAATAGTGACCAGCTCACAGTAGCAGCAGCAGCAGCAGCAGCAGCAGCAGCAGCAGCAGCAGCAAGAAGAAGAACAGCAGGTGCAGCTTTTTGGGGGGCTCTAGCATTCTTATACTCTTTCAACAGTCCCTCTGACCTATAATTGTTCCTGTCTGAAAGAACTGCAGGGATGGAAATGGGGAGGAGCCTGAGGAAAAGAAGGTCCAGTGATAGGCCCAAAGGGGGATCCAGCTCAAGGGGAGGTCCCAAGGCCTGACACTATTACTGAGGCTATGGAGCACTCACAAAAAGGGACCCATCATGACTGCTCTCCGAAAGACCCAACAAGCAGCTAAAAGATTCAGATGCAGATATTTGCACCCAACCAATGGACAGAAGCTGCTGACACCTGTGGTTGAATTAGGGAAAGGCTGAAAGAACCTGAGGAGGAGGGTGACCCTGTAGAAAGACCAGCAGTCTCAATTAACTTGGACCCCTGAGATCTCTCAAACACTGGATCACCAACTAGGCAGCACACACCAGCTGATATGAAGCCCCCAACACATATACAGCAGAGAACTGTCAGGTCTGGGTTCAGTCAAGGAAGATGCACCTAACCCTCAAGAGACTGGAGGCCCCAGGGAGTTTAGAGGTCTGGTGTGATAGTGATAGGGGTAGGGACATCTTTGTGGAGACTGGGGGCGGGGAGGAGGTATGAGATATGGAACTAGGAGGGGAATAAAATCTGGAGTATATCAAACAAACAAACAAACAAACAAAGAGTCCCCCAAATTTCAAACATTATACATTTGAATGAATTATCTGCAGCTGTCAAAATCATACCCCTGTACCAGGTAAATCATAGTCAACTTCTGTGGACAGTCTAAAGTAGTCTCCTATCCCACATCTGGGACTAAAACAAAAATATATTCCTGTAACATTCTGAGTGTGTGTTTTTTTTTAAGAAATTAAAATTCTAACTACAAAAATTCAGAAAACTATTTCAAAAGTGCAGCTATCTTTTGTGAGGGACAGCCTTATAAGTCTTAGATGTTCCATAATAGACAAAAGGGACTTTCAGCAGAACCAAGCAAACAATAAAAAACAGACTTAGCAAGCCTTCATTTTTTACAATATTAAAAGTGAATTGTTTACTCCTTTAAAGCTTTCATAGTGCAAGACAGTAGTTTTACTACATTAGGTGCTGTGATGGTAATAGAGTAATCAATGTATAACATGTATTTCTTTCTCTCCATCAGGAGTAGGAAGGTTTTTTTAGAAGCCCAATTAATCCCCAATTTGTGGTTTATAGGTAGATTCATAATACATGACAACACATCTATCTCTGTATCTGTACATTGTCGGGTCTTGGACAAGGTAACTCCATTTAACCTGTGCCTTTCAGTCACTAGCACACAGGTAGAGGGCGTGATTAGCAGGTCTCCACCTCTAGAGATTAAAATATTAATGAGTTATCTAAAGACCGGGAGGCGTAGCTAATTAAGTTATTCCCGCCCCTTCTCCCCCTCCCTATAAAGGCCAGGGGAGCCTTGCTTTTGGTGGGGGAAGTGC
This sequence comes from Rhabdomys pumilio, assembly GCA_030674055.1. NCBI lineage: Eukaryota > Metazoa > Chordata > Mammalia > Rodentia > Muridae > Rhabdomys > Rhabdomys pumilio. Next base: position 140,248,980 of record JANHMN010000004.1, on the reverse strand, counting down.
ACATCATCTACACCCATTCACCACGCCATGAACAATAAAAGCTTTGGAAAACTGGACTCCACATGTCGCCTGGGCCTTCCTGCGCCTGCTGACAGATTCCCAGCCTTTGGAACTCTGAACCTCCCCAGCGCAGCCGCCAGCCAGCCTGTGATGGCTGTGTGAATGTGGACCTTCTGCTGGCGGTGTGGGACCCTGCTGCCAGACCGCCATGGGACCCTGCCGCCGGACTCTCCCCCCTTACTGCCCCCTGTTTTTTTCCCCCACAGTACATGTGTGTATGGGTTTATGGATTGTGAAGCTATAGCAGGAGCCACATTATTGTTAAGAAGCTACACTGTCATATATTGTTATTAAGTCTCCATACCTTATAAGCACACATTTCCATTTCCTAAGCCTAATGTAGTCTGCATGTTTTTCAACCAAAACTGAACTTGTAAACCTATCTTGTATCCTGACCCTTCGCTTTGCTAAACTCCTGAACTTGTGACATATAATTGCCCCTTTGCCTTCCAAGATATTGTGATATCCCAAGATAGTGTGACTCCCACTCCATATGATGGATTCTTGCATTTTTCTACCCCACAGGAAGCACTGACCCTTGATTTCCCCACTTTTATGTTCTCTGAGCTACAATCACATTTATGTACAGTATACCTTACATACTGTACCCTACAGGCAGCCTTGAGCCCCAAGCCACCTACTCTTCTGTCCAGATGCTAACAACCAATTATCTCAATAGTTGTTTTTTGTCTTACAACCCTGAGCCTTCCCCCATAAAAGGAACATCAAAAGCCAATGAAGGGCTGCACTATGAAATCCTGACTTTAGAAGAGGCAGCCAGTTGGATAGTCTTAAATACAACTTACTTTAATCAGACAGTCATGGAATGGTTCTTTCCTCAGGTCTAACAGTATCCTCAAAATGGAAGTGTTTACTAGAAGAAAGAGTCACAATGTGTTACATCTGCTCTTCAGTTCAAAAACCCATAAAGCCAGTTTAGGTGATCCATCTGGAGATTCACTTATTCTGCTTTACATCCTTTGGTGGGGGGAGGGTGGCCTGAGCTGATCCATCTGAAATGAACTCCTATTATATCTTCATCACTAATCAACCTGTAACATTATCTTTACCTCCTTATTCAGAGCCCTAAGCTTTCTAAGCTGAGCGTGACTACCACCACCACCTAATTTTCTTTTATGTCTTATGTTTGGCAGGCTATTGGTTAGAACTTCCAGAGTTAACTTCCTTTCAATCGTACAGAAGAAAGCCTCACAAAGATTAGCACATGCACATGGATATCAGTCCAAGTTCAAAATTCCTGTTTATCAAAAATAGTGTTCTAGCTACATGAAAGCTAATTGATGTATTTTGTCAACACATTAGGAAGGAACAGAAGTGATGGCCACAACAACCATACATATTACACTTTTAAAAACTGCTCTTTATAGCAGTTATTCTTAATCAGTCTTGAACTGACCTATGTAGCTGTCAGACCAAACCAAATGACTGTTTCAATATGATAATCTGCAGGATCCAACCTCTGGAATTTTCTAGAAGTGCCAAAGAACATTTCTGATTTTATTGTAAAGCACTGGGCTTTGGTAGATAAAATATTTTTCTGCTTTCTCTTCCAGGATAGTTTTTGACATTATTTTCAAGTGCAAAATTACATTCTGTGTTTGCCCATGAAATTGGAATGCCCTGTTTTTGAAGGCTAAACATGATAATTGTAGTGAATGACTATAGGTGTTAATAGAAGCAGATGATTAAACTTTTAAGATTACACAACAGAATAAATTAGAAAATGTTAAGTGAGGCAGACCAAGGTTGTCTAGTTCAGTCCACTGTGCCACTGTGCCTCATAAAACTGCTCAGAGGAAGATTGACTTCCTTGAAATTAGTCAAGAATTTGACCTCAGGGTCAATTAGCTTTAACCTTTTCAATAATGCAAGTTGATTTAGGAAAGCTGTCTGGGAAACTCATGGTCTGCGGTTATTAAAGGGCTTAGTAGAATGTATATATTAGTTTTAAATTATTTGTTGTCCCATAAAGCCCAATTTAAACCACCTTTCCCTAGTAAAAGTCATACTATGTGTGCACACACAAGACAAGGGTACACTTACAAATATCATGACACATAGCTTGGCATGTATACCACAGGGCAAAGAAAGCCAAATCATTAATTGTTCTATTTAATTACCCACTGAAGAGTACTCATTTTTATATAAATTGAATACACAGCAAAATACCATTATAATGTATAATTTATAAAGCATATCTGTGCACATACAAATATATTCTTATCCATAGTCACAGATATCTGTATGAAGTACACTGTCACTGTGTACTAATTGTCTCTGATATAAAACATTCCACCTTGGAGTGAAGCTCAATAGATGCAAGATGTTCTAAACTGAGGAGGAACAGCCTATCCTGCAGAAAAGCTCCTTCAGCTCAGGAAGTAACAAAATAGCTTGAGGAAGGACCACCGAGAAACATTTTCAGACAAGCTGAACTGCCTGGAACAAGCAGAGACCAACTGCTCTGCCTGGAAAAGCTAGTTTCCAACCTGCCTGTTGATTGTGCATTTCTATCCAGGTTTCATGGTTTCCTAAACTGTCAACTGTCATAAACACTGGAATGGGCTTTGTGATGTAGTTGACTAATTTTTAATGAATTTCTCCTAAATAGTTAACCTTCTAGGCTATGTTTTGTGGTCTCCTTGTAGAGGTTTGTGATTGTGGTCTATGGGCATTCTATAGAGTGGAACTATGTTTTTAAAATTTTGATTAGTTTTTACATAAAATATATTCTACCCCAACTCCTCCCAGTTCCTCACCACCCCTCTTCCAATCCAGATCCACACCCTTTCTGTCCCTTGTCAGAAACCAAATAGTCATTTAAGAAGTAAAAATAAGATAAGTGAAAACAAAACAAACAAATCAGGATATGACAAAACAGAACAAAACAAAACAAAACAAAAACAGCTGAAAGAAAAGCATGAGAAATGCATATATGTGCACAATGGGAATCCCATAAAAACACAAATCCATAAGCCATAATGTATATGCAAGGACCTCTGAGGTTAAAAAATATGCTCTGAAATAACAGAAATAATAAAGAACCTCCAAAGATACCACTGAATTAATTTGTCTTGGCCATCTAATGTTGGGCATGGAGTCAGATTTAAGAGTAGTTTGTTTCTCCAACAAGACTCCTTTGGAGAAAATTAACTTTTAATTTGTAACTGATTATAAATTAGATCAAGCTTCTGTGTTATGAATGGTGTCGCGAGCACTTATATCCCAGACTGTCAGTTGATTCTGACAGGAGGTGCCTCGGGAATTATGACAGACAGGCAAGAGTCAAGATCTGGTCTTTCAAATGCTTTACTTTCAATATCGGGTTCATGTAAGAAAGTCACAGTGTCATATAATAGAGTCACAGCACACATGCAAAACCAAACTAGGGAGGCACACACTAAAGCTATGGCTGCTACTATCCACATCACTCAGTCACTCATAAATACAACCTGTTCTTGGCTCAGGTTCGAGCTCAGACTTCTCTGTCACCTCTTTTGGCCTTATATGTAATAAAGAACCAGCGAGTCTTGCTCCGCTAGCAATACCCAGTGCGGTGGGGTATTGGATGATCGTTTGGGTCTCATCAGAGTCCAGACTAGCGTGGAGTCGGGGGGCTAGTCATCATGGACTCGTGAGTGGATTTTCTCTGGGGTTTTTAAGCTCACTTCCAACCAGGGTACGCCCTGGGGCTTCCCTATCTATCTATGGCACTTGTCACACACCACACATCTGGCTTCACTGTTTATCTAATAGTAAAGTTCTGTCCCTCTGCCCTTTTGCTAGGTCATCTAGCCTATGCTGGGTCCAGCCGGACCTCACAAGAATGCTCTTTACAAATGGGTATGTATGTTCATTTTTTTCAGATCCAGCACATCATCTGCTACATGCCTATGTAGGTCCAGTGTCTGCTGCATCAGTCTCTGAATTTATGTGTATCTGTCTTCTGTGGTTAGATCTTTTTTTCCTCAGAGTCCTCCATTCCCTCTCTGCCTATTACAATCTTTCTCTTCTTCTGCAGGGTTGCCTGGATCTTAGGGAAGGAATGTTGGAGATATCTCATGCAGAATTGAGTGTCTCATGTAGAATTCAAGGTCTCTCAAACTGTGTACATTGTCTAGTTATGAGTCTTTTCCCCCACCTAGTATGGGATGAAGCATCACTGATGATTGCTGAGCAAGGCACTTATGTTCAAGTATAACAGAATGTCATTAGGAGTCATTTTACAGCTCCATTCCTTTAGCAGCACAGTAGTACTTGGCTTTCCTCAAGGTCCATAGCCTATCTAGTCCCAAGTTCATGACTATGTGGGCAATCTTGAGTATGGGTTCCATCACATGGATTAGACCTAAAATCCATTTAGATATTGGTTGGTTACTTCAACAAACTTTGTGCCACTACCTCACCAGTGTATCTTACAAGCAGATAATTATTGTATATCAAAAGGTTTATATATAGGTTGTTGTTTATCTTTTCCTTCTAGTAGTGTGGTTAGTAAATTTCAGTACCAGGAATGTTAGTTGGTAGAGATGAAGGCTCTAGGTAAGCACCATCTCAACTTCCCCATATTAAATTAGTTTTGTAGGTACCACCGAGTTTGTCGAGAGAACTCAATAGCCTTTGAAATTGTCTGGCCTGGTTAGGGTTTTTCCTTGGCCCCACTTTTGCCAATAACTACATTAGACGTAACTGATTTCTAGTACTGGGAGCATTTTTTGGTGACAAAAGATATCTATTTAGGGCTCTGTCTCACCAGTTATTTGGTGATTACATTTAGATTGATTTCATATATGCATATATTTTAGGAAAATTCTACTGTATTAGGTTTCCATACTATCCCTCAAATGGTCTTTAGTTTAGCTCTTTCTCCCTTGACATTTTTTTTCTCTATTTGATTCTCTAGTTCCAGCTCTTCTACCCATAGATACATAACAATGTATTCTATTTTTCCTTTTTAGAAATATCCCTTCTTTCCCTACATAGCCATTATTCTATATCTAACATCCGTGGTTACATAGATTGTAGCTTGCTTATCAATGACATAACAGCTAATATTCACATATCAGTGATGGTATACGATATTTGTCTTTCTGGCTCTAAGTTACCTCACTCAAGATGATTTTTCCTAGCTCCACCCAGTTCCTTTATTAATGGCTGAGTAGTTATTGCATTTTGTAACTGTGTCACAGTTTTTGACACATTCAGCCATGGATGGATATCTACTATGTTTCCAAATTTGGCTATTATGAATAGAGAGAGCAGTATTGAGCATGATTGAGCAATGTGGCTTTGAGGTAGAATAAAGCATTCTTTGGTGGTGCAAATGGATCTTGAGATAGGCTGATTCAAACTTCCTGAGGAACCACCATATCAATTGCTACAGTAGCTATAGATGTTTGTACTCCCAAAAGCCATGAATACTCATCCAGTCCCCTTATTCCACATCCTCACTAGGACAAAGATATTTGCGGATCTTGGCCATTTTAATTGATGCAAGATGAAATATAAAAGTTGATTTGATTTTCATTTCCCTGCTGATTAAGGATGTTTAACATTTTAAAGGTGATTCTCAGCCATTTGAGATTTTTCTTTTGATAATTCTCTGTTTAGATATGCACCACATTTTTTAGTTGGGTTATTTTTCTGAAGTCCATTTTTTAATTCTTTATATATTTTGTATATTTATCATCTATTGAATGTGTACTTGGTAAAATGCTTTTTCCATCCTGTAGCCTGCTGCTACAGTCTCTGAATAATGGTATCCTAGGCTTGCAGAAGAAGCCTTTAAGTTTCATGAAGTCCTATTTACTGTTGTTATTAGTATCTAACAGTGTTCTGTTCAGAAAGCCTTTTCTGTACCAATGAGTTTAAGATTATTCTCCACTTTCTCTTCTCTTGAGTGTATCTGATTTACTTTGAGGCCTTTTTGTTAGGGGGTTTGGATTTGTCAGACCTTTTCTACAGAAAGAGATGTGATTTTTGTCTTTCAGTCTGTTTATATGATAATTACATTTATCAATTTATATATGCCAAATGCTAAATATTGTATCCCTGAGTATCTGTAATAAAGCTTACTTGATAATAGTGGATGATCTTTTTTTTTTCAATTTGGTTTGCAAATATTTTACTAAAAAGCATGAACATAAGTTCATAAGGGAAATTCATCTATAATTATCTTTCTTTGTTAGATCTGTATGTGATTCAAGTATGATGGTAACTGTGGCTTCAAAGAATTTGGGCATCTTTCTTTGTTTCTTTTTTGTAGAGTATTGGTGTTAATTTTTTCTTGAATTCTGTTTAAATTAAATCATCTGGCCCTTAGCTTTTCTTCTTTTTCCTCATCCCCTTCTTCTTCCTCTTCTTTTTTCTTCTCCTCCTTCTTCTTTCTTCCTTCTCCTTCTCCTTCTCCTTCTCCTTCTCCTTCTCCTTCTCCTT
>JANHMN010000004.1:140201065-140242454 GCA_030674055.1 Rhabdomys pumilio | reverse complement strand
CTCCTTCTCCTTCTCCTTCTCCTTCTCCTTCTCCTTCTCCTTCTCCTCCTCCTCGTTCTTCTTCTTCATTTTTCTTGGTAAAGATAGTTTTAATGACTGTTCTATTTCAGTAAGGACTATAACTATGTTTAAATTGTTTATCTCATCTTAATTTAACTTTAGTTAGTAGTATATATTGAGAAAAGTATCCATTTCTTTTAGATAATTTCCAATTTGGTGAAGAACAGACATTTAACGTGTTCTTATGATTCTCTGGATTTCCTCGATATCAATTGATATATCTGCCCTTTCTCTCTAATTTTATTAATTTGGATCTTCTCCCAACCTTTGAATTAATTTGGCTAAGGATTTGTCAATTTTATTGATTTTTCTCTAAGAACTAACTCTTTGTTTAACTGATTCTTTGTATTGTTTTTATTTCTACTTTAATGATTTTAGCTCTTAGTTTGATTATTTCTCACTGTCTACACTTTTTTGGTATTATTTCTTTTTTTTGTTGTTTTGTTTTAGAGTGCTCAGATGTACTGATATATTACTCATATGAAATCTCTTGGGTTTTCTTTTTTTTTTATGTAGGCACTTAGCTCTTAGAAACATATTAATGGCCCCATGAATTTGAATATGGTTGAATTTTCATTCAATTCTAAAATATTTTTATTTCTTCCTTAATTTTTGTTTCAAGCCAGTTTTTATTCAGCACAGAGGTGTTCAGTTTTCAATAGCTTTTAATATCTCTTCTCTTTTTGTTGTTATTGATGTCCTGCTTTAATCTGTGATATTCAGGTAGGATTAAGGGAGTTATTTCAAGTTTCTTATATCTGTTGAGCTTGTGTTATGTCCAAGTATACAATCAATTTCAGAGAAAGTTCCATGAGCTGATGAGATAATTTCATATCCTTTTGTGTTTAGTGAAAGGTTCTTTATGCTGTAGTAATTTTGATGTCTGACAAAATACACTTAAAACTAAAACTAATCAGATTATATAGGGAATTACAACACATACTCATCAAAGAAAAAAGTCATCAAGAGAATATTACAACTCTTTACATCTATGCACCAAACACAAGGGCACCAATGTTCATAAAAAATTACTACAGCATAAAGAATATTTTAACACAGACATGGCAGGTGTGTTACTATTACAAATAGGCATGTCATCCAGACAAAAACTAAACAGAAAGATGCTGGATCTAAGTGAAATAATAAACCAAATGGATCTTACAAATATTTACAGAATCTATTTCTATTATTCATAGATTTGATCTTTTCACTCATATTTTCTGGATGTTTTGTGCTGAGTTGATTTTAGATTTAACATCTTTGATTGAGGTATCTGGGTTTTTTGTTTTGTTTTTTGTTTGTTTGTTTTTTGTCATATCTTCAATTACTGAGATTCTCTTATATGTCTCTTGTATTTGTTGGTGAACCTTGCCTCTAAGGCTCTTTTCAAGTTCCTAAAATTTTTATATTCAGCTTTTCTAAGTTTAGGTTTTTTATTGATTTTATTTTTGAAAACTGAGGTTAAAGTTAGGGGATTGTCTTTGGAAAAAAGGAAAGAGAGCAAAGGTCACCTACCTGCTTCCCTGTCTGGTGTGACTGTGAATTCCCAGGAGATGGCTCATTAAGTTTGCAGCTGAGACAGGAACAAGGTGGTGGGAAGTGCTGGAAGAGGAGGAGCTGCACTGAGGTATTACTTTAATCAGAGGAAACTAAGTAATTAAAAACACTACAATATCACTTACAGGACTGAATGAATTTTTTTAAAATACAATTACATTTGATCTAAGAGTTACTTCTATATCTCACTGTTTCTTAAAATTTGCCATCAAGAGTTGATCTGTATTAATGCCCTAATATTTGTAAAATTTGTTGTTTGTCTCCTCTCAACCTTGAGTCAGATCATAGGATCCAGACTAGATCTCACTCCAGCATCAGGAAAAAAACAAGATCAAATAACTAGATGGTTAAACTGAATATCTTCAGAGAAAGTTGTTCAGAAACAAGGGGAATATCATTAGACTAGAAATCAAAAGTGAAGCTGAACTGCCCAGAGTAGCATTTGCCAGTCGTCCCAACCAGGGAAGATGAAGCTTGAGACCTGTCCGAGCTTCATGGTGAGACTTTTCTGAAAGCCAAAACAGAATGGAATAACTGGATCAGCCCTTCCAAAAGTGAGTAACGTGGGAAGGTTATAGACAAATGGTTCTCAAGTATTATTGCCACAACCTGAATGTCTTTAATCACGTTTCCTATTTGCATGCTTATTTACATATTTATATTTTTTCAGTGCTGGAATATTTTCTTTTCAAATAATAAACACTGTATCAACCCAAACCCTCAGGAGTGAGACCTAACAATGAAGAGAGAAAAAATGTAACTGATATAACAAGAGAGAAATTATTACAAGCATCTCATCTGCAAAAAAAAATTGTATTGTTTTCATGAGACATAACAAATTGTTTATATTAAGTAAAGTTTAAGATAAATCATAAAATTATCTCTGATTACAAAGAAAACCCCAGAGCTTTCTTCAATTTTGATCTGTCTATTCATTTCTTGTCTGTGTCTTTTTTTATTGTATATTTTCTTTATCTACATTTCAAATGTTATCCCCTTTCTGGGTCTCCTCTCCAGAACCCCCCTATTCCATCTTCCCTCCCCCTGCCTCTATGAGGATACTCCTCCCCCTTCTACCCACTCCCATCTTCCTGCTCTGGCATTTCCCTATACTGGGGCATTGAACTCTCACAGAACCAAAGGCTGCTCTTTCCACTGATGTCCAACAAGGCCATCCTTTGCCACATATGGGGCATGGTTCCCTCCATATGTATTCTTTGGTTGGTCGCCCAGTCCCTGGGAGCTACAGAGGGTCTGGCTAGTTGACAGTGTTGCTCCCCTCATGGGCTGCAAAACCCCTCAGCTTTCAGTCCCTTCTCCAATTCCTCCATCAGGGACAGTAGCCAACCATCAGTCCAATGGTTGGCTGCTGTGTCTTTCAACCTCAGAGAAACTTTGCCAGTTAGACTTTTTAAACTATTTTCAATATAATTGCTTAATGTTGCATATGGTATATGTGATAGATAGTTTGGCTGTCAGTTTAACATATGTAGAGTCACATAAGAATGGACTCACAGTGAGAAATTCTTCATTTTAGGTTGAGCGATGGGAATGTCTCTGGGAGTTATTTTAGTTAGATTAATTAAGGTGAAAGATCAACTATGAATGTGTTTGGAATCATTTCATGGGATGGACATCAAAGTGTGTGAGAATGAAAATAAAGAGAGCAGAGTAATGTGCACATATGCCTTAAAGCACTATTTTTTTGCTCTTGACTGTGGGTGTAATGAGCTACTTAAATTTTCTGTTACCTTGACTTCCCTCTGGTGATGGATCTTGAACTAAGAGCCAAATAAATCCTTTCTCCTTGAAATTTCTTCATTTCAGCAACAGGAAATGAAACTAAGGCAGCCTACTTTGGCATACAGAGTTTTATACCAGATAGTTCCCTTACTGGTATAAAGCTACACTAACAATTGGATGGTAACATATTTAATATTTTATAGAGCTTACACATATAAGAGATTGTAATGGCAGTAGAGAATGACAGGCAACATTAAGGCCTGATAGGACATTATCATATTTTATATTAGAAGCTCATGTTTGTGCTTCATATTATAAAAAGTAATCATGCATGATTGCATTTTAAGTAAAACATGTGATGCCATGAGAGGAACTCAAGGACCAGGGTCCTTGGGACATGCAAACCCATGAGCACAGAGAAACAATAATGAAGGAAAAGTGCAGAAAATGGGGGTAGTGAAGAAAGAAGCATCAATACCATGAATCTCACAGTTCTCTGATCATCTGAGCAGAATGTTGGAACGTTTGGAATGTTTAACGTAATATGTATGCACTGCCTATAAAAGTTTTGTAAATGGAAAGCAAATGGAAGATGGTTTCTCCAGTGTTAATCCACTGTCGTAGATTGCTGATTCCATGAATAAACACTATTGTTTAGAAGCTTAAAGATTCCAATATTTACATTTCTTTTTGATAATAAATCACAAAGAAATTTATTTAAAGTAGTTTTTGGCATATATAACTTTATCATTTAATAAAGGTGAAGGCAAATTTACATTCTACTGAAATGGGTGTGCTTATGTCTTTTTCCATAAGAATAAATTTTGGATTCCTGAATATTTGATACAATAGACCTAGAGTATCTGCAATATCTTTTCAGCATTGATTGATAATTTGATTTGTAACTGTTAGTGCTAAGAACACTGGTTTGCACAAATAGATGGAAGTATGCTTAGCACCAATTCAGGAATTGTTGGAAGTTTACCATTATCCAGAGCCAAAAATTCACTTAAAGGCTATAAAATGGAACTCAAATGAGAAACTCAGACAGTGATTTTTAAAATGAAAATTTCTAAGACAAAGTAACGAAATTTGATACATGATGAAGAATAACAAAAATTTTAAAAGACTCTGCTATTCATAATTAAATCATTGTGCTTGTATGAGAGCAAAAATTGTGTATATATAATTAAAATACTGAAATTCATGGCATGCAGTATTGGGTTGCTTGGCATGAGGGACTATAAAGTGTCCATGTTACATGTTCAGAACCAAACTGAAGTTACATTAATGCAACATGGGGGAGCACTACTTCCACAACTTGGACTGGTGATGTACTGAATTCCAAATTAAAATTTCAGTCTTTTTGTTAGGCCAACACTAGACAGTTGTGGGGTCATTGAGAATAAATACCTATCCTCAATGCTTTGGACTTGTTTCTCTACTTCTAGCAAAATGCTGATTTTTTTATTTGATATTTTATTTATTTACATTTCAGATACCATCCTATTTCCCATTCCCTCCACCCATTAATTCCCTATCCCATCCCTCCCCCTCTGTTTTTCTTTTATACTGTTTAAATAACATGCAAGTATTAAGGTCAGTTCTAGCTTGAAGAACTAACAATAGATGCAAATAGTCCAGGAACAAGGAAGACAATAAACCCAGATAATCAAAGAACATGCAAGACAAAAAACAGAGTCCCATGATCACTCCTGTGATCACTATTTCTAAGGGCTTATCAGGATGATCAAAATATCTGAGCCTACTTCCCTGTCCTAGCCCAAAGTCATTTTCATGTCTGAAGCCTATTTCTTTGTTCTAGCTTAAAATTTAGATTTCTGCCTATAATTACTTCTTTGTTCTAGCTTAGGATTTAGATTTCTGCCTGAAATTAGTTCTTTGTTCAAACCCAATGTCAGATTCCTACCTGCAGTCCATTTCTTTGTCCTTGACCTATGTTAGATTCCTGCCAGGCAACCCCCAAAAGCTCTCCACATCTCCTTCTTTTTATTGCATAAATGAGACTGAACCTGTCTTAGATTGTTCTATTAGTCCTATAAGCCCTAAAGAAATAGAAGCAGTCATTAAAAGTCTCCCAACCAAAAAAAGCCAATGACCAGGTGGTTTTAGTGAAGAATTCTATCAAATCTTCAAGGAAGACCTAATTCAAATGTTCTCAAACTATTCCAATAAATAGAAACAAAGGGAACACTACTCAATTCATTCTATGAAGCCACAGTTATGCTGATGCCAAAACTACACAAAGACACAACAATGAAAGAGAACTTCAGACCAATTTCCCTTATAAATATCAATGCAAAAATGCTCAATAAAATTCTCACAAACCTAATCAAGTGATCATCCATTATGATCAAACAGGCTTCAATGCAGGGATGCAGGAATGGTTCAATATACTGAAATCCATTAACATAATCCACTATATAAACAAATAAAAAAAACCACATGATCATCTCATTGGTACTAAGAAAGCATTCAACAAAATTCAATGCCCCTTCATGGTAAAAGTCTTGGAAAGATTAGGAATTCAAGGCCCATACCTAAACAATAAAAGTAATATATAGCAAACCAGTACCCAACATCAAACTAAATGGAGAGAAACTTGAAGCAATTCCACTAAAATCAGAGACCTGAAAAGGCTGCCCATTCTCTCCTTATCTTTTCAATATAGCCTTAGCTAGAACAATTAGACAACAAAAGGAGGTCAAAGGGATACAAACTGGAAAGGAAGAAGTCAAAATATGACCATTTGCAGATGATGCAATAGTATAAAAAGTGACCCCAAAACTTGCACCAGAGTACTTCTAAACTTGATAAATGACTTCAGCAAAGTGGCTGGATATAAAATTAACTCAAACAAACCAGTAGGCTTTCTCTACTCAAAGAATAAACAGGCTGAGAAAGAAATTCAGGAAATGATACTCTTCACAATAGTCACAAATAACATAAAATACCTTGGAGTGACACTAACCAAGCAAGTGAAAGATTTGTATGACAAAAGCTTCAAATTTCTGAAGAAAGAACTCAGAAAGATGTCAGAATATGAAAAGATCTCCCATCTCATGGATTGGCAGGAATTGAAAAGTATAGAAAATTCTTTCAAAGGTATAGAAAGTTTTCTCTATGTCCCCTAGAGCTGAGCCAAATATGTAGGCCAGCTGGTTCCAGGAACTAGCTAACCACAAAGAAAAATGCAAGTCATCTGGGTGGTTCTAGGAACTAGCTAACCACAGAGAAAAATACAAGTCATCTGGTGGTTCCAGGAACTAGCTAACCATAAAAAATGTAAGTCATCTGGGTGGTTCCAGGAACTAGCTCACCACAAGATGAATGATTGAACAGGATTACATTCTTGAGAAAAAATGTGTGTACAGGGTGTTTCCCATGTGACTGACTGAATTATGGGATAGGACTTTTCACTATTTTTATGATATGTTTCCTTGGTTACCCCTCAACCCACTGGTTTGTGTTTTTATTTTCCTTTAAATTACCTCCTCTCCCCAGGCTCTGGGTCAATTCTTCTGCTCCTGCATGAGTAATGAGTTGACCACCAGCCAGTTGATCCCAAAATATATCTCTTGCTGATTGCATCAAGATTGGTATCTTGTGAGTTATTGGGTGGCTGTTAATTCCTAAGGCTTGGGTGAGATCCTCCCTTCATGGGTATCTTACAGAATAATATAGGTAAAATGACCATCTTGCCAAAACAATCTACAGATTCAATGTATTTCTTTTCAAAATTCCAACTCAATTCTTCATAGAGTTAGAAAGAGCAATCTGCAAATTTATTTTGAATAACAAAAAATTCAGGATAGCAAAAACTATTCTCAACATTAAAAGAACTTCTGGGGAATCACCATCCCTGACCTCAAGTTGTATTACAGAGAAATAGGGATTAAAAACTGTATGGAATTGGTGCAGAGAGAGTCCAGTAGATAATTGGAACAGAATTGGAGACCTAGAAATGAACCCACATACCTATGGTCACTTGATCTTTGACAAAAGTGCTAAAACCATCCTGTGGAAAAAAAGACAGCATTTTCAACAAATGGCGCTGGTTCAACTAGAGGTCAGCATGTAGGAGAATGCAAATCTATCCATTCTAATCTTCTTGTACAAAGCTCAAGTCCAAGTGGATCAAGGACCTCCACATAAAACCAGATACACTGAAACTAGTAAAAAGAGAAAGTGGAGAAGATCCTCAAACAAATGGGCATAGGGGAAAAGTTCCTGAACATAACAGCAATGGCTTATGCTCTAAGATCAACAACAGACAAATAGGACCTCATAAAATTGCAAAGCTTCTGTAAGGCAAAGGATACTGTCAATAGAACAAAATGGCCACCAATAAATTGAGAAAAGGTCATTACCAATCTTATGTCTAATAGAGGGCTATTATCCAAATGGGATACAGCCTTAAAGAATTCTCATCTGAGGAATATCAAATGGAGAAGAAGCACCTAAAGAAATGTTCAACATTTTTAGTCATCAGGGAAATGCAAAACAAAACAACCCTGAGATACCACCTCATACCAGTCAGATTGGTTAAGATCAAAACGTCAGGTGACAGCAGATGTTGGCAGAGATGTTGAAAAAGAGGAACACTCTTTTATTTTTGTTGGGATTGCAAGCTGATATAACCACTCTGAAAATCATCCTGGAGGTTCCTCAGAAAATGGGACATAGGACCTGAGGATACAGGTATAACACTCCTGAGCATATACCCAAAAGGTGATCCAACATATGCCAAGGACATATGCTCCACTATATTCATAGCAGATTATTTTATAATAGACAGAAACTGAAAAGAACTCAAACATACTTTATCAGAGGAATGGAAAGAGAAAATGTGGTACATCTGCACAATGGAGTACTACTCAGCTATTAAAAACAATGACTTCATGAAATTCTTAGGCAAATGGATGAAACTAGAAAATATCATCTTGAGTGAGGTAACCCAGTCACAAAAGAACACATATAGTATGCACTCACTGATAAGTTTATGAACCCATAACCTTAGAATATCCAAGATACAATTCACAGCCCACATGAAGCTCAAGAAGAAAGACCAAAGTGTGGATGCTTCAACCCTTCTTAGAAGGAGAAACAAAATACTCATGGGAGAAAACATGGAGACAAAGTTTGGAGCAGAGACTGAAGAAAAGGCTGCCCAGAACCTGACTCACCTGGGAATCCATCCCATATACAGACACCAAACATAGACACTATTGCAGATACCAAGAAATGCTTGCTGAAAGGAGCCTGATACAGCTGTCTCCTGAGAGGCTCTGCCAAATCCTGACCAATACAGATGAAAATGTTTGCAAACAACCATCGGACTGAGCATAGGTATGCCAGTGGAGGAGTTAGTGGAAGAACTGAAAGAACTATATGGTCCTTATCTGGCATCAATGAGAGGCCAGACCCTTGATCCTGGGAAGGCTTGATGCCCCTGTCTAGAGGAATGCTAGAAGGTTAGGAGGGTATGGGTTCGTGGGTGGGGGATCACCCTCATAGAAGCAGGGTAAGGGGGATGGGATGGGGGTTCTTTAGAGTGGAAACCAGGAAAGGAGATATCATTTGAAAGGTAAATAAATAAAATATCCAATTAAAAAAAGAAGAACTAACATTTTAAAGCAACTTTCAACCTTGCACTATATTCTTTGTATTCATTGATACCAGATTGGTCACCACTAGGTAATACTAACTTGGTACACAGAAGCAATTCATTAAATGGAGCTTCATGAAAAAAAAAAACTTTCAGCAGAGAAATGACTAAATATTCAGTAGATTTTCGAAGCTAAGAAACCATTGACTTCATGCCAGTTCTGTGTACTTGCCCCTCCATAAACAGTTAGTGATGACCTAAAAATGAAAAGAAAAAAAAGAAAGAAAAACAAAACAGACAGGCTAGCCAAAACAATTCAGAAAAATAACAGAACTTTTGTGTGAATCACTATCCCTGACCTTTGCATTACAGAGCAAAGTGGTAAAAATTACATGGTATTGGTACAGAGACAGACAGGTTGATCAATGAAATAGAATTGAAGACCCAGAAATAAACTTACACACCTACACAACTGATCTATGACAAAGCAGTTAAAATCATATATAAGAAAAAAAAAGAAAGCATCTTGAACAAATGGTGCTATTCTAACTGGTGGTCTGCATGTAGAAGAATGCAAATTGATCCATATTTATCACCTGCTCAAATCTCAAGTTGAAGTGGATCAAAGACCTCAATATAAAACAAGATACACTAACACTAATAAAAAACAAAGTGGGGAAAAATCCTTGAAATCATTGGTAATGGAGACAACTTCCTTCACATAAACCCATAGCTCAGGCACTAAGATCAATAATTAATAAACAGGACCTCATGCAACTGAAAAACTTCTGTAAGACAGAAAGGACAATGTCAATAGGACAAAATAACAGCCTACAGATTTGGAAAAGTTCTTCACCAACTCTACATCTAACAGAGTGCTAATATTCAACATATATAAAGAACTCAAGAAATCAGACATCAACAAACCAAATAACACAATCAAAAAATGGGGTACAGAGATAAACAGAGACTAATCAGCAGAGGCATCTCTAATAGCAGTAAACACTTAAAGAAATGTTAAATGTTCTTAAGTATTGGGGAAATACAAATCAAAAGGATTCTGAGATTCTACCTTACATTCATCAGCATGGCTAAGATCAAAAAATCAAGGGACAGCATGTGCTGGTGGGGGTGTGAAGCAAAGGGAACACTCCTCCATTGCTGGTGAGAGCAAAAGCTTGTACAATCATTCTGGAAATCATTTTGGTGGTTTCTCAGAAGTTTGGGGTAGTACTGCCTCAAGACATAGCAATACCACTCCTTGGCATATTCCCCAAGATGCCCCACCATTCTGTCAGCACACTTGCTCAACTATGTTCGTAGTATCTTTATTTATAATAGCCATAAACTTGAAACAACCTAGATGTTTTTCAACTGAAGAATGACATAAAGAAAATGTCATTCGTTTACACAACGGAATACTACTCAGCTATTAAAAGCAAGAACATCATGAAATTTTCAGGCAAATGGATGGGACTAGAAAATAGCATTCTGAATGATATAACACAGAAGCAAAAGAATGTGCATGGTATGTACTGACTTATATGTGGGTATTAACCATAAAGTACAGGATAACAAAGCTACAATCCACAGACCCAAAGAAGCCAAATGTCAAGGAGGTTTAAAGGGAGAATGATTTAATCTTTAAAGAAGAGGAAATAAAAAATATATAGGAGATAGATGGAGGGATAAAACTGGGTGGGAGAAGGGATGGGGAGGACAACTGGGCAGGGGGTCAAGTACAGGGAAAGAGAACAGAGATCTGAGTGGGGTAGGGGGAGGCCCCAGTGTATCTATGAGGGTAACTGTGGCTGAAACTCTTAGCAGTGGGAAAGGTGGATCCTGTAGTGATGACTTACTTTAGCTAGGGAAGACTCCCAGTGGAGGGATAAGGACAACAGCCCACTCAGAAAAGGTTTGACTCAAAATGTGTCCTGCCTACAAGATGTGTAGGGACAAAGTGTAGAGATGGAGGGAGTGATGAACCAATGACTGACCCAAATTGAGACCCATCCCAAGAGCAAGAACCAATCCCTGACACTCTTAATGATACTCTGTTATGTTTGCAGAGAGAAACCTAGCATAACTGTCTTCTGAAAGGCTTCACCCAACAACCAATGGAAACAGATACAGAGACCCACTGCCAAACATTAGATGGAGCTTGGGGAGTCTTGTGAAAGAGTTGGGGGAAGGATTGAGGGATCTGAAGAAGATAGGACTCTATAGGAAGATCAGAAGAATCAACTAATCTGGACTCCTGGGGAACAGCAGGACAAAGCAGATCTCTACATTCTGATTCAAAGGAAGCATTAGGACAAATGTGTCATCACATATCCAGTTCATTTCAAACTCATATCAAAGAATCAGGCACACCCTGAGTCTGGCGTTCTACTATAAAGTGCCACATATCACTTGAATTGTTTTGTGTATGTCTTGAACTGTGCAGTGGTGCTGCTTATGACTCAAGATAGTTGCTGTCTCACTAAGGTAGATCTATACACAAAGTTGCTCAGCAGTGTTCCTTGCTTTCCAGACCCTTACCACCCAAAGTGTAACTCCAATCTCTTAATATGTAGATGTAAGATTGAAAAGTGAGTGTTCTTTGTGGCTTTTAGAAAGATGCAACACAATTTTCTCATGGTATACCTGATAAGTTCATCTAGTCAGTTTTCTCAGCATGACTCCTGAAATGTGTAACTCCTTTTTAGTAAAATAAATAGAGCTTTAACTAATAAAAAAACAGACTAATTCTACTCACAGAACACTGACTCAAACCATCCAATGTTGACAAACCTTCATCATGGTTGTCAGAGCAATTGGGATGCCAGAGCACACACCATCTCAATTAGCTGTTAATTCATTGCTAAATAGTTCCTTCTTGCCAGATACTGGTTAAAGGAATATGATTAACTCTCCATCGTTATCCAGGAGACTATGCTGAAAATAGAGACAGAATCAAAGGCAGGTACTGATGAAGTATTTTCAATCACACCATGAACAAAAGGCTATCAGGGAACAAGAAAGGGCAATTGCAATCTTTGGACTAATTGGGAAAGGCTTCCAAGAGCAAAGTCCATATAAGCTAGAGCTTGATAGACTTTCACTGGAAAGAAAGAGAAAAACTCAACAATAAACGATATTCAGAAACAGTGCTGTGGGCTTCGCATGCTTAGAGAGTGGTACCTAAGCATGAGGTACCTAAGTGGTACCTCAGTGTGACTGCCATCCTTACTCCTCCTATGCCAGTTGCTTCCTTAGCTGGACCAGGGTCCCTGGCCGGATAAGTCAAAGGCTGTTTCTTTTAGGTTCAGTTGTGCTTCATACCTGGGCATGACTTACTGTTGGGTGGATGTTTACATTCTTGCTTACAGAGAAATGATTCTATTTTATAGTTGGCTAGTTCTTTTCTTTTAAAACTTTCTTTAGTCTCCATTGTTTTGATCGCATATACTAGTGACAGCTTTGGGCTTCTGGGTCTTATCATTTGAAAAAAAATGGAGAAAAGGCAAGTTACCTAAGACATACAATTGAAATAATCTCCCTTTAAAATATTTTTTTGAAAATTTGAATAAGAGATTGCTTCATTTAATCATTCTATTACTACATTAAAACAAACACACACACACACACACACACACACACACACACACACAAACCAAAAAATAAAAACAAACAAAAGCAACAACAACAACAACAAAAATCATGTCCATGTTTCATGACCCAGAAAAATAGATTTTTGGCCAAATTCTCAGCACATATAAGAAATATTTGTCCCAAAATACAGCCAGCTGGGATAGGAGGCAAAGACTGGAGGAGGAACAAGCCAAATATGAAGCAGGCCTTAGCGGCTAGCTTTAGGAGTGGTGTTTGTTTGTTTGTTTGTTTGTTTGAGAAAGCCAATGGGAATGAGAAGAGCAAGGCCTATCACAGCCATGATTACCTGGTTCAGGATAGCTAGAATTCTGTCATCATGGATCATAGAGCGTTCAGCTATATTTGACTTCTAGGCATTTTAAACACGCTTTCATGAAATATTTAAAAAGTTTAACATATAAAGCACATGTAAGATCATGGGTCTGTCTGGCCCTGCTTCCTTCTTCCTTTCCCAATGGCTCCTTCCCAGCATCCCATCAAATGTTCTCCACTTTACAATCTCTAGTTTAAAAAGGGAGTTGGAGCTCACTTTGTCCCTATGAAAACACTGCCAGAAAGAAATGGCTTACCAATTTCATGTGGAAAGCAGTGTAGTTGATTATCTAATGCACAGAAACCTTGGTCTGTCCAGGAGATTCTAACTTAATTCCTCTGTTTTGCTTCTCCATTTTCAAGCTCATTTGTGAAATCTCTACTTGCTCCTAGGGTCTCTTTTCAGCTTTGAAAATGTCTGGTGTTAGCTTTTCTCATTGGCACTCTTTCCCTGGTAAAAAGATCTCTCTTCTTTTCTGTAATACAGGAAAATGAGCATAGATCTGACCCTAAAAGGCATTTGACAAGCCTGATAAAAGGATGCTTAAATAACAACTTGAAACAAATCAAAATCCAAATTCATTTTATACTAATGCCACTTCTTATTTCATAAAGCAGAGGAACAGAAGACATTTGCATAACTCTTTGGTAACCAGGTCTAAAGGAATATTCTATCCTTCATTAGCAGGAATGAAGCAATGTAATAAGATACAACACAAAGCCTATTGGAGCTTTGCCTGTGTATATACACATACAGATAAGCAAAAATAATGGATTCTCCATAGTGCTTCAGGAAGAAACATTTCTGAGTGCTGTGTGCCATACAGACAAGTTCTGGGCTTAAGAGAACATTGGGTTTAAAGAGGACAGAGTCTTAGGAGAACCTGTGCCAGTCCCTTTAACAATAGAATATTGAATCTTTCAGAATGCCACAGAGTAAGCACAGCTGAGGACTGGGAGACAATTTCAAGTGCAGAACACAGAGGACTCACAGGGAGCTATGCACAGGAGAGAAGCCAGAACAAGAGCATTTGTGCAGCTCCATGGACCTGACCAGCTCTGACCACCATGGTTTAACACACATTTGGGACTAAACACAGTGAACACACAGTGAGGAATGCTAAGGCTCAGCTCATTTTCTCATTTTAGTTCCTGAACCACAGCATGTGGAATGATAACCACCCATGTTAAAGATGGGTCTTCTGGTGTTAATTAACCTAATCTAGATAATCCCTCACAGACACCCAGAGATTTGATTCCATGGTGACTCTAAGTCTCATCAAATTAACAATCAAAATGAACCATCATGACAGATTAGCCTGGTTCTTATATTGTAGCCCATGCTGACCTAGGTCTCATCCCTGCCTCAGCATCTAGAATGCTGGTATAATCATCCTGTCTTATATATTGTCTTGGACCCTGCATCAACCATTTGTGTTGAACATGGAGAAATGTGTTTATCGATTCATTTACCCACTATTTGAAATCTGCTTAAGAAGAAGAACTGGGGAACAATTTTCTTTGTTCTTCTAGTGACCATATCAAAAATTTATGTGAGCAGCTTCTGGGGCACATGTGCTTATCTGAACTGTCCTAATGACTTAAGGCTGCTATAAGCAATAGAGAGTCATGAAAGATAATGATTAACATCATAAGTTTTTTTCACATTACTGTGATAAAATATCCTACAAACGTAAGTTGAAGGAAAAAGATTTCATTTTGACTTGTATTTCCAGTGTTCCAGAAAAGACATGGCAGCAAGTTGGGAAGGTGCAGAAGCAAGCAGCTGCCTGGATACATTACATACACAATCATAAACCAGAAAAAGTAAACAAGAAGCAAGGCCGGGGTATAAATTCTCAAAGTCTGTCACGTCCTCAAGATAGGCTTCAAGTCCCTAAGGTTTCACAACATCTCTAGGCAGCAGCAACAGTTGAAGACCAAGCATACAAACATGTGGGCCTGTGAAGCACAATTCACATTCAAACCAGAATATGGGTTAAAATTAGTAAGGCAAACACAGAAAAAATTAGTTACAAAGCTTTCAGATGCCACAGAGAGATAATGAACATCGCTAGGTAAGGCTCTTTTAAGAGTTTTGTGTCTAGTGACTGTATCTTACCCTGGTTTCGTCCTGTAATCCTTATTTTCTCTAATTTTTGTCCTCTGATATTTGAAGGGGTTCTGTGCTATCACTAATACCTCTAAAACAATGAGCTAAAACATTTCTTCCCTTAAGTTATTTTGTCAAGCATTCAGTCACAGCAAATGTGACTAACATAGATATTTAATAAAGCTATAGATTCTGCAGAACTCAAATGATTTTAACTGACCGAAATCAATACACATTTTCTGAACTCATTTATGATAAGATAAGCCACACTATGATGCTCTGTGTCCTATATGCATTCAATAAAATTTTGGCCCAAGATATTTTTAACTTTAATGAATTTATTAGAACACAAGTCATCAAAAGTCTGTAAGTACATGCATGTGGAAAAAGGAATTGCTTTTGAAGGAATGCCTTGAGTATTGAGTGAATATTCATACATAGAACTGCATTGAGTTCAGGCACTGAATAAAATAGCTCATACACAGACAGTTTGCTTTCAATATTCAAGTAAGCACTGCAAAAGCAGCTTATGAAAATGGAATGTCCATGAAGTGCTGTCAAGTGTTTTCTTTGCTGTGTCCAGAGAGTAAAAACTTGCCAGTTTCTTGGCTCTATGGAGTTCTCTTTCTTTTACGTTGAAATAATCCAACTACACAGAGTTAGATGTCCTGAAAAATCACCCTGAAAACCAGCTAGTAAAGTTTGGGTTAAAACATTAGGATGGCAGAAACCTTAGGTATTTTTGTGACCTCTTTTTCTAAATACCTTGTAAAGTACTCAAGATACTAAGTACTTAGTCAATAGTTAATGAATTGAGACATTTTATTCATTGCTAAAATGGCAGCATTTCTGTTTACAACACATACTTTAAAAATATAATTATCTGTTTTTAACAGTCTTACATTCAAATCACAGAATACACACATACACACACACATGCAGACGCAGACACACACACACACACACACACACACACACACACACACACACCAGAGCATATAGGTTAAGAGACAATTAAAAAGCATGACAGCAGAAAGCATGGAGAATGTGGGGTAAAGAGACTTTGGTGTTGTTCCTGCTACAGAAGGGTGGTTTTGTCTGCAGATTCCATAATTCCCAGTTTAGGAAAAAGCACAATAGGATCATGTATTTACTTCTCCATTATAAAAAATATTCTTCTGTCTCTTTTTTCTGCCACCTAGAGCAACAGTCTCTGCTAAGCAAAACTCCTCAATGATCACAGGATGATTCCAAGGGTTCCTCAACACTCACAACAGCTGAAGAATCATTCCTTACAGTTGCAGTAAAGGCTGATTCATATTCCTTTACTAGGGTTGTCCCGCCTCTATCCTAGGATAAATATTAGTGGAAAAAAGGGATTTCTCCAGAGGAGGGGACTCACCCAGTGTTTAAACTGAAGCTAGCTTTACACACAACACACACACATATACACACAAACAAGCAAACACACATACACACTCATACATTTGGGATGGGGGTTTGGGGGCGTTTTGCCTTTTAGAAACTATAGATAATGTTTTTTAATATATATTTTTGAAGTTCTAAAGAGGGGATTGAGACAATAGCTCAATGAAAAAGAGTGCCTGACATTAGTTCAGTGTCTAGAACCCACAGAGTAGTAGTAGAAAACACACTTATTAAAATTGTCCTCTAATTTTCATACATGCTGTGTGCTGTGATAAATGTGCATGCATGAACATAGACAGAATTAATGAGTTTAATAAAAATTTTCAAGAATTTTGTAGCTTTATATTTTATCCAGTCTTGAATGTTTTACTATAGCTACAGAAAACCAAACCAACTGGAGCATTATGCTCTAATCAACCTTAGTGGCAATGTTGAAATTTGTAGTTTGATTTTGATTTAGCATCTACAGAGTAGTTGTGTATATAAGCAACTGTAATCTCCACTGTAATGGGAAAATGTATCTCCCCCTCTGAGCAGAAGTATATATTACATGTTCACCTTTCTCTCTGGACATCTCTGACCATATCTTCTGCTCCGTAGGTTTCCTTTTTTAATGAGTATTTTATTTATCTACATTTCAAATGTTATCCCATTTCCTGGTTTCCCCCCAGAAACCCTCTATCTCATCCCTCACTACCCCTGCTTCTATGAAGTGTTTCCCCTACCCACCCACTCACTCCCACCTCACTGACCATGCATTTCCCTACACTGGGACATCAAGCCTTCACAGGACCTAGGGCCTCTTCTCTCATTGATGCCTGTCAAGGATATCCTCTGCTACATATAGGGCTGGAGTCATGGGTCCCTCCATATGTACTCCTTGGTTGGTGGTTTAGTGCCTGGGAGCTCTGGGGAATCTGGTTGGTTGATATTGTTGTTCTTTCCTTCAGCTCCGTAAGTCTTTCTCTAACTCCTCCATTGAGGATCCAGCTATACCACTGCTGGGTATATACCTAAAAGATGCTCCAACATATAACAAGGACATATGCTCCACTATGTTCATAGCAATCTTATTTATAATAAGCAAAATCTGGAAACTACCCAGGTGTCCCTCAACAGCAGAATGAATACAAAAAATGGGGTACATTTACACAATGGAGTACTATTCAGTTATTAATAACAATGATTTTATGAAATTCACAGGCAAATGAATGAAATTAGAAAACATCATCCTAAGTTAGGTAAGCCAGTCACAAAAGAACACACATGATTTGTACTCACTGATAAGTGGCTATTAGGATAAAAGCTTGCAATACCCAAGATACAACTCATAGACCATATGAAGCTCAAGAAGAAGAAAGACCAAAGTGTGGATGCTTCAGTCCTACTTAGAAGGGGGAGGAAAATAATCCCAGGAGGTAGAGGGAGGGAGCAACCTGGGAGGGAGATAGAATGGGGAGGAAAATGGGGGCAGGATCAGGAGGAGATGGGGGAGAAGTACAGAGGGTCAGGAAATTCAATAAAGATGTGTAGTTGTGGGGGGTGGGGAATTGGGGGTAGCCACTAGAAAGTCCCAGATGCTATGAAAGAAAGAGACTTCCAGGATCCAATGGGGAAAATATTACCTGAAATACCCAATAAAGGCAAGAGAGAACCTGTAGAGACCATATCCAGAGGTTAGGCACTGCCCCTGGTTTAGGGATGGGGCTACTAACCCATCTCAAATATATTAATCTAAAATTGCTCTTGTCTAAAGGAAAGATTCCAATCTTGTCTCTGCTCCTCAGCAGTTTGATTTACTGTAAACATGAACTCCACTATTCTAGTTACATTCAAACTCCCAGCAAAGGTTCTGTGGAAACAGAAAAAATAACATGAAGGCTCTATTTCCTTTTTAAAAAACTGTTGAAAATAATGGCTCTAAGGTATATGCTCAGAAAATTGAGCTAAACCCAGCTTGAGAGTCAGAATATCTATGATATTCTCATTTCACTGCCTCATTTAATGACATTAGGTCAGACATCTTATATTTTGAATCTCAGGTTTTTATCTGGAAAATAAACTTAATTATATATTCTTTCTTTCAAGGATAGAAATAATATGAAGCTAAGTGAGTAGCTGTAAGTGCAACCTTTATTTTCCTGACGTAATTTTTGTCTCAGAGGCTTACTGCTGAAAAAGCTCACCCTTTCTAGTCCTTTCTAACATCTGCTAGCTGGTTCAATGCAACTCTTCTGGCTCAAACTCATCTCCAAGATGATTGATTCAAACTGACTTCTCTCAGATCCTCACTGAATTGCTCTGTTTAGCCTCAAACTAATTCTGGCAATATGTTCTAATCTTCTGGATTCTTCTCATTCTCTAGCTTATTCTGTCTTCTCTTGCATCCTTTCTCTGTAAAACTGTCTCAGTAAAACTGCCTCCCCATCCTCCTTTCTCTGTGCTGTTTTTTTTAATAGCTTTTTTTCCTGTGCTGTTCTTTTGAGAGTTGAGTACATCCTATATTTGACTCATTCTATCAAATCTTTCTCTGATTTGTCACTTTGTCTACCCCTCAAATAGACATCTCCAAACTAACTTTACCGTTATTGTTTGGGGTTAAAGGTATGTTCTCAGGGAGTATCTGATTTTCTAACCTGATCACACAGACCTAGTTCCTTGCCAGATTCCTTGCCAGAGCAGCCATGTTGCTGGATTATATCATATTGATATTCAAGTGAAAGAACATAATTTGCAGCTCTGTGAGGGGTAATTAAGTTATTTTATATTCACTGCCTACAGTTTATAGTAGAGAGTTGAGATTTAATCTGTGTTACATCATAATCTTATCCTCAGGGAAGATCCACTGTGTTACAGTGAGGTCCTTAACAAGTTAATGTTTCAGGGCCTATTATCTTTATTTTTACCTTATTAAAATTTTAAATTAAAATATAATTGCATGAGTGTTCCCTTTCCCCTTTTCTCTTTCCAACACATTTAATTTCTCTTTCTCCAAAACTACCCATACTTCCTCACTCACCCTTAAATTGATGGGCCTCTGATTCTTTTATTACTGTTTTTATATAAATATATATTTATACATATACATTTGAATAAATTTGCAAATATATGCATAATACATAAAAATATACTGCTGAGTCCATTTAGTATGGCTTGAGTATATATTATTTCAGTACTAACCAGTTAATTGGAGCTCCTCCCTGGGAGAGACTAATTATCCCTCTCTCTGCAGTCATTAGTTGTCCATAGTGTTTTCTATAGTGTTGGGACCTTGTGCTGTTTTTTTGTGTTGTTGGTTTTTTTTGTTTGTTTTTCTTTTTTTTTTCAATTTAACACAAACCTAGATGTATCCGAGATGAGAGAACCACAATTGAGAAATGTTCTATAACACTATCTATGGTTAAAACTGTTGGACTTTTTTTAAAATTAATGATTCATATTGGAGTCTATTGAGCGGCTGTACCACTTGTAATCAGGTGATCTGAGGCTGTGTAAAAGAGTAAGCCATGGAGATCAATTCAGTAAGTAGCATTCCTCCATGGTCTCTGCTTCTGTTCTGGATTCCAGGCTTTTGCCTTGAGTTCCTGCCCTGACTTTCCTGGATGATGAATTACAACCTCTGTGGTGAAATAAGTTCTTTCTTCCTGGAGATGTTTTTGGTCATAGTGTTTGTCACAGCAACAGAAACTTCAACTAAGACAGGTAAGATTTTTTTCCCTGTCTACATCATTATTTAGGTCTTTAAAGTTTCTTTGATGAGAGATGAGAGATGAGAGATGAGAGATGAGAGATGAGAGATGAGAGATGAGAGATGAGAGATACACTTATCTTGGACTCCACTGAAAACAATTTGAATAGAGGTTTTACATGCCTAGTATTGGGAAGCATTGTTGTCAGCTCAATTGAAACAACTTAATTTAAGGTGTGTGTGTGTGTGTTTGTGTGCATTCATGTATATGAATGTTACATATAATTTTAAGTAAATAAAAACAATACCATTTCTTGAAGATTTATTAAATATACTTGGCATTATTTGTCCCCTTACCCAGATGTATTTGTGGAACAGTAAACTATATAAAATGAATATAAAACTTCATAAGGATTCTTGCTAAATAAGTGCTCTAAATATCAGTTATCACTTAGTCTTATTTGTAATGACTTTCCTTTTGTAAATGTTTTAACTTTCTTGTGGCATTTCATGTTTTATTGCATTTCTGTAACTATATCATAAGGTGATGAGTCTCCTGAGGGTAACACCCCAACCTAAAATGTTTCACAATTATTTTTGACAGAACTCTAAGCATAGTTATGATGATTTTTATTTCTCTGATTGCTGTATCAAATCTCCAACTACAGAATTCTAATGGTACCATTGCTACTTTCAACGTTAATGGGGCATTTTTGACTTGAATTTCATATCCTGATTATCTATAATGCTTCCATCACTATTATAATGGTTTATCTGAACTTAACCTTCATGTAGACACAGATATTGGTAATAGGATCTTATTGTGATTGATGAGGAAACTATGATACCAAGAAAATTTGTAATTTATACACAATTATGTGCATAGTAAACATTAGAGTTTAAATAAATTACAGTGAATTTAAAGTATAAATCAGAATAATAAATGTCATATAATCTTTTATATGGTTAGAAAAATGGAAAGGATTCGGATGGATTTTTCTTCAAAACAAAAACAAAACCAAAATCAAATGAATAGCAAAAGATATGCAACATTTTCTATCAAACCCATAGTAAGAAGTCAATTCATAACCTCAACCACTTTGATATCTGAGATGTCTATGTACAACAAGCATTAAATGCGGTGGAGAGAAGTTGGAAGCCTCCCATATTGCTGGTGGGAGCATGAAATAGCACAAATGACAGTTATTGAAATTGGCAGACTTATATAGACCTTTATCCAGAAAAGATGCAGAAATCACCAGTCAATATACAATTAAGATATAAACAACCTTAGTCACCAGAATAATGCAACTCAAACTACACTGAGATACCATATCGTATCTACTATGATTATTATGGTAGTTATAAAAAATAATTAGAATAAGATCAGAAAATTATGTGTTCATTAGGAAAATATAGGAAAGCTGGAATATTTCTATGGGAACATAGTTATAACTCAATGGAGAAAAACTTAAAAGATTCACAAAACAATAAGGAGGAATATTCCTGTAGTCCCAGAACTTGGAAAATAAATAAAGGATCAGGAGTTCAAGGTAATCTACAACTACATACCAATTTCATAGCCTAGATGAGCAACATATGACTCTGTCTTAAGAAGGCCAAAACACACACACACACACACACACACACACACACACACACACACACACACACACACACTTCTTAGAGTGCAGCCTACTATGATGTAACATCAACAATAGAGTCTTGCTAGCAGTTACTGGAGGTTAACCAAGAGCATTGTCAATAGCCTGTTAATGTCTGGAGGTCTTTAGGACCTCACTCCCTATCATATCTAAGAAAAGGAATACATTTTTAGGACTAGACTTTTATCTGTTAGTCTGCAGATGCCTACAATGTTTTTCATATGTTCCAGGACTATCACACATATGAACTCAGAGGGCTACAACAGTATATGCATGACCCTCACAAATTCAAGCCAGACAAAATCCCAACAAATAGAAGCAAGATGGGTATGAATTCTTACCTGAAGTTATAGAGCTGTGGATAATAGCTGGTGGGGAAATGAGAGCCAGGTTTCTTTAAGGATGTAGCTTCTGGTGACTGACCTTTAGTGAGGGCCACACATCCACTAGCGTAATGGTACTACAAACTATATTTGATGGATTAAAAACAAGAATGCAAAGTGAACAGGGAATGGAGTTGAATACAATCAAAATACACTATGGAACTAATAAAATATAAGAAGAAAAGAAAGTAAAATACAGACTGCTAATGTAGAGGAGTCAGGTTCCATTCTCTGTATGTACAACAGGAGTTTTGTAACTGCCTGTAACTCCTGTGTTACGTATTCTAATGCCTTTGGCTTTCACTGGTACCAACACTCATGTGTGAACACACACACACACACACACACACACACACACACACACAAATGAATAAATCTTTTAAAATAAACAAGTTCTTAGAATAGCTTCTTCCTAAAGAGAGAGATGTTCACATATCTGATGGATATATGAAAAGGTGTTTAACTCAGCAAGTAATTATGGAAAGGCAGCAATAACTTCAGTGAACTTTATCTCCCCTCTCATTAGATAAATATAAGAAAAACCAATGATGATGATTTAGAAAGTATATATATATATAATGTTGCAGTAATTATTTAAAAACTTCCAGTGGTCAAGACACCAGGGTGGGAAATGGCTCGGCCAATCTTCCATGCTGTCTCTGCAAGGCTGGGCATTGCCCAGAACATCCTGCCAATCATGCATGAAGGCCTGGTACAAATGAGAAGAGACACTAATGCTTGGATTATCCAAAGGCTTATATATTTGGTAATGATCAATAACAAGATGCCCACTCAATCAGAGGTGTAACCCAATAACCAACCTAGATATGCCAACTACCCTTGACTGAGGGAGACACGTGAATATCCACCTCGATGTTCCCCTCGCTCTCATCTCTCCCCCTCCTAGCTCCACCTCTTCCTCTCCTTATTCCTCCCACCTTAACTCCTCCTCCTCCTACACACACACACACACACACACACACACACACACACACACACATATATATATATATATATATATATATATATATATATATATATATATATGAATACTGTTTTACCATAAATATCAATGAATTACCAGTACAGCAAAGGCAGTAATAAAACTTGGATAATCTAAGAAAGAAAGCGTTATACCAGGACAGAAGTAAATTACCAAATCATATGCTGTGTAGTTATGTTTTCAGTAAATCCTCAATATGGGTATTTTGTAAAGGCATAGCTAAAGCTGTGGCAGTCTTATAAGATAATTGAGACTATACTATAAAACACTAATGTAAATTAGTGTATTTTAAATCTCAGGGAAACATGGAAAATGGATGTTACTGAGTATAGCATATTTGGGGAGATCAGGACAATATTCTAAGGTCAGTATGTCATGATAGCATATTGTGGGAATACGTAAATGCCACTGAGTTACACATTTTAAAAACAAAACAAACATAGCAACAGCTGCTTCTTACTGGACACTTGCTATGTGCCAGACACTCTTCTGGACTCTTACTTATTAAGGCCTTGCAATGACCTCAGTGGTGCAGGTTTTATTCACTCATCCTTGGAACTGACATCATGAAGCCCTTGTGAGGCACAGAATCTTTTCTAGACTTAGAGACATAAATCTAAATGAAACACACAAGATCTATGGCCTGTAACTTTTATTTCTGAGTCATGTGATATTACACAGTAGGTCAGACTATTCTTCCTCTCCTCAACCTCTGGGACTGGTAATCTAGAACTAAATACACTTGACTCATTGTAGTTAAAAGCTACAATTTGGATGAAGAAAAATAATAAAAATGAATATAAAGGGGAAATTTATAAAATTCATTAGTGTCCATTAAATGCCAATTATGTTTATAATTTTATTTGGCGGTCTACAATTATTTTAAATTATTATATTATTTATTTTAAATGATTATAATATTCATTTTAAGTTATTACAATAATTAAAGAAGTAATGCTCACATGTAGCTAGTATTGTCTGATGTGCCCATTTAAATAGAATGTGGTGACTATTTGAACAAAAATTTAATATTCTACAGATGAGACTTCCTTGTCTGCAGGATATCTGTGCTGGATTATTTACATGTAGTTGTTGATCATTTAGTTTTATCACAAAAAATACAATTTATATTTCATAAAAATATATAAACTAAGCTCAGCACCTTTAGTCAGTGTGTTTGATTATTGTGTAGATATTGTCAGGTGTGTTGTTCTTCATTGAATTTCTCATCTTTTTCTTTTGTTTTGCTGCAATAATTGATGGTATTTGAGGAAATTAGTTCCAGGAGTTATGTAAAGAGATATAATATGCTCTAAGATGTAATTAGAAAACAACGGGAAGCCAAGCTTGCCAAGCAAACTGAGGGTCTTCCTGACAGTGTGGAAAACATACCCATATGTCCACAGCTAAAAATCAAAGAAACTCAAAACCAAAATTCAATATTGTTATGGTGTTAAAAAACAAAACAAAACAAAATAAAAAACAGGATATAACTCTGAGATGTAAGGTTTAAAAAAAAAGATTATTAAAGATTAATTACAGCTGGGTCAAACTTGCATCTCTCTTAGTAGGAAGATGATCTCACCCAAGCAGAAGTAATTCTTTACAGCAAGTGAGCAAGTGATTATGAGGGTGGAATTTTTCACTTACCTTTATGATCATGGAAAAGGTAAATGTTCTGGTCAGATGGTTCCTGTAACATGCTATGAAACAATGGAAAGAATTTATGACCTGTGAATCACAAGATTTCAGAAGAAGAACATGTTAATAAAAGCAAGTTGACACTCAGCTGAGGATATGACTAGATAGAAGAAAACCACCACAAGAAAAAATATAGAAATAAATCAAGTTCTAACATTATGTTTAACTAGGAAAAAATGGAGTCAGCTGTACTTTAACAGTTATATGACAGGAAGTGTGAAAAGGTGGCACAGTTTTCTGAAACATGAAACACACTAGTGGCACACATTTTCTTCTTGCTGAGAAACATACTTTCCAGGATATGGAATACATAAGTAAATGATATTTTTTAGAAATAATTGTTTTTATAGATAACAATGTAACAGTCTATATTTTCACTGCAACATATATACTAATAAGAAGAACTAGTTATACATTTCGTATATGGATATATATATATATATATATATATATATATATATGCACATACATGCATGTGCAGATGCAGAAACACACACACATACACACACACACACTGATGATCCAGGGTGACAACTGGGACAGTACTTCTACTGCTTTCTCCTCTATCAGATTCAGTGTATCTGGCCTTAGGTTGGGGTTTTGATCCACTTGAAATTGTGTTTTGTATAGGGTGATAAATATCGATCTATTTGCATTGTTCTATATGCAAACATCTAGTTTGACCAGCACCATTAGTTGAAGATGTTGTTTCATTTTCTGTGTGTGCTTCTGGCTTATTTATCAAAATCAGGTGTCCATAAGTGTTTAGATTTACTTCTGCATCTTCCATTTGATTCCATTGCCCAATGTGTTTGTTTTTATACCAATACCATGCTGCTTTTATTGCTATAGCTTTGTAGTGCTTATCAGTAAGAAATTAATGTTGACCAGGCAAAGGTTGGGGGATCATAGCAAGA
This sequence comes from Rhabdomys pumilio, assembly GCA_030674055.1. NCBI lineage: Eukaryota > Metazoa > Chordata > Mammalia > Rodentia > Muridae > Rhabdomys > Rhabdomys pumilio. Next base: position 140,216,602 of record JANHMN010000004.1, on the reverse strand, counting down.
CTGAAATTGTGACAAGTTTATTGCATGCAATCAGAACTTTATACCTTTACCAGTAACTGAATATAATAGTTTTTGCCAGGATCAATATATAAGTAGTTATCAAAATACTATAACATTTACAAGCTACTCAAGGTACATAGGATTAATGTCTGAGAACAATTGTCCTCTCAAATTTCTATTTGCCCCACTGACCTCTAAGAAACACAAAGAAACACAGAGGCAGTTTGAATAATTCACTGCCTGAGGAGGACCTTGCTTTCTCAGGAAGTAGAAGGTACCTAGTGTACCAGAAGCTACAGACTTTAAATTGAAAAACCCATTAGGTGTGCCTCTTAAGTAACCTAGACCAGACCAACTCCATAATTCTCTGAAATTTCTCTTTTTTTAATTTTTAATTTTAGAGAATGCAAATAAAATAAATCTTCAAAGCATATTGTAGCAAATTAATTTAAGGCTATGATGTTTCCCAGTATAACTAACTACCACTACTACCACCAGCAACAGCAGCAGCAGCAGCAGCAGCAGCAACAACAACAACAACAACAACAACAACAACAACAAATTCCCAGAGAAATTCCTATGGACCACAGTTCAGAAGTCCAATTAGAAACAGAAAAATAATGACCCCAAATTCTTGCTAGGTTTTGCACAGCAATGGAGTAGGGTAATTCATCTAACTTTGATTGCTGAATAGTTAATATTTTATCATGCAAGGCCTGGACATTAACACTTAAATTATCATGTGACCATCTTTACCCAGGGAACAATATAATCGGCAGTGGGGGCACAAAAAATCTGAGAGTCATTGACATAAACAGTAATGTTATTCTCTTCCCAATTAACAAAATGAAGCATGGGAGGATGAGGCACATAAGCCCAGTTTGTTTCCACAGTAACAGATGCACTCAACAGGGACAGATAGCAAGAAGCAGCAATTCAGCACTCACACTCTTCCTCTGATATTTTACCAATTCTTTTCACAAAGTCTGTAATGAAAACAATGTTTTCAGTACTCTGAGGAAAAATCACATACATAGCCATGGCTCCAATAAATTACTGGAACCTTATCATTCTATTGACCCGACATAACATTTCTCCAAAGTACCATGATCCTTGCCCAATTTTTTAAAAATTTAAAGTATCTAAAATAGAAAATATTTTGAGAAATAGCCATCATACCCCTCTCCATCTCCTTTTGTTTTAAAATACCACTTAAGTTATCCATTAGCTTTTCCATCAAAAGGTGACCCTGAGTGTTATATGGAATACCTGTGATGTGGGTTATGCCAAACTGTTGGCAAAATTCCTAAAAAAGGTTTTGCAGTGTATACAGAAACATTGTCAGATTTTAACATTGTTACAGGGGCCTAAAAGTGCAAAAGCTCTGAGGAAAAAGGTAATAGCATCTTTAAGTGCTTCTCCTGAGAAGAGAACAGCAAAATCAAAGAATAAGTGTTTGCAATGACGTGAACAGATTTCAGTGCCCCAAACCTAGGGATATTAGTAAAATCCATGGGACAAAAATGATTTGGCAATACTTCTCAGGGAGTTGAACATAAGAGGGTAGAGGCACAATATTAACTTTTATACATGAAGGACATTCCTTAGCTATTAAGTGAATTTTCATTGTAGTTAGTGAGAAATGTTGTTTCAAAGCTAGAGCATTTCGATTAAAGCATGCATAAGATTCTTATACTGCCTTTAGGTTACTATCTCCTAGGAAAAGAGACAATGTTAAAAGAAACCTAACTATAACCTTTGCATTGCCCTCAGACAAAGGTCTTGGTAGTGTTCCTTCTATTTCTATTTTGTGGAATAGTTTGAAGAAAATTGTAATTAGGTCTTCCTTGAATATAGAAAAAAAATATGGCTGGGGAACCACAGGGTCTCTCATGCCACGCTGTGTGTAGTTGGCTGAGAATGCCCCGGGTTCCTCCAGCTGGAGGTTAGGCCCTGCTGTTCACTAAAGGCCTCTCATGGCATGGCCCCAACACACAAGGAAGTCCTTGGGTTTCCAAAACTGGTTTATTGACATGGCAGATGGTGGATGGATCTGAATGTGCGCCCCCCAAAACTCAGGGAAGACCTGAGTTAAATAGGGAGGGGAAGAGGGTGAAGGGGCTGGGGAGGAATGCTTAATTGGCTCCACCTTCTGGCCTTCAGGTACCTTATTAGTATGTAAATCTCTCTAGGGCCTGGGGCCTGTTTATTACGCCCACCTGTGTATGTGACTGAAGGATGAAGGTGGAATGGAGATTAGACCTCATGTCAGGCCCAACACTTGAAGGTCTGATAGAATTCTGCACTAAAACCATCTGGTCCTGGGCTTTTTTTGGTGGGGAGATTTTTAATGACTGCTGCTATTTCTTTAGGGGTTATGGAACAGATTAGACAGTTTATCTTCTCCTGATTTAAATTTGGTACCTGATAACTGTCTAGAAAATTGTCCATTTCATCCAGATTGTCCAGTTTTGTTGAGTATAAATTTTTATAGTAGAATATGATGATTTTTTTTAGTTTCCTCAGTTTCTTTTGTTATGTTTTCCTTTTTGGTTCTAATTTTATTAATTTGGATACTATCTCTGTGTCCTCTTGTTAGTCTGGCTAAGGGTTTGTCTATTTTGATTTTCTAAAAGAACCAGCTCCTGGTTTTGTTGATACTTAGTATAGTTCTTTTTGTTTCTATTTGGTTGAATTCAGCCCTGAGTTTGATTACTTCTTGCCATCTACTCCTCTTCGGTATATTTGCTTCTTGACAGAACACAGCTTTCAGGAGTTCTGTCAAGCTGCTAGTGTATGTTGTCTCTTATTTCTTTTTGTAGACGCTTAGAGCTATGAGTTTTCCCCTTAGCACTGCTTTCATTGTGTCCCATAAGTTTTGGTATGATGAATCCTCATTTTCATTAAACACTAAAAAGTCTTTAATTTCTTTATTTCTTCCTTGACCGAGTCATCATTGAGTAGAGCTCTTTTCAGCTTCCACGTGTATGTGGGCTTTCTATTGTTTTTGTTATTATTAAAGACCGGCCTTAGTCCATGGTGGTCTTATAGGTTGCAAGGGATTATTTCAATCTTTTGGTATCTATTGAGGCCTGTTGTTTGACCAATTATATGGTCTATTTTGGAGAAGGTACCATGAGGTGTTAAGAAAAAGGTATATTCTTTTGTTTTAGGATGAAATGTTCATAACTTCTGCTAATTCTACTGTGTCTCTGCTTAGTTTTTGTTTCGATGATCTGTCGATTGCTGAGAGTGGGGTGTTGAAATCCCTCACTGTTATTGTTTGACGTGCAATGTGTGAGTTTTAGTAAAGTTTCTTTTATGAATGTGGGTGCCCTTGTGTTTGGAACATAGGTTCAGAATTGAGAGTTCATCTTGGTAGATTTTTCCTTTGATGAGTATGAAGTGTCCTTCCTTATCTTTTTTGATTACTTTTCTTTGAAAGTCTATTTTAGATATTAGAAAGTTTATTTTGATATTAGAATGGCTACTCCAGCTTGTTTCTTGGGACCATTTGCTTGGAAAACTGTTTTCCAGGCATTTACTATGATGTAGTGTCTGTCTTTGCCACTTTATCACTTTGCATTTCCTGTATGCAGCAAAATTCTATGTCCCATTGATGTATCCAGTCTGTTAATCTATGTCTTTTTATTGGGGAATTGAGTTCATTGATGTTAAGAGATATTAAGGAAAAGTGGTTGTTTCTTCCTGTTATTTTAGTTATTAGAGATGTAATTATGTTTGTGTAGCTATCTTCTTTTGGGTTTGTTGAAAGGTCATAAACAACACTCTCAAAGAAATTGAGGAGAACACAGGTAAACAGGTAGAAGCCCTTAAAGAGGAAACACAAAAATCCCTTAAAGAATTATAAGAGAACACAACCAAACAAGTGAAGGAATTGAACAAAACCATCCAGGACATAAAAATGGAAGTAGAAACAATAAAGAAATCACAAAGAGAGACTGCTCTGGAGATAGGAAACCTAGGAAAGAAATCAAGAGTCATAGACACAACCATCACTAACAGAATACAAGAAATAGAAGAGAGAATCTCAAGTGCAGAAGATACCATAGAAAATATTAACACAATTGTCAAAGAAAACAAACAAAAAATACAAAAAGTTCTTAACACAAAACATCCAGGAAATCCAGGACACAATGAGAAGACCAAACCTAAGGATAATAGGTATAGAAGAGAGGGAGGATTCCCAACTTAAAAGGTCAATAAATATATTCAACAAAATTATAGAAAAATATCTTCCCTAATCTAAAAAAATAAATGCCCAGAAACACACAAGAAGCCTACAGAATGCAAAATAGACTAGACCAGAAAAGAAATACCTCCTATCACATAATAATCAAAACACCAAATGGACAAAACAAAGAAAGAATATTAAATGCAGCAAGGGAAAAAGGAAAAGTAACATATAAAGGCAGACCTATCAGAATTACACCAGACTTCTCACCAGATACTATAAAAGCCCAAAGATCCTGGACAGATGTCATACAGACTCTAAGAAAACACAAATGCCAACCCAGGCTACTATACCCAGAAAAACTCTCAATTGCTATAGGTGGAGAAACCAAGATACTCCACGCCAAAACCAAATTTACATATCTTTCCACAAACCCAGCACTACAAAGGATAATAGCGGTAAAGCTCCAATACAAAGAGGAAAATTGTACCCTAGAAAGAGCAAGAAAGTAATCTCCTTCCAACAAATTTAAAAGAAGATAGTCACAGAACTAAAACTGGGTTATTAGTGAAGATTTGTATAGATAAACCCAGATAATATTTTATTTTCTATTCTAACACCTATGGTAAATTGTTTGTTCACTTTTCATTGACTTTTGATAAATTGTTTTATAACTTCCTGAAATGTGCTCTGAGTAAAAGTCTGGTTATTTGTCAAGGAACAATTAACTGATGTTATCTGAGAGACTGACTAAATTCTTGTTACAGTTTTTGACTATAAGAAAAAGGCCTGGTAACAGTCTCGTTACAAAACAGCTTAATAATCATGGATATAATCTTAAAAATTTTTATAAGATTATCATTAAGATTTAAAAAGTCATCTATTAAATAACATCACCACAAGACAGTACATTTTTATAGATCTCTGTTTAATAATAATAGCCTGAGACAACAATTTGACATCTTTAGAGAGTATATAGATCAAATTATAAAAATTTGTTTTTAGTGTCCTCAATTTTTTCATAATAGTGTTAATACTTGAGGACTTATACCTAATCAATTATGATAAGTGGATGTTATTCAATTTTTTATTTAAAAAAATTAAAATTTATATATGTGATTTGACACCTTTTCAGGCTTTCTAGTTACAATTACTTTAACAAGAGAAACAATTAAAAATAAAATTAGTATCTGTAGTATCTTATATATATATCTATAGTATATTTTATGCTTAGTGTTCCATATCAGATTAAGATAAACAAAACTGACTCTTACAGTCAGACATTTGAGCTGTTTAGTTAACAATTTTCATATTACTGGAATTCCTTATAATTCTCAAAGACAAGATATTATAAAACAGGTATTATAAAACTTTAAAATAATATCTTAATAACTCTCTGAGTATGAGGAGGGGGGAAGTGACTACTAGAACTTTTGTCCTGGTTTTACAAGAACTCTGAAAAATTGGCTTTTAAAACAAAAGAGGGGAACTATACCCCAGAAGAAGTCTTCCAGAAATACTCTCCATCATGCCTTGCTCACTTTTAATTTTCTAAATGTAAAAGCTCATGACAAAGCTGCTGCTGATTGCCTTTGGCATTACTGAGACCAACAAATACTCTGCCACAGTTATGTGGAAGGACCCTCTTACCTATAAATGGAATGACCCAGTTCTCATATGGGGCCGAGGATTGATATGCCTGTTTGATGCCAAAGAAGGCACAGCTAAATGGCTGCCAAAAAGATAATGAAACAAATAGATACCCCTACTACAAAGCCAGGCCCAATTATAAATAAGACAAATAACAATTGACATCCATGGAAGAGAAATCTCTCTGAGAATTTCCTTCTTTTTCCTTTCAAGATAAAAATGAATCACCCGTTGGTGTTTGCTGTTGAAAGTTCTAATCCTGATGCTGGCCTCCAGACTTATACTACTCAGACCTTTGATGGGCCATTGACAAGGACATCAAACAGCTAGAAACTGACATCACTAATCTGAAGAAATTCTTCGTTTTGCTGTCAAAAGTGATCTCCAAAAATTACAAAGGACTTTATTGGACTTGATTTACTCTTTTATAATAGAAAAAACCGTGTACAGCTCTAGACTGTGTACAGCCTTTAAAGAATGTTGCTTTTACATAGACAAGACAGGAATGATTAAAGAGAGCATGAAAAAGGTCAGAGAAGGCCTTGAGAAAAGACAAAGAGATCAAGAGAAAGATGAGAGCTGGTACAAGAGTTGGTTTTCAACCTCTCCTTGGTTGTCAACCCTACTTCCTTCCATCTTGGGACCATTAATTGGGTTATTTTTGCTTATTTCTTTTGGTCACTGGGCCTTAAATAGGCTGACTAACTTTGTGAAACAACAGCTAGATAATTTTGACTGCAAAACCTATTCAGATACATTATCATAAGTTAGCTATGGAGGACCATGAGACTCAAGATAAGGTTGTTACTCTATTCAGGCTGTTCCCAAAAGCCATCTCCACCCAACCTAAAAGATGGGACTTCCTCCCCTAGACCAAACAGAGAAGGGCCATCCAGAACCACCTCTGACTGGAGATTTAAATTATCACTTAGGCTGTGAGGCTAAGCACTGCAAGGGAATATAAATAAAAGTTAAAAATATCTTTCTGGGTTCCCTGAGGGACAAACCTGACTGCATAGGGGTTGATGTTAAAAGTATCCCCTCTCCAGGAAAAAGACATTGAGACATGTATGGCCCTCATGACTCACTGAATAATGACAGGAGCCATTACAATGACCCCTTTAATTACTGGAGGTCAGGCCTCTATCCCTGCCTTTGCAAGATTGGAATCGCCATGGTCCTTCTATACTTGGAGAAGGAAGGAGATGTCAGGGGCAGCCTCACTTATACACTGAAGGCCTAAAATCAGCCATAGGCCCAAGTCAGCCTGCTGACACAAAGCCTTGGTCTCTGTGGAAAAACACTGAAACAGATAGCTATAAGATATTGTAAACAGGCAGCTTTGGTGGAAATTTACCAGCCTGGATAAGAACTAATAGCCGTAACCTTTATGGATAGTACCAGCTTAGATAAGAAACAAGTGATTCATATACAGTCATAGTGACATGTTCCCTGAACCCAGCTGATACTCTGTTCTGGAAGGTACCTGTACATCCCCTGTACACCTATGCTCCTGCATCATCCCCTTACCCACAACCTGCCTTTTTGTGTTTATAACCACTGTGTGAAAAAGTAAAAATCATGGTTTGATTAAAAAAAAAAAAAGTAAATTCAATAATCTACCCTTTAACTTATCATTCATGTAACACTCATATTTTTCTCTTTATTCCTCCTCCCCTTCTTCTCCCTAACATTAAATAGGAGAGAAAAAAGAATTCAAAAAAAAAGAAAGAGAAAAATAAGTACCTGAATCTTACCTTTTTTTAGTTTGTTTCCTCTCTGACTAAGATAATTACCAACTTGTAACCACCCCCCCCCAAAAAAAACCCAACAAACATTCATCACCCAATAAAAGAAAAAAACATCTTGTGAATAGGGCATCATTCTCTAAATTTCCTTCTGGCCATCTGGGGGCATCATTTTCTTTGAGGGCCGAAATAGAATTAGGATATTTGCCTGTCTTAAGAAAGCTAGCTGTAACATTTGCTGTTGAGTCTCTGAGTGATGTAAAAGGGCATGGCTGAAATTCTTGATTGGAACAGTCTGAGAGACTTGATCAACTAATGTCAGCATCTTTGAAGCTGCCCTAAAAGCAAGTTTTGATGAAACAGCTAATGTGGTAGTCTGAGGTTGGAAGAAGCAGGATGCTGGAATAAATATTTCACAGCATCTTAGCATCTTTCTCATCATCCTTGAGGATGAACCTTTACAGAGTCTCTTTAATTTCATGATGGTCTGTAAACATATAAACTTTCACTAATAATATATATATTTCTACATTAGCATATGTATAGAATGTATGATGTGTATAATCAGCTAAAGATGACTCTCTGCTTTCTATTTGAATGGGCACAGTAACATTTTTTTTTAAAGATTAGTTTTAGCTATAGAACCAAACTCTAATATTAATTTTTATCAATGTCATTAAACAGCATAATAAGTCCTGAGGATTTTGTAGCTGTCAAGGTCCATGCAGGAGGAACAACAAATGACTTTAAAACTCATGGAATGCAGTCTTCTGATTAGCACAACTAAGGTGAATATAACTCAGAGAGAAATGAACCTGATGCCTACATGTCTTGAGGACTTCATATTGCTGTGATGGCTTGTTCTGCTTATTTCTTTCACATCCCTCTTAATCTAAGAATTGTATAAAAACTCTCATGGGCTTCTAATCCCTGACTGTGCAGTATCATTGGCATTCACAATAATAGTGCTCGATCATTTTCATGCACTTCTGCTGGAGCAGATTAATTATTCAATCACCACCCTGAGAAAGAATTTATAAATGCAGATTATCAGCAATGACTACCACCCTTAGAAGGCACTTGGAAAAATAAGTTGTTAGTGAAGCTAGATTAGAATGTTTTTGCTCTGATTTAGAAAATCTTAGGGAACAATTTGAGGTTCAGAAAAACAAACTCTAATTAGTTGAGCTAGAGACTTTTGAGGTTAAGGAACAAGAACAATGGTATTACTGGCTGACATGACTCTCAAGAGGCTGAACTGGTAATAGTTGATTTTTTTTGTACCTGTGCTGAGTCCTGCCATGCAGAAGGAATGGCATGACACAATTCCCACCCCTGGAGCACAGCTAGCAGGGTGTGGAACTCCATGAGTACAGGCAGTTTCAAAGTATAAGGCTTGTTTTTATAATAATGTACATATTTTTATATTCCCCCTTCAGGGAATATTCTACCTGGTAATATTAATGACTCTATGATAATTAGAAACAGCATAAGTCAGGGAGGTGAGGGTGCCTCCAGTGTTCCTTAGAAAAACAGTGAATGCTGTGACCTTCAGGACAGCTTATACTGCTGTGGGAAAGAACTCTGAAAACATAAATTTAAAAATATACAATTTCTCAACTATGCAAAATTTAAGGTTGCAAAATAAATTATATGAGGGGCTTCATGGACTTAAAAGTATAGAAGTTACATCATGAACCAGCTTGTCAGAAAGATATTAAGGAATGAGATAAAGAGACTTAGGGAGTGGTGATTTCAGGGCAAGATCCCACCCAGCTAAACTTATTGTTTGTGCTTACAAAGGCAGGCAGATTTCTGACTTCAAGGTCAGCCTGGGACAGAGCTAGTTTAGGCCCAGGCATGGTTGGGATGGTGATCTCAGAGCCAGATGTCACTCAGCTAGATAAATAAACCCATAGCCAAACTAACTAAAGGTCATAGAGACAGTATCCAAATTAACAAAATAAGAAATAGGGAGACATAACAGCAAAAACTGAGAATATTCAAAAACAAATCTTCAGATCTTACTACTAAGACAATACTCAACAAAACTGAAAAAAAATCTAGACAAAATGAATAATTTTCTATATAGATACAACTTACTAAAGTTAAATCAAGATCAGGTAAACTACCTAAACAGTCCAATAGACCGTAAGTAAATAGAAGTAGTTATTTAAAAACTCCCATACAAAACTAGACCAGAGCCAGATGGTTTTAGTGCAGAATTCTGCCAGACTTTCAAAGAAGTGCTAATACCAATATTCCCCAAATTATTCCACAAACTAGAAACAGAAGGAATACTACTTAATTCATTCTATGAAGCCTCAGTTACTCTGATACTTAAAGCACACAAAGACCAACAAAGAAAGAGAACTTCAGTCCAATTTTGCTTATGGACACTAACACAAAAATATGCAAAAACAATTCTTATAAACCAAATCCAACACCATGTTCAAGTAGGTTTCATGCCAGAGGTAAAGGGATATTCTAATATATGAATGGCCATCAATATAAACTACCAAACAATATAAACAAACAGAAATCACATTAGATGCTGAAAAAACACTTTGCCAGAATTCAATACCCTTTCATGTGTTAAAAGTCTACGAGCTACTAGGAATTTATGGCACATATCTAAACATAATAAAAGCAAAATATTGTTGTGGCAATATTTTAAATCAGTGGCACCAGATCTTGTTTGTTTTTATTCAACTGCTATCTTCCCAACTAGACAAGGCCTGAGGTCATGAGCTCAGTGTGTTATCACTGAGAACTGCTCGGCTCAGGCCACTGGCTCAGGTGGGCCAGAAGTACCTGCCCTGGTACCCACAAGACGCCAGTGTGGGAGATGGCTCTGCCAATCTCCCATGCTGTCTCCATAAGGCTGGGCTGAGCCCAGACCATCCTGCCATCCATGAAGTACCTGGTAGAAATGAGACTCTAATGCTTAAAGATTAACCAAAGGTTTTATATGTATGATAATGCTCAATTAACAAGATGCTCGCACAATTAGAGGTGTTACCCAAATAACTAACTTAGATATAAGTTGTTATTCAGGACTGCTCTCGATACATGCATGGTCACATCTCTCCTCCTCAGCTCCTCCTCTTCCTTCTCCTCTTCTTCTCCTTACTCCTCCCACTTTAGCTCCTCCCAACTTGTGGGGAAAATTTCCTGCTAAAATATATAGCAAATGAACAGTCAGTATTAAGTTACATGTAGAGAAACTTGAAACATCTCACTAACATGGTTGCCCACTCTTTCCCTAACTAATATAGTATTTGAAGATCTAGCTAGAGAAATAAGACAACAAGAGATCAAGGGGATAGAAATTGGAAAGGAAAAAAATCAAAGTATCCAAAGTATTGCTATTTGCAGATGGTATGATAGTACATATAATCAACCCCAAAAATTATACCAGAGAACACTTATAGCTGATAAAAAAAATTCAGAACAATGGCTGAATATAAAATTAACTCAAATGAACTAGTAGCCCTCTTTTATACAAATGATAAACAGGCTGAGAAAAAAATTAGAGTAACAATACCCTTCACAATAGCCACAAAAAATGTAAAATATCTTGGTGTTACTCCAATCAGCAAAGTGAAAGATCTGTGCTATAAAAACTTCAAGTCCCTGAAGAAAGAAGTTGAGAAGATATCAGAAGATGGAAAGATCTCTCATGCTTATGGATGGGTAAAATTAACATTGTGAAAACGCCCATCTTACCAAAAGCAACCCATAGATTCAATGAAATTCCCATCAAAACGCCAACACAATTCTTCACAGACATAGACAGAGCAATTTTCAATGTCATATGGAAAAACCAAAAGCACAGTATAGCCAAAACAATTCTGAAAAAATAACAGAACTTCTGGAGAAATCACCATCTTTGATCTCAAGTTGTACTAAGAGCAAAATGATAAAAACTACATGTTATTGGTACAAAGACAGACAGGTGGATCAATGGAAAAGATTTGAAGACCCAGAAATAAATGCACACACCCACATACTTCCACAAAGAAGTCAAAACTATGCAATGGAAAAAAGAAAGCATCTTCAACAAATGGTGCTAGTCTAATTGGTGGTCTGCATGTAGAAGAATGCAGAATGATCCATATTCATCACCTTGCACAAAGATCAAGTCCAAATGGATCAAGGACTTTAACATAAAACCAGATACACTGAATCTAATAGAAGAGAAAGTGGGAAACAGCCTTGAACACATTGGCACAGGGGAAATTTTCCTCAACAGAACACCAGTGGCTGAGCTATAAGATCAACAATTAACAAATGGGGCCTTTTGAAACTGAGAAGCTTATGTAACGTAAAGGAGACTGTCAATAGGACCAAAATGTAAATCTACAGATTGGAACAAGATCTTCACTAACCCTACATTTGATAGAGTACTAATATTCAATATACAAAGAGCTTAAGAAGTTAGATAAAAAACCAAAAAAAAAAAAAAACAAAAACAAAAAAACAACAACATCAAAAACAAAACAACAACAATAAAAAACTTACAACAACCAAATAACCCAATTTAAAAATTGGGTACACAGCTAAACAGAATTCTCAACAAAGAAATCTCAAATGGCTGAGAAGCACTTACAGAAATGTTCAAAGTCCTTAGTTATCAAACAAATGCAAATCAAAACAACTGTGAGATTCCACCTTACACCAATCAGAGTGGTTAAGATTAAAAAGTCAAGTGACTGCACATGCTGGTAAGAATGTGAAGGAGAACACTTCTCCACTACTCGTGGGCATGCAAATTGGTACAACTGCTCTGGAAATCAATCTAGTGGTTCTTCAGAAAATTGGAAACAGTTCTATGTGAAGACTCAGCTATACTTTTTCTGGGTACATTCCCAAAAGTTGCTCTACTATACCATAAGGGCAATTGTTCCCCTATGTTCATGGGAACCCTATTTGTAATAACCAGAAACTGGAAACAACCCAGATGTCTCTCTACTGAAAAATGTATGCCGAAAATGTGGTTCAATTACACAATGGAATACTATTCAGCAATTAAAAAATGAGGACATCATGAATTTCCCAGGGAAATAAATGGAACTAAAAAATGTCATCCTGAGTCAGGTAACCCAGACCCAAAATGACATGCATGGTAAGTGAATATTAGCCCAAAGGTACAGAATACTCATGATACATCCCACAGACCCTAAGAAGTTAAACAAGAAGGAACGCCCAAATGAGGATGGTTCAATCCCACTTAGAAAGGAGAACAAAATAATCATGGGAGGCAGAGGGAGGGAGGGACTTGAGAGGGAGAGATTAGGGGAAGAGGAAAAGCAGGACAGAATTAGATATGAGCAGAGACAGGAGAGAAGCCCAGAGAACCAGTAGACTGAGTGGAAATATGCAGCTGCTGACGGTAGGGGTGTGGGGGTGAGGGGAATCTTTAGAAATTCCCTGAGACGTGGGATGTGAAAGGCTGCCCAGTGACTGGCTTAACTTGGGATCCATCTCATGAGTGGACACCAAACCCTTATACTATTACTAATATTATGTGTTGCTTGCAGACAGGAGCCTAATGTGGTTGTCCTCTGAGAACCTGCACCAGCAGCTAGCTGAGACAGATGCAGATACTCACAGCCAGCTGTTGGTCTGCTGATGAATAGATGTGCTTTCTGAGAATTTAACATAGAAATGACTTTTTATATAGAACTTTAGATTTGTGATTCTTTTAAGGTTTTTAAGACTGCATTTTAAGATAACTAAATATTGACCATTTCTTTGTAAACTAAATTACTGCCTGCCAGTAAGAACAATTGTTGAGAAAATTACCTTGCTTGCTCACACTTTGTTAATCTTTAACAAGTTCTTAATTATGAATGTTCTTGGGAATAATTTGCTTTCTTTACCTGTACTATGTAATTTTTATGTAAATGTATTGGGAAAATACATTTTTCTGTTTTCTGTAAAAAACCATTTATACTGTTTTTATAATCATTTACTAGAAGAAAATTAAAATGTAATCAATATATTGTAATTTTATACTGCTTGAAATATTTTTCTGAGATATATATTAGCTATGAGAGAAAAAAAATAAAGTTTCTTAGAGCTTAGCTTTATATTTATATACTAATTTTTAGCTCCACTAAATTTTTATCTCCAGTTAACCAGTGTCAATGGTCCCAGTAATATAAAATTTTCACTTCAGTGTTGCTGGTCTCTGGTTAATTACAGCTGACCCTTTAGCCTCAGTTGACCAGAATGACAGAATCTCAATTCAAAATAGTGAATGGCTCTGAGAGACCCTTTAAAATTTCCTCTGAAATTCCAAAAGCTACTCTGCTTTGCTTTTAACATTCTTATCTTCCAAGTTCCCATAGAACATACATACCATTGAGCTCTCAAAACTACACGACTTTTCTTGTCCAAAGTTCCAAAGTACTTCTACAATCCTCATCAAAACACACTCAGGTCTATCATGTCAATACTCCACTGTGCTCGTACCAAGTTGTCTTAGTTAGGACTTCTACTGCTTTAACAAAACACCATGACCAAAATGATACTTGGGAAGGAAACTGTTTATTCACTTTATACTTCCACAGCACTAATCATTGAAAGTTGAGACAAGAACTCAAATGAACCTAAAGGCAGGAACTGATGCAGAACCCACGAAGGAGTACTCCTGAGTAGCTTGCTTCCTTCAGCTTCCTCAGCCTAATTTCTTATGGAACCCAGGACCACCAGTCCAAGGATGGCACTATCACTCATAATGAACTGTGCCCCCCCATACATCACTAATTAAGAAAATACCCTATAGCCAGATCTTATAGAGGCATTTTCTCATTTTCTCATTTTCTCAAGTCCCCTTCTTTCAGGTAACTCTAGTTTATGTATCAAGTTGAGATAAGACTAGCCAGTACAAACTGTGAGAAAAACAAACTATTTCTCCATTAAGATGCTTTTATCAGGGGTTTTATCACAGAAACAGAAAAAAATTAATTACATGTTAGTAAATTTTAGCTTGTTCACTGATGAAATAAATTGATATCTTCCATTTATTTGACTGTATAATCTTATTTGCCAAAATTTGATATATCACAAAAGATATATCACAATGTACACCAAAATCACTGTGTAAATTGGGCACATGTTTTGAAATAGAATAGACAAACAATAGGAGTTTTCAAGATGACATAAATTGTTCTAAATTGAATGACAGATATAGATAGATAGGGTATGTAGTGGGGGTTTGAAATAAATATCAAATATAGAGACAGGGTTGAAAGAAAATTTTATGGGTCAGCATCATGCATGGGATGCCAGAGTAAAAACAGAGTGCCTTTCACTTCATTTCAAAGGCAGAGGCACTTAAAAGAAAATCTATTCTGCATAATAAAGCTAAAATTCATGGCCATTTATCCTGCTATAAATCTGCCAAAATATTAATTGACTGGGAAATTTAGACACCAAGGATAATTGTATGCCATGGATTTTCCTAGTTGATAAAGGAATTAGTTCAGCATAAAAAGGAAATTTGGCAGTGGTGTGCAGATCTGAAGGTCTCTGTCAGCAAAGAATGAACAGGAGGCCAAGATTAATAACTGAATTTCAAATGACTATCCTGTATGAAACATTTAAATTTTCTTTGGTTTTCCTATTAAAATTTCAGATGGTTTGCTAGATCTCTAGTTAAATTCTTTATTCTACATTGAAAAGTTTTACATATGTCATTGAAAATCTGTCTACTTTTACAATCACTGGCTGTAGGGTATATGAATACGTGTCTAAGTTGTATATACTCCTGTAATCTTAGTAGTTGGAAGGCTACAAAGAGAATCCAAAGTTTCAGGACAGCCTGTGACATATAGAAAGACCTTGTATCAAAAAATAAAACAACAACAATAACAACAACAACAAAATACACACACACACACACACACACACACACACACACACACACACACACAC
>JANHMN010000004.1:140155255-140185803 GCA_030674055.1 Rhabdomys pumilio | reverse complement strand
CCCTCCCTCATAGTCACCCCTCCCTCATAGTCACCCCTCCCTCATAGTCCATCATAGTCACCACTCCCTCATAGTCACCCCTCCCTCATAGTCACCCCTCCATCTAGTCACTCTTCTCTCATAGTCAGTCATCCCTCTCTCATAGTCACCCCCTTTCTCCTCTAGTCACACCCTTCTTCCTCTCGATTGCTTCACCAGTCAACATTTCAGAGAAATTTCAGCTACTCAGGACAGAGAGATGGCAAAGCATATTTAGTTCTCGGCACTCAATGAATTTTAAAAGTACTGTGTTATTCTATGGAGCTGTAGTATGCACAAAATACTGCAAAGTGACAGTTAACTGTGAATTCTTATTAGGTATTTTCTTTTCTCTTTTTTTCTTTTCTTTTTCTTTTGTTTATTTCTTTTGATCCATGACAAACTTATAAATCCTTTTTTAAATGTGCCTTTTTTTGTATACATTACATATTTAAAGACACTCAGTTGTGGTTGAAAAATGCAAAATATCCAGAAAAAATATTTTGCAAAAAATTCAAAGGGAACCAAAATCTGTCCTGAAATGAACAAGTCTTTATTTTACCCTGGTAGGATGCTATATTTAACTACAAAAGTTACTTAGTATAGTGATTACTGTTAGTATTGAAATATAAAAATTATGACTAAGATCTTCATGATGAAGTTATATAAAATACATCATATATTTTATTGTTTTTGAAAATTTTTAAAAATGGCAATTCTTAAAATACAAGGATGTGGAAGTTTTGCATATAGAATTCTGGACCTAAAACTAAATTTGGGTCTTATAGTGATAGATTCTTTATAGTATAAAATCAAAGAGCGATAATAGGGTGAAAACAGTGGTCCTGAATGTCTCTTTCATGATGACAGGGACACCAATATAGGGTATACTGTGAAAGACACTAAACAGAGCTGCTGCTGGTAGCCTTAGTCTGAAATGAAAATTAATAATTAGACAAATTCAGGATGCCAGGAGAAGGAAGGAATTAAACAGCTTTTTAAAAATTTTTTATTGAATACTTTATTTGCATTTCAGATGTTATCCCCTTTCCCCATTCCTCTCCCCCAACCCAGATACTGCCTATCCCATTCTTTCTCCTCCTGCTTCTATCAGGGTATGACTCCATCCATCAACTCCCACCTTCCTGCCTTCGAATTCCCCCACTCTGGGGCATCTAGCCTTCACAGGACCAAGGACCTCCTCTCCCACCTATGCCTGACAAGGCCATCTATCCATCCATATACAGCTGGAGCCATGGGTCCCTCCCTATGTGCTCCCAGGCTGGTGGTTTAGACCCTGGGAGCTCTGGTTGGTTGGTATTGTTGATCTCCCCATGGGACCACAAACCCTTTCTGCTTCTTCAGTCTTCTCTCTAACTCCTCCATTGGGAACTGACCTAAAGCTGCACTACAGAGCAATAGTGATTAAAAAAAAAAAACTACATGATATTGTTACAGAGTCAGGCAGGAAGATCAGTGGAATAGAATTGAAGACCCAGAAAATGAATCCACACACCTATGGTCACTTGATCTTTGACAAAGGAGCTAAAACCATCCATTAAACAGATTTTGTGACTCCTGTCAACTTGCATTCTGGTGTAGTGTGGTGTGGTGGTGGTGCTTGTATGTGTGTGTCTGTGTGTCTGTGTGTCTGTGTGTCTGTGTGTCTGTGTATCTGTATATCTGTGTCAGAGCCCACATGCGTACTAGTACTTACTGAAGTCAGGGTCTCATGGCTCTTATGACTAGAATCACAGATGACTATGATACGTGCTGTGCATGCTGAGAACCAAGCTCAGTTGTCTGGCAGAGGGGTGAGTGTTCTTCACCATGGATATATCTCTCCAGCTAAAGTAAAATCTCTTAAAAATTCTTTAACTTTTGCTTGAGGCTTTCTTATAAATGCGGGCTTTTCCACCTGCAAGCAAGTTCACAAAGTAACCACGGTGATACTGAATTATTTCATTAGTACATGTCTAGGCCATAAGCTTTAGCTTGTTCCTGCTAGCTTGCAACTCATTTATCCTGTTAATTTCAAGTTCCACCATGTAGTTTGCTACTTTTCTACTTTGCTACAGTCTTCCTCAGAGTTCAGGGTAAATATCTCCTTCTAGGCCTGTCTCTCCCCCAGGATCTCAATTTCTCTACAAGTTGCCCCACTTTCTAATCCTGTCTCAGCTCACTGGCAGACATTTTATGAACCTTTAGGTGAGACTTCTATACATTGCACAAAAGATTGCACAAAATTTCTACATTTCCTCCATTTAGTCCAAATAAAAGTCTCCCTTTCTTATAAAAATAAACTATACACAATAATAACAATTATGAAAATTATCAGATGGGGTTCTAAATCAATTTTTATCATAACCTGCATTACCCACCTAAAGGTTTCAAACCTTCTTAGGTTTGAAAATATTTTCTTAAATCCTATACTGAGACTTAATTGTGAGACTATAAATTATGTAGCCTTCAGTTCAATCAGAGACCTGAGAAGGAATTAATATTCCGTGAGTGCGTAGGGAGTACAAGTGAGTAGGTTCCCAAACTACAGAATGACAGAAAGACTTGAGGTAGAAATTCCTTGTTTCTTTCAAGACTCAATTGTGTCACGTAATGTTTCTGGAAACATCTTCTGGAAACAGTTTCTGGAAACTGTCTTATAAGAGGATGATTTGCTGAGGCAGACACTTAAAGGGACACAT
The DNA here is from genome assembly GCA_030674055.1 of Rhabdomys pumilio. Lineage (NCBI taxonomy): Eukaryota > Metazoa > Chordata > Mammalia > Rodentia > Muridae > Rhabdomys > Rhabdomys pumilio. The sequence continues at coordinate 140,183,083 of JANHMN010000004.1, read as the reverse complement.
GATGCTTGGAAACAGCATAAGTATAATCCAAAAGACAATGAACAATGCTTTTATGCTGGCTTGCCTTGCAACTCTTCACTGGTTTTTGCTGATGACACTCAATATCTCAATAGGCAAACATTGTTTCTAGCTATTTACTATCTGTTCAACTTAAAAAAAAGTTGTAATTAACTAAACTAGTATCTTATGTGACCATAGTTTGATTAACTATTAACTTGAATTTCTTAATTATACTAAACAGTTTGTAATAACAACTAGCAAAAGGACTGGAGATTGTAATTTTAAAAATTACATAGATCCAATACTTTTACAAGAATTACATAGATCTAAAAAATCATAATTTTAAGAATTACATAGATCCAATACTTTAAAAAGAGTTGATGCATAGTATGTTGTAACCAAATATAACCTTAGTTTTATATCAATATACAAAAATCTATACCACTGTAAGATTTTGAGCTAGTAGTAGTTCTTTACTTTGAGAACTCTTTTAAAATTGCTTCCAGCTGAATTTGGACTTTGTTTTCCTTTGGGAGGGGTAAGAAAATTGGGGTATAGCTCAGTCTTAAGAAAGCTAGCTGCAGCATTTGCTCGCCAGTCTCTGCAGCTGAGAATGTTCAGAGCTTAAATGTAGTCTTGACTGGAATATTCTGTGATGCTGGATGATCTCCCTAGCCGTTTTGAAATTGTCCTGTATACAGATTTTTTAGGAAACAGCATTAAAGCAATCTGAGGTAGGGTCAAGCAAAATGCTTGAACAAATATGCCTCAGTGTCTCAGCATTGTTTTCATTGTCCCTGAGGGTGAATTTTGTCAGGGCTGCACTGACTTCATGAGTATCTACAAACATATAAACTCTCACAGGCAGTGTGCATTTCTGCAATAACTTATGTATGGAGTATGCAGTGTGCATGATTCAGTTAAAGATGATTCTCTGCTCTCTGTTCAAGCAAGTAAGGCATGTGTCTTTCTTTCAATGTTAGTTTGGACTACATAAACAAACTATAATATAAATTTTTATCTATACCATCTGAAAGGATGGCATGATAAATCTTGAAGATTCTTTATCTGACAAGATTTATTAGCTATGCATAGCTGAAATTCTGGCTGGAGACATTTTCATGTCCCTTCCAGTCACAGAGCTATTCCCATGTAGGGAGATAGCAATTTGATACCTGGTTTGTTCTTCATGATTACTTTCTTCATGGTTGTAGACTAGATCTTCAGGAGGTCTTTCCCTGTCAAATCTAGTTTTTATTAAATTTGAAAAAATCCATAACTTTTCTTTTTCTGCAAAAAAAAAATTAGAAAAAACCCTCCTCTCCAATGCAACATGTTTCCTGCCCTCCATTCGGAGGCTATCACATACATAGACTGATAAAATTCAGCAGTTTTTTCTATAATACAATGTAGTTTTCTGTCTCATTGGCATTCAAAAAACCAGAGTCACTAAAGTATCATCTAAACCATCTTTTGGAGTTTACTTATATCTCTTCTGTTATATGACCATTTCTTCCAAGTCCTCTTAGACCTCTTCATAATTGTTTGACCTGTAGGAGAGTAATATGTATCTGTAATAATTTTTATGCTACCATGTATACAAAATTGTTGTATTCTAACAGATACACATGTTGTTGCATCATCAACTTCAATTTGTAAACGAATCTCTAAGATAGCCACCATTTCTAGTAGATGTGCAATCTCAGGAACCAGCCTTTAAAGAACTTAAGACAAAATCATATTGAAATCCTGAGTATGAATCAACTGTATGATACATTAACATATATACATGCTTTAATTCTCCAAACTCTACAAAATGAAACACATAATCTATTGTATGACATTGCTCTAAGGTAGTATCATTAAGCAGCATCTGGATTCTTAACTCAGAATATTGTATCTCTATGGGCTGCCATTCTAATTTATCAAACCTTTGTGGACTTTTCTCATCTGAAACTCCTATTTTGCTCTTTTTGTAGATTCCAGATTGGATTCTTCTGAAGACTTTTTACTCTCATTTAAAAAGTCTGTAGCCTCTGAGCTATTATCTGTAAACTAGCATTCTATTTTTTAATATTCTATTTATCTAAGTGTGTTTTATTCTGATCATTCTTAAAGAGAATCTATTAAATTGCAATAGTGACTAAGAAGATAATTATTTGTATGCTTATAAGTGAAACAAAATTATATGGGTTTAAAATGCATTGTGTCATCATGTTTTCCTTTTTTTAACACATAAAAAATTTTAATTTCTAATTCTCAAGTTAAAAACTCTGATTAAATGTTTTCCTTTAGAAGAGTTTCCTTGGTCATGATGTCTCTTCACAGCAATGGAAACCCTAGGACAAACCCGAATTGAGCTATCTTCCTCTCTCTAGTTCATTTTTTGACCTAATTCTGGAACTGTGTCATGAATGGGAGAAGCTGCAGCTATAATACCCTCAGTCTGAGAGACTGAAGGGCAGCTCTGGCACCTGAGTTGGCCCGTAGGCCCTGGTCAAGTTTCTAGCAGCCCACTGCCAGCTTTGCTGTACAGCAGGTGCTCTAAGGCTGCAATAGGCCTCTCTGCAGGGATACAGTTGTGGCTTGATTAAAGAGTGAAAATGGAAAAGAAGCAACCATGTGATTGGCTTCCAACTTTCCAATTTGGTCACGATCCCAGGTCTACTCTTCAGCTTTAAGAGTCCAAAAACATATTACCACTTCATTGTTGGTATTTTCTTCATAATGCCTGATACTTGTCACTAAGATTAAATTTATTGATTATAATGAGATATTGAATTGTAATATAAGAGATTTTTTGGGGGGGAGTGATCAGTGTTATTTATCTGCATGAAAAGATCCAAGGAAAATGAAATATAATTAAAAGCTTGGTCAATGAGGCAAGGTCTCTTCTGCTTCACTACATCCACAGCATTTTTCTTTTCTAACACATTTATTGAAATGATATTTTCATGAAATTAAAACCAGCCACTTAATGCATCAAATACAATGATTTTAGTGTATTTGCTGAGTTATGCAGCTGAATTATATGCGTTAAAGTACTTTCCTCACTCCTGAGAGCGATGATCTTCGCTTTCTGTGTCTAGTCAGCAGCCAATATGATCTGTGTAACTACATTTCCTGTAGTGGATGTTTCATACTCCTGGAATCATGTAGTATATGGTATTTTGTATTGGCTTCCTTCAATTATTGAAGTGTCTTCAAGGCTTGTAGAGACATGATTGTATATTAGGTACTACAAGGCTTGTCCAGATACTATTGTATGTTAGGTACTAAGATCTCTATTTTTTTGAATTGTTAATATTGCATTAAACAAATATAAAAGTTATTTTTCTACTCATTCATCTAAATAAATTCCAGTTGCTTTTATTTTCTGTGAATGATATTTTTATTAGTAAATATGTATGCATATTTTACTACTAGGGATCAAATACAGGACCTAGCACTTATCAAGCAGACATATGTTCTAGCACTGGGATATATGTCCCACCAATCACATATGTGGGAGTGGAATATCCGGAAAAAGTGTTACCTCTATGGTTACTATTTTGTAACTCCCAAACCTTGTTCAAAGTGAGATGATGATGCTACATTCATACCAATAATTCCAACTTCTTTTCATTTTCTCTAACACTTAGCATATTTTCAATTACAGTTGTCTGTGAAAGGGTATCTCATCATGGCTTTGGCTTGCATTTCCTTACTGATTAATGAAGTTGAACCTCTTTCCATATGTGTCTTGTTCATTCATCTTACTTTTTGGGGCCACATCTGTGAAGTAGAAATTTCTGGTTTCTTTGGAGACTCAGTTGTGTCATGTGATTTTTTTTTTTTTTGATACTGCTGAAACAGACACATGAGAAGAGGTTTTACTAAAAACAGACATGTGGTATTTTTCTGGAAGCATCCTGAAGAAAGGGCATGTGATGTTTTGTTAGAGTGGGTGCTTGAGAAAACATGTGATGTTTGGAAAGGATATAAATATAACTCAACAGACAGTCGACAACAATTTGGCTGTATGGCATTGGTTCACCTTGCCACTCTTTACTGGTCTTTGGCTTTGCTGACACTGGTCTTTACTGACAACATTGTGGCATTGGTTTGCCTTGCCTTCTTCACTGATTATCATTTGTAGTGATGTAGTAGAGAGTAACTCACCAAAGAACTTCGCATGATATTCTGACAGTTACTTTGTCACTTCTGTATACTCAGGCTGATTGGCAGAGTCTCACAGTTTCTTCTGAATCAAACTGCCATTGCTGATTTGTGAATAGTGTTTGTGAGTGGATTGAGCTACTGCTGTTGATTTGGGTGAACTGAGCTGCTGCTATCCTGACAACAAAGATTGAAATTGCCCCAAAGAACTATTTCTAAACAGGTCCACGTCCTCTTTTTCCCTATCAACTTTTTCTTTCCAATACCTCTGGTGTTTGGGGGACTAGAAGGGTGGCTAAAGCATTGAAGTAACCTTATTAAACTAGGTTTTCAAAAATATAAGCCTACAAACCTGCCTATTTTAGATTCTATGTCAGTTTATTATTGGACTTAAAAATATTGTTACTGAATTGCTAAAGACCCTTATAGATTTTAGCTAGGTCTCTCAATATATGTTACTCATTGGTTCTACACTCCAGCCAGTTTTCCTTCCACTTATCTCTGTATAACAGTTAGCAGTAGTGTTTTTAAATCCAATGAAGTCTATTTATCCAATTATCATTCATCCTGTGCTTTGGTATCAGCTAAAGTTGTTACTTAACAAAGCTTTTGCAGCTTTGTTCATATCAAAAATGATTTGAAGTCTGTGGTATTTTTTGTTATCATAGCTGTTTGTCCATTTTAAGTTAGTCATTTAAAACCAAGAGTTTGGAGATGATATCTAAGGTAGAAGAACGTGTTAAATGATAACATTAAAAAAAAAAGACATAAAGCTAAAGTAGAAATCTCTGGAATGCCTGAATACCTGGGATGAACTGAAATTTCTAGACTGGGTTTTCCTATACTCAACTGAATTGTTTCTTTTATGATAGTACCATGCTCCATTGATTACTACAAATTTGAACTAAGTTTTGCAAGTAGGAGGTATGAATTTTCCAAAGTAATCCTTTAAGATATTCTTATTTTAAGACCATTGCATTTTATATAATTTTGGGATTACTTTGTTAATCTTTTTACAGAAAGAAAGAATTCTGGTTTTGAGATTGCAGCTCTCCTGACTCTGGAGACTTCTTTACTGCTATTATGAATCTCAAGTCTTCTGACCCATAAGTGTGTAAATTTTTATTGAAAGTATATTTTTTATACAACATATTCTGATTATGGTTTCCCTCCCACAAGTTCTACCAGAAGCTTCCCATCCACACAATTCACACTCTTTCTTTATGCCATTACAAAACAGATTAATAATAATAGAACAGAACAAACAAACAGAAAAAAAGAAGACAAACAAAAACCACAAGAAACATATAAATTCAAAGACATACACACTCACACACACACACAGAAATTCTGTAAAAACACAAAACTGGAAACCATAATATATAAATAAAAGAGCTTTAAGGCAAAATAAAATGACCAGATAAAGCATTATATAATAAAATCCTCCAAAAATCCCACTGAGCACATTTTGTGTTGATGATTAACTGCTGGTTAGGGGGCCTACACTTAAGAATGACTTGTATACCCAGTGAGACTTTATTAGAAAAAAAAACTAATTTTTCCTTCACGAATAAAAATCAATTGGAGATAGCTTTTGAGTTAGGTATGGGGGGTATTTGGCCACTTCCTCTCTCAGCACTTGTGAAGAGCTGTTGGGGCAACTTCTAAGAATTTGGCAAGAATTTGACATTGCACTAGGACAAGAAAGTAGGCTCAAGGTAAATACAGCTAAGGAATGTGTTCTTTGTATTTTGGTGGATCTTGTTAAGACCCTGAATATGGTAACCGTGGAACCTTGGTTTCTGCTTTATTTGTTCATTTACTACTTTGTTTATGCCATATTTGTTCTTTGTCTACTTTGTTTATGCATGAGGACTGACTATATTCTTTGTATGTACTTAGAATGATACAAAAGCAGACTAGTAAAAAATAAGCCTGCTTCAGCTTCAGAACTAGCTGAAGTCATGTTATAGTGTCTAATTGTCTCTTTCTTTTCCATCTTCATTCCTTCCCTCAAAACATTGTTGACTGACTGAGGTGGCTTGGTCAGATGGTGCCTCAACATCAGAGCTCAACTACAAGGGGGGGGGGTGGGTAATAGTAAAAGACATCATGAGAAATGAAAGCAAGTCCAAAGGGAAATTTGGACCAGTAGTGAAAAAACACTGCAAGAATGTGACAAGGTAATAGTAGAATAATAGTGTGTGTGTGTGTGTGTGTGTGTGTGTGTGTGTGTGTGTGTATTATGCTAACACCTAGAGAATCAAAGATAACTTTCATATATACTTTTAGTCTTTGGACCCTGATTAAGGATAGTTTAGACCCTAGATATGTAGATATGTCTGGGCATGCTTTGCAAGAGAAGGAAAATGAAAGTGAGCTGTTCCAGACCTCTCCTAGGAACAAGAGGAGGTCAGGAGACATTTTGCTTCCTCTTTGGTTCCCACTGGGGGAATGCCTACTTCTGTTTCTGGGTCTCTTTGGTGGCACATCTAGTTCTCTTCCCTTTCTGTCTGTTCTTGTTGCACCAGTCTGTCCATGTCTGTCAGTTTATGTCTGTGGCTTTATTTCATTGCGTGATTGTTGCTCTCTGTTTCATAATCAAAATAAAAAATGGTTAAAACTTTATCTGCTGGTCATTCACTCGTCGATTTAATTCAGTTGAAGGAAAAAAAAAGAGTCTCAACTGACACAACAAAAACTAATAAACTGCCTTTGGAGCCCTGCACCTATAGATAGGAGTCTAGCATTGCTAGAAAATCCCTGCCAGGGGCTGATTGTCTGTACAAGCTGCTCTTAAAGGGATCAGCAGCTCCTCAGCTTCACTGGACAGGAAGTTGATAGCTGTTTCTCCTAGAAAAGTCTTTGTGACTGTGATTATTGGGTTCAGCAGGTGATAAGGTCCTCCTCTCTTGAAATTACAGCTAGAAAAAGTAAGAAAATTTTGTCTGTTTAGTTAAATATATAAAATCTGTGTAGCCACTTCATGTTTGTTTCTGACGGTTCTACATGTCTTGATTATAGATTATTGACTTATAAATTATTGGATATGGTGAAAAATTTATAACATTGCTAACAGAAAGTTGGCTTAAAACTGGTAACTCAGGGTTGGAGTTATTCTGGACAACAACACATGGCATGAAACAACCTAGGGAAACATGTCTCTAAATATATCTCTAAGTTGGAATTAAATCTAAATTGATGTGATTTTTGTCCTAGAAGCCAGATTTATAAAAGATAGGATTAAAACAATGAGGTATTAAAATCTGCATCATCATATATTCATATACAAGGACTAAAAGCCAAACTTTGTAACATGAAAGTAATAAACTTGGTATTGATTTTAGAGATATTGGACTGTTTACACTGTTAAGAGTTGATTTTGCTTTCCCAAATTATGGTTATGCTCTGATATTGCAAAGGAATCTTTTAAAACTTATAATTTAAAAAGGATAAAAAGCATCAATCCATTATTCCAAATGTTTATCTAAATCCTCTTGTATATTCAACGTATTAGTAACATTTTTTTTTGTTAAATGATTAACAAAAGTAGCTGTCTTAACTTCTTGAGTCAAAGCAATTGCAGAAGCAGTGGTGCTAGCAATTAATGTAATTAAAGCTGTTATACTAGCAATAATCAAGCCTCTTGCTTCTGCTTAAAGCCTGATTCACTTCTTTCAGTATTTGCAAACTTTTTTCAGAATACAAAAGTTCTGTAATACTCAGGGCAATAAGAGAAAAGCTAGTTGATAGATTTCCGTAACTGACATGTTGGATTTCAACACAGTAACACAATTAGAAAGTATACAATCAATGCAGTTTACATTAAATACTGTAGAAGAAACAAAAGTATTTTTAACTTGACAATTAAAGGAGCCTTAACACATGTACTAACACTTGTTTGAAATTCAGATCCTGCCCCAACTTTATCTCTTGTTAACATAACATCATAGAGAACTGCAGCTAACTTCCAAATATGTCTCTGAAAATGTCCAGAACCAGCCTTCCAAATGAAGACTGTTATTTTCAATATTGGATCAATTTCTAGACCAGTACATGATGGGCTGGCAAACCAAGGATGGGTAAGAATCTGCACAGAGCCTTACCAACCTAAGACAGAAGTGCATTGCTTTTGATAATGCATATTCCACAATGGGTAAGGAGGGCATTCTTGGCAGAACAACATAAGACAGGCTCAGTCTTGTTAATGAAATAAAAAGGGGGGAATAGGTGGAGATCTTTGGGGGCTGCTTAGCAAGAATCTGACATGTGTCAAGGACAAGAAAATGGGCTGCCTGTCAGGAATATGACATTGGCCACAGACAAGGAAGTGGGCTTCAGGCAGGAGTCTGACATTAGACTAGAACAAAGAAGTAATTTCAGGTAGGAATCTAGATTTTAGGCTAGAACAAGGAAGTAGGCTTCAGGCATAAAAATGACTTTGGGCTAGCACAGGGAACTAGGGTCAGATATTTTGGTTATCCCGATAAGCCCTTAGAAACAGTGATAAAGGGAGTGCTCATGGAAATTTGTTTATTGCCTTGCTTGTTCTTTGGCTATTTATGTTTATTGTCTTGCTTGTTCCTTGACTACTTGCATCTATTGTATTGCTAGTTCCTCAAGAATTTATCTTAATACTTTCATTTAATTAAAATGGTATAAAGCAAAGAGGAGGAGGGAGGATGGGTAGGGACTTTCTAGGGTGGAGAAATGGGGAAAGGGGATGGCATCTGAAATGTAAATAAATAAAATATCCAATAAAAAAAACTTTTAGTTAAATATATGTAAAGCTAATGGAACATTGGAAATTACAATTTAATTGTAAGAGCCTGATAAAATACTTATTCCAAACAACAATTAAATTAGTTATTGCAGAACATAATAATGATATAATAACATAATAAAATATTTGGTCTTTTGCATGTGTAAACTTTTCAGGAAAATACAATTTGTCTCTATGCATGCTTTTGTATTTCCTGTAAATATGCACATGCAGCCCATACAGAATGTGCTTACTGTATTTACAGAGGACTCATCTAATTTGAAGGCATCATATGTAATTGGATCATATGTTTATTTTCTTGAGTTTCACCCCACTCCATCACAAATAATTGAATTATATGCTGTAGCTGCTATTTTTTAAATGTTGAAAAAAATTAAGCTTTTAATTTGTATACTGATACATATTAATATACATATCATATGCATATTGATACATATCAATATATAGCTTATGGTTTGCAGTTGCTTGAAAATGTTCCTTTTTTAGATCCTACTAATTCACAAATTTTGCAGCTATTTGTGCAAATACAACTTAATTTACTGTTTCTTACCTTATAGAACATTTTAAGAACTCATACTGGATTGCCTTGACCCCTTCGTGAAGGCAATGCCACAGCAGATTTGTATACTAGGTAGATTATAGGCCTTACACAGCAACAATTAGCCAAACAACCCCAATCTTTACATCATCAAAATAATAATAGTTTGAGACAACAATTTGGTATTTCTAGAGAATGTACACATCAAATTGTAACGACTTATCCTTAGTGCCCTCAATTTCTTCCTGTACCTGTGTTAATTCTTGAGGACTCACACCTAATCAATTATGGCAAATGGATGTTACTCATATTTATGATTTTGGAAAATTAAAATCTGTACATGTGACTATTGACACCTCAGGTTTTCTTGTTGGAATTGCTTTAACAGAAGAGGCAACTAAAAATATAATTACTCATTACCTACATTGTTTCTCTATGTTGGGTGTTCCAAATCAGATTAAAGCAGACAATGGAACTGGCTATTATAGTCTTCCATTTGAGATGTTTTGTTGAGAATTTAATATTATCCATATTACTTAGATACCATATAACTATCCTGATTTTTTATATTTTCATATGAAACTGAAAATTGTTCTTTCAATTTCTTTGAAGAATTGCATCTTATTGCTCCATCTAGAATTTTAAATTCTATACAGAAAAGATATGGAGAGAGTAGAAATCCTTCTTACTACTGGTTTTACTGGAATTGCTTTAAGTTTCTGTCTAGTTAGCTGTTGACATGCTGCAAATCACTTTTATTATGCTAAGATATATCCTTTATATACTAACATCTCTGGAACTTTTATGATGAAGAGATATTTGATTTCATTAAAGGCTTTTTCTGCATCTAATGAGATAATCATGCTGTCTTTGTCTTTCAGTCTGTTGGTGGAGTACATTTTTGAGCCATCCCAGCATCTCTTGGATGAAGCCTTCTTGATGATGCAAATTATTCTTTTGATGTGTTCTTAGATTTAGTTTGCATGTATTTTATTGAAAATTGTTTTTGCATTTGTGTTTATAAGGGAAATGGGTCTGTAATTTACTTTCTTTGTTGGATCTTTATATGGTTTGGGTATCAGGGTAACTATGGCCTCATAAAACAAATGGAGCAATGTTTCTTCTATTTCTATTTTGTGAAATAAATTGAGGAGTATTGGCATGAACTCTTCTTTGAAAGTTTGGTAGGTTCTACATTAAAATAATCTGGGCTGGACAGGATCCTCCAGTTTCCATCTGTGTCTGGGAGCTGACTCTATGCCACAGCCTGCCACAACCCAATCACACACAGAGAAAACTTATCCCCCAGGAGTACTGACACACCCAAGCTCACAGGCTTACAGGCTCACAGGAAGGACAAGCTCCAGTAAGAGACAGCAAGGGAGGTTAACTTAACTAGATGGTGAGAGGAAAGCTAAAGAAAATAAGCAACAGAAACCAAGGCTACTTGGCAGCATAAGAATCCAGTTCTTCCACCACAGCAAGCTCTGAATACCTCAAGACACTTGAACAAGCAAGATTCTGATTCAAAACCACATCTTATGAAGATAATAGAGGACTTTAAGAAGGCCATAAATAAGTCCCTTAAAGAAATACAGGAGAACACAGGTAAACAGGTAGACGCCCTTAAATTGGAAGCAAATAAATCCCTTAAGGAAATATAGAAAAACACAACAAAACAGGTGAACAAATTAAACATAACCATCCAGGATCTAAAAGTGGAACTAGAAACAATAAAGAAATCTCAAAGGGAGACAACACTGGAAACAGAGAAACCTAAGAAAAAGTGCAGGAGTCATAAATGCAAGCATCACCAACAGAATACAAGAGAAAGAAGAGAGAATCTCAGGTGCTGAAGACATTGACACAACAGTCAAAGAAAATGCAAAATGCAAAAACTCTCCTAACTCAAAACAGACAGGAAATTCAGGACACAATGAAAAGACCAAACCTAAGGATAATAGGTATAGAAGAGAGTGAAGGTTCCCAACTCAAAGGGCCAGAAAACATCTTCAACAAAATTATAGAAGAAAATGTCCCTAATCTAATGAAAGAGATTCCCATAAACATATAAAAAGCAAACTGAAATCCAAATAGATTGGACCAAAAAGAAATTCCTCTTGTCACATAATAATCAAAACACTAAGCGCACTGAACAAAGAAAGAATATTAAAAGCAGTAAGAGAAAAATGTCAAGTAACATATAAAGGCAAACTTATCAAAATTACAGCAGACTTCTCACCAGAGACTATAAAACCCAGAAGATCCTGGACAGATGTCATATAGACCGTAAGAGAACACAAATGCTATCCCAGGATACTATACCAGCAAAACTCTCAATTATCACAGATGGAGAAACCAAGATATTCCATGACAAAACTAAATTTAAACAATACCTTTCTACAAATCCAGCCCTACAAAGGATAATAGATGGAAAACACCAACACAAGGAGGGAATCGACTCCCAAGAAAATGTAAGAAAATAATCTTTTTACAACAAATCCAAAAGAGGATAGCCAAACAAACACAATTCCGCCTCTAACAACAAAAATAACAGGAAGCAACAGTCACTAGTCCTTAATATCTCTTAATATTAATGGACTGAATTCCTCAATAAAAAGACAGACTAACAGACTGGATACTTAAACAGGACCCAGCATATTGCTTTATACAAAAAACGTACCTTGGTGACAAAGACAGACACTACCTCAGAGTAAAGGGCTGGAAAAAAAAATTTCCAAGAAAATGGTCCCAAGAAACAAGCTGTTGTAGCCATTCTAATACTGAATAAAATCGACTTTCAACCAAATATTATCAAAAAAGATAAGGAAGGATACTTCATACTCATCAGAAGAAAAATCTATCAAGATGAACTCTCAATTCTGAACATCTATGCCCCAAATGTAAGGGAACCCACATTCATAAAAGAAATTTTACTAAAGCTGAAAGCACACAGTGCACCTCACACAATAATAGTGGGAGACTTCAACACCCCGCTCTCATCAATGGCCAGATCATGGAAACAGAAACTAAATGGAGACACAGCGAAATTAACAGAAGTTATGAACTAAAAGGATTTAACAGAGATCAATAGAGCATTTCACCCTAAAACCAGAGTATACATTCTTCTTAGCACCTCATGCTACCTTCTCCAAAATTGACCATATAATTGGACTTTAAAAAAAAAAAAAACCCTCTCAACTGATACAAGAAGATTGAAGTAATCCCATGCATTTTATCAGACCACCATGGACTAAGACTGGTCTTCAATAACAACAAAAACAACAGACAGGCCACATACACATGGAAGCTGAACAACTCCTCAATGATAACTATCAGGGAAGAAATAAAGATAGAAAGTAAAGACATTTTAGAATTTAATGAAAATGAAGGCACAGCATACCCAAACTTATTGGAACACGATGAAAGTAGTCCTAAAAAGAAAACACATAGCTCTTAGTGCCTCCGTAAAAAAACTGGAGAGAGTATACACTAGCACCTTAACAGCACATCTGAAACCTCTAGAACACACTCAAGAGGAGTAGACTGCAGGAAATAATCAAACTCAGGAATAAAATCAACCAAGTAGAAACAAAAAGAACTATACAAAGAATCAACAAAACCAGGAGCTGGTTCTTTGAGAAAATCAACAAGATAGATAAACCCTTAGCCAGACTAATCGGACAGTAGAGAGACAGTTTATCCAAATTAATAACAAAATAATAATGAGAAAGGAGACTTAACAACAGAAACTGAGGAAATTAAAAAAATCATCAGATTCTACCAGAAAAGCCTATACTCAACAAAACTGGAAAATCTAGATGAAATGATTGATTTTCTAGACAGATACCTAGTACCAAACTTAAATCAAGATCAGATAAACAATCGAAACCATCCCATAACCCCTAAAGAAATGAAGCAATCATTCAAAGTCTCCCAACCAACAAAAGCCCAGTACCAGAATGTTTTAGTGCAAAATTCTATCAGTCCTTTAAAGAAGACATAATACCAATATTCTTCAAACTATTCTACAAAATAGAAACAGAAGGAATACTCCCTAATGCATTCTATGAAGGCATAGTTTTGCTGATACCTAAACCACACAATGACCCAACAAAGAAATAGAACTTCAGACCAATTTCCCTTATGAATATAGATGCAAAAATACTCAACAAAATTCCTGCAAACTGAATCCAAGAACACATCAAAACAATCATTCCAGGGATGCAGGGAATTATGAGAATTGATCAATGAAATCCATTATATAAACAAATTCAAAGTGAAAAAAAAACCACATGACAATCTCATTAGATGCTGAAAATCTTTTGACAAAATACAACACCCCTTCATGTTAAAAGTCTTGAAAATATCAGGAATTCAAGGCCCATACAATATAGAGCAAACCAATAGCTAACATCAAACTAAATGGAGAGAAAATTAAAGCAATCCCACTAAAATCAGGGACCAGACAAGGCTGCCCAGTCTCTCCCTATCTATTCAATATAGTACTAGAATTTTTATCCAGAGCAATTAGACAACAAAAGGAGGTCAAAGGGATACAAATAGGAAAGGAAGAAGTCAAAATATCACTATTTGTAGATGATATAGTAGCATACCTAAGTGACCCCAAAACTTCCACCATAGAACTCCTACTTCTGATAAACAACTTCAACAAAATGGCTGAATACAAAATTAAGTCAAAGAAATCAGTAGACTTTCTCTACTCAAAGGATAAGCTGAGAAAAAAATTAGGGTAAAGATGCCCTTCCAATAGTCACAAGTAATATAAAATATCTTGGTGTGACCCTAACGAAGCAAGTGAAAAATCTGTATGACAAAAACTTCAAATCTCTAAAGAAAGGAATTGAAGAAGACCCCAGAAGATAGAAAGATCTCCCATGCTCATGGATTGGCAGGATTAATACAGTAAAAATGGTCATTTTAGCAAAAGCAATCTACAGATTCAATGCAATTCCCATCAAAATTCCAAATAAATTCTTTACTGAGATAGAAAGAGCAATTCTCAAATTCACTTGGAATAACAAGAAACTTAGGATATTGAAAACTATTCTCAACAGTAACAGAGCTTCTGTGGGAATCATCATCCCTGAACTCAAGTTGTACTTCAAGGCAATAGTGATAAAAACTGCATGATATTGGTACAGAGACAGGCAGGTAGATCAATGGAATAGAATTGAAGACCCAGAATTAAATCCACACTTCATGGTCACCTGACCTTTGACAAAAAAGCCAAAACCATCCAGTGGGAAAAAGACAGCATATTCAACAAATGGTGCTGCTTACATGGATGTTGGCATGTAGAAGACTGCAAATCGATCCATTCTTATCTCCTTGTAGAAAGCTCAAGTCCAAATGGATCAAGGACCTCCTCATAAAACCAGATACACTGAATCTAATGGAAGAGAAATTGAGAAAGTTTCTTGAACAATGGGGAAAATTTCCTGAACAGAACACCAATGTAGCAGGCTCTAAGACCAACTGTAGACAAATGGTATCTCATAAAATTGAAAAGCATCTTTAAGACAAAGGACACTCTCAACTGAACAAAATGGCAACCCACAGATTGAGAAAAGATCTTTAGCAACCCTACATCCAATAGAGGGCTAACATCCAAAATATACAAAGAACTCAAGAAGCTATACTCCAAAGAACCAAATATCACTATTTAAAAATAGGGTACAAAACTAAACAAAGGATTCTCAACTGAGAAATTTTGAATGGCTAAGAAGCAACTAAAGAAATTTTCAACATCCTTAGTCAGCAGGAAAATGCAAATTAAAATGAACCTGAGAGTCCACCTCACACCAGTTCTTATGACTAAGATCAAAACTCAGGTGATAGCAGATGCTGATGAGGATGTGAAGAAAGAGGAACACTCCTCCATTGCTGGTGGAATTGCAAGTTTATACAACCACTCTTTAAATCAGTCTCGTGGTTCCTCAGCAAATTGGAAATAGTTCTACCTGAGGATCTAGCTATTCCCAAAAGATACATACACCCAAAAGATGCTCCAACATATATCAAGGGCTCATGCTCCACTATGTTCATAGCAGCCTTATTTATAACAGCCAGAAGTTGTAAACTTCTTCTTTTTGTCCCTCAACAGAGGAATGAGTACAGAATATGTACATTTACACAATAGAGTACTACTCAGCTATTAAAAACAATGACTTCATGAAATTCTCAGGCAAACAGATGGCACTTGAAAATATTATCCTGAGTGAGGTAACCCAGTCACAAATTAACATACATGGTATGTACTCACTGATAAGTGGATATTAACCAAAAAAAGCACAGAATATCCATAATACAACTCACAGACTATATGAAACCCAAGAAGAAGGAAGACCACACCAAAGTGTGGATACTACAGTACTACTCAGGAGAAAGTAAATACTCACAGGAAGTAGAGGGAGGGAGGAATCTTGGAGGGAGAGAGAAGGGGGAGGGAAAAGGGGGGGCAGAATCAGGTATGGGAGGAGACAGGGGAGAAGTACAGAGGGCCAGGAAACTGAATGGAGGTGTGTGGGAATCAGGGCTGGGAAGCTGGAGGTTGCCACTAGAAATTCCCAAATGCCAGGAAAACAAGAGCCTCCAAGGACCCAATGGTGATGACATTAGCTGAAATACCCAACAAAGGCCCCTGTTTGAGGGATGGGCCCACCCAGTCATCCTAAAAATATTAACAGAGAATTGTTCCTGTCTAAAGGAAATGCAGGGACAGAGTGGAGCAGAGACTGAAGGAAAGACCATGAAGAGACTGCCCCCACTTAGAGATCCATCCTCTCTGCAGCCACCAAACCCAGACAATAGCCTGACCAATAAAGACATGGATGCTTGAAAGCAACCATCAGACTGAGCACATGAACCCTAATAGAGGAGTTAGGGGAAGGATTGAAGGAGCTGAAGGAGTTTGCAACCCTATAGGAAGAACAACAATATCAACTAACCAGACCTCCCTGCCCCCAGACCTCCCAGGGACTAAATCACCAACCAAAGAATACATATCAAGAGACCTATGGCTCCAGCTGCATATGTAGCACAGGGTTGCCTTATCTGGCATCAGTGGGCGGGGAGGCCCTTGGACCTGTGCAGGCTCAATGGCCCAGAGTAGAGGAATGCTAGGACAGTGATTCAGGAGTGGATAGGTGGCTGAGAGTGCTCCCTCATAGAAGCAATTGCAAAGGGGGATGGGAGAGAGGTTTGTGTAGGGAAGATCCCTGGAAGGGTAATAACATTTGAAATGCAAATAGATAAAATAACCAATAAAAAGTAATCTGGGCTAGAGACTTTATTTCGGGGGTAAGTCTGAGATTTTAATGGCTGACATTATTTCAATAGGGATTATAGGTTTGTTTCGATTGTTTATCTGACCTTGATTTAACTTTGGTAAATGGAACCTATAAAGAAAGTTATCCATTTCTTTTATATTTTCAGTTTGAAAACTGTCTTTTTACATATGTTCTCATGATTCTCTGTATTTCCTCAGGATCTGCTATTATTTCCCATTTTCATTTTTGATTTTGTTAATTTGTATCTTCTTTATCTTTTACATAAATAGGCTAAGGCTTCATCAAACTTACTGTTTTCTAAAGAACAAACTCATGTGATTCTTTGTAATTTTTTTTCTTTTTGTCTGTTTTTTGACTGTAGCCCTTGAGTTCATTATTTCTCACTGTCTACTCCTTTGGAGTGTGATGTTTTCCTTTTTGTTCTACAGATTTCAGGTTTTGCTGTTAAATAGCTAGTATGGGCTCTCTCCATTTTTTTTTTTTTTATGTAGAAACTTAGTAATATGCCTTTTACAACTGCTTTCATTGTATACCCTAATTTTGGAAGTGTTGTGTTATCATTTTATTTAATTCTAAAAAGAATTTTATTTCTTTCTTAATTTCTCTCTTGATGCAATTTCCTTTCAATAGTGAGTTTTTCAATTTCCAAGAGTCTGTAACCTGTCTGTTGATTTTGTTGTTGAAATACAGATTTAATCTGTGGTGGTCAGATAAGATATAGGATCTCATTTCAATTTTCTTGCATCTGTTGATACTTGCTTTGTGTCCAAGTATGTTGCAATTTTAGAGAAACTTCTATGAAGTTCTGAGAAGATATATTCTTTTTTCTCTTAGTGAAATGTTTTATTACTACCATTTAGGTCCATTTACTTTATATTTGTTAGCCCCAATGCTTTTCTCTTTATGTTTTGTCTGGATGGTAGGAGTGGGGTAATTAAGTCTCTCAATATCAGTGTGTGAGGGTCAGTGTGTGAATTAAGCTTTAACAGTGTTTCTTTTGTATGCCCTTGTATTTGGTGAATAGAACAATATCATCCTCATGAGTTTTTCTTTCCTATTTCATCTGATTCTGATTTGTTTTAGTCGGATTTCTATTTTGTCAGATATTAAAGTGGCTATACTAATTTGATTCTTGGGTCATTTGCTTAGAATATATTTTACCTCCTTTTATTCTAAGGTGAAGTCTAATGTTGGTGCTAAGGTGTACTTCTTGGATGCAGAAGAAGAATTAATCCTGTTTCAGAATCCAATTTGTTAGTGTGTGTCTTTTTATTAGGGGGATTGAGACCATTTGTATTTTGAATTATGAATGATTAGCATTTACTGATTGCTATTATATTGTTGCTGTAGTGTGGGACCTCTTTTGATTTTGTGGTCTGAGATTACTTATTCCTTGTATTTTCTTACTTGTGGTTAACTCTTCAGGTTAAATTTTTTCTTCTGATGCCCTTTGTAGAACTGGATTTATAGATAGATTTTGCTTAATTTGGGTTTTATCACAGAATATTTTGCTTTCTCAATTTATTGGGATTGAAAGTTTTGCTGGGTGTAGTAGTTTGGGTTGGTGTCTATGGTATGCCTTTAGAGTTTGTAGAATATCTGTTTAGGTCCTTCTTGCTTTTAGAATCTCCATTAGAAAGTCAGATATTGCTTTAGTATGCCTACTTTTATATGTTATTTGGTCATTTTTCCTTTTAGCTTTTAATATTATGTCATTGTTCTGTACATTTAGTGCTTTGATTATAATGTGTTGTGGAGAATTCCTTTTCTGTTCCAGTCTGTTTGATATTCTTTATGCTTCTTGTCCCTTGATAGGTACCTCCTTCTTAAGGTTAGTGAAATTTTTTTCTGTAATTTTGTTGAAAATATTTTTTCTACCTTTGACCTAGTTTTCTTTCTCTTCCTTCATTTCTATTATTTTATATTTGGTCTTTTCCTAGTATCCCAGATTTTCTGGTTGTTCTGTGCTTGTATTCCCCCACATTTAGATTTAAATCTTTCTTTGACTCAGGTATCCATTTCTTCTATCTTGTTTTTAATGCCTGTGATTGAATGTCTTATCCTCTGTTGGTGAGTTATACCTATCTGGTTTTTTGTTTGTTTGTTTAGCTTAATAATTATTTCATTTCCAATTTTTCCTCAGTTTTTGTTTTCTTTAGTGACCATATCTCTACTTTCCTATCTTTAGCTTCTTTCTTCATTTTATTCTACTGTTTGATTATATTTTCACTGACTTCATTAATGGATTTATTAATATCCTCTCTGAGGTTCTGAAATATACTCATAATAGTTATTTTGAGGTTCTTGTCTTATGATTTAGCTATATTGCATTTTCAGGGCCTATTGTAGTAGGGTTTCTGGGTCCTGAGGGAGCCATATTATCTTGTACAATTGGGTCTGTGTCTAATCATCTTGGCATCTGCATTTGAGATAACAGTAATTTTAGGTATTTGGTTTTGTTGGGTGAGTATTCCATTCCTCAGCATCTATTGCCTTCTCCTGATATTAGGAATGTATGGTGGCTGTGGGTTGTCTGGTAGGGAATACTTCCTGAATCCCTACCAGGTATACCACTGATGGTCCTGGGTTGAATGTGGTACTTGGGGGCTGACACAAAAGAATGAGAATGGGCTAGAGGAGGAAGGGGGATTGACAGTGTTTGCAAGAAGGAGAAAATCTGGCTCTTCAAGGAGATTTTGTGGAGTCCTTAGGGAGTGGAGACAGAAAGGGAGGACAGATACCTGCAAGTGGTCTACTAAAGGTTTAGTATGAAGACTGAGGAATAGTAAATGGAGAATAGAAAGAATACTGAACATTATTTACTTGATTTTCAGGCAGGCATGGTTAGTAGATTCCTAGGTACAAAATGCCTAGTGGCATTCTGAAAGGAAGAAAAAAAGTAAGGAAGGGAGAAAGGAAAGAAGGAAGGGGTGAAGGAGAAATTCTGGGTCCCCCAAATGGTTTAGAGGATTTTCAGGGACTTAAAGGTGGAAAGAAAGGACAGGCATTTGCAAGAATTTGTTATAGGGCTGGGGATGAGACTGGGGCACTGGAAATAGAGGACAAGAAGAAAAGTGAAGATTGCCTACCTTAAGTGTGGGATATTCTTTATGCTCAGTGTTCTTTACTTTTTATAGTAGTGCTTCAGAGTTTTCAATAATTTTATAATATATATTGGCTTTTTCTCTTGCTGCTTTTTGTATTCTTTCTTTGTTCTGCAAATTTTGTGTTTTGATTATTATATGTTGTGGAGAATTCCTTTTCTGGTCCAATCTGTTTTATGTTCTGTATGCTTTTTGCACCTTAGTAGGCATTTTTTTTTAAATTAAGAATTTTTTCTTCTCTGATTTTACTGAAAATAATTATTCTGCCATTGACATGTTTTTTCTTCTTTCTTTTTTTCTAGTATTTTCTGTCTTTGTGTGTGTGTGTGTGTGTGTGTGTGTGTGTGTGTGTGTGTGTGTGTTTAGACATTGTCTTTCTACATAACCTTGTCTTTCCTGGAACTCAGTGTGTAGAACATTCTATAATTTAAATTACAGAGATCCACCTGACTCTGCCTCCAGATTGCTGGCATTAAAGTTATATTTCACCATGCCTGGCAGTATTTTTTTTAATGTTATCATAAACAGAATTATTTTCTTAATTTCACTTTCAGAATACTCACTGATTAATTTGTTTGTAAGATATTGATCTCAGATCCTATCATTATTCATATTGGTACCAATAATTTTGGTGAAATTCATGAAACATTCTATATGCATCTTTATGTCATCCACACAGAGAGAGATAGTATATTTTGTTTATTTCTAATCTTTGAGTTTCTTTTTTTTAATTGGATATTTTATTTACATTTCAGATGCCATCCCCTTTTCCCATTTCCCCTGCTTAGAAACCCCCTATATCATCCCTACTCCTCCTTTTTGACTTTATACCATTTTAATTATATGCAAGTATTAAGGTCAGTTCTAGGTTGATGTACTAGACAATAGATGCAAATAGTCAAGGAACGAGCAAGACAATAAACACAAATATAGTCAAAGAACAAGCAAGGCAATAAACTCAATTACGTGAACACTGCAGTGATCATGTTTTCTAAAGGCTTATCATGATGACTAAAGTATCTGAGCTTACTTCCCTGTCCTAGCCCAAAGTCATTTTCATGTCTGAAGCCTACTTCCTTGTTCTAGCCTAACATTTAGATTTCTGTCTGAAATTACTTCTTTGTTCTAGCCTAAGATTTAGATTCCTACCTGAAATTACTTCTTTGTTTTAGCCTAATGTCAGATTCCTGTTTGCATCCCATTTCCTTGTCCTTGCTCCATGTCAGATTCTTGCCAAGCAGCCCTCAAAGCTCTCTGCCTCTCCCCCTTTTTATTTCATTAACAAGACTGAGCCTGTTTTAGGTTGTTCTGCCAAGAATTCCTTCCTTACCTGTTGTAGAATATGCATTATCAAAAGCAATGCATTTCTGTCTTAGATTGGTAAGACTCTGTGCAGAATCTTACACATTCTTAGCTTACCAACCTGTTAATTTAATAACTCTTTCTGTGGCTCCATTTTCAGGTTCAAGCCATGTACATTGGCTGCCAACATGCTGATGTTGTTAAAGACAAGCTTTAACACGATGGGCAGGAATAAAAGTATTCCCAGAACAAAAAGGGAGAGCATGATCTAGTTATATATGCCATTCTAGAAGCTTGACCAAAGTAGAAACACTGACCTCAGGCCATGGGTAATTTTATTAGCAATATCTGCTGCATCAATGGTCAGCAGAGCAGCATTTTTTAAATTCATAAATTCACTATGCAAAGTTAAAACATCTAGAGAGGGGTTAGAATTATGCCAAATACACTGCAAGTGTCTTTAAACTTTTTCCTAATTATAATGACCACCACTGTAAATTTTAAAACTAACATTAATCCAATGGTATTTGTCATTACACTAGAGATGGCTCCTCACTCTTAAACTCTGAACCTCCTTCTAATAATTTGAATAGGATAAAGAGCATCAATCCATTGTTTCAAATGCCTATTTATATCCTCTTGTATATTCAACATATTAGTAACATTTTTTGCTAAATGATTGACAAAAGTAGCTGTCTTAATTTCTTGGGTCAAAGCAATTGCAAAACAGTGGTGCTAGCATGCAGGTAGGGTGGCTGGGAACGCTGAGGCTCCAGCTGTGGGTAAGGTGGCTCATTGAAGTCTTCTCCACAGTTCCTCACAGCAAGGCCCCAATGACATGAGAAAGTCCATGGGTTTTTACAGGCTTTAATATCATGGCAGATAGTGGATGGATCTGGATGCATCCCCCTGAAACTCAGGGCAAACCTGAGTTAAATAGGGTGGGAGAGAAGGGGGAAGGGCTGGAGAAGAATGCTTAATTGGCTCCACCCTCTGGCCTTCAGGCACCTCATTAGTATGTAAATCTCTCTAGGGCCTGAGGCCTGTTCCTCATGACTGATGGCTATAGACCTCTCTGTGGGAGGGGCTATGGAAGGTTGAAGCTAAATGAAAAGAACCAGAGCCCGGGAGCAGAGCCAAACTCCTGCCATCCAATAAGGGTCTGGGATTCCAAGCTCATGCTCAACCAAGCACCCAGCTGCCCACCACCAGACACTAGCAATTAATGTATTTAAAGCCGTTATACCAGCAATAATAGTCTTCATTAGCAAGTCTGGTTCTGGACATTTTCAGAGACATATTTGGAAGTTAGCTACAGTTCTCTATGATGTTATATTAGCAAGAGATAAAGTTGGGGCAGGATCTGGATATCAAACAAGTGTTAGTACATGTGTTAAGGCTCTTTTAAATGTCAAGTTTAAATTACTTTTGTTTCTTCTACAGTATTTAATGTAAGTTGCAATGATTCTGCATTTTCTAATTGTGTTAGTGTGTTGAAATTCAGCATGTCACACATGTCACACAGTTATGGAGGTCCATTAACCAGGTTTTGTTTCATTGCCCTGAGTATCACAGTACTTTGGTCTTCTGTAAAAAGCTTGCAAGTACTGGAAGAAGTGAGTCAGGCTTTAAGGAGAAGCAAGAGGGTAATGGGCTTGATTATAGCTGGTATAACAGCTTTAATTACATTAATTGCTAGCACCACTGCTTCTACAATTGCTTTGGAGTTTCTTATTTAACTCTCTTCATCATCAATCTGACCAAAGCATCTGTGAATAGGCAGCAATAAAGTGATGTTGTATACTCATGAAAGAATACCTATAGAAAACACAGTAAGAACATCACAGTTACTTATTATAAAGAGCTTAGTTTCTGCATTATATGACAAGTGTACAGTAAAATATCATGCATGTGGGACACTGAAATATCACAAGCAGTGATGTGTATCAGCTACTAATCTACATTTTTGAACTGAAAAAAAGTCTTCTTTATAAAAGCTCATGAAGCATTTATATTTATCTGTTATTAAATGTTAAAAAAGTTTCAAGATATAAAAAAAGAAAACAGAACAAAACAAAGAAAAAAAAGGAAAGAAAAAGACAAAAAAAGAAAAGTTCAGATGCCATTTTTGTCACAACACCACATAAATAGGAGTAATATTAAAAGTCAAAATAGATAAAGTATAATCTTTACATTTAAAAATATCTCATTGATACAACTCCAATCAAACAAGAAATATAAAACAAAATCAGAGAATTTCTTGAAGTTATTATAATAAAATAATTGCATTTAAGAACCTGTTAGGAAAAATAAAACTAGAACTCAGTGAAAATGCATGGCCTTAAATTATTTATCAAACAGAAAATATAGGTGAATTATCATAAAAATGGAAAAGTTGAAATTGTGACATTCAACAAAAGAATAGAAGTGAAGAAATAGCAAAGTTAGAAGCCAAAGTTATAAAAGCCAGAGAGAGAGAGAGAGAGAGAGAGAGAGAGACTAGATATCAACCAGCTTCTATGAAACAAGGTGAAAAATGAAACATTAGGGGACAGAAAAAGAGATAATGAACACATTCTTGACTGGCCCATTTATGTGGTACAAATAGTCCTGCCACAGCTGATTCAACTGCTAAGAGTCTCTCACTGAATGTCAAAGTAAGCAAAGATGTACAGAAGTACATAAAACAGGAAACAGCAAAACCCTGCAGAGAGTAGATTGTAGAAAAATACAAAAGGGAAGTCAATTGGGCCAGAGTAGTGTATATGTTCCAGGACATTGAGGGATACACAAAGAAACCTGTCCCAAAAAAACAAACAAAACAAATAAAAACAAAAATGTCAAACATTGGTTTGAGTATATTATATTGACTTAATTTACAATTTATTTAATTAAGTTTTTTATAAACTTAATTTTATTTGTGTTGGTTTTTAGCAATAATTCAAAGATGATCCAAAATTTAATAAAAGATTAATATACCATGTTACCTACTTTTGATCAAATCAGCCCACCATTTTGATTTTGTCTAGAAGACACCCCACACTCCAGAGAGAGAGAGAGAGAGAGAGAGAGAGAAAGAGAGAGAGAACTTTGTGGCAGATAGGAGCAGATAAAATAATGTACCTACCTTTTTGAGTCAGTGTCTTGCTATGTATCCCAGGGTGGCCTTATACTCTTGATCTTCCTATTTTGTATTCTCAAGGTTGAAACTATATAAACATACCCAGAGGACACATTTCTATTTCTGACAGGCTACTTACACAAAAAGGAACATTCTGAAAAAGTCAACTAATTTAAAGTGAATAAAAGTACTGTGTCTTATTACAGAATCTCTCCACTAGGGGAAGGTACATGAACAACATACGTAATGGAATAATGAATATTTTCATGTATAAAATATAGAGAATAGTTAGTTTGTATCAAGAAGCATAGATAGATAGATAGATAGATAGATAGATAGATAGATAGATAGATAGATAGATGCGAAATTGGCTATTACATTGGATGGAGATATGAGACGGTTAAGACAAAAAATAGAAAGCTGAATTTTTCAGTTTTTGTAGAGTTAATTTATGGTTCATGAAAATGTATTACCAAGATAACTACTCTTTTTATAGCAATAAAAAGAATGAGCCCTTGACTATTCTGACTTATAGAGGGCATTTTCTTAATGTTTATCAACCAAATTTGATAAACGGAACCACACTTAGAGTTTTAGGTGTCACTTTCACACATGCTGCATAATCCTGTTCATGTCTATCATTTTCTCAAAATTAACACATCCAGTATTCACATGTTCAACATTTTTCTTCTAAATAACTGTGAGACTGGTTGTTCATTTCTTGCCTTGCTTAGAGTCTAAATGCATTCCTTTACAGTGAAACTTTACCTTGATACAACTTCAGAAAAATGGCTTCCATTTTTCTCTGGATCATAAATATAGCTAAGTCTTGCTCAAGGAAGACTAGGGGCCCAGCCCAGCTTCATGTTACTGGACACACAACATTCTCCTCAGACTTTAATTTTACTCCTATGACCACCCTATTTTCATTTGAAGGAAACATTTTATGCAACCTGGAAAGGTGAAAAGGTCACAAAGTTTGGACTTCAAATATTGTTTCTATCCCTACTTCCTCTACTTATAAAAATAGAAAGAATTATTTTGCATGAAGTACAGGAAGATATTATAACCAAATGAGTTATCATCATAGAAAGTGCTTTGATAAAATCAAAGGCTTTCAGAAACTGATGATATTACCGTGGCCACAAGAGATGATTTAATATGCTACATAGATTTAGAACAAAAGATATCTTTGAAGTTGAGCTTGGGTACGGGTTTTATTGTGACTTATGGAAAGTATTTATGTCAGTTCTGTTTTTGTTCACTTTTATCTCTTTGCTAAAAGTATTATTTTATAGTATCTAGTCTCTTTGCTCTTCACACGTCCTTGTTTGAACATTTGTTAAACCAGGGTAAAAAACAAACAAAAATGCAGGAATAAAACCTACAGAGTTTGCCTGCATCACTCAACAAACTCTTGTCATCACCCTTTTCTTCCTTCCCTCCTCCCCTCCATTCATCACTTCTTCTTTCCCTCCCTCTCTTCCTTTCCCTTTGTCTGTCTTTTTGCTGGTAGAGTATCATTTTAATGACACATGCTATAAAATGCTGGAAATCAGAAATCTTTTTCTCCTAAGACTAGAGTCAGTCAGGATGGTCTCACAGATCAAACCAGAAGCTGTGGTTCCTCCACTCAGAAAAGTTTTGCTTCTAGATACTTGGTACTTACTGAATAATTATGAAAATTGTCATTAAATAAGTAACATTTTGACCAAGAACTGCCTTCAAATGAATATTACTGAAGATGACTTCTCTGATGTCCTGAAATCCTATCTTCTGTTAAGCTCAGAGAATTTATTCCTCTTAAAAAGTGTGCACAGTGCTCTGTAGGACTTGAAGGAACCCTTTGCCTTGTTTTCTCCTGGCTTACTATCCCTTGAGTTCTATCTCTGATCAGAACAAACTTTGCTTTATGATCTATATAACAAAAGAAAAAGGAGACATTACTGAGTTGAAAACTCAATGTAACCAATGACTTTGTGTAATGCCACTTTCCAGACATGTGCTAATAATCTATAAATATCATTTCTGATCCCATCCACTGTTCACTTCATTGTGTGATGTAACATTACCAATTGCTATTCTTAAGTCATTTAGTCTATATATCCTTTGTAGATGCCAGAAATTTTATTGGAGACAATAGTAATCAGCATGAATATTAGCATTTACTAAGTTAAAATATTGTTCAATCTTTGCACACAAGATAGTAGTGATAATTAATTTAAGAATGTCCACAAAATTACCATGGCTATAACAAGTACTGGGTTACTAGTTGTTTTAGGTTTGGTAGAAAGACTGGTCATATGATGTGAGATAGCTTTCCTTAGCAGAGTATACAGTGTACACCACTGTCTTTGTTGAGATTCTTATACCAACAAAAAACTGAATGGGAGGTCTGTCACCCATGGGCTGCTCAAGAATCCTCTTGGAGTTCTTCCCAGACTCTCCTGAGTGATTCAAGGTCAGGGCAGAAATGTGTCATGAAGAGACTAAAAAGAAGGGATTGGAAAGATGGCTCAGCAGTGACAAGCACTGGCAGCTCTTCCAGCAGACCCAGACTCAATTGTCAGCACCCAATTGCAGATCATTACTGCCTGTTACTCCAGTTCCAGAGAACTCTCTCACAAGCATACATGCATTGGTACACATAAAACTAAATAAATCTTTAAGAGAGAGAGAAATAGAGATAGGACAACATTGTGACTTGAGCTTATGCATATGCCTTTAAAATGACTTTTCCAATTTAATTCTCAGAAGCCAAATAACTGAAGTGCTTTCAGCTATGTCCAAACAACATCTTCATGTAGAGCATGTCCAATATGGAGCAAACAGGAAAGTTGCTGTTTTGTGCCCAGTCCTACTCCTAAAGGCCCAATATACAAACAGAAAATCTGAGGCCTTCACTAGCAGAGCAAAGGCATCCTTCATCTCACCAACTGCTCCTCTCTGTATCTCTTAGTTTTAGATGGGTGTCTGTGTTACCACAGTAGTGATCTGAAATGAGGAATGGTTTCCAGCCACTGATGGGGGAAGGAGGACTTTAACATGCACCTTGACTCAGCTTTCCCCGAGGGCTCCTTAAAAGTCACATTCAAAATTTTATTATATTTTATTATCTGTTCATTTCTGCTGCAAAGTTTAGAACCAACCCCTAATATAAAATGTAGATAATGTTGGGCACCCACTGACTTCCTTTTTGTCAAATATGTTACTTACCTTTTCTCTCATATTGACTGGTTCATCTTCCCTGAAGTCTCTCTTCTCTGGGTTTCTTTCTTCTCCATTCACTTCCATTCATTATCATTCTTCTCTGCTAGATCACACTTAATGCAGAATCTTCAGAGTTATCTTATCAGTGCCGTTTCAGGCCATTCCTGCCTCAGATACTCTTATTCTCAGACCTGGATTCAACACCCTCTGTGTTGACTACACTCAACCCCCCCTCTCAAACACACATACACACACACACACACACACACACACACACACACACACACACACACACACAC
>JANHMN010000004.1:140149958-140154078 GCA_030674055.1 Rhabdomys pumilio | reverse complement strand
CAAGAAGCCATTTTATAAATTTTAGACAAAGGCTGCACTGGTTATCAGTTACCCTATTTTATCCTTTATTTCATCCCTACCAAAGATGGTATAATTGCTATTAATTATTTCTAAATTCTATAATGTAGATTTGTTTTCTCATGCCTGGATGCACATTGTAGTTTAGAGAGGTTGCTTTTGTCTAACTTCCTGTCACATTCTCAGGGCCTGCCCTTTCTTCTGCCACTTGGGACACTCAGCAGCAGGTACTCAATGATACAAGCTGGTCCTACTCGTACCCTGGAATAGTGTAGTGGGCTGCAGTAGATGCAGCTGGGGCTTAACACTTCAGCTCTGTGCCCATGGCAGGTTTATGTGTCCTAAGAGTTAGGAGAAATCAAATTATGCACAGCTGGTTATGGGTTCTCTGGTCTTTCTGGCAGGAATATCAAAGCTGCCCATCACCTAAGGCACTACATAGTGCTAATGTTTTTCTTTGTAAAAGGCCTTTCATTGTAGTTCTCCATGATGTTCAAAATGAGTACAATAGCAAGTAAAGGCAAAGTATTAGTGAATGATGTATTGACTTATTTTAATATTTTATGTGTATAGGTGCTTTGCCTGGATATATGTCTGTGAACCAAGTGTGTGCCTGGTACCCACAGATGATCCCCTGGAACTGCAGATTCAGATGGCTGTGAGCCACCATGTGATGCTGAGAACATGCCCTCTAGCAGAGCAGAAGTACTCTTAACTGATGAACTACTTCTACAGCTTTAGTGTTAGGAGTTAATCATATGTGCTTCTTAACAATGCGTAGTAGTGCACAACGTATTGGTAGTTTACTTTATGGTTTACCTAATACTATGATAGAAATCCCATGCTCCTGAGAGCTCAAATCCACAGAAACAGTCACACTTAACCCACTTAACCTCATTCAGAGTCAGCAGATCTCCTGGCAGTGGGAGACACCTAAAGCATCTCAGCCTCCTCTCTATATTGGATACACATTATCTGGGCTACTAATTTGATTTAAATGAGAATGAAAATATAGTATGGAAATAAAATAAATCACTTTATTATTTTTAGTGTTCTTCTGTATTCCAATGACTATCTCAGCTTGGAAAGGTGTCCTACTACTGGTGGCGATTGGAATAACATTTTACGTTTGCTTCCTTAGGTATTTCAAGTGTATCCCAGGGATGTTCTTTTATCCTCACTCTTTCTATCCTGTTATCTCCATTGATGAGTTTTACAGTCACAGACCCAGCCAATCAGAGCTCAAAAGAACCTTTCTTTAATTTTTTTCTACTGAATACACACAGACATTTTGTCAACATTTCCTAAGTAACACAATGCAATTATTTATACAGCATTTTCTTGTACTAAGTTTTGGGATAAACCTAGAGATGGCTTGAGGTAAAAGGGCACTATGCACTGGCTACATGAAAATGCTACTGGATCTACACAAATAACTTGGGAATCTATGGAACTCGCTATCTGTGTGATTCTGTAACCAATCCCCCTAGAGTTTCTGAGAAAAAAATGTATATACGATTGGAAGTCTGCAAGTTTGAACTATTCAAATTGCATGAATGTTTAGAAACATTCATCTCTAAAACTTCATGTGTATCTTGACAGAAGATGTGCCTCTCTTCTTTTCTGTCTTCTCAAAATACTTCTCTTCTAAATTTAGACAGTCGGATGAGGGTTCTGTATTTGTCTTCTCAAATGGATAATTCTCTTCGACAAGCATGTAACTAAACCCAGGGTTACATTGTGTTTGAACCCTAATTCTGCATTAGCAGTCATGTGAATGACTTACATTTAAGTAAAGAAAACAGGCAATAAGAGCAAAAAGAGACAAGGTAATACAACTATACTTTAAAAGTGTGTAGCAAAAAGACAGTTATGCATTTAATGCACAAAATGGCAAGTAAGTAAGTACTAAATAGACAAGAGAGATGGGTAATTCTGTATTGCCTAATATTTTCCTTGAAAAGTATTTTTAACTTCTCAATCTCAACATTGCTCAGGTTTTTTTTTCCATTTCCAGTAAAACATATTTTGGTGAACTGCTTTACTGACAACATGTCACCCCTTTGGTAGGAAGTGATCCCCAAGACATGAAGGAAAGAATCTGCCATATTCCTGATGGACAGGGACGCCTTAGATTCACTGTGCTTCATTGGAGGCCAGTGTTTGCAGAACACTGTGTTGGACAAGTTTCTGTTGCTGTGATGAACACTATGACCAGAAGCAACTGAAGAGGATAGGGTTTGTGCCAACTTACAACTCTCAGGTAATACTCCATCCCTGAGGGAAGCCAGAGCAGGAACTCAAGGCATGAGTCTGAAGGCAGGACCTGAAGCAGAGGCCATGGAAGAGTTCTCTTTATTGGATTCCTCCTCATGGTTTGCTTGGCTTGTTTTCCTATATACTACAGGACTTCCTATGCAGAAGTGACACAGCCCCGAGTCTATTAGACTAGATTAATCATTAATCAAGAAAATGTCCCACAGACTTGCCTACAGGGAATTTTTTCTCTCTCATCCATTACATTCCAATTGCAGATTCTCCTCTCTCTACTCCTCCTAGTTCCTCCCTGCTTCCTTCCTTCGTCCCCAGATCCTCTTTTCCTGTTTCCCTTCAGAAAAGGATAAGCCTTATAGGGATATCAAGCAAACATGGCATATAAAGTAACAATAAGAGTAGGCACATCACCTAACATCAAGGCAGCCCAGTAGGAAAATGCTCCCAAAGCAGACAAAAGAGTCAAAGACAGCCACTGTTAGGAGTCCCTCAAAAAACACCAAGCTACATAACCATAACATATGTGCAGAAGTCCTAGCTAAGACCCATACAGGCTCCCTGATTATTGCTTCAGTCTCTGTGATCCCCTACCAGGCTGGTTAGTTGAACTGGTGGGCTTATTCTTATTGTGTCGTTGACCCCTCTGTCTCCTACTATCCTTCCTCCTATTCCCACGGGTTCCCCAAGCTCTGTCTAACATTTGACTGTGGGTCTCTGAGTATGCTGCTATTAGTTGCTGGGTGAAGCCTCTCTGATGATGATTATGTTAGGCTCCTGTCTACCAGTATAGCAGAATATTATTAGGAATGTTTCATTGACTTTTTCTCTTTCTTTCTTTCTTTCTTTCTTTCTTTTTTTTCTTTCTTTCTTTCTTTCTTTCTTTCCTCCTTTCTCTCTCTCTCTCTCTCTCTGTCTCTCTCTCTCTCTCTCTGTCTCTCTGTCTCTCTCTTTCTTTCTTTCTTTCTTTCTTTCTTTCTTTCTTTCTTTCTTTCTTTCTTTCTTTCCCAGTTGTGTTTTGTTCTATCCTGGGTCTCTGGCCTATCCAGTCTCTGGTTACCTGCCCTCCAGGCAGTGTCAGGTGTTGACTTCCTCTTGTGGCACAGGTCTCAAGATGGACTAGTCATTGGGTGGCTACTCCTACAATTTATGTGTGACTTTCACCATAGCCCATCTTGTATACAGGACAAATTGTATGTTTTAGGCTGAAGTGGTGTCAGTCACTCCATTGGAAGTCTGTTTACTGAGGATGACCAGTTCAGGCTTTGTATTCACTATCACTCATAGTCCTCCAGGGTCACCCTAGTTGATTTCAGGGAGTTTCCATGGTACTAAGTTTATACATTGTCCCAAAATGCCTCCCAATTCCAGTCATCTTTCCAGAACTTTCTTTCTCCCTCCTCCCACCATACCTGATCCCTTCTGTTCCCATCCCAACTTTACCCAGTTCACCCTCAAATTCTATTTTATTTTCTCTTCCCGGGGAGATCCATGCATCCCTCCTTAAGCCCTCCGTGGATTAAGGTTATTTAGCCTCCTTGGATTTGTGGATTGTAGCATCATTACCCTTTACGGCTAGTATCCAATAATAAGTGTATATATACCATGTTGTTCCTTCTGGATCTCTACAGGCCATTTATAAGGATGCATTTTCTGAGTTGAGATTCTTTTTTTTTTTTTTTTTTTTTTTTTTTAGATATGTCTAGGTTTGTATCACATTGATAAAAAACCGACCTGGACTTTTTGCAGTGAAAGTTTGCAAGGATTGATAATGACCTTCAGGGCTTTAGGTTCAAAACACTGTTGGAAAAGGAGAATGTTCGCCTTACTT
>JANHMN010000004.1:140122458-140144958 GCA_030674055.1 Rhabdomys pumilio | reverse complement strand
TATTCCTCCATAAGTCTCCTGCCCCAGCCAGCATCAGGCAACTGGTAAACCTGGACTGACTCAGGGCTGTCATCTACATGCCACAGCTACCACTGGAGTTGTTCCACCCTATCCGGTCCCACTGAAGCCTAACTGACAAATGAAAATGTCTTTTGCTGAAGGTGTGTGTAGGTCATTTGTGCTTTGAGTTCATTATAAAATGTCTCCTGAAAACATGTGTTGAAGACTTTGTCACCAGTCTGAAGTGCTATTCAAAGGTGGTGAAATGCAAACAAGTGTGGCCAGTGGGTGCATGCCCTTCAAGGAGATATCAGGAGGTGTGCAGCCATGAGCTAGTTCTATGTTCTCTGTCTGTCTCTGTCTCTCTGTCTGTCTCTCTGTCTGTCTCTGTCTCTCTGTCTCTGTCTCTGTCTCTCTCTCTCTCTCTCTCTCTCTCTCTCTCTCTCTCTCTCTCTCTCTCTCTCTGTCTTTGCCCATTACAGCCTGAGGTAAACAGATCTTCTTTACCATGGTACATTGGGCTATCACAGTATCCTCCCAACAAATGGGCCAACAGTGGACTAATACTCCCCAACTGGGAACCAAGACAAACTTTTCCTCATATAAGTTGACTACCTTCGAAACTTTGCTGCTGTGACAGAAAACTAGCACACTTGAATACATGTATGCATTGTGAAATGCTTAACTTAATCAAATGAACACACACTCAGTCCATCACCACACAGAGTTACTTCTGAGTGCCAGTTATGTGGGAAGCACACTGAAGATCTGCAGTCAGCAACGTTCAGATCCACACTGCAGTATTCCTATACATAGTCATTATTTATATATGCACCACCACTACCGCCCCCAAGTACTCCTAATCAATGAGTATAAGCACTATTTACGTTGTATTTCACTGGGTTTCAGAAACTGGAATTACACTGGAGATGCACAAGCTATATGTGAACATACGAAGGCTCAAGTAAGCATTCATGGATTAGAATATCTGAGGAGGTACCCTCTGTAGATAGCAAGGGGCAACTCTAGGACCTATGAAATACTTCAAATGCAATAAATATGTGGCAGTGCTTCAACTCTGCAGGGGCAGCAATTCAGTGCTTTACAGCAGAATTGTTCTCTAGATTATGCCCACAAGAAACACAGCAAATATTTCTAAGAATATTTTATAATATTATCCTTTTCAGAACAATTAGAAGGGGTAGTATCTTACAAGATTGTACTATGGTTTGTTAGAGCAAGGCTATGGGAGGTTACTACACTAACAAGGAGAGTACCAGCTTCCTTGATGGTGACAATAAAGGTCAGCATCACCTGAGCACTTATAGGCCAGGTCCCTGCTGTGTGACTCTGTGTGTGTGTGTGTGTGTGTGTGTGTGTGTTATCCAATCATCATTGCAGCTTTGTCAGGTCATATGAAGATGCAAACGAAGTATCTGCTGCTTTGTAAGCCACCACTTAAATGCTTATAATAGTTTTGTTCTTGTTGGGTCCTGAGTCTTCTCTGGCACAAAACCATCTATCCAATCTCTTATCAATTCCATCTCGGCACTGCCTCCTGCAAGGGATACTGGGTATCAAAGCTCTCTCTGTATTCCTGTCATCTGGCAGGCTCAAGCTCCCATGAGGCCATCTTTCAGGTCATCTGTGCAGACTTCTCTGGTTTCAAGCTTCTTTCTGTCTGTGTTCTTTAAGTTTACAATATAATTTAGATTCAGTTTTCAGTCATCAGATTTTAGTGTGTTGCACATTTAGGGATGGGCCTTTGAAAACTCAGAGTAAGGAGACAAGCATGAGTGGTAAGAGAAAATAGCTCTGGAGCTCAACATGAAGCAAAACTGCAGGTAAAGACTAACAGAGTGGAAGATAACAGACACCAACACATCTCAAAGTGTGTTGTGTCAAGGTACCAGGTCTTCAGATTTATTGTGCTTTTGTCATGAATGTTGAATAAAGTACTGACTGAAGAAACATCACTGACATTAAAATAACAAGAACAAACAAGACAATATCCCTGCTAAGCAAAGGATGCCAACAATGCAAGCGTTGTCTCTTCCATCTCTGTGTTGTCTGTATAGGGCAGACACAGAGAAATGATCAAAAGTCCCAAGATCCCGCCAGGCCACAAAGCCAGTGTTCTCCATTCTGGCACTGCATTTCACACTCTTAGCACTGTGAGTGCCACATTCTCACAGAAACTCTGTCCCATGACATTTGTTCTTGATCTCTAGAAACACAGCTCTGATCCTTTCATGTCACACAAGTACCCATGGATTACATTCCCTTGCAGAGGTGGTCCCTATAATGGGCCAGAGTTAAGGAGTCCATAGGGAGCATTTCTAGCTCTCTGGAGTATTGTCCGCTAAGGATCACATTCCCAACTCTGTGATTGACCCTTCTTCCTGGTCTGCCTTTCCTCTCCTAAAAAACAGTGCTATGACTCAGGTTTGTAGCTCTGTGGAGATTAGTTTTTGCTTTACTCTTCTTTACGATATGCTCCTGAGATGTGTGGGTAGCCATTTGTAGCCAGCCTACCTTCAGCTTTTACACACAAGTCAACTTTCTCATCTAGATTTTACATACTGCCATTTTATTTGAAATGCTTGCAAGTTTTTGTAAAGCATTTAGGATGAAGTGGAAAAAGCATAGTCTCAGAAAGAAAAAAAAACTTTAGATGTTTTCTCAGTGGATATACAATGAATGAAAGACTGGCTAACAGTTTTTTCTAGTTAACTAGAAGTAACTTCTGAGGGCTCTTGATAGAATCTCTGGCAGTAGAGGTTTCCACTTATGTGTTTATGGGGTCCAGTGCGGTGTTCTTTCTGTAAGACTATTGACAATATCTATTGAACTTCTGGTTTATTTTCTCCTTCTGTTCTGATTATGAACTCCTCTCAGAATGGCAGGTTTTTAAGCATCTCTCTGTAGGATGGAGCCCTGAATTGTTTCTCAAAGCAAGGTTTATCTCTGCCTAGACTGCACAGATCATTGGCTTTACTCAAGCCTAAACTTCTTCAGTTAGAGGAGTGAATAGACATAAATCTCAAAGACTACTTGATGGACACATGTGAGACTCAAGTAACTGAAATCAAAATACTAGACTTTGAAAGTTATAAAAAGTTGAGATGACAGATGTAGGAATACATAGCTTGACATCTATCTTCTGTATTGCAATGTCTGCACTGTCATTTGTAATTATATTTCTTTAAGATTTTTAAAAGAGAACTCCACAATTGTTAGCTGCCTCATTTATAGAAAAGAAATACTCTACCTCGTGGAGTTATTGAGAGACCTAAGTGAGGTAATATCTATATAATGGACAGAAAGCTTTTAGAAGTGTGATTATGGTCAGTGCTCAATTCTCTAATTAGGAGATATGATAACAAGATTTGGATTCTTTATAAATTCACATTTTATGCAGTCCTGTTCACCTATTGGTTATTGATATTTTTGAAAAACTAAAAGCCAAGTATTCCCCCAACATTTTATGATATATTTAGATCTGTATTTTATTTTATGAAGTTTTAATAGTATGGAAGTTTGTCTATGCCAGGACTCAAGTTTCATTTTACATCCATAATTATTTTCAAGCTAAATTGTGTAAAAATAGTCATGAATATTATCTGGAAGCTACATTTCATTTTGCTTTCTGAGCTAACTGTTAAATTCTCCCCACATATGAAGGGGAGAAAGAGTTGGAGAACATGAAATCAATTAGACATGATCATTGGGAAAGTGAGGAAATGCATTTTAGCCCACACTTCCTAAGTTATTTGAATGCTATGCAATAAGCATGCATGTTTCATTTTGTCCACAAGAAACTGAGGATTGTGGTAATAAGTCCTTGCTATTCTCTGGGCCTTGAGGATTGATTAAAGGCCTATGTGTTGGATATGTGGCCTCAGACGTTTATTGGATGCAAATTAGTCAGAGGTGTTTGGATAATTTTAGGTATGCCCTTAAACGTGGCCTTGGGACCTCATGCCCCTCTTCCTATTCTTCATTACTGGCAGCAAAATGAATGGCTTTGCTCTTCCATTCTCTCCTATCTTGAGGTGCTACTTTACCACAGGCCTAAAGCAAAAAAGCCAGCAAGGCATTGTCTGCAACCTCCAAGAAAGGGAAAAGAAATAATTATTTATACATACAAGTTGAGTAGCTCAGGTATTTGTTATTATGAGGCAAAACTAGTATACTCTAATGAAGTTTATCTGTTGGATGGATGGAAAAAAAATGAAAGACCAGGACCCAGGTATCTCTAATTTTATAAAGCGAAGAATGCTAGTATAAGACCATGAAGACACAGGAGCCTTAGAGACTCAAAACACAAGAGTAGGTGCCAAAGCTATCAGCTGCTGGAATCTATTAAAGATTTTGTTAGAGGAAGCTGAAGTAGTGGAAAGTATGTCTATAACTTGAACTTTTTTAAACATGAAATTCTATGTTAAAACAGGCAATATTCATATATATTGAATTCTATATTTTCTCATTAGGAATATCACATGATTGTGCTTGCTTAGTTATCTGTATATTTAGAAAGATATTATGAATCTTTAGTTATAGAGTTTTAATAACTTTCTAAAATATATAAGCCACTTAATATTTGTGTAATATGTTCAAGGGCGGAAAGTATTTTCCTACTCCCCAGAATAAATCACTCTTTCAGAAATGGATCATAAAGGTACAAACAAGAACATGCTGGCTTTAGTACTGATCCTTGCAGTGCCCTCTTACCTATTCAATAACATACCTCATATCTCACAGGACAAGAAATGCAGACAGGGAGGACAAAGCCAGTTGATGCTGAGGGTAAAATGCATGCCTTCTGACAGATGTATCAAACCAGAGCCTAGACTGGCCTCTCTTCTAAGCTCCCAGCTTATTATTCTTATGTATCAGGAACTAATTCAGGCAGTTTAGACTCAGGACTCTGATTTCACATTAGACAACAGTTTCATCACTCCGATGTAACTGACAGTTAACTTTTTAAAGAGAAAATGTATATGTCTAGTGGGACAGGAATAAATGCATTGTGATAAGGTTTATAATTCAGAGGTACAGAGAAAGGAATTAACACACAGCTTTTTCCTCTTGGCTTCAGAGAGGTGAGACACTATGGGTCAATAGATTCTGCAGGAATCATTTCCTTTAAAAACCAATTCTGTTGATTCAGATTTGAGTGAATATGTTGCCACTCTGAGCTTCCTGTTGTAGTGTAGAGAATGATTTTAGTTTTCAGACAATCTTGCTGACCCATCTTGAACACTACTGTTCCATTGCCTGAAATGTAAGACAATTGTGCACTTTAAAAAACTACCCAGAAATTGGATGGAGAAAAACAGTATTATTTTTATGTACCTTGATATTATTGTATCAAATGTAATTCATTTTGGTCTGTTTTATTTATATAATGTATTTATAATGACAAGTTAGTAGCATATTGACATGCAGAAATCATTGAGTCTAATTTGGCCACTACAAATGCATATATTTTAAAATTGAACATCATTTTGTACTTTCGAAAGCTTAAGTAATTACAATGATTGATTTCTTAAAATAACCATGAAGGTATTTGCTTCATACAAACAAAAGAAAAATACTTCAAAAATATTTAAGGCCTTTGTGAAGGATTAAAATGAATCACTACCTCTGACATGAAGGGCTCCCCAGTATTCCAGCCTGTCTGTATGTTCATCTGGTTATTGATCTATGCTGTCTCCATTCTCATTTTTATTTAACTTATTTGAGCAGAGCACAGAGATAGAACCTTAATGAAGTCTGAGACTTTACTTAACTTTCTCAATGCTCTGAAGTCTAGGAAGTCCTTTTACAACTTGCACACACAATGAGTGTGTAAGAAATAAGTACGTGCAGAGATGTTTAAGTTACAGAGATGGAAGGCGATGTTATTATTTCCTATCTTTCAGATACACAAAGATGAAGACTGCAACCAACATCTACATATTTAACCTGGCTCTGGCAGATGCTTTGGTTACTACCACTATGCCCTTCCAGAGCGCTGTCTACTTGATGAATTCTTGGCCTTTTGGAGATGTTCTGTGCAAGATCGTCATTTCCATCGACTACTACAACATGTTCACCAGCATATTCACCTTGACCATGATGAGTGTGGACCGCTACATCGCCGTGTGCCACCCTGTGAAAGCTTTGGACTTCCGGACACCTCTAAAAGCAAAGATCATCAACATCTGCATTTGGCTCCTGGCGTCATCTGTGGGTATATCAGCAATAGTCCTTGGAGGCACCAAAGTCAGGGAAGGTAAGAGCCACTTTTTTCATACCATTCATAAAAGTAGATTTTTTTTATGAGGTAAACTTTTACCACAGAAATGAGTGGAACACATATCTATTAGGAAACAAGCAGCAAAACAGTAAAAATGTAATTTCTAAATCCATAAAAGATTAAAAATAAAACACGTGTGTATTTTTCCACCTGTAAACATGGAGTAGGGGATGGCAGTGCCAGTGCACAGATACTCAGAAGTCTCTTGAAGTGCTCTGTGAACTTGGAAGGACTGTAAATTCAGAGAGAGACGACTATATACCCTGCATTCCATTTAATTTCTCTTCTTCTCATAATTTCCTAGAAGATTTTTGATACAGTAAGGTTGAGGTTACCATCCTCCAAACTCACTTTGGAAGCAAGTAGCCTAGACATTTATATCT
This sequence comes from Rhabdomys pumilio, assembly GCA_030674055.1. Taxonomy (NCBI): domain Eukaryota; kingdom Metazoa; phylum Chordata; class Mammalia; order Rodentia; family Muridae; genus Rhabdomys; species Rhabdomys pumilio. Next base: position 140,138,271 of record JANHMN010000004.1, on the reverse strand, counting down.
TAACTAATGATGTGGCAAAGCAACTAGAAAGCGAGTGTAAATAACCTTGACAGTATTTCCATATGTCATAAAAAAAAAAAACATGTGTGTGTGTACATAAAGCCTTTAACTGTTACTGGATCACATTGTACTCATTATTCTTAGTCTGTGAGAAATGGAGTCTGGAAGGGTGAGTAAGAAATCAAAGGCAAGAAAATTTTGAAAATACAACCTAGCAATCCTATGGCTTACCTTCTTTAAAAAAAAAAAAAGCTTTATTTGTTTATTTTATGTATATGAGTACACCATTGCTCTCTTCAGACACACCAGAAGAGAGCATCAGATCCCATTACAGATGGTTGTGAGCCATCATGTGGTTGTTAGGAATTGAACTCAGGATCTCTGGAAAAGCAGTCAGTGCTCTTAACCGCTGAGCCATCTCTCTAACCCATGGCTTACCTTCTTTTTCACTCTAAATTATTAGAAACACATGTAGGCTCTTTTTGCCTTCTTGCTTTAAGGTTATCCCTCATATATCTTTTCTTCATTGGTTTAGGTAAGCTCATGGTCAGGTTCATAGGTGGTTATAGTTCTTGCCTTATGCAAACAGGGTAACTACATGTTCCTGTATTTATATCACACTGGAATGAGGAATGAGATTGCCTGGGTGCTTTAGAATATAGCATTGCCTAGGTTGTATCCTTGAAGAAGTTGATTTAGTTAAGCTGTAGTGTGATCTAGGTTAGTATGACCTGCAACCAAGATGAGAACAGCTGTCCCAAGAGTTTTGCTTTTTAGAAAAAAAAATGAAGCTATGTAAAATATGTTTTATCTTAATAGAGCTTCCCTAAAGGGAAGCTGATGAATAGATTCTGAAGTATATAAATGCTATCTAACACCCTTGCAGATTATCCAGATGAGAGCTTTGTAGTACCTGTGATAACAGATAACTGAATACATATGTGTATGTGTGTTTGTGTGTGTGTGTGTATATATATATATATATATATATATATATATATATATATATATATAATCAAGGGTTTTTCAGGACATAGTAAAAGAACAGATGCTTAAAATCACAGCTTATCTTACATGATGCATGCATACATTATTTTCATTCATTCTAAGTGGTTTCTTTTAGAGAAATTTTAGGGTCACAGCAAAGTTGAAATTAAAACTAGTGTTTTAAATTGTCTCTTAATACCACACATGTACATCCTCTATTATCAACACCTCCATTAGAGTTGCACATTTGTCACAGTCCAGCCTGAGTTAACACACTGTCACCTACAGTTGGTAGCTTATGTTAGGCACTATTCTTAGTGTTGTATTTTCTATGACTTATTTTTCTCCAAACTGTGTTGTGAGTTCCTAGCATAGCTACAGCAGGTGATGGACTGAGACACTTGTCAACTTTATTAAACAAGCAGTTACCAATATGGTTAATCATATAGAGGAATACGTTTTGATGCCGAGATTAAAGGGAAAATAAATTACAAGAAAATCTTCAGAAGGTCAGGTGTCTGTGCATCACAAATCCCATCCAGAGCAATACATTGCATGCACTAGGAGGAGAAAGTGATGAGTAAGAAAAGATAATAGATGACTTTCCAGGGTAAAGAAAGACCCTGTTTTATATTTCATGTTCTACTTGTAGATTTAACCACTATATTATTGCAAACATTTGTCGGAGAGTGATACTCTAGAAGAATGGGTTTCAGTTAGGCTTTTGAAGGAAGAAATGAAGAGAGACAGTTTTTCCAAGTAGATATTACTGGTGATGAATGCATAGATGTAATAGAAGAAACTATGCACCAAAGTCAGCTAGGATTAATTTGTGCAGCAAAAGAAAAAATTAAAGTGGTCTTATAGGATACTTGTTCTTTCCTTTTGCTTTTTTCAAGTAAGGATTTTGTTTATACTATGAAAGATGATTTTTGTGGGCTGCATTCATTTTGTACTGCTGCACCATGCTTTCTGTAAAGACTGCTGCATAGCTAGGTATTTTAGGTCATCTTTCTATCTGATCAGGGCTGGCTGGTATTGCTCTTCAGTATGCTAGCATCATTAGTCATCAGCGTGAGCCTTAGAGGTTGTGGCTTCTTGATATGCTTACTAATGTCTACTGATGCCCATCCAATACTGAACTGAGAACTCTTGTACACAGCAGTATAATTTTACTTTATGGATATATTTTATATTCAGTATTATGTTTCTACATCATTTATTTTAGTAACTCATAATCTGTCTATCACCAGTACTATAGTAGACAACTCTAGACAAAGAACTATAGTCAGCTAAGCAATGTCAAGAGTGGGAGAAATAGCCTTCCCTAGGGAATAGTCCTCAGTTATACTATACCAAATGAATATTTCTGAAAATATACAGACAACAAATGTTATACAGACTTAGCAGGTTATATTTATATATTTAAGAATATAATATATATAATATATAAATATAATATATCTCTATTAATATATTTATATATTATATATACATCTATATAGTATATATATATAGTTTATTATATCAGTTTATATATAGTATACTATCTATCTATTTATCTATCTACTCAGTTTCATGACATATCACCCACTGAAGTTGTTTAAATTTTTGTTTTCTATGACAATAGTGATGATTTTTTTAAATGACACCTTGAATCTTTTCACATAAACAGTAACACAAAGATTGAAGTAGATGCTTATTGATATCTCTTGGTTTGTCTTCATTTACCTTTAACATTTTTGTTTACATTTCAATGATGCTGTTAAACACAGCGAGTTGAATGATACAATTAAATCACAGCACCTGAGTCATATTTAGACATATTTCATTATCAGTCTTTATGGAGTCATGCAAACAGTTGATGTTTGTAAGACAAGTTGGTATTTGCTAAATTCAGTAGAGCAATTCGAAATGTTTAGTCATTTATTAGAAATAGATGTTGACTTTTTAAAAATGTTAACTCTTGTCAGAGCTGTGGGTGTGGGAACATTGTTAATACACAAAGGTACAAATAAGTGCCACACTGAGAGTAAACAGTCTAGTTCCTCTGAAAGCCACAGATACCAAGCCAGCCTCCACAGCTAGATGGATCAGATTGCTAGCCAGCTTTGCTTGTTCATTCTATGCAACACTGTTTAACAACAAACAACTCTGTAGATACCTTTTTTATTGAATGACGAATATAGTGGACCATCAATTTCTGATTTGCTGTTCTGCTTCCAGTACTATCTTGCTATATCTGGACCTTTGAAAACAAAAGTGTTGGTTAATGTATAACTCTGCAGTCACAGTACTGAGAATAACAAGATTCTCTGGTCATTTTGTTGACTTTGGTCACCTCTGGCAGATGTGGACGTCATTGAATGCTCCTTGCAGTTTCCCGATGATGATTATTCCTGGTGGGACCTCTTCATGAAGATCTGTGTCTTCGTCTTTGCCTTTGTGATCCCAGTCCTTATCATTATTGTCTGCTACACCCTGATGATTCTGCGCCTGAAGAGTGTCCGGCTCCTCTCTGGTTCCCGAGAGAAGGACCGAAATCTCCGCCGGATCACCAAGCTGGTACTTGTAGTGGTTGCAGTCTTCATCATCTGTTGGACCCCTATCCACATCTTTATCCTGGTGGAGGCTCTGGGCAGCACCTCCCACAGCACAGCCGCCCTCTCCAGCTATTACTTCTGCATTGCCTTGGGTTATACCAACAGCAGCTTGAATCCTGTTCTCTATGCCTTTCTTGATGAAAACTTCAAGCGGTGTTTTCGGGACTTCTGCTTCCCTATTAAGATGCGAATGGAACGCCAGAGCACCAACAGAGTTAGAAACACAGTTCAGGATCCTGCTTCCATGAGGGATGTGGGTGGGATGAATAAGCCAGTATGACTAGTCGTGGAAATGTCTTCTTATTGTTCTCCAGGTAGAGAAGAGTTCAATGATCTTGGTTTAACACAGATTACCACTGCAGTCTGAAGTGGAAAGATGAGCTATTCAATGATGTTAGACATGCCATGCTCTAAAATCTTAAGGTGCAGGGCACATTAGTGATCTAGCTGAATAAGGACAGCAAATCTGAAGAACAGAGCACAGCAGGTCCTGGCAACAATACACCTCTTTCCTAGGACAGAGAAGAAGCCAATCTAATCTCAACCCTTTGATAAACAAATACAGCATTCTTTCTTCTGATTCCCTTGATTTAGTGTACCTCCATCTGTGTGGCCTTTCTATGCAACATAGTTCCAAGAAAATAAAAGAAAAAATCCATTGGATCCAAAACTTACTGGACACCCAACCTGCTTGTTAATAGTGGGAAAAACGACTTTAATTAAAATGAGACCATACCAATGGTCTTATCCAGCTCACTTTCTGCTGGTGATCGTATCTCATGTGTGATGATAAGAGAGTATCTTAGGAAAAACTTGGGTTCAGACCCTGACACTGGTGGAAAGCACCATACTGACATTTGTGAACCTATTTTAAAGTTGTGGGTGATCTCTTCCCACAGTGTCTAATGCCTTGAAAACTACAGTTGCTCCTTAAGATCTCTGTTTTTAGCATGCTATTCAGGTAGATAATCTTCTGAGAAAACATGAACTGATATTAAAAGTGTGAGGCTTAAATACCAGCAAAGTGTGTATAATTTCATCTGTAAATAGTAGTCTGTATGTAAATAAGGACCAGGCTTTCCTTCCAGCCTGGACACTTCTCAAGGATGCAGTAGACACATCTCTTGAGGCATGGAGAGTTGATTCAGAGATATTTTACTACAATATAGGCTACTCTGTGGGATTCGATCTTGGTGTGATTTCCACTGGATTCCTCAAATATAACTTGGTGTTAACAAATCCCCAAACTTTGAATTCACTCTCAATGGTTAGCTTTGATCAAACATACTTTGTGGTAGCATCTGTTTGTAAACACACTCCTATTGCCAGATTCTCTACTCATGTCAAGGAAGTTGTTTTGATCATGTACATCCTCAAATATTATGTTCTGGCTTTCCACAGGAAGTAGAATTGTTCCAAAGTGCATGGTGAGAAAGGAAATGAAACTTGAGATGGCTGAGCGCAATTTGCTTGGTATTGGGTAATGGGATACCTGTGGAGGTCGCTATCTGAGAAGGCTATTTAGGATAAATTTGCTAAATCTTCCAAATGACATACAAATTCCACATTCTTTCCTTTAAAACTTATAGTTCAGAGATAACGAGAATTTTTTTTGTAATTTTCCTTGAAAAAAGAAGAAAGGGATAATTTTAAAATAACGCCCATTTCTAAGCTTGTACATGGTTAGGGCAGCACCCCTTGGAGCATCTTATGTGTGAACATGGATACTGGCGGCACAGTTCCATCTGTAAGTTCTCATCACCAGCTGTTTCACAGGTGTTGCTCCCTTACTTTCTGGAGATGGAGGCTTGCATAAAAGTATGACATACTCTATAAAGTCACTGCCATTATGCTTAACTCCATACGAGACTTTTATGCTACTGAATACACTGGTGAACAATGACATTGCAGAGATATTTCCTGATGAAAATTATGTGCTCTTTTGATCATTTCTTAAATTTAACTAAATACCTTGATGCTCTGGAATTCTTTTGTTAATGACACAACTCTAGAATTTATTAAGAGAAAGGTATTAATGTAGATTTAAGCATGAATCTAACAGAAGAAGAGACACATGTAAAAGAGGGACAGGCACATGCCCTAGAGTGCACATAAACTTCTTTTAAAACTTATTATTATTATTATTATTATTATTATTATTATTATTATTATTATTAATAATTATTGTCCATGTGAGGGCATGCATTATGGCATTCATATATACGTTAGAGGACAGCTTTGCACAGTCAGTTCTCTTCTTTTTCTTTCACTTGTGTTCTGAGGATGGTACCCAAATTGTCAGTCTTGTATTGTCAAGTGGCACGTGCCTTTACTCACTGAGCTATCTTACCAGCCCAGGGTACAGCTTTCTTATAAGAGAGAGTCACTACCCTTGTATTCTTAAAACTAAACATATATATGTATGTATATATATATGTGAATGAATGACTTAAACATTGGGAAACATTAACCCAATAGTTTAAAACTTGGGCTATTATACTTAAGAGATATTTATGTGGACAAAACAGTTCCAGAATCAATCCTACAGAAAAGCTTCTATAGCACAGTAAGATGCAGATGTTCATAGATTCTTCCCCAGTAAAAAACCACAGTGTAGTCATCACATCACCTCGGGATAGTCACTTCTTTAACATTCCATATGCTCTTCTAATATCTCTGTTTTCTGTGATTCTTGATACACAAGTTTGAATCCCATGGAGGGGAGAAAAGTAGCTTTATTGCCCCTAAGATCTATTTTGAACTTCTCCATGATCCTCAGATTGAAAGTGAAGAATAGATGACAGGCCTTTTGGGACATTAGTTTAAAAAATAATAAACAGACTTATTATACACTGGAAAAAAGTATCAATTGCATATATGTGTTTTATTGTTGAACTATATACATGTGCATGTATATGTGAAAGAGAGCAGGTGCATACATGTGTGTACATGTATGCAGTGGTCATACTATTTTTTTTGCTCAGTGTAACCAATGCTTTTGTCTAACTCTGCACCCTCAAGTGGCTCCCCATCTTTGAGGTTCCCAGAAGCTTTTCCTATTGCTTGCTATGTTTGAGAGTTGAGATCAACTCTACCTGGACTCTGTTTTCACTCTAGTGGTGACTTTTAAAAAACAAAACTTGTTTGGAGATAAAAAGAAGAATTTTTGAGAAAAGTGTTTAATTTTGTATTGATGTTAGATGGTTGTTAAACTTGTATCTAACAATTTATAGATAGTCCATCTAATACTAGGACATAAAATGAATACAATGAAAGAATATAGGTTCTAAGTGAAAGAATTTTAAGGAAAACCTAAGACAAAGTTGTGTGTCCATTGTACAAATTTTATTTTTCAAGAATAATTTGTTTTGGTAGGTTGGTATTAATATAAAAGTTCCATAAGGCTAAAAATTAGCTCAGGCCATGACAATTTTCCTATCTGAAAGAAAAGTGTATTCTTTACCATATCAATATTATTTATATCTTGTACTGTTAAAGAATAATTATACATTGTAAATATGATTGTGTGCCTTGAAATAAAACCAAAATTGTACCTGCTAAAAATTACAAGCATCTTCTGGTAATTCATTTGTTCTTCAGTGGCTTTAGTGCTGCCTCTCACAGCCTCAAGACCAAGGTTAACTGCTTCTCAAAACTGTGTGTGTCACTATTCACTAATCACAATGTGGTCAATGATTAATGTGGTACAGATCAAAGACTTTTGATCCTAGACCTGTAGGTAACTTACATTTACCCATTTGCAGTTTCATGCTATCAAGATCCTAGAACCAACCAACATGCAAAATTTTAAAGTTAAACATTCTGACAAAAATACTTTAAATCAAATCGACCTACAAATGTTCAATTTTTTATCAACATTGCAACACATTACTATTGCAGACTGCTTCTTAACCTCATGATATTTGTTCACCTAAGCAAAGGAAATTTTAGAATCACTGCTAGTTTTTGAGACAGTTTTATGTAGCTCGGGTAGGCCTTGACCTTACTTTACAATTGAGAATAATCTAAAACTTCTCATCCTCCTATCTCTATGTCCCTAGTGCTGCGAATATAGGTCTGTTCCAATATGCCCAAATTTTATGTGATGCTGAGGATTGAACGCTGAGTTTCTTGCATGGTGTGATTTGCAGGCCACAGGAAGTGAACTGTTTTAAACTTCTAGGACCTTAAAGCCCTCCTGCATAGTGACACACTTCTTTCAATACAACAATACGTACTCCAACAAGGCCACACTTCCCTTTGGGCTAAACCTTCAAACACATGAGTCTATGGGGACCATTCCTATTTAAACCACTACAAGGTCTCTGCATCTGTTTGCATCAATTGCTGGATGAAACTTCTCTGATAGCAGTTAGGTTAGGGCTCTAGTTTAATAGTATAGCAGTAGAGTACCATTAGGAATCACTTCTTTATCATTCTTCCTTTCTTCCTTCCTCCCTCCCTTCCTCCCTTCCTCCATTCTCCTTCTTTCCTTTCTCTGTTATTTTTATGTTAGTTTATTTTTTTGCTGGTTGTATTTGGTTCTATCCTAGATCTCTGGGCTATCCAGACCCTGGTTTCTGGCCCTCCAGCTAGCCAGTGTCATGAGTAGGCTACCTCTCAGGGCACGGGTCTCAAGCTGGACCAATCATTGGTTGGCTACTCCCAGTTTCTTTGCCACCTTTATCGTAGTGCATCTTGGATCAGGACAGATTATATGGTAAAGGTTTTGTTGGATGGGTTGGTGCCCCAGTTCCTCTATTGTAAGTCTTTACTGTGTACAGAAAATAGCCAACTGAGGCTCCATATTGTCCATTATTAGGAGTCTCAGCTATTGTTACCCTAATAGAGTTCATGGATTTCCATTTCATTTCTTCTACCTTGCCTCCAAAATACTTTCTAATTTCAGTTGCTTTCTCAGTACTCTTCCTCCATTTTCCTTCCAAATGATCCTCCTGTTCCTGTGCCCACCCACCTCTAGTCAACCTACAATATTAATTAATTTTCCCATTTACTAATTTTTCATCTTAGTTCCTGTGCTATTGGTGTTCTGTTTAGGAAGCTGTGGCCTGTGCCAATATTTTCAAGGCTATTCTCTATTTTCTATTTCCCCTTCTACCCTCTTGAGCCCTCCTTGTTACCTAACCTTTCTTGTTCTTTGGATTGTAGAGTGAATATCCTTTACTAATATCCATTTGTAAGTGAGTAAATGTTTGCCTCTCTGAATCTGGGTTACCTCACTCAGGATGATTTTTTTTTCTAGTCACGTGCTTGCAAATTTCAGGATGTCAATTTTTTCCACTGCTGAGTAATACTCTACTGCGTAAATGTACCATATTTCTTAAAACCATTCTTCAGTTGAGGGACATATAAGTTGTTTCAAGTTTAGTCTACTGTGAATAAAGCTGGTATGAAAATAGTTGAGCAAGTATTCTTGTGGTAGGATGGAGTATCCTTTAGATGTATGTTCAGGAGTGCTATAGCTGGGTCTTGACGCAGATCAATTCCCAATTTTCTGAGATACTACCATATTGATTTTCAAAGTCATTGTACAAATTTGCACTCCAACCAGCAGTGGAGAAATGTTCCTCTTGCTCCACATTTTTGCCAGCATGAACTGTCACTTGTGTTATTGATCTTAGTCATTCTGACAATTGGAAGATGGAATCTCAGAGATGTTTGGATGTGCATTTTTCTGATGACTAAGGATGCTGAACATTCCTTCAAGTGTTTCTTGGTTATTTGAAATCCCTCTGTTGAGAATTCTCATTTTAGATCTGTACCAGAGTTTTTCATTAGATTATTTGTTTTGTTGTCTAGTTTCTTGAGTTCTTTATGTATTTTGGAAATTAGCCCCATGTCAAAAGTGAAGTCGTTGAAAATCTTTTCCCATTCTGTAGATTGCTGTTTTGTCTGATTAACAGTGTCCTTTGCCTTACAGAAGCTTCTCAGTTTCATGAGGTCCCATCAATTAATTTTTCATCTTAGTTCCTGTACTGTTTGTGTTCTGTTTAGGAAGTTGTGGCCTGTGCCAATGTTTTCAAGGCTATTCTCTACTTTCTTTTTTATTAGTTTCAGTGTATTCCATTTTATGTTGAGCTCTTTGATGCACTTGGACTTGAATTTTGTGCTGGATAATAGACATTAATTTATTTGCAGTCTTCTACATGCTGAAACTACTTAAACCAGCACCATTTGTTAAAGAGGCTTTCTTTTTTTCTTGATTGTATAATTCTGGATACTTTATCAAAAAGCGGATGTCCAAAGATGTGTTAATTTATATCTGGGTCCTCAATTCAATTCTACCAATCAACCTGTCTACACTTTCTTTATGAGGCACTTAGCGCTATCAAGTTTTCTATTAGCACCACTTTCACTGTGTTCCATTAGTTTTCATGTGTTGTATATTCATTTTCTTTCAATTCAAGAAAGTCTCTCTTTCCTTCCTTCCCCTCTCCCTCTCTTCTTTCCTCCCTCCCTCCCTCCCTCCCTCCCTCCTTCCCTGTCTCTTTCTTTCTTTCTTTCTTTCTTTCTTTCTTTCTTTCTTTCTTTCTTTCTTTCTTTCTTTCTTTTCTTCTTTCTTCTTTCTTCTTTCTTCTTTCTTCTTTGACCTAGCAGTCATTCAACAGAGAGCTGTTCTATTTCCATGAGCTTGTTGGCTTTCTTTTGATTCTGTAGTTATTGAAATCCAGTTTTAATCTGTGGTGGTCTGATAGAGCACAGGGGATTATTACAATTTTCTTGTATATGTAAGACTTGCTTTGTGACCAAATAGGTATTCAATTTTTCAAGAAAGTTTTGTGATGTGCTGAGAAGAAGGTATATTCTTTTGTTTTGGGGTGCAATATTCTGTGGATATCTGTTGGGTACATTTGTTTGATAATGTCTGTTAGCTTCAGTAGTTCTCTGCTTAGATTTTGTCTTTATGTCCTGTTTATTTGTAAGAGTGGAGTATTGAAGTCTTCCACTATTAATGTCTGGGGTTCAATGTGTGGTTTTAGCTTTAGTGGTGTTTCCTTTACAAATGTGGGTGACCTTGCATTTGGAACATAGATGTTATGAATTGAAACATCGTCTTGGTGGATTTTTTTTTGAAGTATTAAGTGTCTTTCTACAAGTCTTTTGTTTAAATTTGGTTAAAATCTATTTTGTTTGATATTAGAATGGTTGCACCAACTTGATTCTTGTGTCCCTATGATTGAAAAACCCATTTAAAAATGTTTTCTCTGTGGTAATGCCTCTCTTTGATACTGAGGTATGTTTCTTGCATGAAGCAGAAGGATAGATACTGGTTTTTTGCTTCCATTCGGTTACCCTGTGTCTTTTTATTAAAAATTTGGGTCCATTGGTATTGAAAAATATTACTGAACAATAATAGTTTTTCTTTCATTTTTAATTTTATTTGTTTTTTATCGAATATTTTACTTACATTTCAGATGTTATCCCCATTCCTCATTTCTCTCCACTCAGAAACTCATTACCTCATGTCCCCTCCTCCTGCTTCTATGAGGATGTGCCCCCAAGCACCCACTCACTCCCACCACTCTTCCCTTGAATTCCCCCACAATGGGGCATCTAGCCTTTACAAAACCAAGGACCTTCTCTCCCACCTATGCCTGACAAGGCCATCCTCCCCTACATGTAAAGCTGGAGCAATGAGTCTCTCCCTATGTGCTCCCAGGCTGGTGGTTTAGACCCTGGGGAGCTCTGGTTGGCTGGTATTGTTGGTTGGCTTCTCCCTACAGGCCGCTAGTCCCTTCAGCTCCTTCAGTCTTCTCTCTAATTACTCCATTGGGAAACCAGTGGTCAGTTCAATGGTTGGCTCTAAGCATCCATCTTTGTATATGTCAGGCTCTGGCAGACCTCTAACGAGACAGCTATATCAGGCTCCTGTCAGCATTTACTTCCTGGCGTTCACATCATCTTCTGTCTTTGATTACTACACATGGAATGGATACCCAGGTGGAACAGTCTCCAGATGGCCTCTCAGTCCAACACTTTATCTCCATACTTGCTCCCACGAGTATTTTGTTACTCCTTCTAAGAAGGAATGAAGCACCCACACTATGGTCTTCCTTCTTCATGAACTTCCTTCTTCATGTGGTCTGTGAGTTGTATCTTGGGTATTGAGAGCTTTTGGGCTAATATCCAATTATCAGTGAGTGCATAACATGAGTGTTCTTTTGTGATTGGGTTACCTCACTCAGGATGATAATTCCTAGTTCCATCCATTTGCCTAAAAAGTTCACGAATTCATTGTTTTTAATAGTTGAGTAACACACCATTGTGTAAATGTGCCACATTTTCTGTATCCATTTCTCTGTTGAAAGACATCTGGGTTCTTTCCAGCTTCTGGCTAATATAAATAAGGCTGCTATGAACATAATAGAGCATGTGTTTTTGTTATATTTTGGACCATCTTCTGGGTATATGCCACAAAGTGGTATAGCTGGATTCTCAGGTAATGCTATGTCCAATTTTCTGAGAAACCACAAGACAGATTTCCAGAGTGCTTGTATCAGCTTGTAATCCCACCAACATTGAAGAAGTGTTCCTCTTTCTCCACATCCTTGCCAGCATCTGCTATCACCTCATTTTGACTGGTGTGAGGTGGTATCTCAGGGTTGTTTTGATTTGCATTTCCCTGATGACTAAGGATGTTGAGCATTTTTTTAAGTGCTTCTTGGCCATTCAAGATTTCTTAGCTGAGAATTCTTTCTTTAGCTCTGTACCCCATTTTAATAAGGTTATTTGGTTATATGAAGTCTAATCTTTTGAGTTCTTTATGTATATTGGATATTACCACTCTATCAGACATAGGATTGATAAAGATCTTTTCCCAATCTGTTGGTTGTTTTTTTTTTCTATTGACAGTGTCTGTTGCTTTACAGATGCTTTGCAATTTTATAAGGTAGCATTTGTCAATTCTTGCTCTTATAGCATAAGTCATTGGTATTTTGTACAGGAACTTTTTCCCTGTGCCCAAGTATTCGAGACTCTTCCCCACCTTCTCTTCTATTAGTTTCTGTGTATCTGGTGTTATGTGAAGGTCCTTTACCCACTTGGACTTGAACTTTGTACAAGGAGATAATTAATGGATTGATTTGTGTTCTTGCACATGCTGACCTCTAGTTGAACCAGCAACATTTGTTGAATATTCTGTCCTTTTTCTACTGGATGGTTTTAACTCCTTTGTCAAAGATCAAGTAACCATAGATGTGTGGGTTTATTTCTGGGTTTTCAATTCTATTCCATTGAGTTTCCTGCCTGTGTCTGTACCAATACCATGCAGTTTTTATCACTATTGTTCTGTAGTAAAGCTTTAGGTCAGGGATAGTGATTATCCCAGACATTCTTTTATTATTGAGAATAGTTTTCGCTATCCTGGGTTTTTTGTTGTTCCAAATAAATTTGCAAATTGCTCTTTCTATCTCTATGAAGAATTGAGTTGGAATTTAGATGGGGATTGCATTGAATCTGTAGATTGCTTCTGGTAAAATGACCATTTTTTGCTATATTAATCCTGCCAATCCATGAGCATGGGAAATCTTTCCATCTTCTGAGATCTTCTTCAAATTCTTTCTTCAGAGCCTTGAAGTTTTGTCATACAGATCTTTCACTTGCTTTGTTAGATTTACAGTAAAATATTTTATATTATTTGTGACTATTGTGAAGGATGTCATTTCCCTAATTTCTTTCTCAGCCTGTTTATCCTGCGAGTAGAGGAAGGCTACTGATTTGTTTGAGTTAATTTTATATCCAGCCACTTTGCTGAAGTTGTTTATCAGGTTTAGGAGTTCTCTGGTGGAAGTTTTGGGGTATATAAATATACCATCATATCATCTGCAAGTAGTGAAATTTTTACTTTTTCCTTTCCTATTTGTATTTCTTTGACTTCCTTTTGTTATCTAATTGCTCTGACTAGGACTTCCAGTACTATACTGAATAGGTAGGAAGAGAGTGACAGCCGTGTCTCATCCCTGATTTTAGTGGGATTGCTTCAAGTTTCTCTCCATTTAGTTTGATATTGGCTACTTGCTTGTTGTATAATGCTTTTACTATGTTTAGGTATGGGCCTTGAATTTCTGACGTTTTAATGACATTTTCCATGAATATTGGGATATTGAATATCAAATGCTTTCTCGGCATCTAGTTAGATGATCATGTATTTTGTTTTTTGAGTTTGTTTATATAGTGGATTACATTGATGGATTTCCAAATATTGAACCATCCCTGCATTCCTGGGATAAAGCCTACTTGATCATGATGGATGATTGTTTTGATGTGTTCATGGATTTGGTTTGCGAGAATTTTATTGAGTATTTTTGCATCCATATTCATAAAGGAGACTGGTCTGAATTCCTCTTTCTTTTTTATGTCTTTGTGTGGTTTTAGGTATATATATAATTGTGGCTTCATAGAATAAATTGGGTAGTGTTCCTTTTATTTCCATATTGTGGAATAGTTTGAAGAGAATTGGTATTAGGTCTTCCTGAAAGGTCTGATAGAATTCTGCACTAAAACCGTCTGGTCCTGGCCTTTTTTATTGGGGAGACTTTTAATGACTGCTGCTATTTCTTTAGGGGTTATGGGACTGTTTAGGTGGTGTATCTGCTCCTGATTTAACTTTTGTACCCGGTAACTGTCCAGGAAATTGTCAATTTTATCCAGATTTTCCAGTTTTGGTGATTATAGTCTTTTGTAGTAGGATATGATGATTTTTTGAATTTCTTCTTTTTCTGTTATTATGTCTCCATTTTCAGTTGTGATTTTATTAATTTGGATACAGTCTCTGTGCCCTCTGGCTAGTCTGGTTAATCACTGCTTTCATTGTGTCCCATAAGTTTTTGTATGATGAGCCTTCATTTTCATTAAATTCTAAAAAGTCTTTAGCTTCTTTCTTCATTTCTTACTTGACCAAGTCACCATTGAGTAGAGCGTTGTTCAGTTTCCACGTGTATGTGGGCTTTCCATTGTTTTTGTCATTATTGAAGGTCAGCCTTAGTCTGTGGTAATCTGATAGGATGCAAGGGATTATTTCAATCTTTTTGTATCTCTTGAGTCCTGTTTTGTGACCAATTGTATTGTCTACTTTGGAGAAGGTACCATGAGGTGCTGAGAAAAATGTAAATTCTTTTATTTTAGGATGGAATGTTCTATAGATATCTGTTAAATACATTTGCTTATAACTTTTCTTAGTTTCACTGTGTCTCTGTATAATTTCTGTTTTCATGATCTGTCTATTGCTGACAGTGGTTTGTTGAAACCCCTCACTCTTATATGGTGAGGTAAAATGTGGGCTTTGAGCTTTAGAAAAGATTCTTTTATGAATGTGGGTACCCTTGCATTTGGAGCATAGATGTTCAGAATTGAGAGTTCATCTTGGTAGATTTCTTTTTGAAGAGTATGAAATGTCCTTCCTTATTGTTTTTGATAACCTTTCGTTGAAAGTTGATTTTATTCAATATTAGGATGGCTACTCTAGCTTGTTTCTTGTGACCATTTGTTTATTAAGTTGTTTTCCTGCCTTTTGCTTTGAGGTAGAGTCTGTCTCTACCACTGAGGTGCCTTTCCTGTATGCAACAAAATTCTGGGTCCTGTTTACATATCTGGTCTGTTAGTCTATGTGTTTTTATTGGGGGAATTGAGTCTATTGATGTTAAGAGATATTAAGGAAAAGTGATTGATGCTTCCTGTTATTTTTGTTATTAGAGGTAGAATTATGTTTGTGTAGCTATCTTCTTTTGTTTTGTTTTGTTTTGTTTTTTTGGAAGAAGATTACTTTCTTGCTTTTTCAAGGATGTAGTGTTTCTCCTTGTGTTAAAGTTTTCCATCTATTATCATCTGTAGGGCTGGATTTGTGGAAAGACATTGTGTAAAATTGGTTTTGTCATGGAATATCTGGGTTTCTCCATCATTGTTAATTGAGAGTTTTGTTGGGCATATTAATCTGGGCTGGCTTTTGTGTTCTCTTATGGTCTGTATGTTCTTCTGGCTTTTATAGTCTCTGGTGAGATGTCTGGCATAATTTTTATAGGTCTGCCTTTATATGTTACTTGACCTTTTCCCCTTGCTGCTTTTAGTATTTTTTCTTTGTTTTGTACATTTGGTGTTTTGGTTATTATGTGACAAGAGGTGTTTCTTTTCTTGTCTAGTCTATTTGGTGTTCTATAGGCTTCTTGTATGTTTATGGGCATCTTGTTCTTTAGATTAGGGAAGTTTT
>JANHMN010000004.1:140046721-140122448 GCA_030674055.1 Rhabdomys pumilio | reverse complement strand
TTTTTTTTTCTGGTATGAAAATATTTATTTCCTGTGTTTTCATGGGTGTAGTTAACCTCCATGGGATGGGTTTTTCTGACTTGTACCTTCTGTAGGCCTGGATTAGGATAGCTATTGTTTAAATTTGCCACTGTCATGATATATCTTGTTTTCTCCATCTATGGTGATTGAAAGTTTTTATGGGTATACAAGTCTGGACTGCCATTTGTGGTCTCTTATGGTCTGCAGGATATCTGTCCAAGGCCCTTCTGAAATTTTAAGCCTTCATGATGTGTTCTAGTTTCTTAGTGCATGTGTAGTTTACCAGGGAACATACAGGATGGGTTACTTTTTTTCAGATCCATATAGCATGAATGTTCATTCAAAAGAGAAATTCTATTCTAGAGAAGAGAAAAGAATGATAGAAAGACCAGAGTCAATATCTACTTTATCTTTCAGTCTGTATCTACTCAAACTTTCATCCTTTCCACAGCAAGTTACCAGGAAGAAAATGGACAAATCTTGTGGGACACAAAATTATAGTGACAATCTTTGAAAATATTTTTCATGTAAAAATAAACTGCAGATGTGGGTAGAAGAAGTGAGCTGAAGTATACATTGAGAATATAGTAAGAAAATCAGTATTCTTGGTTGCCATGCATAAAGTCACAGGAGTTCTGACACTGAAATCCCTCTTTCCATTCTGGGCAAACTGGGCTTTAGAAATGTGTATTGCCAAAAAGAAAACCCACACTAAAAACATTATTTTCTTATTAATTCTAAATATCAAGAAATATCTAAAATTACAAATTTCGTATTAATGAGAGTGAATAGAAGATTCTTAAAATTAGCAGGCAAAAGGTATGTATCATATAACACATATGCTACAGGGTAAATAATAGTTCTGAAGAGTTTTAACACAGATAATATTTTATAAATGATTCACAGTATAATCTTTATAAATAAATGCATGTTTGCAGCTGTTGGAAATTTTATAAATGGCACAACTAACACAAAACACAGTCTACAAACAGTCTCCACTGCAGAAATTAAAGCTCATCCTATGTCTTCCATAATGATGGGCATTAAGATAAATGAACTGATGTACAAAGATTGTACTTTAAATTATCTGGTCTAAATTAGATGCTATTTTGAAAGCCATATGAAGAAGAGGTTAGGTTGTAGGAACACTGAGGAGAAAAGATACTAAATGCCATGCTCTTAGTTCTTACAAAGAAGGTTTTACCAGCCTCCTTGCAAGCACACAGAACTCTGACCTGAGCCAATAAAACACACAGGAGTTTGATAAGAATGAAGAATTCTTGTCTTTGAAAAACAAAATGAGAACATGTTTTAAAAAGATGACCTTCCTTTTAAACTACACAATCTTTTTCCACAGCCTATCTTCATTGCAGAGTTCTGCCTCTATTGACATGGTGATACTAGATGACCTTCCCAAGGGCTGTGTCAATTCCATTTCCTTTGTCTATGGTACTCTCCCTCCAAACTTACCTTCAAATGTAGAAATAGATCAGTCTTTGAGTAATGCTTTAAAATGTATGTCTGTGTTGAGTTAGGTGCACTGTAAAAGTATCTTTTATTTTGGTATAATTGTCATTTCAGATGCTTATTGCTTTAGTTTGCTAACCTAGGCCTAGTTCTGGAAGCTTCTAGCCTTTGTACAATTTTATCCAGGCCTAGAATGTTTTCAGCTTCCATTGCTGAATAAGTTCACACTTTCTTGTTTTTTCAGAACTCTGGCTGGGTAGTTCAACTCAGTTGTTCTGGTTCTAATTCTTTTCCAAGTTGATTGATTTAGTCTGGCTTCTCTCTCTCTCTCTCTCTCTCTCTCTCTCTCTCTCTCTCTCTGGATGAATTGCTCTGCTTGGTCTCATACTAACTTTGTCTATATGTTCTAATATTCTTATTCTTTTTCATTCTCTAGCTTATTCTATTTTCACCTGTGTCTAGCTTGTTCTTTCTCTACAACTCTCTATAACTGTCCTGGTAAAATTGCCTCCTTTTTCTGCACTGCTTCCTCAAGAAACTTTTCTTTCTTCTCTTCTCCCAAGAGTTGATCATATTGCATTTTGTCAAATCTTTCTCTGATTCATCAGTTTGTCAGTCAATTCAACATCACTTTCAAACAACATGGGTGCTTCCTTCTATAAACTACTTTTGCCTCCATTGTTTGAGATTAACAGTGTGTCCTAAGGGCTGAGCCACACCACAACTAAAAACAGTTCTTTCTTTCTTTCTTTCTTTCTTTCTTTCTTTCTTTCTTTCTTTCTCTCTTTCTTTCTCTCTTCCTTTCTTTCTTCCTTCTTTTGTAAAAGTAAATAACATTCTTTGTTATTGAATATCCTACAACAGTGCATGTGATTGTATTTGTGATTAAATATCCTACAACAGTGCATGTGATTATATTTGTGATTAAATATCCTACAACAGTGAACGTGAGTGCAATTGCCTGTAGAAGACATAAGAAACAATGTGATGCCCTGGAGCTGAAGTTAAAGGCTACTGTGAGACCTCTGACATGAGTTCAGGGAACTGAATTCAGGTCTTTTGCAAGGACAACATGCATTCTTAACCACTGAGTTGACCTCTCTAGGCTCTTTAAGTCATATTTTGAAATTATTGCTATTCTGGTTTGCATCTTAAATGTTCCACAAAGGACTAATACTGAAATCTTGGAGTCAGTACTAATAGGAGATAGTAGAAACTCGAGAATTGGAAGTTTGTGAAAGGAATTAAGTTTCCAAGTTTAGTCACTGGAGGATGTGCCCTTGAAGAGGAAATTGAGAAACAAATCTTTTTCTTTTTTATTGTCCATACGCCATGAGAAGAATAGCTCTGTCTCACCATTTTGCTCTTGGCTATGCTGTACCAGCTATCACAGGCATAAAGCAATGCCCCAAGTGACCATAAAGAGGCACCTCTGTAATTGCAAGCCAGAATTAAGCTTTACTATCTTTCCATCATCTCTATCATCTCAGGTATTTTGTCACAGCAATAGAAAGCTATCGTAGTTGTTCTCTGTATGATGTTTTGTCTTGAAGACTGATTTGTAAAAATGGAGGGCGCTTTCATTTAGAACAAAATGGGGTCATAATTTGTCTAACTTGTAAAACATCTTCAGATTATGCTACTGAAATATTAAAATTCACTTATAACTAATAACTTAAGCCATTATCCATGCCTTGCCTTCCATGGTACATACAATACCTTGTTGAGTTGTGTGAGGGGAAAGATGAGAGTGAGACAACCTTATCTTGGCTTTGAGTAGCTTTGGTTATATTTTCAAGTATTGCAATGCTTTTGTGATGTGCAAATCAACAACATGAGTTGAGTTTCCCAGCCACATCTGAAATAGACTTTGCTAGCTTCCATAAACTTAACAACTGGCTGGTATAGTAAAATACTAGCTGTCTTTTGTTGATTTTGAAGCAAAATCCCAATAGTTTGATTTTCCCAAATGAAGCCTCAGGAGTTAGATACTGGGATGAAAGCCTACTAGCTCAGAGAGACAGAGAAAACACACAGCTGACTTTTCTCCTCAACAAATGTACCAGAAGGAAAAGGCCAATTCTCCTCCACACTGTCTTAAAAACTCTTCCACCTGAATGTCCCTCCTTTCTACTTTCTGAACATCTCTCGATATATCTTCATGACTTTCTTTCACAATCTATGTTTCTTTTTAAAAAAAAAATCTATGTTCACTCTCTCTCAACTGGTTGCCTGCTCTACCTCTTATACTTTACATGACTTTATTTAAGAAAAATCTTGGATGAAAGTTTTGTTCTAGGGCTGAGACATCACAACTAGAGACAAGATTTTCCAGTATCAATCTCAACGTTCAGTGTGATCAAGTATTCTTCACCAGTCTTTCATCATACATTTTAGAGCATAGAAGCATAGAGGCAACCACAATCCAAGAACACAGAATATATGTACCTTGAACATTCAGTAGCCGTCAGGGAAAGTTATGCTATGAATAACATAAGTGCCAAATCATCCCAAATCATTGATTATTTATGCTTTTTTTTACATTGGGATAAACAGCTGATAAAATAAAAGTCTATATTTTTAATAATCAAAGTTTTCTACAGAAACAGAACTGACAAAATGTATATGGTATTTATTAGAGTTATTCTAACAATGGCTCTCTCCTGATGGAAAGTCCAACAGTCTAATCATTGTTCACTTCATGTTGTTAGCTATTCTTCAGAATTCAGAATTCCAAAGAAGTAGACTCCTGTGCCAGTGAAGGAATGAACATGTCAAGTAGACTGATGGCAAGCAGACAAATAACAAGAGGTTTCTTCTTCCATGTGTTTGATATAGGCTGTCACCAGAAGGTATGATCCAGATTTAAATTGGGTTTTCCAACCTCAAATGATCCAATCAAGAAAAATCTTCACAGTTCTGACAAGAAGTTTTAGTTAATTCAAGATGTAATCAAGTTGACAACCCTGTTCTAAAATACTGACCACAGTATTTTAGAACCCAACTCATTATGGTTGACTACATGTTGGGAATAGTATAATATTCTTTTTGTTATAGAATCCTCTTGTCTAGGTTGAGGCTCTCTCCTTTAGCCTGGGCAGATAACAGTCATTGCCTTTGTCCATAGAATAGAGAGCTTCTGAGACTAAATAAAATTCTCTCACCTACCTGTGTAAAGATTGATCTTGGAACCACAAAAAAACTGAAAGTACTTTGCCAGGGCCTCAGTCAGAGGCAGCATAATCTGCTAAATGAGTGAAGGCAACTCTCTCTACAACTCCCTCTGTTCCAGGCCCTGTATAAAAGTAACAGCTTTTGAGTTATTCCATCTAAAAATCTAGACATGGGAAGTGGATTGAGGGGTTCTTACTATTCCCGCATCCTTCACTTTTGGAACAAGACAACTTAACAAAATTTTTACTTTGTATCATCATGTTATGAAGTAAAGCACAGAACCACTCTGCACAACTGAAGTTCAAATTGAGAGTCTCTATTAAACTGTCTTGCTACTGCCTAGAGAGAAACACTTCTGAGAGAGTGGCCCTGAGTGCATATTACAGGGAGTATTTAAAGACAAAGAACACAAAATACTACATCCTGGTTGGCATTTGCAGGGTTAGCTTTAAAGCAAGAAAGCAGTTTAACAAGAGCCAAGAACGTGGAGTTAGCTGGACATTTCAACTCTGAGTCTTTAGGACAAGATTAGGTACGAAAAGGTAGCAAGGCTTCACCACACCCTCCACTCACACCTCACTATTATCTATACTACATGCTCAAAAGCCTCCTCTTTGTGATTAAAAAAAAAAACATCCCAAGAGTTTCATCAAAATTTTATTAGATATAATTCACATCCCCTTTAAGGAATAGTCGTATGTAATGCTGAGGTTTCTAAGAAACTCAAATGAAACCCATCTTTCCACTAAGAGCATATGGTAATCACAATAGAAAAGATGCTATGTGTGGTAATAGCTGATGTATACATTTTTTTATTTAACACACACACAAACGCACACACACGGGGGGGAAGGGGGGAGACAGAGAGACCTAGAGCTAAATGGATAGCATGTTCAATATCCTAAAACCAGTTAATGAAAGTAATCCCAAACAAATCCCAATTTCTCAGGTTCCCTAAACATTCCCTTCTTATTGTTACCATTATCTGATCTTCTTGCATTGCTGTCTATTACACACAGCATTTCCCTATTGTGTTTATCACCTGCTCTGAATGAAAAGATGGGTTCAGCTGAGTAAACCCCAACTGATATTAGCCCCAATTCACATTCACTGTAAGGAAGAGTAATATGTAATGTGTATACATGGCAGACGTATATATTTATGTATGTATGTATGTATACTTTTCTTAGTATTCTGCTAGAATGTGGTTGCTAAAGGGAGATTATAAAGTATAAAAAGTTGAATAAAACATGAATATGTTCCAATTATCTGTTCTAAGAGCAGTGGTATTAAGACATGTGGAGATTTCAGATTATATGACCAAACGCAAGAGATTCTCATTAAAACTTTCCACAGGAGGAGGCAAATGGTTTAAAGTCAGACTTACGAAAATTAAATTGTTTGGAGTGTATTTTTAACTTACTCTCCTTAAAGAACTTTTTAGGTAAAAATTAAGGTAGAGGAGGAGGCTGGGGAAAGATTCAACTTGATCACTCTCCACAAAGAGATTATAACTAATATACAAACACACATACACACAAACAGAGAGAGACAGAGAAAGACAGAGAAGA
The DNA here is from genome assembly GCA_030674055.1 of Rhabdomys pumilio. Lineage (NCBI taxonomy): Eukaryota > Metazoa > Chordata > Mammalia > Rodentia > Muridae > Rhabdomys > Rhabdomys pumilio. The sequence goes on along the minus strand of JANHMN010000004.1, from coordinate 140,116,215 downwards.
GAGGGAGAACTTCATTTCTTTAGAAAATTAAAAGAAGTACAATATTATTTTTCATGTTAAAATTGAATTTGCATATTAATTTATATTAATTTAAAATACTTTCCCATTGTCCAGACATAGGAGCATAGCAGCATTATCTTTTAATTCCAGCATCAGGGAGGCAAAGGTAGATGGATCTCTATGAGTCTGAGGTCAGCTTAGTCTACATTGTTTTGTATAGAACCATGCATTCATACACATATACATACATGTATTGATAAACACATGCAAAGACTCATACACACACACACACACACACACACACACATGTGTATACACACATACAGTCTCTCTCTCTCTCTCTCTCACACACACACACATACACACACACACAGAGGAAAAGAATAGCACTGATGTGGTATATACTCATTCATATCATTACATTTTTCTGATTATTAACCACTGGCACAGAATGGAGTAATGTCTGCTGTGGTGGGCTGAGTACAATTAGCCCCAATAGGCTCACATATTTGAATGCTTCGTCACCAGAAAGTGGAACTGTTTGAAAGAATCACAGAGATTAGGAGGTGTGGCCTTGTTGGAGAAGGTGTAGCCTTGTTGAAGGAAGTATGTTTCTGGGGGGTGGGCTTTGAGGTTTTCAAAAGCCAATACCAGGCCCAGTCTCAGTTTCCACCTGTGGATCAGGATGTAATGTTCAGCTACTGCTTCAGCACCAAGTGTGCCATGTTCCATGACATAATAATAACTAGGCCTCTAAAACTTTAAGTAAGGCCCCTATTAAAGGCTTTCTTTTATAAATTTATCTGGCCATGCTGTCATTTCACAGCAATAGAACAGTGACTGAGATACCTGTCTTCTAGTGGGAACATGAAATATTGGTGTTGAAAATACTTTGAAACAACCCATGTTCTTCCTTCCAAAGGTAAACATAGCAATATATATGATGCAGCAACAGTGCTCCTAGGTATTTACCTGACCAAACTGAAAACTTGTCTACAGAGAAGTCTATGTATGAATGCTTATGTCAATTCTATTCACAGTTAGTTTTAACTAAATTATCCATTATATTTATCAACAAATCAGTAAACTGCATTGCAATCATGAAATTCCATTCAGTTATAGCAAAGTATTTATTGCACTGCAAAATGCATAAATAGCGTTGAAAGACTATGTGCTACTTGACTGTGGTGTTTGTGGTAGTCTGAAAAGCTGAAACTATAGTGATAATCAAAAGATCACTGTTAATCGTAAGATCAGAAAGAGAAGCGAGTTTGTAGCTGAAATACAAGAGTTTCTAAGGCAGTAAACCAGCATCACTCTGCAACAATAGAAACATGACATGGCATGACACAGGCTTATTGGAACTGAGCAGTTGAAAAAACAGCTCTGATATAGAAGTTATTCTGGAACATCTTAAAATGCAGAAATAAAGAATTAGATCAACACTAAAAAATTGTAAAAGATATCAGTGAGGACATGACTCATCTGAATGACATCACAATAGGAGAAGCAAAATAAATATAAACCAATACTAGAGTAAATCAATCACTGAATAAATAAATACATGAAAAAGAAATTAATTCCAAATATTTCATACAGGTGGCCACCTCTTCATTAAATATTATATAACTTTCAAATCTGTATGTATGGGCTCTGCATGGGAATTGTGTTCTCAAGAGTACAATGTGGGAAGGAGAAGAGTGGCAATTTTTTATAGAGAAACTAGATAAACACTCCAAGACACATTGCCAAGGCTTATAGTAAGACTGATAAGTCATACCAATGATATATTCTCTTGACATGACAGGATAAGAATATGGCTTGTTTTGGTCTTCCTTTCTGTGGTAACTTGAATAGGTTTGACCCCCATGGATATGCTTGAATGTTTGAGCCTATGAATGTTTGATTCATGGGTTTGGTACTGTAAGGAGGTATGGACTTATTGGAGAGGGTAGCCTTGTTAAAGGAAGTGTTGTCACTGTGTCAGTGGACTTTAAGGTCTCCTATGCTCAGTCTCCAGGAGAAAAAAGAGTCTCCTCCTGACTGCCTTTATGTCATGATATAGAACTTTCAGCTCCTTCTCCAGCACCATGTCTGCCTACATGATGCCAAGCTTCCTTCCATGATGATAATGGACTAAACATCTAGAAATGTAAGCCAGCCCCAATAAGAGTTGCCTTTGTCATGGTGTCTCTTCACAGCAATGAAACCCTAACTAAGACAATCTCAAAAAACTGCTACATAGAAAACATATTTCAATGAAGAACATTCTACAATATACCCAAATAATATTTAACAATTTCAAATTCATCTGAAATAAAAAATGACTTTGCATTATAAGTTTCATCTGACTGTCATAAAGAGGACCCTGAAGACACATGACAGTTTCATTCTTTTGAATTCTTACTTGATACTCCATATTTTGAGCAAATGAGTTGACTGTAAGCACAGAAAGTCTCCTAGGCTGGGCTCTTGATTTTATATATAAACAGATGTATAATTTTTCTTAAAAGTAAAACCAAACTTTCTTTCTTATTAAAAATATACTGTGTGATAATATATGAAGTTGGGAAGCCAGAATATGCTTAGCAGGTGAAAAAATTGTCTGAGTTCTTATTTTATTTTCATTAAAACATGAAGGTGTCCTAACAGCAGGTGCCAGTTCAGGTGTCCATAAGCCTGAAATCTTCTATGTCACAGGGGAACATTTGGTGCCATTCCTATTAACTGTCACTCATGGTTGATTCTGAACTTTGGCTAAAGGTCAAGAGCACTCATCTCAAACTGTCTAAGAAGTAAAAGCAAGAGGTTTTCTTATGGACAAGGGATCTTTGAAAAGAGTTACCAGAAACCAATGAAAACTACTTGTTCCAAGGAACACAGAGTTATTTATCAGAGAGGCAGACCTCTGCATATGTCTGTAAGGATGGATTTTATACTATGGTGTTATGTCATAGGCTCATAATATCTGGGGAAACTATGTGAGGTTTAAATTGACCCTGTATACCAAAGTCATGGCAGTCATTATAGCGAGTGCTTCTACTTACTCAACAGTATACCCTCCCATTAGGATGTTTGCAATCATTATAGGCAATAAGAATAACTGCTGTTGTTGAAGTACTTTCTGTGTACTACTTTTCTAAGTGGCTTTCTTTTGTTTTTTGTTTACATGCTATCTTATTTAATTCTTAGTGAGACATTGAGAAATCAAGGCTTAAGAGATTAGACAGTCTGCAAATTTGTGGGTATAATAAGAGTGATGTCTATTTTGCATCCTATAACCTTGCACTAAATGTTTTTTTTACAAAGTTTGAAAAATTCCATCTATAAAGATAGGGATGGTCATGGTTGGAAAGCAGGCCACAAGTGGAAACATTGTTCTCATGCCACAGTCTGGGAAGATGGGCTCTAATGTGAGGTGATTCCGTTGAGTGACTTCTACTGTCGTGAAGGGACTATTGGTGGTTATAGAGGTGTAACAGGCTGTGGGACTACTCTTTTTTTCCCTCTCACCTTTCTGTTCATTCTTATTCCATGAGATGATATAGAAGAGGACTCCAGCCAGCTGCAGTTTTGTTCTTCCTAGCCTCTAGAATATTTCCGGAAGATGACATGTAGAAGTAGCTGCAAGAGGCAAATGAGCTTCCTAGAGACATCCCATCATTTTGCACAGTTGCAATGGGAACACCCTGGACATGCACAGCTCCAGGGACTTTATCCAAGGATTTCTTCTTGCTACTGCTGTGCCTTCTCACTTTTGTCAATACTATATTCTTCATGTATCTGGCATGGTGTGATTGGGCATGGGGAAACACTCACTGCTTATAGCCTGGTTTCATACCTCCTGGGTGATAGCCCACTCTATTGGGCAATTTTTCTAAATATCAACATGTAAATGAACTTTGATAAAATAATATTGTTAAGATGAATTAATGAATTTATAGAAATCTGGTTTTATTGAAATAGTTTTAGGAAATTAGGGTAGTTGATAGAAAGTTTCAGGAGATGGTTTAAGTTGTTTTCACAGAAAGTTATAGTAAAGTTAGATTAAGAGGAGAATATGCTACCTCCTTTATAAAATATATAAAATATAGTGAGGGTTGGATAGGTTAGAAAATGAGTTCAGCAAGCTTTCATGTGTGTTGCTATACTCAAATAACTACTCAGATTGTCTCAGTGGTGGTGGTGCACTCCTCGCTACCTGTCCCAATGTTCTTGATTCTCAAGTGAAACACACACACACACACACACACACACACACACACACACACACACAACCTTATATTTTAATACGCCTTAAATAGCTCAATGGCTGGGCCACTTCCAAACCTCCATGTGGCTAAAATATTTCCCTTCGATATTCCTGAGTTATTACTTACTAAAACCTATATTCCATCTTGGCTGCCTTGGATTCAGCCTTGTTAGGGTGAATCCCCCAGCACCTACATGATGACTGTCTCTCTGTCTTCTGCACCTATCAGTCCTGATATTCCTCTTCCTTCTTTGCCAGTATGACAGCTCTCTACCTCTCTATTCCTCCTCTGTCACTTGCCCAAAAATCCTGAAGTACCACCTCTGTCTCCCTGCCCAACCATTAGCCGTCGGCAACTTTATTTACCAATGGGGAAGAGTCCCTCAGTGTCTTATGATCAATTGTGTGGATCCTTGCACAATTTGGGGGACCAAATCCATTACACATGTTTTACAACAATGCAATTATACTAAAAGGAAAAATAGGCTTGTTAAAATTTAATAATCAAAGAAAACATTTTATTCTAGGTTGGGTCAGAGTTCCTGGATCGTGTATCTAGAGATATTCTCACAGGTTTTGCTGTATATTGTGAAAAAATGGGGTTATGAATAAAGAATAAGTAAGTCTATTATGAGTATAAGAATAAAGTATAGATGATTAGCTAGTTTAACTGAACAAAACTTCTAAAAAGAAAAACCCATAAGATAGATGATGATTTGTTACTTGGTAAACACAAACCGGCAGCAGCTAGACATGGGAAGAAACCTTGTTACTATAGGCCAGGTTGCTTAAAATTTGTTAATTAATGGCAAAAGAACTATTGCTTTGGGTTTTCATTGAACTTGTGGAGAGAAAGATAGATGAGAAATGTTTAGTTAGGAATGAGTTTCAAAGAAAGAATGCATAATCAATAATTCTGATCTAATTTCCTTTTGTGTAATAATTTTAACCTATTTCTGATGGATCTGGTTTTGTGGGGATTGTTTTCAGAGAATATGTAACTTGTGTAAAAAGCTAATAGAAAAAGTAAAGTTGTTCTCATATCTTAGGCATTGTGCTAAATAAGGAAAACAAACCACTAGAAAAGCAGTCCAGCAAATCTACAATACTGCTTGCATTCTGTGGGCATTGCTTACTACTGAGAAGCTTACTTCTTCCTCATAGGATATAATAATGCAGAGGGGCAAACGGATGACAGGGATGAGGCGGCAGAAAGAAAGGTAATGCTGGAGCCTATCTTGCTTTCTTGTTCTTTTTCCTTATTCTTCAGTCTGAGCATCAACTCAGAAATGGTGCTGCCCATCTGCAAATACCCTCAAAGTACACTCAGAAGTTTTCCTCACTGCTGTTGTGTGTCTGTTAGCACAATCAATTGGATAATTAAGATTAATCAAATTGCATAAATATTATATGCCAATAAAATGAAAATATTCTGAAACATTGCTGTTGTTCTGTCACTAACAATTTTATAACTGTAGCTCTACATATGAAAGTAAAGGAAATGAATGAACTTATTTTCACATTCAGTAAACCATGAACATGAACACACATGTAAACAGAATACCTGTGGCTAAACTTCATGTTTCTACATTTGCCTCACAAGCCTATTTGTTACTGTTATTCACATTAACAAGAAAATTGTGCGATAATTTTCTAACTCAAAGCTCTATGGCACCTGACAGTTAGAAGCCTTATGGCTAACATGAGTTTCAGCAACACCACACTAATACAAAAACAGGTATACACGTCACTGTTTCCACTTTGTGCATCTGGATATTATAGGATGGGATGTTCTGGCATAGAAATATTTCTTTCACAAAACTCATGCTCAGGAAAATATTGATAATTCTCTTCTGCTTTCTTCTACTGACATTCTGGGTCCTGTAGGCACCTGCTTCATTATCTAGAATACAGTAAATCAATACTGAAGTTGTAGTTCAAAGAATAAACTATTTTTGGTGCTAATATTATTACTGATAAAACAGCCAGCTGGAGGTTAAGGACTATATATATTTTGATACGAATCCTTGAGCCCCAAAGAAGCTCCAGCTTGAAAAATGCCAGTAAATTTAGTGTGATGAATAGGGACACATCCTCCTCTTTGTCATTATTTATGGACTAACAGCACATAATTGCAAGTAGTGTAGAAATTTCTATCTTCTCCACTGGCCCTCTTTTTTTCCCAAATGCTACCTGTTTGGAAGCTCACTCATTGGTGGAAATGTTCTGGCTGTGTTAGGACACAGTTGGCTAATCTGCATATTTTGAAATTATCAAGAAAATCCTGGGTTTGTATTTTGGAAGATGACCCATTATCACTAGGTTATGACAGTTACTTGGAGGAAAAACAAATAATCATTCGTCTTATATTGATACCTTCAAGGAACAAAGATTCTGATTAGTGTGATAGTCACAGGCATAGATTCTGAAAACTGCCTGCCTAAGCTGGAGACTGCAAATGGAAGTAGTATGAATAAGAGAAAGTTGTGCATAAGTCAGTGGAATAGATATTGTACTAGGAAAAAACCAGAAGCCTATTTCTAGTAAGACATTCATAGCAGATGAGAGTGATTGACAAATATTACTTCTTCAGTAAGAAAAGGACATAGTATATACAGCTCCACAGCCTTCAACAGAGCAGCTATGTTGTGATAGGTATATTTAGTCTTAGTTGTTAAGAACATTATAGGCCACGGCTTGCCTGAAAATAACTGTAAAACCAAGAAGTGAATTCTGTCATCAACTAGAATCTGCATGAACCAAGGCTTATGCAAAATGAGTGCGTTGGAAATGCAGATAGGAGGTATAACCAGCACGGATAAAAGAAGTTGGAATAAACAGAGCACCTTGAACAAAATGTGCTTTTAGTCTTTCTTGACATTTTATTATGTAAGAGTTGACTGAATTTTATAATGAGTATCTGTGAAATCTCCTAGACTCGAATTCATCCTTTATTTTACTGAATTATCCTATTTCCCTCTAACTACTATGCCCCATAAATCTATCCTATTAGTTCAAAATAAATTGTTTTGGTACACATCTCCACTGAACATCTCCAGTGTACAGCATCATCAATTAGAGTTTAATATTTACAGTTGTTTCTTCTAAGGCAATTATTACATTAAATTCCAAATGTAAACTTCAGGCGCAGCACTGGGTGAGCTTTGGTAAAGGAGCATTCACCCCTTTATGAATGAATATAAGATCACTCCAGTCTTAGGCAGTTTCTTCTTAGCTGTTGCCAGTCACCAACACTCTCCTGCCAACTTCTTCCCACTCAAGATAATTCCTTCACCAATTATTTTACACCAGAATTTATCCTTCCTCATTCTAGAACTAAATACCCACGGAGTGCATTATATGCTTTTTGTTTGAAACTTCTTTAATTTAGTATAATATTTTGGGAAATCTATTCAGACTCCCTCTACTAGTTATGAAATATTTCTTATAGATAATTGGCATTCGATTGCATGAGTATGAGAGGCCTTTTTATATGGTCTATAATTTTGAAAGTGCCAAAAGTAGTCTTTTTAAAGTGGACATCTGTCTGAGTGTATTTTTTGAGTAATTAACTAGAGGTAACATTGCTTAACCAAAGGTAAGAGTAAATTTATTTTTGTGGATATATAAATAAACTATATACACATAGAAGTTTAGTATTATAGGAGAAAATGCATCTAGAGGCTAGAGAGACAGCTTAGTAGTTAAAAGCATGCACCAGTCTTGCAGAAGACTGAACAAAAGTTTCCAGGCTGACAACTTTCTGTAAATCCAGCTCCAGGGGATTTGATACCCTCCTGTAGCCTACATGGTCACTTGAACTCATAAGCACATACTCTTAAAAACACAAAATAAAAAAAAATTTAAAGAAAAAAAAGAGAGCCAGAGCCAGAGGGAGAGAGAGAGAGAGAGAGAGAGAGAGAGAGAGAGAGAGAGAGAGGAAAAGAGAAAAGAAAGAAAAGAAAACTGTATCAAATAAGCAAATATTTAATTAGTTCCAGAATATTTACGCCACTGTTGTAGCAGTGGGCATATCTTGACAAGCCAGTTGTTAGTGTAGCTTGCATAGTTCAGAACAGAGTAAAATTGATTGATGATTGCTTCTTTTCTCTGGTATCATGCATAGCATCTCCCAGTACCGTGAAAGCTAGCCAATAGAAATGAGTCTTCTAAATCAGAACCAGCTTGATAGCTTCATGTTCTATTTCTCAAGTATGTGATATCTGCAACAATGGGATTTTACTGTGAAATTCTGGACAGTAACAATGAGCTTTTTGAAATAGTCTAGATGTTGCTAGAGAGTTTGTAGGTCCTAAGGAAGAATATACTTTTATTATTCTACTAACCATTTAAAAATGATTACTAAAGTAATACACAATGTGTCAGTGTGTGCACAGACACACACATATATACATGATCAAATAATTTTTAAAAAACTGTATCCAGATTATCTTTTGCAAAACAAGAGTTATAAGCAAAAGAATGTAATGAACCTAATAATGTTTACACTGTAAAAAGGTAGATATCAGACTCCACCCAAAATAACACTAAAGTATGTATCTTGTATTTCCAAGTCCTCACAGAAAACACTGAATGACTATAGGTCTTAATGATGTTATTACAAAGGAGAGATTTACCTTGAAAATGAAAGTAATTATTTTCAAGGATTATTAAGATAAAATGGTAGGATAATTTATATTAAAATGATTTGTAAACAAAGCTTATTCCAAATATTAATTACTATTAGTCCAATAGTGATTACAAGGAACATTCCAGAATCAAAAATTAAGATGTTGCTTTTTTGTTCTTTTTAAAGGGATATATTTGGGGCAAATTCCCTTTCAGAAGGAAATTGTGTGTAAGTCATGTAGCCTGAGGGAAGAGGCAAATTCAGAAACTGATATCAAAATACTGAGCTGTGTGGCAATGTCAGACTTGATCTGTACAGCAGACGTTTGATGAATGTTCAGTCAAAAATTTAGACAGATTAGATGGGCTAGAATTCAAAAGGTTTTCAGCAAGTTCAAGGCTTTAATTCCTTAGCACAAAACGTTTCTTAATAACATCATCATCCATGAAAAATTGGTTTTCTTTTTTTTGAGAAAATCTTTGGAGAAATCTTTGATTGACCATTAAAGGTTCAAGTCCACTAAGTGATACATAGGACTGTTAGCGATTTTTTCTAAACTATTTTTCTGTCAACATTTCTCTCTATATTGTAGAAACCTCTATATATTGTAAGGTCCATTTTGCCTTAAGGTCCATTATAAAAACAGTTTTATAATGAAATAGAACACTGTCATTAACTGTTGTGTCATCTCAGTACACCATACTAGTTCTGGGTTTTTCCTGCTCAATTAAATGTAATTTTATCATTTTCTTGTATATATGTAAGAAATACTTCATGATGTTCAGATATTGTGGTGTATGTATACATACTAAAGATATTTCTCTAGTGAAGCATATTCATAATTTCTTTGGTCATTTCTTTTTTTCTTGCCCCTTATTTTATTTATCTTAATTTCTCTTCCTTTTCTTTTGGCCAGCATTCAGTATACAGTGTGGAATTGTAAACTAATATTCTACATTACCTTTTGACTGAATCACCTGTCACTTTGACCTTCATCTTCCCCTGCCATCATAAGCTCTATGTAGGTGAAGCCTATAGCACATTAACCTGCAGAAACAATGCTGTGGCACATGACATTCAGTAAGGAAGGAGGTTTGCAGAACAGAGCAGTGTGGGAATATCATTTTCTGACTGTGCCAGAGGGCATCATGGACAACTACTGAAAATGCCAAGGTGCTGAAATTGCTATTTCTGTTCTTCCAAAGATTTTCTGGATGAAGGTTAGTGGCACCCTAATGTCTTGATTCTTCTGGGCAGATTAAATTCTTGAGAAGCAGAGTATTTTAGAGTCTCTGAAGACCATGTTTTATGCTGTTCTTTAGCAGATTCTGTCTTCCCCTGGAACACATTATACCACAGTACACTGTAGGAAATATATCCCTTTTCCTCTACCTTGTAAATCTGCAAGACTGTTAAAAAGACCTTTCATTTTAAACATTCTGAAAAACACAGTTCTCTCCCTGACTTTTTTATAGCACCCTATCTATAATTCCATACAATGTGTCCCATTCAGATACTGTTCAGTGTTTGACAAAAGGAAGGATCTATAGGCCATGTGCTGGTCCACTTTTCACCAAAGATAAACTAAAAGTTTGAGTGTTCTGCTTCTTAACCACTGGGGTTGATGTATATTAATGGAAGGGACTTCCTCAGTTTCCTGAAGCCTTTTAATGCAGTGTTGTATACTTTCCTCTGTGCCTTCTGTACCCTACGTGGCAGAGTCCTGGACTGAACCCCTTTGCTCTTCCTTGAGTATCTCTCAATTTGTACCTCTTACCTTTCTAGTTCTGGTGGCATTGCTGCCTCTCAGCTCTTAAGACAGAGCCTTAGACTCTATCTGGGACTCTCATCTTTTTTTCTACATTTTAATTTCAAACCTTAGTACCCAGGTCAGTGTCTTCTACCCTCAATGTCTCTTCATGTTTGGCTTCCTGCTTCTATCCTACTTATGAACATTCAAGTCCTGAATTTTTCCACTCTACAGCAGCTTTGTGACAGGCTATCAGTCATCAAGCCAGTGCCTTAAAACTTCCTCTTCTACTCTTTCTTAGTTCGGGCTCTGGTCTTCTAGATGTGTTATAGTAGAATATCTCAGCTCACTCTCTAAAAAGGTTCTACAGCTACTGCCGGTTTCCACCAAGAGTCAATTCTGAATCTGTTTTAGAAGCCAGATTCTTTGAGAAGAATTGCACATGCCTTCAGTTAAACATGAGTGAATCTTTATGAGATGTGAACTCTGTCTGTCTAGTGGGGGAGACTGAAAGCTCTTAGAAGGTAAGCATACTGGCCATGTTTATGCATACACAAGAGCTTCTGCTGCACTAGCAGCACAGTCTATAATCTATAACCTTGGTGAACTTTCCAAGACATCCCATCTGGATCCCTGTGATCTTCCTTATTCTTGCTATTTGCACCCTCTCCCGGACCTGTCTAGGAAGTGCTCATGCTATTATTAATACAATGCTACCCTCTGACCTACCTACAGTTCCTGCTCTTATACTTCATAGAGTATACTATATAAAGTTGAATGAACTTTGGCTGTATTGCTTTTTTGGTGTGTTTAGTTGTGCTCGTTGTTTGAAATGTTTTCTCTATGTAGTACAGGCTAGCCTTGAGCTCACTTTGTATCCCAAGCTGACATCAGACTTAGAGTTTGTCTGCTTCAGTCTGCTGGTTAAACATTGTATTCTGTGCTTAATACTTGTGAAAATTCCCTTAAGGATCTAACTCTAGTGTATGAAGAAAGGACAAATAGACAAATAAACATAAAATCTGGAGTTAGGTGGCCTTTATGCTTTAATAGAGCTTCCCTTTTCCATAGCACAGAACCCCAGAATATTTATAAGCTACAAAACAGTGGGAGAGTTTAGCTAGTCTCAGTAGGAGCTCTCAGAAGGTGCAGTCCCAGGCTGTGAACATCAAGGAGTAGGAACCTGTAGTTGCTAGTGTTGTACACACTAGTCAATTGCTCACACTCAGCAGTTCTTGACATCCCTGAACTCCATCTGGAAAAAGCCCTTGCCACTCTCAATTAATTCAGGACTTCAGTCATGACTTCTGTTTCCCATCGTCCAATACTTACTACACAAATATGACATCTATTATTCATGCCTTAATCCTAATCACAACACACACGTTTCATACCCTCTTTGCCAATCAAACCCACTATTCATGTCTCCTTGAGTATCTAAGCCTAAGCAGGCCCATGGCTACTTTCACAGTCCTCTTCCATCTTTCAGTCTATGCTCATCCCTGTTCTCAGCTGTGTAAAGCCAGAGACCTCCTAGGGCCTTCCCACTGCTGTGATCCTTTGCTATTCTACACACAGTTGGAAGAAATGTGCATTTTCAGCAGTTGGGAGTAAATACCATTCTAAAGGAAATGTGTTTGGTCCATGGTTTTAAGTCTGGCCTAAGCAAAAGTCACTGGAGAAGAATCAGATGACAGGCTTGTGCTCAAATCCTACTTAATTCAAAGCAAAGACTAACACTTCTTTGATTCTTCAAAGCTTATGCATAATAAAAAAAATAGTTATTCATGATGTCTCTGGTTTCTTTTGTTAATTCTTCAATGAACTCATAAATTACCATCTGGCCCAGAACCTGACACATAATAGGTATTCAGTAAATGTTAATTATTTTTTTCTGTCTCTTTATTTCAGAAGACATGAATTATATAATTGTAACTTGTTTAAATAAATACATTAACTGATTTACCCCACCTATAGCTTTTCTTGCTCTGAACATTTACGGTGTCTTTAGCAAATGTCTCCTAGCTTGCCCTTGACTTTCAATTATCTCCTAATAGCCTTTCTTTGACATTAGGATATTAAAGTCATTAGTTAGTCTGCAGATTTCTCCAACTTCTATACAATTATATTTTCTGCCACCTCCTCTTTTTCTACTTTTAGCACTCGTCCTTGATTCTTCTTTTTTGCTTTAATTTTGCTTCAGCAAGCCATAGACCTTGTACTCCAGCAAGTGAAGTAGACCTTGAAATACCACTGACATGAGTGTTTTATATTATAATTTATTTAAATTACTTTGGTTGAACATTATGGGAGGGCAGCGGAATTTCCCATAATTTAAAAATGATTTTTTTTTGTCATGTTAAAACAGCCTAGAAAGAAAGGGTGAGAAAGAACTTCAACGCCTAAACATTTAGGATATGAAGAACTCAACTTGTTTCACTCTGAGTCTGAAAAAGCTGAGACAAAGATGAGAAACTTCCTCCAAACTTATTGCTTATTAGTGGCTGAGTCACTTTTTTGAAAATTAGGACAAAACAGTCGATGTTAAATTGAGACAACTTAAAAATCATATTGTGATTTTTTGACCTCTGTCCTCCTTCATATATAGCCTCAAATTGGCAGAAAAATGAAAAACCCTAAGAAATTTTAAGTGTAGTAAGTGTAACTGTACCTCTTAAGTTCATAGGCACAGCAGCTAGTATGCTTTGAACCATCCAGCAGACACAGAAGTGGCCATCAATTGTTTTCACAATCTGAAGTAGAAAAGCTTGTAGTTCCCTGAGCACTTGAGGTCATTTGACTCATGCTAGTTTCTTTCCATAGTGGGAGTGAACTTTAAATAAACCAGGGGAAAAAAAGCTTTTTTTTTTTTTTTTTTTTTTTTTTTTTTTTTTATTCTTTCAAGAAGTAGAAAGTAGTTTACAGAACACGGCAGCCGGGGCTATGTTACATTTTTTTCTGTTCGATGTCATCAAGTTTTCTTATTTATTGCTCTATTATTGTTGTTGTTGCTATTATTATGGTAAAATAAGAGAGACAATGGTGGCTTTAAAGTGAGCTGCCAAAAGCAATAAGTTATTCATAGATCCTAGAATGACAACAAAAGTCTCAGACCCACAAAACCTAACCACAATTACATCTACCTATCAACGGCTGGCAAAGATACAAAAGGAGGATTGGTGCACTCATTGCACACAGAAGAAACAGTATTCAATTCAGCCTATGCTCACTGTCAAACAAATGACAGAAATGAAACTGTTGCAGAAAAAACATGGTCATGGATTCATTTTGTGATAAAATCTATATGTTTTAAGGAAGACCTCAGTATTTTGGGTGAGACACATAGGATATTGCCTTTTTTGGGTGGAGAAGGAAAGCAAGCTATCTCAGTCTTTTAATCCACAGAACTCTTCAAATGGCAGGCAACCTGATAGCCTGAAGGCTTTTATGTGGCCTAAGGCAGATATCTGGAAGGTGGATGGAATATTTTTCCTTCTCCCCAGAGATTAAGCTGCTCAGGGCATACAGAATGGGAGAGTCTATAGCTCATGAAGACAACAAAAGAAATGAAACACAACAGGAAAATGAGTGTTTTGTCACATTGTTTCATGGTGACAGGAAATAAAGGAGATGATTGGCTTGAGGGAGCCATTGCTAATGTCTGGACTGGAACTATACTGTGAAGAAACCTACTCCAAGAAGGATGCCAATCATTGCCTTCCTATGTTTAGCATCCATAAAAACATTCACAGACTGTGTTGAACCAAAGATGCTAGAAGTCCCATAAGGAATAAAGAAACACATTATGTAGAACATGAGCTGACTGGCTGCAGGAATGAACAAGAGAGAAATTAAGTAACCCTTGGATAAGAAAACATACAACAATGGATTTCAAAGCCTGTAGGCAATTCTTTCACTATCCCCACAAGTAGATGAAGCTTCCCCAAATACTTCAAATGTCAGAACGACTCTACTTTAAAAAAAAATGGTCTTGGTAGTTTTAATAGGCACAGACAGAAGGACCAAACCCAAACAACAAACAAAACCAACAAAGCAAGAAAATGACACAAGGAAGAAGTCAGCCACAAATGGATCTTTCCAGACAGTGATAGATCAGCAATAATACATGACCTTTCTGACAGGGCAATGCAATGCAATAAGCATTTGACAATAGTAGATAGTTAAACAGAATGTTCTAATATTCCAGTGCTAGAGAATGTTAGAATGTTGACTTAGTCAGTTTGTTCTGTAGTACAGGCACTTTGCTGTACCAGGTCCATATCTATGACAGTATAAATATCACAGAGCCTGTGAGTTCCCTGGTAAGAGGAGCAAAGTTCTGAGGCTTTCAGTCTTCTCTTTACCAACCAGATTATCAAGTGCATGGAGAAGACAATAATACACTATGTGTTCCATTATGAAGAATCTGCCAGCTCCCTGATCCTAAGTCTCAGCAGTTATGATCCCAGTGACCCTTATTGCTAACATATTCCCTGTTCATGATGAATTGCCATCTCTCCTTGAACTAGATTTTCTCACAGTATAGTTTAGGCCTAGACATTAGCAATGGCTGCCTCATGTCAATCCTTATCTTTGTTTCCTGTGTGTCTTGTGTCTACTATGCACAGCAGGGTGTAGTAGCAACCTAATATATGCTCATGACTCCTACTATAGCCTCATTCCAGATCACTCTCATAAACCTCAGAGAGCATGAATTTAACTCAGCATCCCCACTTACCAATTAATACATATCTCAAAAAATTATGTATTTCAAATAATATTTTCCCCCAAATCTCTTATACTTCAGTTTAATGTCATAAGAAATGTTTGGTATAAGAAATGTCTGAGATATGTTCATTTTTACTTTTTCTCTCATACACCATAACTAATTTCTAGGCAAAATGATTACACATAAAAATAACAAGATTATAGCTTTATTTAAATTAAATTTTATTTTTTTACTTATTCACTTTACATCCTACTCACTGCTCCTCCCAATGACTTCCTCCCACAATTCTTCTCCTATACCCCTTCCCTTTCTTCTCTGAGCAGATGGGGCCCTCCTGCATATCCTCCCACCCTGGCACTTCAAGTCTCTATGAGGCTTGGAGTTTCTTCTCCCACTGAGGTCTGACAAGGCAGACAAGCTATAAGAACATATCCTACATATAGACAACAGCTTTTGGGATAGCCTTTTTTTACAGTTGTTTGGTACTCACATGAATACCAAGCTGCACATATGCTAGATATGTGTAGGGTGGTCTAGGTCTGTGAAAATAAATTGTGAAAATAAAATTTTAGGTCTCAACATGAAAGGTTCTCAGGTTCAGAGTTTCAATTTACACTCAAGTGTTAGCTGCCCCTGGGGTGCATCCCAGGGACTTGAACTAACATTTCAAAAGAACAAAGGACCCAAGATAGAGGCAACAAAAGACCTGGGTAAACAGTCACTTAAAAGAATTCTCCCAGAAGGAGATACAGATTGTAAATTAGGATAGAGCCTGGATGGAAACCAGGCGAGATACAGATGTAAATTGGAATGGAGTCTGGATGGAAACCAGGCTTGGGAACAGATGTTTGAAATCTCTTTTATTGTCTAAGAAGCAATTAACTGTCTTTGTGAACTTTGTATATAAACCACCCTTTTCGATCACTCGTGGTTCCTCCTCCTTCTCGCTTGAGAGTGGAGGGCCCTCGTGCACCTGCTATTGTTATTCCACCTATTCATCTAATAAATTTCATGTGATTGCAGCAATTCCCTTCCATGAGTATTTCTGAGAGAGTGCTTCCCATGGGTTTGGATCCTTAGAATCCAACAGGTCCAGCCATGCAGGTTCTTTTTTTGGTGGTTCAGACTCTGAGAGCCCCAAGATTACAGGTTACTTGACTCTGTTGCTCTTCCTATGGAGTTCCTAACCCCTTCTGGGCCCACAATTCTTCATCCTATTCTTCCTTAAGAGTCCCCAAGCTCCATCCACTGTTTGGCATGTGGGCATCTGTATCTGTCTGAGTCAGTTGCTGGGTGGAGCCTTTCAGAGGACAACATGTAAAATTGGTGAGTTTTGCTGTGGGTAAATCTGGTATATATTACTTGAGTTTCAACTTGTTGTTGTTGCTCTTGTTGTTGTTATTGTTGTGGTTTTATGAACATTAGTACACATGACTCAGGCTTAAAGGTGATAACTGACAGAGCTGCTCAAAGGAAACTCAGAATGTTTTCTCAACAACAAAGTAGACAAGTATCACTTATACTCAACTGAAATACAATAAATATTTGGAATGTTAAAATATTCCAAATATTCTGGACTTCATAAAATTCTAAACTGGTCTTACAACATCAAAATAAATAGTACACCAGCTGCTTACTGTGACAACATACTTACAATATGTATATTTAATAAAGAATTCATGTCCAGAATATAAAAAATCAGCATCTATAGGTTAAGAAAGTCACAACCCAGTAAAATGGTTGTCAAAAGACTCAATTGGGAATTTCATGAAGTGATAATATCCAAGAACCTGATAATTCATACATTGTGGATAACAGCAATAACATGGAACGAATTTGAGAGTATTCATTAAAATAGAAAAGAAAAGCAACAGAAAGAACACACACATCATGATTCCATACTATCCAGTACAGTCATGGAACTAACACATTTTTGTTTTTGTTTTCTCAGTTAGTTAATTTATTCACTTACACCCTGATCACAGGCCCCACTCCCTCTTCTCCTGTTCCCACCATCACAAACCACTCCTCAAATTACTCCCTCCCCTTCTTCTCAGAGAAGAAGAAGACACTAACCTGCCCTGGAACATCAAGTCACAACTAGTCACACATCAAGTCACACATCATTCTCTCCCAATGAGGACAAACAGGCAGCTCAGCCAGGGAAAGGGGATCCAAAAGCAGGCAACAGCATCTACTCCAGTTGTTAGGAGAGTGACATGAAGACCCAGTTGCACATCTGCTACCAATATGTAAGAGTCCTAGATCCAGCTCATGCATACTTTTTGGTTGGAGGTTCAGTCTTTGTGATTTCCCCATGGTCCCAGGTTAGTTGCCTCTTTCGTCTTCTTGTGGTGTCTGTGACCCCTCTAGCTCCCTCAGTCCTTTCTCACACTTTCCCACAAGATATCCCAAGCTCTACCTAATGTTTGGCTGTGGGTCTCTGCATCTGCTTCTATGTGCTGCTGGATGAAGCCTCTCAAAAGACAGTTATGCTAGGTTCCTGCCTGCAAGCATAGCAGAGTACTATTAGTATCAGAGGCTAGTTTTTTCCCCAGGGTCAGTTACTGTTTAGTCCTTCCCTCAATAAGTGCTCCATCTTTATTCCTACACATCTTGTAGGCAGAAAAAACTTTAGGCAAAAGGTTTGTGGGTGGGTTGGTGTTCTGCTCACTCCACTGGACATCATACCTGGCTACAGGTGGTGGCTAATACAGTCTTCATATACCCAGTTGATAGAAAGCTCACCTAGGGTTGTACTCATAGCTTCCCAGAAGCCTCCCCTGTCCCAGGTCTTCACATTGTCCCAGAGATGCCTCCCCCACTGATTTCTGTTCTTGTTTCCAGCCCTCTCCTGCCCCTATCTCACTCTGTCCATACCTGATCTATACCCCTGTTCCATTTCCACTCAGTCTCCCACCCAGTTCCCTCTCTTCATCCACTTCCAATGTCTATTTTATTTTCTCTTCTGAGTGAGGTTCAAGTGTCCTCCCTTGGGCCCTCTTTGTTACTTAGCTTCTTTGATCTATGGATTGGAATTTGGGTATTCTTTACATACAATAATATCCACTTAGGAGTACTTACTATGCATATCTTTCTGGGTCTGGGGTACCTCACTCAGGATGATATTTTCTAGTTTCAACAATTTGCTGGTAAAGTACATGATGCCTTTGTTTTTAATAGCTGAGTAGTATTCCATTGTGTAAATGAACCACCTCTTCTTTATCCATTCTTTGGTGAAGGAACATCTAGGCTGTTTTGAGTTTCTGCTATGAATATAGATCCACAAGTCCTTGGATGGATGATAGAGCATCCTTTGGGTGTTTGCCCAGGAGTATAGCTGAGTCTTGAGCTAGAACAAGTAGCAGTTTTCTGAGAAACCACCAAATTGGTTTCCAAAGTACTTGTACAAGTTTGCACTCCCATCTACAGTGGAGGAGTGTTTACCTTGCTCCACATCCTCACCAACATGTGCTATCACTTGCATTTTTGATCTTAGCCATTCTGATGGGTGTAAGATGGAATCTCAGGGTCAGTTGATTTGTATTTCCCTGATGACTAAAGATGTTCAACATTTCTTTAAATGTTTCTCAGGCATTATAGATTTCTTTGTTTTTGAGAATTCTCTGTTTACCTTGGTACCTCATTTTTAATTGGGTTATTTGGTTTGTTGGTGTCTAACTTCTTGAGTTCATTACTTGTTTTGGATACTAGCCCTCTGTCAGATGGAGAGTTGGTAAAGCTCTTTTCCCATTCTTTGGGCTGCTGTTTTGTACTGTTGATTGTATCCTTTGCCTTACAGAAACTTTTCAGTTTCATGCGGGCCCATTGTTGATTTCAGTAGCCTGAGCTATTGGTCTTCTGTTCCAGAAGTTATTTTCTGTTCCAAGGTGTTCAAAACAGCTCCCGCATGTTCTCTTTTATTAGACTTAGTATATTGTGTACTGAGTTGAGGGAGATCTAGGTTCTTTGAAGTTTCTGGCTGTTGCAAATAAAGCTGCCATGAACATAAAAGAGCAAGTGATCTCCTTTAGCTGTCTTGTTTCTCTAGCTAGAACTTACTATACTGAAGAGACAAGGAGAGAGGGGGCAACCTTGTTTTGTCCAAGTGGAATTGCTTTCAGTTTCTCTCTGTTTAATTTGATGTTGGCTACTGCCTTCTGTTTGCTGTTTTTATTAAGTTTAAATACACATTTTGTATACAGATTAAAACTTTTAACATAAAGAGATGTTCAATTTTTTAAAAGGCCTTTTTAACAACTAGAGATGATAATGTGATTTTTTTTGAAATTTTTTCAATATCTGTTGTTATGTCTCTTTTTTCATATGCGATTTTGTTAATTTGGATACTGTTTCTCCTTTTATTCAGTTTCACTAATGTTTGGCTATTTTGTTGATTTTCTCAAAGAGTCTGCTCTTGGTGTTGATTCTTTGTATAACTCTCTTTGTTTCTAATTGATTGATTTTATCCCTGAGTTTGATTATTTCCTGATGTCTCCTTCTCTTGAAAAAACTCAAAGGGAAATTCTCACTCAAGTTTCAGGACAGCGCCCACCCAAAAACTCACAAGAAACTGGCTTGCTGCAAACACATGAGGCAGTTTTATGTCAGAGCTCTGGGCCTGGGCCAGTCCATATATCCACATCAAACATAGGAGATAAAGGGACTGACTCCGAGGCTTACAGGATTAGGACTTTTTATAGGCAAGGGGTGGGGGAAGTGGGAGATTTTTATGTGAGTACACATGATTGGTTGTTTTACATCAGCAGACTGTACTGGTCAATGGGGCAGAGGCCAGTTCCTGCAGGTGGAAGCTTATCTAAGTTAGCATAGTATCTAGTTAAACTTAAATTGAAGTTCCTTAGACCTTGAGAAGACCTCAAGAGGAGGGAAAAGGTTTGGAGGAACACCAGATGGCCCATTATTCATTTAGACATACTCCGGGGCACATCCCTATTCTCTATTTAAAGGTGTCTGTCCTTGCACACCTTTTTTTTAAATATTTATGTTCAGCCAGGTCCTTGGAAGATTTAGCAGGCCTTTGTCTTATAATTTCACATCTTCTGTGGCTGACTAACTGGGCCCAAACCTGCTGACAGGCATTTTTAACTATTTAGGTTAGGGAAAAGAAATCACAGTGCCCTGCTACTTTTATTAGTTTGGGCCTATTTCAAAATTTTCTTTCACTCTTACATGTCTTTGATTTTTTTCTAGAGCTTTCAGGTGTAATTTTGAGTCACTACTATGAAATTTCTCCAATTTTTTAATGGAGGCATTTAGTACTATGAACTTTCCTCTTAGCGTTGCTTTCATTTTGTCCCGTAAGTTTGGCTATGTTGTGCTTTTATCTTCATTTTTTGCTAGAAAGTCTTTAATTTCTGTTTTTATTTCTCTCCTTAGCCAGTGGTCCCTTCGTAGAGATTTGTTCTGTTGCATTATTAACAATACTCAAATTGCTCTGCAGACAGATGAGCATATTTCTTACCACCTCCCAATGATCTGGATTTCAGAACAAAAGACACATACACACAGCCTCATATTTAAAAATGCATTAAACAATGCAATGTCTGGGCCACTCTCAAAATTTCACGATGCTCATGCTTTCCCTTTGATAATCCTGAGTTATTACTTACTAACATCTATACTCCATCTTTGCTTTCCTAAACCCAAACAGAGAAGGAAGAGAACCTTTGAGCTTGAGCTGCTCTTCCCCAGCTCTTACATGGTGTACTCTCACTTCTCCAGCTCTCAAGTCTGATCATTCTGCTCCTCTGGCATGATCATTCTAAATCTTTTTTCTTCCCTGGGTTCCCTTGCCTGGAAAACCTAAAGTCCCACCTCTGTCTCCCTGCCCAGATATTGGGTGTCTGCAACATTATTTACCAATTAGAGCCAACTGAGGGGAAAGGGCAGGGACCTGAGGTATCTTAAATGCAGATGTGTGAATTCCCATGTAATTTTGTGTAGCCACCTGAAGCTACAGGTACCAGGTTCTCTGAGAGGAAGCCCGGGAATGAACGGGAATGGAGGGCAAGAGAAACGTGGGGCCAAGACAAAGTACTCTGATAAAGGCCCGAAGTTTAATATTTTGCTTTCACATATAAAGGGGGAGCCCCATCCCCCAGAGTCTCTTCTCGGTTCAGCCCAGGGGCTGGATAAGGAGATAGCAGTCCAGAAGGTGTCAAGGCTAGCTCAGCAGGCAGTCCATTCTTCTTAGCTCAGTAGCAGACCGCAGGAAGCCAAGGCTGGCAAGGCAATGCCTCCTCTTAGGTCCTACTTAGGTCCTACTGTTGTTTGGTCTATTGTGGTAAAAGACTCACAGGCCTACTCAGGCCTGGGGGAAGGGCACAATTTTGGGCACCCAATTAACATAATATAAATCCACAACATTGTTCAATTTCCATGAGTTTGTAGGATTTCTGTTGTTTATGTTCTTGTAGAATTACAGTTTTAATTTATGGTGGTCTAATAAGAAACAAGGTGTTCTTTCATTTGTTTATCTGTTGAGGCTCTCTCTGTGTCCCAGTATATGTTCAATTTTGGACAAGGTTCCATGAGGTGATAAGAAGGTATATTCTTTTGTGTTTAGATGAAATGTTTTGTGGATTCTTTATTAGAGCCATATGATTCATAACTTCTGTTTGTTTCATTATTTCTGTTTCATTTCTGTTCAATGACCTGTCCAGTGGTGAGAGTCAGAAATTGAAGTCTTTCATTATTAATGTGTGGGGTACATTGTGTGAGTTTTTCTTTAGCAATGTTTCTTTTCAGGATGTGGGTGCCCTTACATTTGGGGCATAGAAGTTCAGAATTGAGACATCATCTTGGTGGACTTTTCCTTTGATGAGTATTAGGTGTCCTTCCATGTCTGTCTTGATTACTTCTGGTTGAAAGCCTATTTTATTTGATATTAGAATGGTTATTCCAGCTTGTTATTTTTGCTTGAAAAATCTTCTTACAGTCCTTTACTCTGAGGTAATATCTATCTTTTTATTGATATGTGTTTCTTGTATGCAGCAGAATGATGTATCCTTTTTAAACATCTATTCTCTTAACCTGTGTCTTTTTATTGATTGAGTCCATAGATGGTGAGAGATATTAATGACCAACTTTGTTAATTCTTGTCATTTTGATGTTGATGGTGGTTGTGTGTGTGTGTGTGTGTGTGTGTGTGTGTGTGTGTGTATACTTTCTTTTTGCTGTTGTGGTTTTTATTTGTTTTGTTTGGCTAGTGTGAGGTTATTTCTTTTCTGTGTTTTTTTGGGGGGGGCATGGGTGGGTACAGTTAGCCTCCTTGTGTTGGTGTTTTATTCCTAGTATCTTCTGTAGGCCTGGATTTGTGAATAGATGTTGTTAAAAATTTTTAAATGTTTTAATTGGATATTTATTTATTTACAATACAGATGTCATTCCCTTTCCCCATTTCCCCTCCTTAGAACCCCCATCCCATCCCCCCTCTCCTTTATGCTTTTATATCATTTTAATTACATGCATGTATTAACATCAGTTCTAGGTTGAGGGTCTAGCAATATAATAGATGCAAATAGTCAAGGCACAAGCAAGACAATAAACACAAGTGGTCAAAGAAAAAACAAGGCATTAAACCCAGTTACGTGAACATTCCCATGATCACTGTTTCTAAGGGCTTCTCAGGATGACCAAAATATCTGAGTCTACTTCCCTCTTCTAGCATGAGGTCATTTTCATGCCTGAAGCCTACTTCCTATTGTTCTAGCCTAAAATTTAGAATCCTGTCTGAAATTACTTCTTTGTTCTATCCTAATATTTAGATTCCTGGCTGAGATTACTTTGTTGTTCTAGCTTAAGATTTAGATTCCTACCTGAAATTACTTCTTTGTTCAAGCCTAAAGTCAGATTCCTGCCTGAAGTCTACTTCCTTGTCCTTGTCCAATGACATATTTCTGCCAAGCAGCCCATTTTCTTGTCCTTGGTTTATGTCAGATTTTTGTCATAGAATATCTTGTTTTTTCCATTTATGGTGACTGAAAATTTCACTAGATATAGTAGTCTGTGCTAACATCTGTGCTCTCTTAGAGTCTTCAAGATATCTGCACAGGCCCTTCTGGATTTTAGAGTATCTGTTGAGAAGCCAAATGTAATTCTAACAGTTCTGCCTTTATGTGTTACTTGGCCTTTTTCTCCTTGCATCTTTCAATATTTTTTCTTCTGTATGTCTAGTGTTTTGGCTATTATGTGGCAGTAGAATTTTCTTTTCTAGTCCAATCTATTTGGTATTCTGTAAGCTTCTTATATATTTACAGGACTCTCTTCAGGTTAAAACATTTTTTCTATGTTTACTTGAAAATATTTCTTGGGCCTTGTCACTGTGAGTCTTTTTCTTCTTCTATTCTTATTATTCTTATGCTATTCTATTCTTAGTGTCCCATATTTTGTGGATGTTTTGTGTCAGGAAGTTTTGAGATTAATATTTTCTTTGACGTATTGATTTCTTCTATCATCTCATCTACTCCTAGGATTCTCTCTTACATTTCTTGTATTTTGTTGGTGATGCTTGCATCGGTATTTCCTGTTCTTGTTTTCAGGTTCTCTGTCTCCAGGATTCCCTCAGTTTGTGTTTTCTTTATCACTTCTATTTCTGTTTTCAAGTCTTGAACAGTTTACACATTTCCTTCACCTATTAGATTGCATTTTTCTGTATTTCTTTGAGGGATTTGTCCATTTTCTCTTTAAAGGCCTCTATCATCTTCATAATCTGGATTCAATGTTATTTTCTTCTGCTTTAGCTGTGATTTGATATCCAGAAATTACTTTAGTAGGATAGCTGGGTTCTAGTGGTTCCATATTGCCCTGGCTCTTGTTCATTATGTTCTTATCCTGGTCTTTTGGTGTCTGGTTGTTCCTGGGTTTAGCTGGATAGGACTCCTATGAGAGTCAGGAAGAACCATGAGCCTGACAACAGAGTTCAGGGAACAGGACTCTGTTTACCTCTGTTGGCTCTATTCCAGGTGTTTTTTGTGGCCCTGGTATCTCCTTAGGAATGCAGGCAGAGCTGTGGGCCAGTTGATAGAGATCATGGGAGAGAGCACAATTCACCCTTCCTGGCTATATCCCAGGTAGACCCAGGATGTAGGAAATTCTTGGGGGAAGTGTTTAACCTGCACTATTCTGGAGTTCTGCAGGCCTTCTTGGGAATGGCCTGGACAATGGGAGTAACAAAAGTTTATGGGACAGAAATTAGAAAGTGTTTTGCTGGGAGTGGAGAAACTAGATCAAGAAAGATGGGCTTCTAAGAAAACACACTATCTTGTTTTATAGTGTGATGTGTAATCCACACTAATTTTGAAAATAAAATAAACTACACATGTATACACAGATGACTGCCTTGGGAAAGAGAGACAGAATGCTTTCCCAGCTGGAATAACTCTTTGGGAATTGGCAGGTGACATTGTTATCACCTCTGAAAGGGGTTTTATTAGTTGATAGAACACTGTGGACTAACATGCAATGTTCTACTAAAAA
Organism: Rhabdomys pumilio; assembly: GCA_030674055.1. Classification (NCBI taxonomy): domain Eukaryota; kingdom Metazoa; phylum Chordata; class Mammalia; order Rodentia; family Muridae; genus Rhabdomys; species Rhabdomys pumilio. Next base: position 140,091,353 of record JANHMN010000004.1, on the reverse strand, counting down.
GTATTATTTCAACTGTTCTTTCCATAATTTTGGAGAAACATCATTGAAATTTGAAAGAAGGCCCTTTATCAAAATAAGGGGTCCAGTCTGAACATACCATCAGTAATGAGGCAATCCTGAGAAACTACTGAATCAGCTTGCAGACTCTCTACCAACCCTTTACAGTAAAAGCCTTTTCCCAAATTCTCTCAGACTTTTCCACTTTTGAGTGAAATTAAATTTTCCTGGAACTAAAAGCATAAGACAAGCCAATCACCTGTTTCAGGTGCTCCTGCAGTGAGAAACAGGAACATAATGTTTATTCTGACTGAGGTGAACACCAAAAAAGATCTGAATACCAGACACTAAAAAGATTTTTCACTGAGTAAAGTCATGAAAAGTTCTGCTGAAGCCTGGAAAAATTCCTTTAGTATCAAAAATACGGAAAAACTATACAGTTAACTATTTTGTGGAGAGCAGAAGGGGTTTACATTCATTCTCATGCTTCTGTATTTGGCCTGGTCTACTGGATAATTTGTTAGTGTGTGTCTTAGTTAGAGTTGTACTGCTGTGACCAGACAGAATGACTAAGGTAACTCTTATAAGGACAACATTTAATTGGGGCTGGCTTAAAGGTGCATGGTTCAATCTGTTATCATCAAGATGGGAGCATGGAAACATTCATGCAAGCATGGTGCAAGAGAAGCTGAGAGTTATACATCTTCATCTGCTATGAGGAGACATGCTTTCACATTAAGAGAAGGGTCTCATTGCCCACCTCCTCAATGACATACTTCCTGCAACAAGGCCACACCTACTCCAATAAGGCCACACCTTCTAATAGTGCCACTCCCTGGTCCAAGCATATTTAAACTACCACATTCCTCTCCCTGGCCCCCCAGAGTCTTGTTCAAACACATGAGACTACAGGGGCCATACCTAGACATAGCATAATAAAATACATTTAGTTCAACTTTCCCAAAGTCCCCATAGTTTATAGCAATCTCAACAATGTTTAAAGTCCAAGCTTCAAAGTCTTTTCTGAGATTCATCTAATCACTTAACTGTAATGCCCAAAGCAAAAAAGGAAACCAGATGGGCAAACTCCAAATTCTTCACCCCCATGTCTGATATCAACGCAGTCTTCAGATCTCCAACTTCTTTTTCATCTTTGTTGACTGCAACAAACTTCTTTCTCCTGGGCTGGTTCCACTCCCTGTTAACAGCTTTCCTCTGCAGCTATCTCTCAGCTCTGGCATCTTTAACACCTTGGGGCCTCCAAGTCAACTTCAATTTCACAGCTTCTTGTTCCAATATCTGGAATCCACACATGATCTGGGCTCCTCCAAAGGGCTTCAGACACTTCTTCAGATCTGCTCTCTGTAGCACTCTAGGCTCTGGTTGGCTCTCTCCACTGCTATTGCAATTCGTGGTGATCATCCCATTGTACTGGCATCTCCAACACACTGGGGTCTTCTGCAACAACTAGGCTTCACCAATAGCCTCTCATAGACTCTCTTAATGATGCCAAGTCTCAAATCACTTGTGTGACCCCTGAGTCAACTGCAACTGAGTCTACACCTTCACCAATGGCCTTCCATGGTCTCTCACAGTGCCAAGTCTCAGCTGTGCTCCATGGCCCCTTCATACCTTCAAAACCAGTGCCACCAGGATGATTCTTACACATTACCAAGTCTAGTTGCAGCATGAGATACAACTTTGGCTGTCTCTAGAACACAGTTTTTTGGTGCTCTCAGAAAACACTTGCCAAATTTCAACTCTGTGATGTTGGTCTCTTCTTAAACACCACTAATTTCTTAGCTCCAACTAACCAACATCAATTATTCCTGTAGTCCTTCCTATTCTTGACTCTAAAGCCAAAGCTACATGGCCGAAGCTGCCAAGTTCTCCTGCTTATTGGGGCTGGAACATGTCCCCACCTCCCCCCTTATTCTATTATGAGCTTTCTGTTTTCCAACTCCATCACTCCCTAAGTATGGCTGTCCTAAAACTTGCTCTGTAGATTGACCTTGAACTCAGTGTTCTGCAAGTCTCAGTCTCCTGGGATTAAAGGTGTGTAGCACCATGCCTCGGTTTAAGCTTTTCTTCACCTGAACTTGCTTTGTCCCTGGCTGGCCTTGAACTCAGAGATCTGCTTGGTGCATGTTTATTATTAATTGAACCATATATTTTGTATTTTTTATTTTTAAACTTGTTATGCTTGATCAGAATGTTCTTTCTAAGACTAACCCAGAAAACGAAGTCTCTGCTGGGCTTTTTTGAGACTTCCATTGTCCGTGCAATTAATATAATCTCTTTACCTTAGCTTCAGGCAGACTCTTCAGACAAGGGCAAACAGCAGTCACATTCTTCACCAAAATGCCACAAAAACAGTCTCTAGACCACATACTGAAATTCTTCTCCACTGATACCTCTTGGGCCAGGTTTGCACAATTCAAATCACTACCAGCAACAGTCTTCCAAAGTCCTACTAAGATAGCCCAGTAAGTCCCACTTAAAGTATTCTACTGCTTTCCAAATCCAAACCAAAACAAAAGCATGATTAGGCCTATCACAGCAATACCCCAGTTCCCGGTGTTAACTTCTGTCTTGGTTAGGGGTTTACTGCTCTGAACAGACACCATGACCAAGGCAACTCTATAAGGACAATATTTAATTGGGGCTGCTTACAGGTTCAGAGGTTCAATCCATTACCATCAACAAGGGAGCATGGCAGCATCCAGGCAGGCATGATGCAGGAGGAACTGAGAGTTCTACATCTTCATCTGAAGGCTGCTAGAAAAAGACTAGCTCCTACAGGGTTTGGAGGCAAGTGTCATTGCCCACTCCCACTGTGACACACTTACTCAAATAAGGCCACTCTTCCTAATAGTGCCATTCCCTAGGCCAAGCATATTTAAACCACCTTAGTGTGGATATCTTATTATATTGGCTGGTAATTTATTCATTAATTCCAAAGGAAAAGACCTTTTCTAAGTATTTTGCATATGTGCCCTCATATGCACACATTTATAGTACTAAGTAATGCCATTTCATTTTACAAACAAGAAAAGTAAAACTCAGAGAAACTATGAGATATTTCTACTATTTTGTAACTGAATGTGTGATGGAGGCAGGAGTTGTCTGTATGTTTTTATTTCTGGGTCTGTAGTTTTACATTCCACTCTTTTTTCTGTCACAAAAAACAAAGTACAAGACAAAGCTAACCTGTTCAATATCTCTGCTCCTCTAGTCATATCTTCCCTTCCCCAGATTTAGTTCCCATTGTACAAAATTATTCTTCCCAAATCCAATTACATCTTTAGTAGACCAAGACACAATATATTTTTATTATGCTAAAAAGTTCAGAATAAATTAAGGAGGCTCAACTGGTAGAGATTAATAGAAATAAAGTTTTTATTATCATTGCTAAATATCCAATATAGATAAGTCAGTAAATTTTTTGTTGAAGGCCTTGCTAACTCAGTTTGCTTCATGCTCAGTTCAATTCTTTGGGAAGCTTTCCCAAAGGAAAAATTTAGGTATTAAAAATAAACGCCTGAGCAATATTGCTTCCTGTCCTGGCAAAGACATGAAAGTAGAAAAGATAAAAGTCCCAGCCTGGGGAGGAGAGGACAGGAAGTCCCACCCCTAACTGAGAAAACTATTGGAAATTGACAAATGCTAGGAAAGGGTAACTCTGTTTTCTTTAAGGGTGTGGCATCTGGTAGGTGGACTCTATTCCAATGGATAGTCACAGGTCTCAAAGGATACTGGCAGCATTAGATTAAATTAGATGGCAATGGGTTTGATTGAACAGGACAACTGAAAGCCTTGATCAGAGCAATTTGGGTAAAGGAATGAGGACTCTGTGATTGGAAAGCAAGGAATGGAAGTAGAGGTGCATCCACATTCATTCTCAGAACTTTCCAGGAATGCAACCTGAAGGAAGGAAGAGAAGTGGGCTAATTGCTCAACACCAAGTGACCTTAGAACCTATTAAATGGGGCCTGTCTTACCATGTTGATCAGTGGAGCCAAGAGAATATTATTTTGCTGCTTTCAGGTGTCTATGTATGGCGATCTTGGTCACAGGAAACTTTTGTTTCAATATCCTCCCTTTGCTCATTACTGTGGTAGGATGAGCCCATCGTTTCCTCAGCATCGAGGTGGCAGTGGTCCTCTCATTCCTTTTTGGAATTATTTCTGCAATTCTCTCAAGTTATTGTCTATCTGTTTCTCTGTTTGCCTATACTATCACTCTGTCCTGCTTGTCTTTTAAATGGCTTGCTCATTCCCTTGCTCTTCCTATCTTTCCTTATCCCGTGTGATAGAAATGGATAAAAGGTATTTCCAGTATGTTAACCTCAATGTTGCTCACTTCTTTATCTAAGTGGAGTCTTTGACTCAAAGCCTGCAAGTACCAAACTTGAAATTTGCCATAACTAGTCCTTCTAATTAGTCTATTTTTTTTTTTTTTTTACTAATCAGAGCCTGCATAGTTAGTGTGTATTTTGAGGCTGTACACAATACATATTGTAGATAAGACAAATTCCATGGCTATAAAATACACAATAATTCTGCTGAGTTTCTGAGCTCTCTGACATAGACTGCTATGTTGCTTATAGCAATAATGCTTATTCCTGTAGGCCTGATCTCCAGTGGCCTGCCCTTCTTCATAGTGATAGCTTGTACTACTCACTCTGGAAAGTCTAAAAAGTGGAGGTGAATCCCCATGAAGGCAACCCTGTCCAAGTACATCATTTCCTTTTTTTTCAGTTTTTTTTTATTGGATATTATATTTACATTTCAGATTTTAGCCCCTTACCCCATTCCCCCCACAACCCAGGGACCCCCATCTCATCCTCCCTTCTCCTGCTTCTATGAGGATGTGCTCCCAACAACCATCTCACTCCTATTGGGCTGTGGAAAAGTATCCTGGTTCTTGGGTGTGGGTGTTCGGCCACGTCCCCAGAACCCAAGCCCCTGACATGAGGTCTTAGGTCTTCAGTCATGTAGAGGGCATGATTGGCAGAGATTAAAATATTAATGAGTTATCTAAAGGCTGGGAGGTATAGCTAATTAAGTTATTCCCACCCCTTTTCTACCTCCTTATAAAAAGGCCAGACCCCCTGACTTTTGGCTGGGGAAGCTCACACCATCTACACCCATTCACCATGCCATGAACAATAAAAGCTTTGGAAAATTCGCCTGGGCGAATTTGAAAATGTCACCTGGGCCTTCCTGCGCCTGCTGCCAGATTATCAGCCTTTGGAACCCTGAACCTTCCACCACAGCAGCTGCCTAAATGTGGGACATTCCACCAGTGGGAAAGCTCTCTGCCACAGGCCCTTGCGGCTTTGTGCCTGTCGCCAGACTCCCTCCCCCGCCTTCATGGGACCAAGGATCTCCTCTCCCACTTATACCCAACAAGGCCATTCTCCACTAGATATACAGATGGAGTCATGGGTCCCTACCTATGTGCTCCCAGGCTGGTGCTTTAGACCCCGGGGAGCTCTGGTTAGTTGATATTGTTGCTCTCCACATGGGGTCACAAACACTTTCAGATCCTTCAGTCTTCTCTCTAACTCCTCCATTGGGAACCCCTTGATCAGATCAATAGTTAGCTGTGAGAATCTGCATCTGAATATGTCAGACTCTGGCAGACCTCTAAGGAAAACATCTATATAAGGCTCCTATCCTCATCCTTTTCCTGACATCCACATCAGCGTCTACCTTTGCACATGGGGTGCATACCCAGGTGGAATGGACTCAAGACGGCCCCTCTTTCAGTATCTGTCCCACACTTTGTCTCCATATTTGCTCCCTTGAGTATTTCGTTACTCCTTCTAAGTAGGACCGAGGCATCAACACTTGGTCTTCCTTCTTCATGAACTTCATGTGGTCTGTGGGTTGAATTTGGCTATTTCAAGTTTTTGGGCTAATATCTGCTCATCAGTGAGTAAATACCATGTGTGTTCTTTGTAATTGGAATACCTCACTCAAGATGATATTTTCTAGTTCCATCCATTTACCTAAGAATTTCTCGAATTGGTTGATTTTAATAGCTGAGTAATACTCCATTGTGTAAATGTACCCCATTTTCTGTATCCATTCCTCCGTTGAAGGACATCTGGGTTCTTTCCAGCTTCTGGCTAATATAAATAAGGCTGCTGTGAACATAGTGGAGCATATGTTCTTGTTATATGTTGGAGCATCTTCTGGGTATATGCCAAAGAGTGGTATAGCTGGTTCCTCAGGTAATGCTATGTCCAATTTTCTGAGAAACCACTAGACAGATTTCCAGAGTGGTTGTACCAGCTTGCAATCCCACCAACAATGGAGGAGTGTTCCTCTTTCTCCACATCCTTGCCAGCATCTACTATCACCAGAGTTTTTGATCTTAGTCATTCTGACTGGTGTGAGGTGGTATCTCAGGGTTGTTTTGATTTGCATTTCCATGATGACTAAGGATGTTGAGCATTTCCTAAGGTGTTTCTCGGCCATTTGAGTTTCCTCAGTTGAGAATTCTCTGTTTAGCTCTGTACCCCATTTATAATAGGGTTAGTTGGGTGTCTGGAGTCTAATTTCTTGAGTTCTTTGTATATACTGGATATTAGCCCTCTATTGGATGTAGGATTGGTAAAGATCTTTTCCCAATCTGTTGGTTGCCATGTTATCCTATTGACAGTGTCCTTTGCCTTACAGAAGCTTTGCGATTTTATGAGGTCCTATTTGTCAATTCTTAATCTTAGGGCATAAGCCATTGATGTTCTGTTCAGGAACTTTCCCCCTGTGCCTAGGTATTCAAGGGTCTTCCACACCTTCTCTTCTATTAGTTTTAGTGTATCTGGTTTTATGTGAAGGTCCTTAATCCACTTGGACTTGAGCTTTGTACAAGGGGATAAGAATGGATTGATTTGCATTTTTCTACATGCTGACTTCCAGTTGAACCAGAACCGTTTGTTGAAAATGCTGTTCTTTTACCAGTAGATAGTTTTACCTCCTTTGTCAAAGATCAAGTGACCATAGATGTGTGGGTTTATTTCTGGGTTTTCAATTCTATTCCATTGATCTTCCTACCTGTGTCTGTACCAATACCATGCATTTTTTATCACTATTGTTCTGCAGTAAAGCTTTAGGTCAGGAATAGTGATAACCCCCAAAATTCTTTTATTATTGAGAATAGTTTTCACTATGCTGGGTTTTTTGTTATTCCAAATGAATTTGCAAATTGCTCTTTCTATCTCTATGAAGAATTGATTTGGAATTTGGGGGGAATTGCACTGAATCTGTAGATTGCTTTTGGCAAGATGGCCATTTTAACTAAATTAATCCTGCCAACCTAAAAGATCTTCTGAGATCTTCTTCGATTTCTTTCTTCAGAGACTTGAAATTCTTATACAGATCTTTCACTTGCTTGGTTAGATTCACTCCAAAATATTTTATATTATTTGTGACTATTGTGAAGGGTGTCATTTCCCTAACTTCGTTCCTAGCTTGTTTATCCCTTGAGTAGAGGAAGGCTACTGATTTTTTTGAGTTGATTTTATATCCAGCCACTTTGCTGAAGTTGTTTATCAGGTTTAGAAGTTCTCTGGTGGAAGTTTTAGGGTCACTTAAGTATATTATCATATATCTGCAAGTAGTGAAATTTTGACTTTTTCCTTTCCTATTTGTATTTCTTTGACTTCCTTTTGTTATCTAATTGCTCTGACTAGGACTTCCAGTACTATATTGAATAGGTAGACTGAGAGTGGGCAGCCTTGTCTAGTCCCTGATCTTAGTGGGATTGCTTCAAGTTCTCTCTATTTAGTTTGATGTTGGCTATTGGCTTGCTGTATATTGCTTTTACTATGTTTAGGTATGGGACTTGAATTCCTGATCTTTTCAAGACTTTTAACATGAAGGGACATGAAATTTTGTCAAATGCTTTCTCAGCATCTAGTGAGATGATTATGTGTTTTTTTTTTCTTTGAGTTTGCTTATATAGTGGATTGCATTGATGGATTTCCAAATATTGAACCATCCCTGCATTTCTGGGATAAAGCCTATTTGATAAAGATGGATGATTGTTTTGATGTGCTCTTGGATTCGATTTGCAAGAATTTTATTGAGGATTTATTTTGGATCAATATTCATAAGTGAGGTTAGTCTGTAGTTCTCTTTCTTTGTTGTGTCTTTGTGAGGTTTATTATTTTTACTTCCATTCTTAGATCCTGAATGGTTTTGTTTAATTCCTTCACCTGTTTCATTGTATTTTCTTGCCATTCTTTAAGGGATTTTTGTGTTCATAATTGTAGCTTCATAGAATGAATCGGGCAGTGTTCTTTCTGTTTCTCTTCTGTGGATTAGTTCGAAGATAATTGGTCTCATAGAATTCTGCACTAAAACCATCTGGTCCTGGACTTTTTTGGTTGGGAGAATTTTAATGACTGCATCTATTCCTTATGTGACTGTTTAGATGGTTTATCTGCTCCTGATTTAATTTTGGTACCTGGTATCTGTCTAGAAAATTGTTCATTTCATCCAGATATTCCAATTTTGTTGAGTATAGGCCTTTGTAGTAGGATCCAAAAATTTTTTTAATTTTCTCAGTTTCTGTTGTTATGTCTCCCTTTTCAGTTCTGATTCTATTAATTTGGATACTGTCTTTGTGCCCTTTGGTTAGTCTGGGTAAGGGCTTATCTATCTTGTTGATTTTCTCAAAGAACCAGCTCCTGGTTTTGTTGATATTTTGTATATTTTTTTTCTGTTTCTACTTGGTTGATTTCAGCCCTGAGTTTGATTATTTCCTGCCATCTATTCCTCTTGAGTATATTTGCTTCTTTTTGTTCTAAAGCTTTCAGGTGTGCTGTCATGTTGTTAGTGTATGTCTCTCCAGTTTCTTTTTGTAGGCACTTAGAGCTACGAGTTTTCCTCTTAGTACTGCTTTCATGGAGTCCCACAAGTTTTGGTATGATGTTTCCTCATTTTCATTAAATTCTAAAAAGTCTCTAATTTCTTTCTTTATTTCTTTCTTGACCAAGTCATCATTGAGTAGAGCATTGTTCAGTTTCCACCTGTATGTGGGCTTTCCATTGTTTTTGTCATTATTAAAGACCAGCCTTATATCATGGTGATCTGATAGGGTGCAATGGATTATTTCAATCTTTTTGTATCTGGTGAGGTCTGTTTTGTGACCAATTATATGGTCTGTTTTGGAGAAGGTACCATGAGGTGCTGAGAAGAAAGTATATTCTTTTGTTTTAGGTTGAAATGTTCTATAGATATCAGTTAAATCCATTTGGTTCATAACTTCTCTTAGTTTCTTTGTGTCTTTGTTTAGTTTCTGTTTCCATGATCTGTTCATTGCTAAGAGTGGGGTGTCAAAATCCCCCTCTATTATTGTGTGAGGTGCAATGTATGGTTTGAGCTTTAGTAAAGTTTCTTTTATGTATGTGGGTGCCCTTGCATTTGGGGCATAGATGTTCATAACTGAGAGTTCATCCTGGTAGATTTTTTGTTTGATGAGTATGAAGTGTCCTTCCTTATCTTTTTTTGATTACTTTTTGTTGAAAGTCAATTTTATTTGATATTAGAATTGCTACTCCAGCTTGTTTCTTGGGACCATATGCTTGGAAGATTGCTTTTACTCTGCGGTAGTGTATGTCTTTTTCACAGAGATGAGTTTCCTGTATGCAGCAAAATTCTGTGTCCTGTGTATTTATCCAGTGTTATAGTCTACATCTTTTTATTAGAGAATTGAGTCCATTGATATTAAGAGATATTAAGGAAAAATGATTGCTGCTTCCTGTTATTTTTGTTGCTCTTTAGAGGTGAAATTATGTTTGTGTATCTATCTTCTTTTGGGATTGTTGGAAGATTACTTGCTTGCTTTTTCTAGGTTGTAGTTTCTCTCCTCGTGTTGGAGTTTTCCATCAATTATCCTTTGAAGTGCTAGATATGTGGGAAGATATTGTGTAAATTTGGTTTTGTTATGGAATATCTTGGTTTCTCCATCAATATTTATTGAGAGTTTTGCTGGGTATAGTAGTCTGAGCTGGCATTTGTGTTCTCTTAGGGTCAGTATGATATCAGTCCAGGATCTTCTGACTTTTGTAGTCTCGAGTGACAAATCTGATGTAATTCTTATAGGTCTGCCTTTTTATGTTACTTGACCTTTTTCCCTTGCTTCTTTTAGTATTTTTTCTTTGTTTTGTACATTTGATGTTTTGATTATTATGTGACAGGAGGTATTTCTTTTCTGGTTTAGTCTACTTGGGGTTCTGAATGCTTCTTATATATTCATGGACATCTCTTTCTTTAGGTTAGGGAAGTTTTCCTCTATAATTTTGTTGAAGATATTTACTGGCACTTTAAGTTGGGAATCTTCACCCTCATCTATACCAATTATTCTTAGGTTCTGCCTTCTCATTGTGTTTTGTATTTCCTGGATGTTTTGGGTTAGGAGGTTTTTGCACTTAGCATTTTCTTTGTCAGTTGTGTCAATGTTTTCCTTGGTATTTTCTGCACATGAGATTCTCTCTTCTATCTCTTGTTTTCTGTTGGTGATATTTGCGTCTATGACTCCTGATTTCATTCCTAGGTTTTTAATCTCCAGAGTAGTCTCCCTTTGAGATTTTTTTATTATTTTTAGTTCCATTCTTAGATCCTGAATGGTTTTGTTTAATTCCTTCACCTGTTTCATTGTATTTTCCTGCCATTCTTTAAGGGATTTTTGTGTTTCCTCTTTAAGGGCTTCTACTTGTTTACCTGTATTCTCCTGTACTTCTTTAATGGGGTTATGTCCTTCTTAAAGTTCTCTATCATAATCATAAGAAGTGATTTTAATTCTGAATCCTGCTTTTCTGTTGTGATGGGGTGTCCAGGGCTTCCTGTGGTGGGAGAACTGGGTTCTGATGATGCCAAGTACCTTTGGTTTCTGTTCCTTAAGTTCTTGCTCTTGCCTTTCACCATCCGGTTAACTCTAGCGCTACCTGCACTCACTGTCTCTGACTGGAGCCTGTCTTTCCAGTTATCTTGCTTGTGTCAGAACTCCTCAGGGTCCAGATTCCTCTGTGATCCTGTGATCCTGAGCTCCAACTGCTCTAAGTGCAGTGGCTCCTCTAGGATATCTCAGCATACTGTGTCTTCATGGGAGCAGACCATCTAGGTGTCTGCTCCAGCCACAAGGACCAGGTGAAGGGTGGAAGGGGAGTGGTAATCTGCAGGGGTGGGGTTTGGGTGCCTGGTGGGTCCTGGGTGCCCCCTGCTCCCAGTTGTAGCTCTGGAGCATAGGGTAGTGGGCGAGCATTCTTACCCTCTGCTCTGAGTGCAGTGGCTCCTCTAGGATGTCTCAGAATATTATTTCTTCAAGGGAGCAGACCATCTAGGTGCCTGCCCCAGCCACCCAAGTACTTCATTTTCAATTATGGTATGGCACCATCTTTTCTTTAATGGATCAGCTAAGTATCCAAACCCACTATATATGTTTTATTGCTTTCCCTTCATAAGCTTATTTTCTACATAATGATATTTCCCAATATATAGTCTATTTAATTTTCTTTGTGGATAAAATAGGAGAAAAGATTAAATAGCATTTACACTCAAAGTTAAGACCCAGAAGGCCTCTAAAAGATTACAAGAGCAAATCAGTTTTATAAATCCCACCGACAAGATCAGATACAACAATGTTGTATATTTGTTTACTAGGGTGTGAGGCTGTGCACTGCAGCTCATATGTGAGTGGATGTCAGAGAACAACTTTGGGCAGTCCTCTTCTACCACCATGGGTTCTGGGGATCAAGCTCAGGTTATCAAGAGTGTGTGGCAGGTGTTCCTCAGGACATAGCCTTCAATCCTCTTCCCACCTTCTTTTCACTTTTTCATGAGGTAATTTCATGTAAGTTTGTGGATTTAATGCCATTTATTTATCACAAAAACCTTCAACACTGATGTCGCCTATAAGTTTCCAGTAACTTCTTACTCCATCATTCTCTACAGATGTCTAACACACACCAAAAATCAGGCAGGTTCCCTATCAAACTCTTGATTCCATTTTTCTTGCTCCTCCAAGTCCTGCTTGTCTCATCTCACCTGACAGCACTGCCACTGAGGCCATGTGAGAATCGCCTTGGTGGCTTGTTGTCTTCTTTCCATCAAACTCAGTCTTGCATTGACCAGGGCAGTTCTTCTCTTGCCTGTTCTGGGTCTTGCAGTTTACTTATTTTTACACTGTAGTCAGAGGTTTGTAATGTGAATAGAGCACATTGTTTTTCTACCTAAAACACCCTTGTGTTTTTCTTTTGGCTACAGACTGAACCCACAATTCTTTATTGTGACTCCTCTGGTCCTCCAAGCCATTCAGTCACAGCCTCCCACCACTCACCTATCTCAGGCTGTCCCATTAGACTCTTCTATTTCAAGTTCTTTACCTTTTCTCTTCATTTGGTCTCAATCCCTTTTTACATTAGTAGCTCTGCTCAAATGTCCCCTTTTAAAGAGCACTTAGTGAAACCATCTAAGACTATCCATGATGGCTACTCATATCCACTCCAGTTTTGCTTCTTTGTAACACTCAGATGCAAAGCTCCTTTTATTTGCTCTGCTTGCTCACTCACTATCTGCATCTTCATCTTGCTATGTGTTCTGCAAAATATATTCTAACTCTCTAAGACAGAGAGGTCAGAAAATATGGACTCAGTAACTGCCTTGGGGACCCATCCTTGTCTTTTTATTTCCTTAATAATGATTTTATTTTAAAGTACAATTATGTCATTTTCCTTCCTGCTTTCTTCCAATCAACTCCTTCTATGTCCTCTCCCTCCAACTTTTCCCAGGACCCCCTTGGTCCCTTTTAAATTCATAGCTTCTTTTTCTTTGATTATTATTGTTATAAGTAAGAATATATAAATACAACCTGAATAATCTGTTTGATGTTGCTTGTATGTATTTGATTTTGGAGCCTACTACTCAGTACCTTGCAACTAGTTATGTGACTAATACTTGGGGAAAACTAATTCTATCAGAAAGCCCATCCTGTTAATGTCTACAGAAAATTGATTTTCTTAGAAAATGCCTGTATTTTTAGCAAATATTTTAAATATCAATGAAGTATACATCTTAAAATAATGCAAACATGCTGTTTCATGTTTCTGGCTCAAGGCACAAACTTAACTATGTTTCCTCTAAATTCTGTCCATGGTCGCAGATGTTCACTGATCTGTGACCATGTGATGAGAACACAGTCACATTGGGCTAAGATACAAATTCAAACCCCAATTCTTATGTGCTTACATCTGTAGATCTTTTGTTTCCAAATAAAGTCACTTCTGAAGTGCTAGGAATTAGGACTGCAGGTTGTATTTGGGAAAGTGACAAAAATGAGCTTGTGATGATCCTATAGCATGTAACAGAGCTACTGTTTCTGAGATTCTGCCAACTTCAAGAAAGACAACCAGCATTCTGAGTTTTGCTTGATGAAAGCAAGAGTTTGAAAAATTAGGTTGTAAGTAAGAATGAGATTACAGAAAGAACTTATCTTTTGTTCTTCAGTCAGACTTCTGAAGTTATATGTAAAGTCATAAAATATATTGAAAATGATACATTATGTCTCTTTAGTAAAGTGGGATCATAAGCGATCTCCTATAACTTTAGGTTGTCATTTTACACTTCTGATAATAGTTCCCAAGATTAGTCTATCAGCAATTTTTTTGACATTTATAGTGAGGAGCCATCTGACTTTTAATTACACAGTAATTGTTACTGTGTAGACTAAGTTATAACTTACAACTCTTTTCTCTAAATTCAGCCAATCTTAGAGGCACAGCAAATAAAACCTTGTAGTATCTAACATGTGGAAAGAGCCATTTTATACTTTTATAATTCATTTTCAGTCCTGATAGACATTTTTCTATAATTACTTGAGAAAACATTTACAGACAACACAATTTTAAGACTGGGAGGCAGTATTCAGAAGGTCATCAAATCTGTTTTTCTGCCTTTGGCTAGAGTCATGCTGTTTAAAAACCTATCACCATGACTCATAATTTTTAAGGTCAAACTGCAAAGGTAATGAACAATGTATGATTCAAGAGCCTTGGTTTTCTGTGTTGGGGAACAGATGCCCTTGACATGGGTAAGTGGCTGTGCCTCCATCTAGCAAGAAGAAATAAAGACTTCAGTTTTGTGGCCTAAAGCTATTTTTCTTTAAAAAGAGACATCTTTGTGCTACTCACTTCAGATTGACTGCTCTGATTTTCCAAAAGGAAAGACAAATGATAGACATCAGAAATGTGTTTTTACTTTGTGTTGCAGAAGTCCTCCTCCAGCATAAGGTAACACTACAAAAGCTTTACAACTTGAAAAATCCTTTTGTGCACATCACCCCATTGCCCTTAGCTACTTAGCTTTAGAGACAGTTGGCAAGATCTTTAGTCATGTTCATTTTGCAGAGGTATCACTGAGGTTCATGGAAACTAGAGTTTTGTAAACCTCACAAAAGTAAAAAGGGTGTTGGGTATGGTAAAATATACTGGTGATCACAGCACCTGGGAGTTTGAGTTAGTTCAGTCAGGGGACTGAAATTTCAGTGCTATCTATCCTAGACTACATATGGAGATTCTGTCTCCTGGAAAGTAAAAGGTAGATCTAGGGATAATGTGAATGGAATCATTCCTTGCTGCCACCTACTAACATTAATTTCAGTAAAGCCCAGTATTGTAATCTATAAAATGATGCTGTATTTCCCAAAGGAGAGATGGGCCTAGTTGAATGTATGCGAATAGTTGAAACATCTCATGCCATCAAACTGATATGCATATGAGTCTGTTCAATAATGGATACATGAATAAATAAGTGAATATATATAATATATAAGTGAATAGTACTTGTTTGACTTAAAGCCTAACATAGGATACTCAAAAATGATTACTTATTAATATCATTGAATAATAATGAAGCAGTATTAGTGGGGGTTACTTTCTCTTTACTAGAGTTTCAGTTTATCTTTGAAAAATGAAAGAGATGATTTTATTGGTTAACTTAATTACATTTGGTTGATATTAACAATCTCAATTTATGAATTGTCTGAGTTTTATGTAAAGAATTTTAGCTTCATCACCTATCAAAGACAGTGATATGTTTCAATTAGTCATTTTACATTTTGTAACTATGTTCTACAAGTTAGAAAGGCTATTAGGTTACAGGAGACAGGACCTACACTAAGAGTTGCAATCAGAATCTAACATGGCCATACTTAAGAAGATTTGATTTATTGTAAACTTAGCCAGAAGAGATTACATCACAACAAGAGGCCTGGAATGTGGGAATAATTGAGTCCCAGATGAGTTCATTCTCTCTCTCTCTCTCTCTCTCTCTCTCTCTCTCTCTCTCTCCCTCCCTCCCTCCTCTCTGGAGTCACAAACCATTTACCATGTGAATCTTCTTTTTATCATATACCCTGGCATCAGAAAGACCATTCATATTCCTGATTGGTCTTGTAGGTTTATGTTTATATGATGCTACCTTAGCTCTGGGTCTCACTTCACCTAATAACAATGTTGACAATCTGGTACATGCTGCCTAACACTACTTTGGATTCATGGCTACCAAGCAACACTAGTAATCAATAGTTTTCATGTTTTGATGAGGGGTCAGTCTAATAAAGAAAAGCCCCTTACTTTAGCAAAATGGTTTAGGGCAGCCTAGACAGCTGGAACAAAGCCTCTGCATAGCTGGCTAAGTAGAGCTTTTCTATTGAACATAGTCTTTCTTCTAACACACTATTTGACATGGTTTAGTAGCTTCTATTGTTCTTAAAATTTTACCAGTCTTTCCTCTTTTAGGTGTGTGGCTTTCTGGAATATATATGGAATGATTAAGAACTATAATTATGATTAAAAATTATAATTAATCTGTTATGAGTTGAGTCTAATTTTTCTTCATGAAAATTCTTCCAATAGTGAATATCTTGAAGATCTAAAATTTATTTACCAATACATTTTATTATGCACATCACTTCCAAAAAAGCTCTATTACCATCTATAATGCTATGCTTATACTTCTTATGTATGCAGAGTAGCATTGCCTGTCATATATGAGTAAAATAGCTATAATATTAACCAGACTGCACCCTGGAGTAAAGATTTTATTAACTATCATAAAATACACACATATTTGCATGTACTACATTAGTAGTGAAGTCTATTAGCAACAATGTTCATATAATTTCAAAGTCCTATCTTTTTTGAGGACACAGATAAATATTTCCCTATAGTATCTTAGAGTTCTCTAGAGAAATGGGGCCAATCGGATGAACAGTTAAGGGTTTAGCTCATAAACATCTTAGAAACTTACTACACTCATTTCTTTCTAGTTGGTGTCACTATCTGAAGTCATTAAAGTAGGTGTCTTTCATGGTTCTTATCTGAGCAATGACATGGGTTTCTAATAGGTCAGTCCTCTGTACACAGAAACTTAAACGTCTGCACTTAGATTATGTGAAAGAGAACAGTCAAAGAAGAGTTGGTAATTGTTCATTTGTAAAAAAGAGACAAAACATCAAAGTTCCTATAAGCAATGTGCAAATTGGAAGTTATTATTTCAACTTGTGTTTTAAATAGCTAAAAGGAAACATTCATCATAGTATATATCACATACTAAATATAAAAAAATGAACTGTCTTTCACGCATAAGTATCTTACATGTAATATGACATAATGTAGTGTTGGATAGAAAAAAGACATGAACAATGGAGCAAAGAAAGGTCCTAAGAAATATCCAGGCCATGTTCCTGTTTTCATAGCCTCAAAAGTTATTATATAACCGCAGCTGCTGTTTTCATGATATAAAGTTAAATTTCAAATATCACAGTGGTTTTTAGAATGTCTTGAGCTGTCTTAAAAGCAGCTAATCACAAGGTCACCAAAACTAAAAAAATATTAATAAAAAAATAAAAGCAAGAAAACCAAACCAAACCAAATGAACAAACAATTTCAACTTCATCTTCATATTGGTGTTTCTGGGAAGTCCAATTGTCCTTCTGTAATTAAATGTTCTTAAAGCTACAGATGGGCTATTTTACCTATGTCAGAAACAAAGGCACCAGGACATTTTCCCAATCACTATGTATATGCTGATGAAGATTGTTCATCTTCAAAAGACATGACATCATTATAATATCACTTAGGTAGCAGTTTTGAAGCCTGTGCCATGAAGTTTTCTAGAGGACCATGGAAATAAATACTCTAATGGGAATGTTCAAACATGATTTGAGAAAGAAATAAGGCCATCTTATCCCATAAGTATGTTACCGATCCCATATATATACATAAAACTTTAAAATTCAGAGAGTACTCATTGTCTTGTACGTCCTCTTTGAACAGCCCACTTCAATCTTTACTTGAAGCTATGCTTTGCTTTCCCAAATAAACTTCTTAATTGTTTATATCTCTCTACTTATTTCTTTCCTTCCAGAAGACATTAACAGAGGAACATCCCTCCTCAATTGTGCCTAAACAAACACTTGAAAACTAATGCTCTCATCTTCCAATTACCTTTGAATAAAAAGTCTGTTCAGCTCAAAGTCAAGGATAGTATGCTTTTAATGGAAATATTTTATTTCTTATATTATAAAGTTGAAGATAGAGGAAAGAGAAGTTTTTCATTGTCTGTATCAAATGTTAAAATTGAGCACAGCTGCAAACTACAACCAATGGTTTTTCTGAAATTAAAAGATCTTTTATTAATAAAAATGTACAACATTTTAAATTTTCCATTTTGTTCTCTCTCTACTTTTAAAGAAAGGTTGTGCCAACCGATGAATAAAGCATCGTTAAATCACCCATTAAATTCAACTGAAGTTTTTTTTTTTACATAATAGCTTAATTATATCAATCTGTGAAATTCTAATCAGCCTAATGTGGTTATCATGATAACCCAAATAATTGGAAATAAACAAAATAGCAAGCTCTATCTACTTTTGTTGTCTCTCTTCACTTAACAAGAACTTTTAAGTAGCTACTACCATAACAAGGAAAAACTCTGAATATGTTTCAAAAAATTAAGCATGGAGAGAGCTGTGAGAAAATGGTTGTTTACCAGTTTTAACACAGTTTAGGCCATGTCTTCCATCAGGTTACAATATCTGAAATCTGTGAATTTAAGCACTATGCATATCTTACCTACTTCATTCTTGCAGAACCCAGAGAATGAAATTGTCTACATGTACTAAACTTGCTTAATTGGAAAACACCAGAGTGTGAATTTTAAGAAAAAAGGGAATTTTTAAATTGTGAAAGTATATTTGGGAATACAGAGACTCCGGAGCACTTATTTATCTTATTTTGACATTGAGAGGCTCTGTTTGGATTCCGATTATATTATATCATATGGAACTTACAATTTTACATCTTGGAAAGGAATATCTGCAACACTTATTGTTTTGTTAGCTCAATGTTTTCATGCACTGTGTAAAGATTATCCTTGTATTATTCAAATGCTGACTTCTCTGCCCTCATATCTCCTTATAATCTGGACATGGGTTTGTAATACTTATTCTAGGAATCTCTGGTCTCATTTGTGTAAACAGTGCTCCCAATTTATTATCTGACTTGTCAATAAAATATGATCAGCCAATGGCTGGACAGGAAAGAGAATAGCCATCCAAAAAGGGGGGGAGGAAAAAGAGGAGGAGGAGGAGGAGAAGGGGGAGGAGGAAAAGGAGGAGGAGGAGTTCCAGTTCTTGGAAATAGATTTAGGCCTATTTTTTTAATGGCCAATTTGAAGCTTGTCATGGAGTCAGCCTAGCCTGGCTCATTGGAAGCTAGCAAGGGAAAGATAAAAAATGCCACTTAATAATTAAAAATTATATTTTCCAGTCTGGGCCTGAGCACTGAGCAGATGTCAGGCGACAGCTCTGCCCTCAATCTCTAAGAACCCAGAGGAAGCGGAGCTCCATGGCAGTATCTTAGGTAAGTAGACAGCAACACCTGCCCCAAACAGGGAGTAACTGGGACCCACAAGGACCCCAGAAGTCACTCCTGGCCTGGAGCACTGAGCAGATCTTGGGTCCCAGCTCTTACCCCAGGAGTAATAATATGCAAACTACACAGTTCTGATACAACCAAAATAATAGGAAAGACAGGCTCCAGTCAGAGACAGGGCGGGTAGCACTAAGGAAATACAGACGTCAAAAGGCAAGCACAAGAACATAAACATTAGCAACACAGGGTATTTGGCATCATTAGAATGTAGTTCTCCCATACAAGAAAGTTCTGAATTCCCCATATTACTAGGAAAGCAAGATTCAGATTTAAAATCACGTCTAATGATGATGATAGAGGACCTTAAGAAGGACATAAATTACACTTTCAAAGAATTTGAGGAGAACACAGGTAAATAGGTAGAAGCCCTTACAGTGGAA
This sequence comes from Rhabdomys pumilio, assembly GCA_030674055.1. Taxonomy (NCBI): domain Eukaryota; kingdom Metazoa; phylum Chordata; class Mammalia; order Rodentia; family Muridae; genus Rhabdomys; species Rhabdomys pumilio. The sequence goes on along the minus strand of JANHMN010000004.1, from coordinate 140,071,970 downwards.
ACACAGAAATCCCTTAAAGAATTACAAGAAAACACAAACAAACATGTGAGGGAATTGAACAAAACCATCCAGGACATTTTACTTTCCAGAAAAATTGAAGTAGAAACAATAAAGAAATCACAAAGGGAGACTACCCTGGAGATAGAAAACTTAGGAAAGAAATCAGGAGTCATAGACACAAGCATCACCAACAGAATACAAGAGATAAAAAGAGAGAAACTCAGGTGCAGAAGATACCATAGAAAATATTGACACAACTGTCAAAGAAAATGCAAAATGCAAAAAGTTCTTAACACAAAATATCCAGGAAATCCAGGACACAATGAGGACACCAAAACTAAAAATAATAGGTATAGATGAGAGTGAAGACTCCCAACTTAAAGGGCCAATAAATATCTTCAACACAATTATAGAAGAAAACTTCCCTAATCTAAAGAACAAGATGCCCATAAACATACAAGAAACCTATAGAATGTCAAATAGACTAGACCAGAAAAGAAATACTTCCTGTCACATAATAATCAAAACACCAAGTGCACAAAACAAAGAAAAAATATTAAATTCAGTAAAGGAAAAAGGTCAAGTAACATATAGAAGCAGACCTATCAGAATTACACCAGACTTCTCACCAGATACTATAAAAGCTAGAAGATGCTGGACAGATGTCATACAGACCCTAAGAGAACACAAATGCCAACCTAGGGTACTATACCCAGCAAAACTCTCAATTATCATAGATGGAGAAGCTCAGATATTCCATGACAAAACCAAATTTACACAATATCTTTCCACAAACCCAGCAATTCAAAGGATAATAGCAGGAAAGCTTCAATACAAGAAGGGAAATTATACCCTAGAAAGAGCAAGAAAGTAATCCTCTTTCAACAAATCCAAAAGAAGATAGCCACACAAAGATAATTTCACCTCTAAAAACAAAAATAACAGGAAGCAACAATCACTGTTCCTTAATATCTCTTAACATCAATGGACTCAATTCCCCAATTAAAAGACATAGGCTAATGGACTGGATACATAAACAGGATCCAGCATTTTGCTGCATACAGGAAACAAAGTGACAAAGACAGACTCTACCTTAGAGTAAAAGGCTGAAAAACAATTTTTCAAGCAAATGGCCCTAAGAAACAAGCTGGAGTAGCCATTTTAAAATCTCCAGCCCAAGAACACAAAGGTAGGGACTCATGGCTCCACCTGCATAGGTAGTTGAGGGTAGTCTTGCCAGTCATCAGGGGAAGTGGACAGCCTTGGTACTGAAAATTTGGATACCCTAGTGTTGGGGAATTTCAAGAGCAGAGAGGTGGGAATAAGAGGATGGTAGGAGCACAGTCTCATAGTAATTGAAGGAGGGGGGATGGGGTAAGGGATTAGGCATCAGTGGAAGTAGAGGGCCATGGTGCCTGAAAGTTTGGATTCCCTAGTGTTTTGAGAGCAGGGAGGTGAAAATGGGAGGATGATGGGAGCACACCCTCATAGAAACTACCACAATTATATGGATTAGACATGACAGAGACAGACTGCCAGAAGACTAGATTCCAAATTTAAACAAAATTTATCTTAATACTAAAATTTGTTTTGAGAATTGTATATTGCAGAATACACAGACTAGGTGTATCTACTCATCTAGTGAGCTGAGCAGACCTGCTCGAAACTCTGATGTCCTGGAATTCCAGCTGGATGCAGCGAAGACAAAGTGTCAGAGGCTTATCAATTTACTCTTCCCCCCACCTCTCTTCTAATAACTCAACGCTCATAATCAGCTTGAAGAAGTTAATGAAGAGTCGGTGCCCCTATTTCCTGGGCTTGGGGACTGAGGTAGTTAATATTGGGCTGTCTTTTTAGGGAAAAGTAGTGATTTTGTTGGAACAGGGAGGATTAGGTAGGATTTATTGCATAGCCATAACCTATTTGTAGAAATATGTATAATTGTTATTAAGATGAAGTTATAATTTCTTAAATGGTACAAAATTTGCTTTGATTTCAAATTTAAGGTTTTCATAGGTATGAGCTTCTTAATGATATAAAAGTGAGATGAATATTGTTACTCTCATAGGCACTGTGCCTCTATAACAAATTTAGGAATACAAGGCTTAGACCCAGTCCTTCTTTAACTTTTTAAACTGATTTGTGATGGTCAGCTTGTGAGTTAAGGGCCTATAGCAAATTCATGGCTCTGAATTTATTGTTGGGGGTGTTTTCTATATTTTATTTAGAAATAGCTGAGAGGAGTTAACAGACAATAATCTAGATTGCCTTACATGGATAGTTGGTTTTCAAAACATCAGAAGTCCACAGAATTGATGTTACAAACATTTCTGTATTAATGTTCATTTTGATTAAAGACCTGTCTGCTCCTGAGAGCTTTCTGTCTTAGATTCTAATAAGAAATTGAGCATTTTTGGAGTTATTCCAGTTGTGGTGAGACAGCCACTAGGTAAGAATTGCCTCTTTTCATCTATAAACAAATCACTGTCCAGAAAAGGAAGCTGGGATGGGGTAGGAGTTTTCTAGGGAGAGGAAATGGGGAAAGGGAGTGGCATCTGAAATGTAAATAAAATATCCAATAAAGATTTTCACATCAAAAAAAAAGAAAGAAAAGTTTTGAGCCAACATACTAACAAAACAATTAAAAATTACTTTTACAATGTTTAAAATATACTAAAAACTTCTAAAACATCTATTCACATAGTTTGTTTTAAAAAGTATTTTTATTTGTTTACATTCCAAATGTTCCTCCTTCTTGTTTCCCCCTCCCCAAAGTCTTCACTCCATTCCCTTCCCCTTTGTTTCTGAGAGGGTGATTTCCACTAATCCACCCAACCACTATTACACTTCTAATTATATGGGCATCTTGTTATTGAGCATTACCAAACTAATAAAGCCTTTGATTAACATTAAAAATTATCCTGGGATTTTGTTTTTTCCTATAAAGTTGAAAATTGTTTTATCCATGTCTATGAGGAAGAAACCACCCCTAGTAAATAGACATGGCCCTCAGATGAGGGATGGGGCCACCCACAGATCTTCAAAATTTTTGACACAGAATTGTTCCTGTCTAAAGAAAATGCAGAGACAAAAATGGAACAGAGACTGAAGGAAAGGCTATCTGGTGACTTGCCCAACTTGGGATCCATCCCAGGATATCTAAAACAATTCCCAACAATAAAATAACTTCTGGGGTCATCACCATCCCTAACCTCCAGCTCTACTAGAGAGCAATAGTGATACAAACTACATGATATTGATACAGAGACAGATAGGTCAATCAATGGAATAGAATTGAAGACCCACAAATAAATTCACACATCTAAGGACAATAGATCATTGACAAAGAAGTCAAAAACATACAGTGAAAAAAAAGAAAGCATCTTCAACAAGTGGTGTTGATTTAACTGGCAGTCTACGTATATAAAAATGCAAGTTAATCCATATTAATCATCTTGTACAAAGCTCAAGTACAAGTGGATCAAGGGTTTCCTCATAAAACCAGATAGACTGATTCCAATAGAAAAGAAACTGAAATAGCCTCAAACACATTGGCACAGGGGAAAATTTCCTAAACAGAACACCAATGGCTCAGGCCTTAAGATCAACAATTGACAAATGAGGCCACATGAAACAAAGCTTCTGTAAGACAAAGGACACAATGAAAAGGACAAAACAGCAACCTATAGATTGGAAAAAATATCTTTACTAACCCTACATCCAACAGAGAGGCTAATATCCAAAATATACAAAGAACTCAAGAAGTTAGACTCCAAAAATCCAAATAACCCAACTTAAAAATGGGGTACAGAACTAAACAGATAATTCTCAACAATGGAATCTCAAATGACTAAGAGTACTTAAAGAAATGTTGAACATCCTTAGTCATCAGGGAAATGTAAATAAGAAAAACCCTGAGATTCCACCTTACACCAATCAGAATGGCTAAGATAAAAATTCAAGTGACAACACATACTAGCAAGGTTGTGGAGCAAAACGAATAGTCCTCCACTGATAGTAGTACGATTGCAAACTGGTACAATCACTCTTGAAATTAATCTGGTAGTTCCTCAGAAAATTGCAAATAGTTTAATCTGAAGACCCAGCTATACCCTTTTTGTCCATATACCCAAAAGATACTCCACCATATTACAAGAACACCAGCTCCACTATGTTCATAAGCATCCTTATTTCTAATAGCCAGAAGCTGGAAACAACTCAGATGTTCCTCAACTGAAGAATGGATACAGAAAATGTGGTTCATTTACACAATGGAATACTATTCAGCTATTAAAAATGTGGACATCATGAATTTTAGGCAAATGGAAGGAACTAGAAAATACCATCCTGAGTGAAGTAATCCAGACCCAAAAAGATATGTGTGGTATGTACTCACTGATATGTGGATATTATCCAGAAATTCTGAATACCCATGATATAACTCACAGACCATAGGAAGCTTAACAAGGAAGGCTCAAGTGTGGATATTCTAACCCGACTTAGAAGGGGGGACAAAACAATCAAGTGAGGCAGAGATCTGGCTGGGAGAGAGGAAGGGGATGGGAAAAAGCAGGCAGGTAATGTTTGTCCTCAATATTGACTTGTATTTCTAATAGGCCACAGAAGAATGCCCCCCTGTTTTCACATTCATTGTGCTAGTCTGTTTTTTTTTTCTTTGGAGAATTGAGGCCATTTATGGCCAATGATTATTGATTTCTGTTATTTGGTTGGTGGTGTTGATAGTAGTGGGGTGTGTGTGGAGAAGGGAGCTGACAGAAGGCGGCTATCATTCTTGCAGCCATCTTGAACCATATACCCCGACAAGAGACTTGATTACAACAGCCTACAACAGCTTAGCACACTCTGATAACATCTTGTTTTAAATACCCAGGATTTTCCCTTGGGTGTGTGAGACTTAAAGGTGTGTGACTTAAGGGCGTGACTTAGAGATTAGATTTAGAGATAAGACTTAAGGGCGTGACTTAAGGGCATGACTTAAAGACATGGCTTAGAAGTGAGACATATAAAAGGTGAGAGGCAGACAGAAGAAATTATTAGGCAGTAGGTGAAAGACTCTTGGACTAGGAACTAGGGACTTGGAGAGAAGAAGAAAGACTGAAGAATAAATGGGGATTGAATCACACTCTGTCTGGTCTCCATTCTTGTCCGTCCTCACTCTCTTTCTTACTGAACCCCGACTCTCTTACCGGAGCAGCTTGGGGCAGTGCAGGCTCTAACAATTTAGCCCCCAAAGCTTTTGGCAGTGTGGGTTCCAATATTTGGACAACAAAAATGTCGCATAAATGAAATCATTGTATGTATCTATACATACATGTATATATTTTTGATTGCCAAATTCATTATAATGAGTAACATCCATTACCATGGACCTCAACATGATGAGTAATCCCTTCTTCACTTTTTCCTAATCCTTTCCCTGGGGAAAAATCTAGAGTTTCCCATTTGAGCCATGATTACTTCATTAGGGCTGCACATAATCAACCCCAACTGGGATAACAGATCTCTGCCCCAGAGATTAATTGGGAGGCCCAGGATGACATGGGGTTGTATATTCCCTGTATTACCTTCTTTATCTTTCCACATCAGCACCTTAGAGCTTTGTTGTGGATTTTGACTTTGGCCAATACCCCTTAGATTGGCAAAGGTTGGGGTCAGAGGCCAGGTGGCAGGCCAATCACTTTGTTTTAGGATAGTTACATCAGCTCCTGTGTCAACCAAGCCTTGGAATGCTTTTCCATCCAGCCATAGTGTCATCAGATGTTTTTGTTTACCCAGTATGCATCAGAGGAACCAGAGCCTTGATCACCTCTCTTAGGACTCTTATATTTGTGATTAGTAGGGTAGAATGGAAGTAACAATAGTTGAGCTATCCTCCTTCCTCTAGGAATGGTGACTATATTCTGAATTGCCTGTGCCACTACCTTAATCTTACCTTGATAATCACTGTCTATAACTCCAGGAAAATTTTGTAGTCCCTGCATAGTAGTACTGCTTCTTCCCACTATCAGGCCAAACACATTTGGATAGAGTGGTCCAAACACTCCAGTTGGTAAGACCTGAGGTCCCATTTCTAGGGTTAATACTGTATGGGTGGCAGAACTGAGGTCTAGTCCTGCACTTCCTGATGTTGCTAGACTAAGTTCTGAAAGGGACTGTTGTTTGCTAGTATAAAACTTACTGCTCCATAAGCCTGTTTTGGCTTGTGTTGGTTCGGGGACTGGAGCTGGCCCCTGTTCCCATTTCCCTGATTATGGGAAAGGGTGTTTCCTTGTGTGTCTCTTTTGGACCTACATTCACTAGCCCAATGCCTTCCACGTTTGCAAAGTGGGCAGAGCCCAGGATGTTTTCTGGGCTGTTTCTGGGTTAACTCATTTTCTGCCTTGCAATCTCTTGCAAAGTGTCCAGGCTTGCCATATTTTAAACAGGCCTTTTGGTTTATACTAGCCAAAAAAATCTCTTACTGATCATCCTTGCATAGATAAGCCCTGTTGGTAGGAGGGACGTATGTCAGAACAGAGTCTGATATACCCTGTAAGGTCTGTCTTTTTCCTGTAGGTTCTATTGGCCGCTTGGCAGGCAGGATTGGCATTCTCATATGCAAGTTGTTTCACATAATCTACGTGTGTGTCTGTGTCTGTGTGTGTGTGTGTGTGTGTCTGTGTCTGTGTGTGTGTGTGTGTGTGTGTGTGTGTGTGTGTGTGTGTATGTTTCCCTACTTTGGGTTTGCTGGTATGAAATTATTAATTTCCCGTGTTTTCATGGGTATAGTTAATCTCCATGGACTGGAGCTTTCTTTCTTGCACCTTCTGTAGGCCTAGATTTGGATAGAGAGTTGATTATTGTGTGGTAAGGAAATTTTCTCTTTTGGGTTCAATTTATTTGGTGTTCTATTTGCTTTTTGTACCACTATAAAATCTTTTCTCTCTGCTTTCAGCTAATTCAGATAATGTTTTGTCTATCCTTTGACTTTTCTCAAAGAATCAGATCTTTGCTTTATTCATTCTTTGTATTGTTCTTCTTTTGGTTGGTTTGTTTCTAATTTTATTAATTTTAGATAGTTTAATTATTTCTTGCTATCTTTATAATCATCTCCTTCTCTTGGTTAGGTAATTTTCTTCTATGTTTTGTTGAAAATATACCCTGGGCCTTTGAGCTGGGAGTCTTCTTCCTCCTCTATTCTTGTTATGCTTAGGTTTGATATTTTTATAATGTCTAAGATTTTTCAGGATATTTTATGTGAGGAATATTTTAGATTTAACCTTTTCTTTGAGTGAGGTATTCTTTTTTTCTACTGTTTCTACAATTCCCAAGATTTTATTTTCCATTTCATATCTTCTGTTAGTAAAGTTAACAGTTAGTAAAGCTACTTCCTCTGTAGTTTCTGTATGAAATTTATTTTTTTCCTCTCTTTTAGTTCATTTGGATAAGAGTTTGCTAATTCTTTGATTTCATCAAAGAACTAACTCTGTTTTATTCATTCTTTGCCTTGTTCTTTTTTTGGTTGGTTTGTTTTTATCTTATTAACATTAGGCACGAGATTGATTACTTCTTGCTGTTTACTCATTTGGGGTATTATTTCTTCTTTTCTTCTAGAACTTTCTGGTGTGGTTAAGTGACTAAATATATTGTCCTAGCTGTTATTGTGTTCTTAAGCTGGTATCTAGGCATCTGAGTTCAGAAAGATTATAGTTTTACGTGGGGAGTTTTGGTTTTGTCTTGTTTTATTTCTTGGATTTTCTTTTAGTAAAGATAGAAACTTAATGTTATGATCTTGCCTAGTAAAATTGTCTATATTGTGCCCCATAAGTTGGGGTATGTTATGTTTTCACTTCAATTATTAAACTTTTTAATTTCTATTTTAAATCATTTTTCATTCAGTGGTAGATTGTTCCATTTAAGTGCATCTGTAAGCTTTCTGTTGTTGATATTCAGGTTTAATCTGATAGGAGGTAGGATGCTGGGTGTTATTTTGATTTTCTTGTAACCATTTAAATTTACTTTATATCTGAATATGTGGTCAGTTTTTGTAAAAGTTCCATGAGATGCTGAGAAAAAGTATATGGTTTAGTGTTTGGATAAAATATTCTTTATATATCTGTTAGGTCATTTGGTTTACATTATTATTTAGCCCAGCATTTCTCTGTTTAGTTTTGCCTGATGACCTATCTATTGGTGAGTTGGGGGACATTGTTACCTAAAATTATTGTGTGATTTTAGTTATATCAGTGTTTCTTGTATGAACCTGAATACCCTTGTGTTTGGTTTATAACTGATTTTAACTATAGTATCCTCTCAAGTTATTTTTGCTTTGATGAATATACAATGTCTTTCTCTATCTCTTTCATTAGTTTTGATCTGAGGTTTATTTTGTCAATATTAAAATGGCTACACTGGCTTGTGTCTTGGGTCCATATGTTTTTAAGATCATTTTACTTTCTTTTAGCTTGAGGTGGTTTTTATTCTTGATATTTAGATGTGTTTGTTGAGTGCAGCAGAAGGATGTATTCTCAGTCCATTTTATTAATATGTGTCTTGTTATTGGGGAATTGAGACCACCAATTTTAAGTTATCAATGAGCAGTGCTCATCTACTCCCACTAATTTGTTTTGTAGTATCTGTTTTTTTCTCTCTTCTTCTGATTTATTGGTTTGTGATTATTCATCCCTTTTGTTTTCTTGGGTGTGATTAATCTCAGATTGAAGTTTTTCTTCTAACACCCTTCATAGTGCTGAATTGTTGATATATGCTGCTTAAATGTAGTTTTATTGTGATATGTCTTTCTTCATCTATTGTGATTGAAAGACTTGCCTGATGTACCATCTGGGGTGGCATCTGTAGGCGCTTAGAATTTGTGGAACATTTGTCAAGGATAGTCTGGCTTTTGGAGTCTTCATTTACAAGTTAACTGCTTTTTTTTTTTTAATAGGTCTGCCTTTAAGTGTTACTTGGTTACTTTAAACTTGCAACTTTTAATATTCTTTCTTATTTTTTACATTTAGTGTTTTGATTATTTTGTGCCATGGAAATTTCTTTTCTGATTCAGTCTTTTAATATTTTGTCTGCTACTTGTACCTTGATAGACACTCCTTCTTTAGATTAGGAAATTATTTTCTATAATTTTGTTGAAAATATTTTCTGTGCCTGTGACCTGATTTTCTTCTCCTACCTCTGTTTCTCTATTCCTCTGTTGCTATTAGTCATAGTTTTGATCTTTTAGTAGTGTCCCAGGTTTTCTGATGTTTTATGTTAGGAGGTTTTTAGACTTAATATTTTCTTTGACCGAGGTATTTATTTCTTCTCTTGTGTCTTCAACACTCATGAGTCTCTTCCATCTCTTATAAGTTGGTGAGGTTTACCTCTGAGGTTTCTATCTGTATTTCTATATTTTTCACTACAACTTTCCCCCTGTGTTTTCCTTTTTCATTGTATTTCTACTTTCCAATTTTGAACTACTTACCTTATTTCATTACATTGCTTATTGATCTTTTTATAGATTTCATTAGTTTATTTATTTATATCCTCTTTAATGACCTTGAACACATTGAAAATAGCTATTTTCAAGATACTGTCTTGTGCTCCAGCGAAATTGTATTTCTCAGAGCCTACTCAGTTGGAGTTTTTGGACTCTGGTAGCAATATATTATCCTAGCTGCTATGATTTTGTTTTTCCACTGGCATCTAAGCATTTGATTTGGGGATGGTTGTCATTCTAGGTGTTGATATCAGGTCTTGGCTTTGTTAGGTGGGTGTTCCATTTCTTGATTTTTAATCATCTCCCTAGATCATAGGTCAGCATAGTGGCCATGTGTTGCATGAAAGTGTATTTTTCTGGGCTCTTCATAGGTATGGGTTCTGGCGGTTTCTGGTAAAATTTGCTTCTAGGTATTGAGCTCCAACATGTAGTTTAGGAATCGGAATGAGCTAGTCATTGGGGCTGTGAGTCTACAGAAGTGAGAAAAGCAGGGATGAATCTCTGTCATTGGATTTATTAGAATGGCTTACAGGCTATGGTTCAGGGAATTCACACAGTAGGTGGATATGAAAAGGAAGTTCAACAATCCAAAAGTTTCTCAGGCCATGAGGCTGGATGTCTCTGTTGGTCTTCAGTAGACACTGGAGTTCCAAAGAAGTAGATTCTAATGCTAATGAAGGAATGGGCTAGATAAGAGGCAAGAGAAGGGAGGCAAAGAGCAAAATATTTCATTTTATGTTTTCTTATATTGTCTTTCAGCAAAAGGTGTGGCCCAGATTAAAGGTTTGTTTTCCCACCTCAAGACCCAGATTAAGCTGGGCAGTGTTGATGCATGCCTTTAATCACAGCGCTCAGGAGGCAAAGGCAAGTTGACCTCTGAGTTTGAGACCAGCCTGGTCTACAGAGTGAGTTCCAGTTCCAGGACAGCCAGGGCTATATAGAGAAACCTTGTCTTGAAAAACAAAACAACAACAACAAAACAGAAACAAAGTCAAACAAATGAACAAACAAACACCCAAATTGAAGACATGCATCTTCTTACCTCTAGATCCAGAATAAAGGCATGTAAATTAATCAAACAAACATACATACAAACAAACAAACAAAACAGAAAAGTCAGCATCTTCAACAAATGGCGCTAAAAAACCAAATGTGGATGCACATTTGAAGAAGAATGAAATTAGACACACACACACACACACACACACACACACACACACACACTACATATTTATCATTACATAAAAACTAACTTTGAGTAGTTTAAAGACCTAAATATGAATTCTGAAACAAAAGAAATGCTGGAAGAAAGCATAGGCAGCATCCTGTAGTACCCAGATATAAGGATATAAGGAAGGACTTTCTGAGTAGGACTCAAGATTAAGATTAAGATTTAAGATTAAGATTTAAGATTAAGGACCAATGATTGACAAAAAAAAAAAAGCAAAACTAAAAGCTCTGTACAACTAAAGACAAGCAAACAACAACACAAGCAGTGAGTAAATAGGCAGCCCACAGAAGGGCAAAGAATCATTGTCAGATACACATCTGACAGAGAGTTAATATCCAGAATATATAAAGAACTCAAAAAACAAAGAATCAAAAAAATGAGCCATTCAAAGAATGGGCTTGGGGTATGAACAGAACAGAGAATTCCCCCAAAAGAAAATAACCAGCTAAGAAATATCTCAAGAAATATTCATCTTCCCTAACAGTTAGTGAAATATAAACAAAAAAGTTTAGATTTTTATCTTACTGCAGTTAGAATAGCAAAGATCAACAAAAGAAGCAACTAATGCTTAGGAGGATGTGGGAAAAGTATCTGTACTCTTGGTAGGATGGCAATGTGCCCTAGTTACTCTGGAGACCCGTATGAAGAACCCTCAAAAAGCTAAAAATAAATGTACCACATGACCTAGCCATACAACTTCTTGATACATTCTCAAAGTACTCAACATTTGAATTCACAAATGAAGCTCAGCTGTGTTTATTATTATTCTAGTTATAATAACTAAAAGGTAAAAATGACCTAAATATCCTTCAGCTGACAAATAAATAATGATATGGTACATATACACTATAGAGTACCATTCAGTTCTAGAGAAAAAGTTAATCATGAATTTTTTCAGTTAAGTAGATGGAACTAAGAGGGGTAATATTGAGTGAAGTAACTCAGATCAAGAAAGACAAACTTCACGTGCTCTCTTTCATCTATAGTTCCCAGCTCCAAATACTTCCACTAAGAAACATAGACTAACAAAAAACGCCAGTTATCAGGTTTTGAGTTGCTGAGCTGTCCCCCAGGTTCCCTCTTACCCTCCTGTGGCAATTCCCTCCTTTCTTATATTTCCTTGTGCTGTTTCAAGGCATTTCCATATAAACATGTCAAGGGGAATCATTCCAAGCTGTGAAAACTGTTGCTGACTCCACAGTACCTCTTTTTTTAATTCATGTTCCTCTACCCAGCAGGGATATTGTGAAGGATTCTGACATCCATATGGGATGATATTTACCACAAAATGTTGAGGGCCAAATTTTACCACTAATGACTCTGAGTGTCAAACATACAGCTACTTACTGTCACTTCATGGGAAACATAAAACAGAAATAAACTGGCACAGAAAACACAACTTCAAGTACCTAAACAGGATATTCAGGTTTTCCTACCACACCCTAAGTGCTTAATTCCAGACTGGGAAATCGTGATTAGGTAGCTGCAAAAGAATAAGCCTCGTGATGCACCTTATTGTTAATCATCAACAAAGGACTTAGTGTAGAATGCTTGAAAGTGATGCCATAACACTCGGAAAAGGGGCAAAGGAAGCAGGATGATTAAAGCAGCATATATCTATCTGCATAGACTTATGTAAATCCTGCTATGAGTTTTAAACCTTCTTTGTATTACTTTAATACCCAAATCAGTATAAATGCTGTTTTATTATGTCCCACATTTGTTTATAGAATAATGGCCAAATGTCCTTGCAGAAACAGTAAAAATCATGAAAAAAAACTCAAGAACATCTTACTGTCTGTAATTACTTGAAAATCCTCAGGTGCAGAACTCATAGATACAGAGGACTGGTGATATTTAGGAAAGGAACATGATTTAAAATCAAATTTAAAATAGTGCATATTTTAAGCAGTTCCACATAACACCAATCATCTAAATCAAACTTCCCAGTTACTTTTTGCTTATTCACTGATCTAAGTGCAGATACAATCTAAGTGATTAATGCGCAGCTCTCGCTTGGCCCTGAAATGGGAGAAAGGTCTGTGAACAAATGAGGAAATGAAAATAGTAGAGATTTGTGTAAACTACAGAGAAGGCAATATTATGACCAATATATTGGACAGACCCAGTATATACGCTGAACCACATATGTTGCTGCTTGGTTCTTATTCGATGATGGAGAAGTGACATTATTGTAGCACCTCACTCCATATGTTCTAGAATGGAACCTAGCTTTTACAAAAAAGAGAATATGTTGACAGATCAATAAATAACTGAATGGGACAGCCTGAGTGTAATTTTTAATTCTACTTTTTTGATCTGTGATTGCTATCTCTAGTAACAGTCACTGCAAACCAAGACAGTGTTCATTTCTGGGCCACACAGTCTTCTTGCTGAGAATGTGGGTCCTGTTGTAAGGTTTGGATATAGGTTTTAATGATGTAGTCCATATAAGTGACCTGAGGATGTTGAGGATACTGGATCCGGGACTACAACTGGTAACAATCAAACCTGGTATTCAATTCTCCCTCAAACGACTCTTAGACAATGTAACCCACAATTAGATTTTATGAGAGAATTTAAATGAAAACAACAAGGTGACAGAAAACAATGACACTGAGAGTCATGGCTTATAAGACTTTATTTTCTTTAGAAAAAAAGGTACAAATGAAGAAAATATCTTTAAACCTTGAAAAGTAGAAAGTGATAAATCCTCATGAACTGCTGTATGGTCTTTCACTGAGAACTAACATTGATTCCAATATGAACCCTCCCCACAAATAACATACATTTCTATTTGCAAAATTAGGGCATATTGTTTATAGAAAAGACAAATATTTTGAAATTGTAGTCACTGGAATATCATAAAGCCATCAAATATATAGCCAAATATTCTAAGCTTTTTAATTGGTTGGTAATTTTTTTATCTATCTACATACATTCTCTGGCTTCTTTTTAGTGGAAGCCCTTCAAATGGCTTCTAAAGTAGAGTTTGCTAAGAGACACAGCAAAATGTACCGAAGTCTAACCATCACGAACTTTCGTCTGTCTGATCAAATAAAAATGTCTCTTTTTTATAAGCTAATATTTGAAATCATTCAAATAAAATATAAAAATGTGGAATATCTGTAATCAAATGCTTTTGAATAGTGACATATTTCTATGTATGTATAAGATATATCTTTAAACCTTAGCTCTTTTTAAACCCCATAAAATGCATTAAACTATTTTTAATCTAGTAAACTATAAATGTGGTGTTCAACTTAATTAGATAACATAGTATTCTCTTAGCTGCCAAGCTTTCTGTCTGGGATTAATAATTGCTCATGTCTGTATGTATTTTCACATATATCCTATTAATAAATAAAAATATGAAGTAATGATTTATTTGTAATTTTTGAACATAAGCTTTATTGTTAGAAAGACACTTTATCACAAAGAAAATTAATATAGGATAAAAACTGTAAAGAAAAAATTGAAAATCATATATTTAACACAATTTAGTTTATTTTGTTAACAGAATTATATGTGTACATTAGTGTAAAAATTCAATAAAAATGTGATAATAGATATACAAGATATGTTCAAACTAAACATTCATTCTGCTAGACAGGTTCATGTAATCTGTCAACGTCTGGAAATTGATGGGAGAGACGTCCTAATATGAGGAATATGAAGAGAAGATTAAATAACTTTCATAAGAAAACATCAGAGAGGAAATTTGAAAAGGGATAAGGGCTCAGATTAGAAAACTACCAATAAATGAGACAAATGGAAATAATCATGCAACATGAGAACAGGAAGAAGGCTTTCAGAAGCTAGCAGATTATTGTACTGTTAACTGACTGACGAGAAAGATTAGAATATTCTGGACAGAAAGTTTGCTAATTCCCATATGTAGAGTGATGAGAAATTAGATAATGACTTCAGGTATTACTTACTTTAAAAGTCCTTTGTCTCTGGTGGAACATTTTCCTTTAGAGAAGGTCATGTGACATTTCCCTGGGGAGTTAGTCACACTAGATAGGTATCAATGACAGACCAAACTATGAGATCACAGAAGACCATCTTAACATCAACAGAACAGTGTGTTTCTTGTACTTCCTTACGGAGAATGGGAGAGGGATTATTTACAGAAGCTTGGGTGACTCCTAAACAGCTACACAAAAGAAACGTTGTACTGCAGAATCCGTGACAATGCTGTATAAGGGCAGTCTTCCCTTCAGCTAATATTCCACATTATATATCCTGTACCACCTTCGGAGCCACGAGACCATGTACAACTTTGATAGAATCAGAAGTAGCTGAGAGCAAGATGGTGGAGTGGTGGGAATCTCTATTGAGAGCCTTTGGATTCTCCCCATCCCTTCTTCTATGAGAAAAAGTTAGCAAGCCTGATCTTAATAGACCTTAGCAACTAGTCACAGCTATTTTGATGAAAATGAGAATTTCAGTTATATTCAGAGGACAACATTCTGCAACAGAGAAGCTATCCACTTTTTGCATATATTTTAGTATGTAAAGATAATCACTTCTAAAATGAAACATAACTGCATCTATCATTTTCTTTTTGAAAATAATTTATTTTTTAAAATTAATTTCTCCTTCCTTTTATTCCTCCCAACTCTTCCTATGAACCCTAATTTTTCTCTATTAAGTTCATGGTCTCTTGACTAATTATATAAGTACAACTTCCTCAATCCACATACTGTTATTTATGTGATTATGGCTTTAGGGCTGACTATTCGGTATTGGATAACAAATCGAGGAGTGGGTTGGCTCTTCCCTAGGGAAGACTATTTATCCAATGCTCAACATTCTTTAACTGCTGATAATACCTTGTACAGGAGTGTGACTCCAGAAGATTTTACATGTGACTGTTAGGATGTCTACTTGTATCCTTTTTATTAAGGTCTTGTATAGACGTCCATGTTGATGAGATTGCATGGATACCACATCTTATATTTGTAGGAGATATAATTGTTTCACATAGTTTTAATAACCATGCTTGCTCTGGTTAGGCTCTCGGACTAGCAGCTGCGTGCTCACCAGTCTAGTCAGCCCCTATGGCTAGCTAATGCTTTCCGGGCTATGCTCCGAGAACAGACACTGCCTGTATTCCTGAGATCACCTTCCATTCCTTCTTGCCTGTTGCTGGCAATGGCCACTTCACCCAGCTCCCTTTAGCCCCAAAGAAGGAAAACACAAGAGACTTCTATAATTTAAAGCTGACCAGATAACTCAAAGGCTGGGCAAAGAGTATCCTGCCCCATCCTCCTTAGCCTAGGCTACAAACTATCAGTGCCCCGAGAGATATACATATCTGCAGCATCCTATCCGCTCCACAGACTGGTCCGAAAAACTTTTTCTCAATCTCATTTCCTCCTTTTTCTCCTGGAACCCAGAAAACCTGTCTTTATATCTTTGCCCAGGGATTGGCTTCTGTTGTTTTTATTTACCCAATCAAACAATTAGGGAATCTCTGGCTACATATAATCTGTGGCTCTTAAAAATCTTCCCTCCCCTCCCACTCGTATGCTATGATATCCGAGCCTGAATCGTATTGTACATACATCAGTTGCTGATGGATACCACATGGTCACTTGTATCATATGTTCACTGCATTTTGATTGGTTGTGATTTTCTGTAATAGTCACCATTTACCCAAAAGACAAGTTGGGGTTTTGGTTGGTTGTTTGTTTCTTTGTTTTAAATGAGGATGTATTACTCTTTTCCTTTTTTTTCCTTTATGTGAAAATCTTTACTGGATATTTTATTTACATTTCAGATGCCATCCCCTTTCCCCATTTCCCCTCCCTAGAAAAACCCCTATCCCACCCCCACTTCCACTTTTTGCTTTTATACTATTTTTTTAATGTTAATCAAAGGCTTTATAAGTTTGGTAATGCTCAATATCAATCAGAAGTGTAGCTCAGTACCCAACCTAGATATATCAACTATCTTTGACTGGCAGGGACACGCAAACATCCACCTCCATGTCCCCCACCTTCTTATCATCTAGCTCCTCCTCTCCTTCTCTTCCTCTCCTTCCTCCTTATCTTCCTCTCCTTATCACTCTCACCTTAACTCCTCCTACATATCACTGTTCCTGTTAAAATAAAACTTTTCTCTTAGAATATAATTAAAGCATAACTATACCAATTTGTGTCAGTAAGATACAAGATAGACCTAATACCCAGTCCATCATTTTGTTGACTAAACAGAACCTCTGTCATCCCTCCTAACTAAAAGACTTAATTCTGAACCTGGCTTTTTTTTTTTTTTTTTTGTTTGGCTTTAGAATGAATGTCAGCTGAAAACCAACCTCTCAACACTTTTCTCTCAAAGTAAATAGCTGGGATTGGCTATGAGACTATAAGTCTTCAACCCAGTCAGAAATCCAGAATGACTGGGTTAACTGAAATTATATGAAGGGCCAAGCATAGCTTCTAAAACTTAGTCAAATTATAGAGACCACTGAGCACCTGGAAAGTCCCTATGCTACAGAACGTTGGAGCATTCGATCTTCAGCCTTCTGGCTCAGGATCATCTGACAGACCATAGTGATGCAGAATTATTAAGGGCTGATTACTCTGTCTTGGCAGATATAATCAGTCAACTATTCTGCAAGTGTTTCCTTTTCTGGACAGTAATTTGTCTGTAGATGGAAAGAGGCAATTCTTACCTAGTGGCTGTCTCACCACAACTGGAATAACTCCAAAGATGCTCAATTTCTTCTTAGAATCCAAGACAGGAAGCTGTCAGGAGCAGACAGGTCTCTAGTCAAAATGGACATTAATAGAGAAATGTTTGTAACGTCAATTCTGTGGACTTCTGAACTTTTGAAAACCAACTATCTATGTAAGGCAATCGGGACTATTGTTTGTTAACTCCTCTCGGCTAAATAAAATATAGAAAACACCCTAACAATAAACTCAGAGCCATGAATTTGCTATAGGCCCTTAACTCACAGGCTAACCATCACAAATCAGTTTAAAAAGTTAAAGAAGAACTGGGTCTAAGCCTTGTATTCCTAAATGTGTTATATAGGCATAATGCCTATGAGAGTAACAATATTAATCTCACTTTATATCAATAAGAAGCTCATACCAATGAAAACCTTAAATTTGAAATCCAAGTGAATTTTGTACCATTTAGGAAATTATAACTTCATCTTGACACTAAATTATACAGATTTCTACTAATAGGTTATGGTTATGCCATAAATCCTACCTAATCCTCCCTGTTCCAACAAAACCACTACTTTTCCCTAGAGAGACAGCCCTATATTAACCATCTCAGTCCCCAAGTCCAGGGAATAGGGGCACTGACTCTTCATTAACTTCTTCAAGCTGATTATGGGCGTTGAGATATTAGAAGATGGGGCGGGGGGAAGAGTAAATTGATAAGCCTCTGACATCTGTGTCTTCACTGCCTCCAGGTGCAATTCCAGGACATCAGAGGTTTGAGTGGGTCTGCTCAGCTCACTTGGTGAGTAGATACACTGAGGCTGTGTATTCTGCAATATACAATTCTTAAAACAAATTTTAGTATCAAGATAATTTTTGGTTTTAATTCTGAAATCTAGTCTTCTGGCAGCCTGCTTCTGTCATGTCTAATCCAGATAATTCTGGGAGTTTCTATGAGGGTGTACTCCCACCAGAGGATGTTTTACTTTTATATTGCTGTGATAAGACATCACTTTCAAGACAACTTATAAAAGAATTTATTTGATAATTATAGTTACAGAGGGTGAATCCATGACCATCATGGTAGAAAGCATGGGAGCAGGCAGGCAGGCAGGTATGATACTGAAGCAGACCTGAGAGTTCATACCTTGATTCACAATCTCAAGGCAGAGTGTACCAACTAGGAATGGTATAGGCTTTTAAAGCCTAACAGCCTGTACCCAGTGGCAAAGAAGACAACACCTAATAATTCCCAAATAGTTCCAGCAAACAGAGACCAATTATTCAAATATGTGATTCTATGAGGGCTATTCACTTTCAAACCAGATTATGAGATGTGTTTTAAATATTCTTCTTTAAAGTTTCATTTAATATTTAATATTGCAGATGCAGTGTCCCTAGAGTTAGAAGTACCCAGGAAGTTTTAAAACAAAGCTTATCTTGAACCTATATAAGAGCTGAAGTTACAGAAAAGTGATTTACTTGCTTGATGAAAACAATTTTATTTCATTTCACTATTTTTTTTATTTATTCACTTTACATCCCACTCACTGCCTCCTCCCAGTCACCCCCTGCCACAATTTTCCCCTCTCACACCCTCCCTTTCTCTTCTGAGTGAATTGTGTCCCCCCTGTGTATCCTGACCCTAGCATGTCAAGTCTCTTGGAGGCTTGGCACATCCTCTCCTACTGAGACCAGACAAAGAAGCCCACTTATACTTACACTTATCTGTAGGTCTAAGAGTAAACACTTGGAATGGAGTTTGAAACTATGATATTTTAGTAAGGTAGCAATTGTAGATTTTTCCTCCAAGATTGATGATCTCAGTAGTCCTTGATAGGTAGGTTTCAGTGCCAAAAAAGACTTCTCGTTTGTAGAATGGGCCTTAAGTCCAATTAGAGAGATGTTGATTACCACCAGTATATGTATCACTATCACATCCTTGTGGTTGTTATGTCATACTGGTCATTGCTGTGTTTCCTAAGGGTCATAACTGCTTAAGAACATTGTTTGCTTTCTTCCCTTGGCATCTTGCATGGTACTTTCTGGGACAGTGACAGATAACACTCTGGGAGAAGGCATTCAGGTAAGATCCATTGGATCCTATAGATCATGGGTTTTTAACTTGTGTGTCACAATCCAATTGGGAGTTGAGCGACCCTTTCACAGGGGTTTCCTAAGATTATCAGAAAACACAGATATTTGTATTATAGTTCCTGACAGTAATAAAATTACAGTTATGGAGTTGAGATAAACGTAAGTTTATAGTTGGGGTTCAAGAACATGAGGAACTGTATTAAAGGGTCATGGCATTAATATCTAGATCCTATATCCAAAATACTTGGTGCCTTTGGTAGCAGGGCCTCACCTCTTTAAGGCAACTAAGCATAACAGCAATAGCTCATAAGATCCTGGGAGTTTATCATACAACTCTAACCAACAACTCAAAACAGAGCTGGAAGTAAGCCAGAAAGGTATGTTCCTATGTGGTTCCTGCCTCTGTTTCTGTTTGACTTTGTTCCTTGACATCCTTCAGTGATGGATTCTGACCA
This sequence comes from Rhabdomys pumilio, assembly GCA_030674055.1. Lineage (NCBI taxonomy): Eukaryota > Metazoa > Chordata > Mammalia > Rodentia > Muridae > Rhabdomys > Rhabdomys pumilio. Next base: position 140,052,005 of record JANHMN010000004.1, on the reverse strand, counting down.
GGGTGTTATAAGCTGAAATAAACTCTTTCCTTCCCAAGTATTTTTGGTCATGATATTTAACACAGCAACAGAATGCAAAGTAAGACACTCAGATATGACTTTCCTCTCAGAGAGGAATGATTCAAAATATTATATAATATATTTGCTAATTCCTGCATATTGATCAGTTGTTTTAACATATATTACAATTGCATCTTATTATATTGTACTATTAATATATAACATTTAAAATAGAGAATATACATATAGTAGAAAATAGTTCAAAACACAACATAAGCAAACATACATATATGTGTATATATTATAACTGAAACATTATTCTACAATGTTCTGAATCTTCTTTAAAATGTAATGAACTTTAGAAGAAGTGATTCCACATGAAGTTGTGGCTTGGATTGTCAGTGCTTTCCAAAGGTCCATGTGATGAAATTTTGCTCTCTGAAGAAGTACGATGGAGACTTGGTGGAGCCAGAGGAAGTAAGGCAGATTGGTATGGTCTTCCTTATCATAAAATAGAGCCACTTTCTCTACTGTGTGCTGCAGGGATTGTGGGCTGATTTACCTAAAGCAACAGATCCATCTGATCATAAACTAAAACCTTCAACTCTATGAGCCAGAAGAAATCTTTCTTCTATATAAGATTTAGATATAGATCCCCTAGAAATTTATCATTATAACAGAAAGCAAGTACATATGAATATTATCTTTAAAGATATGTCTTACTGTAATGCCAGTTTAATATACACTATAAAATGGCTAACTTTATGTTTATATGTTCCTTATTTTTTGTTCATACCAATTCTTTGGGCTTATAGGAACTTCAAATATCATCATAGTTTCAGTCATTTAAAAATGAGAAAGTCTGTGTAGAAATTTGAATACATGATCTGAAGCAGGCTATTTTCTAACTCAAGAATAGATGTGAATCTATAATCCTGTAGGATAGAGATAGAAGTCAGAAAAATTGTCCTGCAAAATCCCCTTCTCCAAGGTATATGAAAAGTGGAGGTACTCATGTTGAAAGGCATACTTGAGAGCTTTCATGTCTGCATGTAACAGCAGCTATTTCAGTTATGGTGGTGAGACTCTGAGCCTGTATGGCCTGATCTGAAAATGAATGTTGACACTACTAATGTTCAACAATGATGTATGATGCATCATGTTATACAAGAAGTTCCCAAACATTCACTAAACCAGTGTTTTAAAGCTTACATTTCAAAGCACAAATATTCTTACATTTTGGTATGAACTTAGCTCAGTCATTAAAGTCTTACACTTGACTGCAACTATGAAGACATGAGTTCTATCCTCAGAAGCCATGTGACATGTTAGACATGGCAGGTCATACCTGTAAACCCATTGCTGGGAAGACAGAGACAGGTGGATCCCAAAGGACTTGCTAGCTATCCAGCCCCATCTTTAGATGGTGCAAACCAGGTCATTCTAAGTGCTCCATCTTTGAGCAAGCCAATCCAAAATCAGCATTACTTTCTCTTTGCTATGATCTCCAAAGTCCAGCTTCAGCAAACCAAAGACAAGTGCCAGAAGAGTCAGAACCTAGAAGTCATTATTCATGTCTCATGAACTCAGGACAAGAAGCTGTGAGACTCATCGTGATTCATGTCAAGTGTGAAGCTTCACTGATAGAATTTTAAACAGACAGTTCCTTAGGCAAATCATTTTTGCAGCTTCTCTGTGACTCTGCATGCTGCTTACCAAATAAATCTAGCCAAAAATAAACCCATTGGCCTAAAAAACATATATAATTTGTGAGTATGCACAGAAAATTTAACTGCCATCTTAGTAGACAATTCAAACTGAGAAGTAATGGTTCAAGAGCAGTCTTGAACGACAGAGTGCTTATTCCAATGTTTATTCTGCAGGCAGGCATTTTTTTTTAGGATCATAATTGTCAATGGGTGTGGCTATGTGAACAGGAAGATATTTAGAACTATTGTTTGTTTGTTTGTTCAGTTGGAGTCTGCAATAGAGATGAGTTCTTTCCTTCAAATGATAGAAAGCTCAAAAGAAAATTCTGCTTCTCTTACCTCCTGTACTTCATAGTAGATAAAGCCTAAAAGGAGAATTGTGAGCAGGTGGTGAGAAGGTAACTATACAGCAAAACAGAGTATTTGAGCTGCTGAACAGTCACAGGCAATTGCAGTGAAGAGATAATCAAGAGAGGTGTGTTTTGATGTACATACCACAGCCTTCTTTACCAGTGAGACACTATAGCATAAACACATGCACACAGTTCTTTACATTTCCACTCTGTTCGTGAAATTTCTCTTCTTCAGCATACACATTTTCCTAGGAAGTAGGAAAGGTGTAGGAACTTTCAGGTTAGAATTTACATTTTCCTCAGGAGGATGCTCTCAGACAAACTGGGGTTTTCATTCAGGTCAGAATTTATCTAGTCTTTTCATTTTTCTCAGGAAGATGCTCTCAGAAAAACCAGGGTTTTCTTTCACAGCTCTAATGCTTATCTTTTACTTTAAATGTTTCCTGGAGTTACCTTGTTGTAGTTCCCACCATACCCTAATTCTAATATACCTACAAATAAAATGCCTTTGTAACATTTTTTCATATTTAATTCTCATAAGTAACACCCAAACTAGTAATAGTCAGACTTCTCTGAAAAAATGTTACCATGGGATGTTGGTGTTTGAACAAAAGCACAAGCACTGACTGATGAGAATCATACATTCAACAACTCAGGTGAATAAAACCTGAATAACAACCAAACAATGGTAACTTGAACAAACTATAAAATTCAGCATATCATCATCACCATTATTTTTTAATCTACAAGACAAAATAACTTAATAGTTTTTTACCATTTTTCTTTTACTAAAATCATAATTATTGTTGGTCTGTTGATCTCTGTGCCTTCATTATAGCAGATTATAGCTCAGCTTTATGATTGATGAATAAAAGAAGCAAATAACCAAGCATTTTTGCAAGGGAATGGAATTATTCACCCCTCTAGTAAGTCACAAGAAAAACAGTTATGCTATTCTGATGAGGCCAAGCCCAAAATGGGTAAGTAGTGGAGGAAAGGTGTACTTTTACATCAACCTGTCATTAAATTATTTTTCTAATTTTTACTTTAAATATCAATGTGTGTTATACATTTGAATAATGAATGCTATCACCTGGTTTGGATAACAGAGTATATAAAGTAAAAAGTATCAATCATGTGCTCTACAATCACTAAAATCAAATTAGTAAGCCACTCTATGTTATTCTCGTCAGAGTTATCTGTGAAGGAAAAGCCTTCTTTTTCATCAAGTATGATAAAGACTTAAGGCAAGAGGTTTGGAAATTCTTGAGCTTTCCCAGATGTTGGTTTTCGTCACCATTTCCCAAAGGCTAATTAGCACCAGAATATGATTCAAATAAACACCAAGAAACATAACATTCTCACAGTCTAGAATGAGGAAATTCAAAGAAAAATAGACTAAGGGGTAATATATAACTTTTAGTAGGACCCTTTCTCTAGAAATTACAATTCACACTGATTGAGACAACTGTGTCCTTCACTTGGAGCGGGGCTAGAAAACTAAGTTGGGTCCAAGTAGCTTCATTATGACGACCTGGTAAAATGAATGACTAATGTAAAACACAGAAGACAGATGTAGCGTGTGTCTCAAAATTTTGAACAACTAGGTCATGGGTCTTTAGATATTAGATTCAAATGGGCATCTCTCTAACCACATTAGTATACTGGCTTTGGACTCCATTGTCTTTGCTTTTTCTTCTTTCACTGGCAGTACTGGGAACTGAACTGAGGGCTTTGCTACTCACAGTTGAAATTTGGCTTGAACCTTAGCCTTTGAATTTTGGGGACAAGGTTTTACAATGAAGCCCAAGCTGACCTGAATGCTTCTTTTTTTATGTGAAAATCTTTATTGAATATTTTATTTACATTTCAGATGCTATCCTCTTTCCCCATTTCCCCTCCCTAGAAAACCCCTATCCCACCCCCACTTCTCCTTTTTGCTTTTATACCAATTTTTAATGTTAATCAAAGGCTTTATAGGTTTGGTAATGCTCAATATCACTCAGAAGTGTAACCCAATACCCAACCTAGATATACCAACTATCTTTGATTGGCGGGGACATGCAAACATCCACCTCAGTGTCCCCCACCTCTCTTCTCACCTAGCTCTTCCTCTCCTTCTCCTCCTCTCTTTACTTTTTATCTCCCTTTCTTTACTCCTCCCAACTTAGCTCCTCCTACGTATCACCATTCCTGTTAAAATAAAACTTTTCTCTTAGAATACAATTAGAGCATAACTATACCAACTTGTATCAGTAAGGTACAAGATAGACCTAATATCCAGTCCATCATTTTGTTGACTAAAGCGAACCTCTGTCGTCTTTCCTAACTAAAAGACTTAATTCTGAACCTGACTTTTTTCTTGGCTTTAGAATCAATGTCAGCTGAAAACTGTCCTCTCAAACCTTTTCTCTCAAAGTAAATAGCTGGGATGGCTATGAGACTATAAGTCTTCAAACCCGTCAGAAATCCAGAATGACTGAGTTAACTGAAATCATGGGAAGAAGAAAGCATAGCTTCTAAAACTTAGCCAAATTATAGAGCACCTGGACAGTCCCTATACTACAAAACGTTGGAGCATCTGATCTTCAGCCATCTGGCCCAGACTCATCTGACAGACTTTAGTGCTGCAGAATTATTAAGGGCTGATTACTCTGTCTTGGCAGATATAATCAGTCGACTATTCTGCAAGTGTGTCCTTTTCTGGACAGTGATTTTTCTGTAGATGAAAAGAGACAATTCTTGTCTAGTGGCTGTCTCACCACAACTGAAGTAACTCCAAAGATGCTTAATTTCTTCTTAGAATCCAAGACAGGAAGCTGTCAGGAGCAGACAGGTCTCTAATTAAAATGGACATTAATAGAGAAATGTTTGTAACGTCAATTCTGTGGACTTCTGAACTTTTGAAAACCAACTATCCATGTAAGGCAAACTGGACTATTGTTTGTTAACTCCTCTCAGCTAAATAAAATGTAGAAAACACCCTAACAATAAACTCAGAGCCATGAATTTGCTATAAGCCCTTAACTTACAGGCTAACCATCTCAAATCAGTTTAAAAAGTTAAAGAAGAACTGGGTCTAAGCCTTGTATTCCTAAATGTGTTATATAGGCACAATGCCTATGAGAGTAACAATATTAATCTCACTTTATATCAATAAGAAGCTCGTACCAATGAAAACCTTAAATTTGAAATCAAAGTAAATTTTGTGCCATTTAAGAA
>JANHMN010000004.1:139973314-140046621 GCA_030674055.1 Rhabdomys pumilio | reverse complement strand
TATATATATATATATATATTTCTATGAATAGGTTATGGCTATGCCATAAATCCTAGCTAATCCTCCCTGTTCCAACAAAACCACTATTTTTCCAAAGACAGACAGCCCAATATTAACCACCTCAGTTCCCAAGTCCAGGGAATAGGGGTGCTGACTCTTCATTAACTTCTTCAAGCTGATTATGGGTGTTGAAATATTAGAAGAGGGGCAGGGGGAGGAGTAAATTGATAAACCTCGTTTGTGTCTTCACTGCATCCACATCCAGCTGGAATTTCCGGACATCAGAGGTTCGAGCAGGTCTGCTCAGCTCACTTGATGAGAATATACACCGAGGCTGTGTATTCTGCAATATACAATTCTCAAAACAAATTTTAGTATCAAGATAATTTTTTGTTTGAATTCTGGAATCTAGTCTTCTGGTGGCCTGCCACTCTGTCATGTCTAATCCACATAATTGTGGGAGTTTCTATGAAGGTATACACCCATCATCCTCCCATTTTCACCTCCCTGCTCTCAAATTCCCCAAAACTAGGAAATTCAAACTTTCAGGCACCAAGGCCCTCTACTTCCACTGATGCCTAACCCCTTACACCACCCCCCCTGGAGTTACTATGAGGGTGTGCTCCCACCATCCTCTCATATCCACCTCCCTGCTCTTGAAATTCCCCAACAATAGGGAATTTGAACTTTCAGGTATCAAGGCTGTTCACTTCCACTGATGACTGGCAAGACCACCCTCAACTACCTATACAGGTGGAGTCATGAGTCCTTCCCTTTGTGTTCTCGGGCTGGAGATTTTAGAATGGCTACTCTAGTTTGTTTCTTAGGGCCATTTGCTTGAAAAATTGTTTTTCAGCCTTTTACTCTAAGGTAGAGTCTATCTTTGTCACTGAGGCGGGTTTCCTGTATGCAGCTAAATGCTGGGTCCTGTTTATGTATCCAGTCCATTATCCTATGTCTTTTAATTGGAGAATTGAGTCCATTGATGTTAAGAGATGTTAAGGAACAGTGATTGTTGCTTCTTGTTATTTTTGTTATTAGAAGTGAAATTATCTTTCTGTGGCTATCTTCTTTTGGATTTATTGGAAGAGGATTACTTTCTTGCTCTTTCTAGGGTATAATTTCCCTTCTTGTATTGAAGCTTTCCTGCTATTATCCTTTGAATTGCTGGGTTTGTGGAAAGATATTGTGTAAATTTGGTTTTGTCATGAAATATCTTGGTTTCTCCATCTATGGTAATTGAGAGTTTTGCTGGGTATATTAGCCTGGGCTGACATTTGTGTTCTCTTAGGGTCTGTATGACATCTGTCCAGCATCTTCTAGCTTTTATAGTATCTGGTGAGAAGTCTGGTGTAATTCTGATAGGTCTGCTTCTATATGTTACTTGGCCTTTTTCTCTTACTGCATTTAATATTCTTTCTTTGTTTTGTGCACTTGGTGTTTTGATTATTATGTGACAGGAGGTATTTCTTTTCTGGTCTAGTCTATTTGGCATTCTATAGGCTTCTTGTGTGTTTATGGGCATCTCTTTCTTTAGATTAGGGAAGTTTTCTTCTATAATTTTGTTGAAGATATTTATTGGCCCTTTAAGTTGGGAATCTTTACTCTCATTTATACCTACTATCCTTAGATTTGGTGTCCTCATTGTGTCCTGCATTTCCTGAATATTTTGTGTTAAGAACTTTTTGCATTTTGCGTTTTCTTTGACAGTCGTGTTGATATTTTCTATGGTATCTTCTGCACCTGAGGTTCTCTTTTCTATCTCTTATATTCTGTTGGTGATGCTTGTGTCTATGACTCCTGATTTCTTTCCTAGGTTTTCTATCTCCAGGGTAGTCTCCCTTTGTGATTTCTTAATTGTTTCTACTTCCATTTTTATGTCCTGAATGGTTTTGTTCAATTCCTTCACCTGTTTGGTTGTGTTTTCTTACAATTCTTTAAGGGATTTTTGTGTTTCCACTTTAAGGGCTTCTACCTTTCATCTGTGTTCTCCTCAAATTCTTTGAGAGTGTTATTTATGTCCTTCTTAAAGTCCTCTACCATCATCATTAGAAGTGATTTTAAATCTTAATCTTGCTTTTCTAGTACTATGGGGAATTCAGGATTTTCTTGTGTGGGAGAACTAGGTTCTAATGATTCCAAATACCCTGTGTTGCTGATACTTATGTATTTGCACTTGCCTTTTGCCATCTGGATATCCTTAGTGCTACCTGCCCTTTCTCTGACTGGAGCCTGTCTTTCCTATTGTGTTGGTTTTATCAAAACAGTGTGGGGTGGGTGCTGCTACTGGGGTAAGAGCTGAGACCAAAAATCTGCTCAGGCCAGGAGTGACTTCCTCGGTCCCAGTGGGTTCAGGTTACTTCCTGTTTGGGGCTGACATTTCTGTCTGTTTACCTAAGATAGTGCCTGGATTAGAGCACCTGGGAGCCCTGCTTCCTTTGGATTCCTAGAGATTGGGGGCCGAGCTGCCACCTGGGATCTGTTCACTGCTCAGGCCCAGACAGAAAGGAACCAGTGCTCTGGGCCAGGAGTGACTTCTTGGGTTCTTGTGGGTCCCAGTTACTCCCTGTTTGGGGCAGGCATTGCTTTCTCCTTACCTAAGATAATGCCGAGGTTAGAGCACCTGGGAGCCGTGCTTCCTCTTGGTTCTGAGATACTGGGGACAGAGTTGCCACCCAGGATCTGCTCAGTGCTCCCTGAATGCTTCTTATAAGCAAAAATGAATATTAAAACAATTACTTCATATGACTTACATTAAAAATATGTCTTAGGTGAAAGGAACTAGCTGAATATTACAAAAAAAATATGTAAAATAGTGATCATTTTTTTATTTCATTGTATGTTATTTCATTTGCCTATAATTCTTATTTTTTCTTCGTTTTACATGGAAAATTCTAAATCCTACAAATTATTTAGGTCAGAGATTTCTTTTCTTTCTTTCTTTTTTATTTTTTATTTTTTTGCCTTTTTTTAAGATTAAGGCCTCTATGTGTCTTGCCCCTCTGAACACATATATTTATGCTTATTAAGTTACAAGTAAATCTTATCCATTTAAAAGATCACACTAATTTGTTTTTGAGTATTAATAATAAACACATTAATTGCAATTTTGTGAAACAAATTATTTTTTATTTTTTTATTTTTTATTTGATATTTTATTGATTTACATTTCAGATGCCATTCCCCTTCCCCATTTCCCCCACCCATTAATCCCCTATGTCATTCCTTCTTCTCCCTTTTTGCCTTTATACTGTTTAAATTACATGCAAGTATTAAGATCAGTTCTACTTTGAGGAACTAGAATACAATAGATGCAAATAGTTCAGGAACAAGGAAGACAATAAACCCAGATAATCAAAGAACATGCATGACAATAAACAGAGTCCTGTGATCACTCCTATGACCACTATTTCTAAGGGCTTATCAGGATGACAAAAATATCTGAGCCTACTCCCCTGTTCTAGCCCAAAGTCATTTTCATGTCTGAAGCCCATTTCTTTGTTCTAGTTTTAAGATTTAGATTTCTGCCTGAAATTTCTTCTTTGTTCTAGCCTAGGATTTAGATTTCTGCATGAAATTACTTCTTTGTTCCAGCCCAATGTCAGATTCCTGCCTGCAGTCTATTTTCTTGTTCTTGGCCTATGGCAGACTCCTGACAGGCAGCCCCCAAAGCTCTCCACATCTCCCCCTTTTTATTGCATAAACCAGACTGAGACTGTCTTAGGTCATTCTGACTAGAAAGCCTTCCTTACCCATCATGAAATATGCATTATCAAAGGCAATGCACTTCTGTCTTAGGTTGGTAAGGCTCTGTGCAGAATCTTACCCGTCCTTGGTTTGCAAGCATGTTAATTTAATAACTCTGTCTGGGGGTCCATTTTCAGTTTCAAGTCATTTACTTTGGTTGCCAGCCTGCTGATGTAGTTAGAGACAAGCTTTAACATGATGGGCAGGAATAAAAGTATTCCCAGGACAAGAAGGGCTAGCCTGACCAAGCTATATATGCCATTCCTGAGGTTTGTCCAAAATGGAAATACTGACCTCAGGCCATGGATAATTTTATTGGCATTATCTGCAGCATCAAAGCTCAACAGAGCAGAATTTTTAAATTCATAATCTTACTATGCAAAGTTAACACACCCAGAGAGGTGTTAGGATTATGCCAAATATCCTACAGGTGTCTTTAAACTTTTTTCTAATTATAATGACAATCATTGTAAATTTTAGAAGTAACACTACTCCAATATTTGTCATGACACTTAAGATTGCTTCTAACTCTTGAACCCTCAACCTCCTTGAGATAATTGAATCGGTTACAGAGCATCATCCATTGTTCCAGATACCTATATAAATCCTTTTGTATACTCAATACATTAGTAACACTTTTTTGCTAGATGGTTAACAAAAATAGTTGTCTTAACTCCTTGTGTCAATACTATTGCAGAAGCAGTGGTGCTAGCAATTAATAAAATTAAAGCTGTTATACCAACAATAATCAAGCCCGCTACCCTCTTGCTTCTGCTTAAAGCCTAACTCACTTCTTCTAGCACACTCAAGCTTTTTTCAGAGAATCAAGGTTTTCTAATACTCATGGCAGTAAGACAAAACCTGGTTGATAGATGCCAGGTTTCAACACACTAACACAATTGGAAATTATATAGTCAATGCAACTTACAATAGAAACTGTGGAAGAGACAAAACCAAGTTCAGCTTGACAATTAAAAGAGCCTTAAAACATGCATTAACCCTTGTTTGAAAACCAGATCCTGTTCCAACTTTATCTCTTGCTATCACAACATCATAGTGAACTAAAGCTAACTTCCAAATATGTCTCTGACAATGTCCACATACAGCCTTCCAAATGTAGACTGTCATTTCCAGTATTGGATTGATTTTTAGACCAGTACATAATTGAGTCCTAGTAGCTGATCACCTTTAAGAATAATACAATAGACATAATTCTTCTTTTTTTGATTCTCTATCCCACAAGGTCTAAAAACTTGAGGCAAGGCAGCCTGTCCAATCTAGGATCTAGTCAGGCAAAGGTGGGTCAGGAATTTATGTCTAATATAGCGCCCCAGTTACCCATGTCAGGGTACTCAGCAAGTTCACAGGTCAGCATCATCCTTTGTCTCAGGAACAGTATGGCTCACCAGTCTTTTTAAAGTTCCACGGGCCTCTTCCACAATACCTTGTCCTTGAGGATTATATAAAATCCTTGTAATAAATTGCGGGCAAAAGGTTTTAACTGCTCGACTACAGGTGCCAGACCATTATCTGTTTTTTTTTTTATTTGACATTTAATTTATTTACCTTTCAATGTTATTTTCTCTCCCCTTTCCCCCTAAACTGCTTATCACATCCCCCTCCTCCTACTTCTATGAGGGTGTACCCCACCATCCACCCATTCCTGCCTCTCTACTCTCAAATTCCCCAACACTAGGAAATCCAAATTTTCAGGGACTAAGGCTCTCCACTTCCACTGATGCCTGACAAGGCCATTCTCAACTAACTATACAGGTGGAGCCATCACTCACTCCCATTGTGTTCCTAGGCTGGAAGTTTAGACCCTGGGAGCTCTGGTTGAGTATTTTGATACTCCTTCTAAGAAGGACCAAAACACCCACACTTTTGTCTTGCTTATTCTTGAACTTCATGTGGTATATGTGTTGTATCTTAGGTATTGTGAGCTTTTGGGCTAATATCCACTTATAAGCGAGTGCATACCATGTGTGTTCTTTTGTGATTGGGTTACTTCACTCAGATGATATTTTTCAATTACATCCATTTGCCTAAGAATTTCATGAACTCATTGTTTTTAATAGCTGAGTAGTACTTCATTGTGTAAATGTACCACATTTTCTGTGTTCATTCCTCTGTTGAAGGACATCTGGGTTCTTTCCAGCTTCTAGCTATTATAAATAAGGCTGCTATAAACATAGTGGAGTATGTGTCCCGTTGTTTGTTGAAATGTCTTTTGGGTATATGCACAGGAGTGGTATAGCTGGGTCCTCAGGTAGTAAATACTATGCTCAATTCTTTGGGGAACTGTCAGACTACTTTTCATAGTGGTTATACCAGGTTACAATCCTGCCAACAATGGAGGAATGTTCCTCTTTCTCCACATATTAACCAGCATCTGCTGTCACCTGAGTTTTTGATCTTAGCCATTCTGATTGGTGTGAGGTGGAATCTCAGAGTTGTTTTGATTTGCATTTTCCTGATTACTAAGGATGTTGAACACTTCTTTAGGTGCTTCTCGACTATTCAAGTTTCCTCAGTTAAGAATTCTTTGTTTAGCTCTCTATCCCATATTTTAATAGGGTTGATTGACTAGAGTTTAATTTCTTCAGTTCTTTGTATACCTTGGATATTAGCCCTCTATCAGATGTAGGATTGGTAAAGATCTTTTCCTAATCTATTGGTTGCCACTTTGTCCTATTGATGGTATTTTTTGCTTTACAGAAGTTTTGCAGTTTTATGAGGTCCCATTTGTCAATTCTTGATCTTAGAGCACAAGCCATTGGTGTTTTTTAAAGGAACTTTTCCCCTGTGCCCATGTGTTCAAGGCTTTTCCCCATTTTCTCTTCTATTAGTTTAAGTGTACCTGGTTCTATATGGAAGTCCTTTATCCACTTGGACTTGAGCTTTGTACAAGGAGATAAATATGGATCAGTTTGCATTTTTCTCCATGCTGACCTCCAGTTGAACCAGCATCATTTGTTGAAAATGCTGTCTTTTTCCACTGGATGGTTTTATCTCTTTTTCAAAAAACAAGTGACCATAGGTATGGGGGTTCATTTCTGGGTCTTCTATTCTATTCTATTGATCCTCCTGCCTTTCTCTGTACCAATACCATGCTGTTTTTATCACTATTGCTTTGTAGTACAACTTGAAGTCAGGGATGGTGATTTGCCCAGAAATTCTTTTATTGCTGAAAATAATTTTCACTATCCTGGGTTTTTTGTTTTACAAATGAATTTGAGAATTGCTCTTTTTGTCTCTGTGAATAATTGAGTGGGAATTTTGATAGGGATTGCATTAAATCTGTAGATTGTTCTCAACATGATAGCCATTTAATATATTAATCCTTCCAATCCACTAGCATGGGAGATCTTTCCATATTCTGAGATCTGCTTCAATTTTTTCTTCAGGGACTTGATGTTCTTGTCATACAGATCTTTTACTTGCTTGGTTAGATTTATACAAAGGTATTTTATATTATTTGTGACTATTGTGAAGGGTGCTGTTTTCCTAATTTCTTTCTCAGCCTGTTTATCTTTTGAGTAGAGGAAGGCTACTGATTTGTTTGAATTAATTTTATATTCAGCCACTTTGCTAAAGTTATTTGTCAGGTTTAGCAGTTTTCTGGTGGAAGTTTTGGAGTCACTTAATATACTGTCATTTCATCTGCAAATAGTGAAATTTTTACTTCTCCCTTTCCTATTTGTATACCATTGACCTTCTTTTGTTGCCTAATTGCTCTGGCTAGAATTTCCAATATTATATTGAATAGGTAGGGAGAGAGTGGACAACCTTGTCTAGTCCCTGATTTTAGTGTGATTGCTTCATTAATAGATACATTAATTATAATTTTATAAAACACAAACTATTTTTTAAATAAAAGATGTTAGAAAAAGAGTGCTGTTATTCATAATTTTATAACTTCTTAAAGAGTAGAATTATAGAGAGGAACACTATATCTTATTCTCCATTTGAATTATTGTGAGTGATACGAATTACTTAGCTAAAATGTGTGAGGAAAACCTAGCTTAATGGTTGATAGTCATAATCCCAACATATGAGGGTTGAGGCAGAAGATTGCCAGAACCCTAAGGCCTGCCAGTATTACATAGTGAGATACAGGCCAGTATGAGTTAAAAATGGTGCTATGTCTAAAAACTGACAAGTGAATGAACGAATAAATGAATGAAACATATGAAGAAATTATAATCTCAAGCAGGAATTGGAAAATAAAGGAATATTTCATAATTCTTTCAGAATAGCCACAGACCTCCACTGACTTGACAGCAAAACCAGGCAAAGTATGATAGCATCTTACATGTGATTTATATGACATCATGTAACTTTTCATATTATTTAACATTATAATCCATTGCACTTTGAGTAAGTCTTTTGACAAATATTTTATATAATATGGTTTGAGAATGCTTCCCCAAATTGCATGTCTTTGGGATAGGACCTCATTTGAAATGTTTGGGTACTGAGGAGAAATTCCTCCTTGGAGCATTCATGCTTTCTGCAAGTGAGTTCTTGCTATTTAGTAACTGGGAATTTGCCATTAGAAGTAAGTGTTATAAAAAAAAAAAAAGATGGCATAGTTTTTTTGTCTCTTCTACATGTACCTGCTTTGACTTTCTGCTTTCATCAAGGAAACACTCAGCAGAACCCAAAAAGTTTAGGTGCCCTGTTCATGAACTTGCCAGTCTCTAGAATCAGAAAAGTGAACCCCTTACCTCTGTAAATTATCCAGTTTCACAATTCTGTTACAGCAATGAGGAAACAGACTGGGACAATGTGGTAATGTCAAGTATACGGCATTTTCAAGATATCTGTTCATTGAAAAATACAATATTATTGATATTGATACAAATATTGACACATTTTATTTTGTGACATAACCATTGTTCTTTAATACCACAGATTATATTTAAAAAGTTTTTATTACAAAACTACAATATATAAACTGCTCCTTAACATCACAGATTATATTAAAAACCTCTTTTTATGAAGCTATTATGTTTATACTGGTCTTTATAAGTGTTTTCAGCTTCAGGATATTCATTTGGAAGTTCATGTTTTGTCATATGTGGTAGACATTGGGTTTTGCTTTTCTTTGAAGTGAATAAAGTACTTTTTTCACTTCTGAGAAAATGTTTGACAGATACTTATGTGTAAATACTCATTTATCAGTCTATCAGTCAAGCAAAAACTGTGCACATGAAGATAAATTACTTGTTCCTTTTGCAGCTGAAGTGATTATAGATGTTTTCTCTTGTGAGTTTCTGTGGACTTTCCTTGTTCAGTGAATATGACTTGTATCCATTCCATTATTCACAGAAAACTAAAAGATGTACTTCAGAACCAGAAATGAAGTAATTTTTCCATTAAGAACATGTTATGTGATATTAATACGAAATTTTTCATCTTTGCTTAAGAACAACTGCCATTGCCCTAGTTTATGATAAGATGCTAGAGACTTTATGTACCAGTTTTTTTTTTCTTATAATGTTCGTGCAAATGTATGCACAGTGAATAAGGAAAATGTGTATCATTACAAAACTGTCTTGGGTCTTATAGCATCCTTAGGAGTCTGCAAATTACACATGAAAAACCATAGCACAGGTTTTCTTTGAGGCACATTTGAACACATGACCTTGTTAGACTATATTAGATGTGCTGATGAGAACTCTGTCCAACTCAGGTCAAGAAACACATCCAGTGCAGAAGAGGTAACTTGACTTTTGTTGTCCTGATGTGGTTTATAAAGGTACAAGAAAAAGACCCACGCCCACCACACATAAAGAGCCAGGGGCTAGTGAAAGCTCTACTTAGCTTGAAGAAAGAAAACATGGAGGCATAGTGACAGCAAGTGGCAGGGTACTGAGGAGAAGATCCTGTTTTTAACCTGAGGGACCTGCTCTTTGAGACAAATGACATGATAAACAGAAGCTCAGTAACGAGTTAGAAAAATACTCACAAACGGTGGGTATAGCCAGGCAGTGGTGGCGCACGCCTTTAATCCCAGCACTTAGGAGGCAGAGGCAGACGGATTTCTGAGTTCGAGGCCAGCCTGGTCTACCGAGCGAGTTCCAGGACAGCCAGGACTACACAGAGAAACCCTGTCTCAAAAAACAAAACAAAACAAAACAAACAAACAAACAAACAAAACAACAACAACAAAAAGGTGGGTATAGGTTGCAGCACCGTCCTGTTGCTTATTCCTGTGGCTATCTGACTTTCTGAGTTTCCTAGGTGGGTGTTCCGCATAGATCCCACTAAGCATCTCTCTTCTGAGTGGCTGTTATTGTCTCAGCCATTCAGACCTGCAGCCAACATCAGTAATTGCACATTCCTCTGCTGCTGCAGCACAACACCAGCTCACACTGATGACCTGTTACCATTTGCCAAGTTTCCAGCACCAGGAACAAACAAAGGAGAAACAACATTGTCCATAGAGAATGAATATAAAGCTATCTATTTCCCAGCTAAAAAGTAATAATATAAAATATTCTTCAGCTCAGAATTTTCCTTTTCAATTATAAATGCATATCAATTAATATTGGCCAGTCAATGCCCTTTGCAAAGGGCAAACATTTTTCTGCTTGGAATTTAGAGTTTATGGAGCTATTATTTAGAAGCACTGAATTCTTTAAAACATTGCTATTTCTTTGTACAAAAGCAGCAATAAAGAACCATGCCTTCCTTTAACCCTTCTGTGACAGATTATCTCCAGTGGGCTTCAAATAAACACTATGGACCTAGATTGTTCTTTTTCTGTATCCATTTGTCTTGTACTATCTTTGCTTACAGGATCCTGGCACATTTCAGTATGGTTATATCTTTGTCTTACCCATGGCCTTGGATTCACAGAGAGTATTTTTTTTCTTAAATAGCCTTAAAAACAAGGACATATACTCAAATCTCTGCTCTTTTGTTGTATTTAACATTGACATTTCTAAAAGATTTATTTTCTCTCTCTCTCCTGCTCCCCCCTCTCTCTCTTTCTCTCTCTCTCTCTCTCTCTCTCTCTCTCTCTCTCACACACACACACACACACACACACACTCATATACTTTAAGGCTAAAAAGTCAACTACCTGGGGATGGTGGCGTTTCAGGTGGTTTTCAGTGACAAGACAGAAGCTAGACACTGAATATAGGTCATCTTCAAGAGTAGTTAGTTTGTGCTCTCAACCACTGAGACTTCTCTCAAGCCTCAATATCAACAGTTTTTAAAGTTTAGTTTGACCAGTCACTAAACAGTTGCAAACCCCACTTTCTTCCCTAAGAGAAGATCATGTCTTCAGACTTCACAAGGTACTTTTGTACTGGAGAAGGCAGTGCACAAAACACTTCTGAGATTCTTGGAATGTTTCCAGATTTCTTACAGGGTTCTACATGGATCTAACTTTCATAGAAATCTGTAGGGCTATAGACTCAGGAATTTTCTGGGCTATAACTTCATACATGGACCCCCCCCCACACACACACACACAGGTTCTTATTTAAACAACAACGTTTTGGCACCTCTACTCCACTTGTGCTCCCTGCATGCTGACCTCTCCTTGCTGTGGTTTCAACTATATTGCTCACCTGGTCTCACTTCTGTGCTACAGCAATTGATCTTAATATTATTTTCCTAACTGGGGATGAGCTTGGTTATTATGATGCTACTTTAAGCCATGAGTTTGGGTCTGAACCACAGTTAATAGATATAACAACTCATCAGAAAGTACTACTCAACTTATGTAGAAAGGGGTCTCTGTACACTCATGCTTTCAAATCAAAATCTGTGGAAGAAATCAGAATCTATGGGGATTCTGATTTCTACTGTCATTGTCTGCAAATTTTGGGGATCACATGGTACCAATGTTGCTGTAAATCTAATACAAATGAGTTGTACTGCCCCAAATTACTGTGTTGATGTCCTGACAGCCAGCATTTTAAGTATGTTTTGGTATTTGGGCAGAGCATAATTGCTAGTGTGAGTTGTTACAGAGAAACCATACTGGAATTGTTTCATGGGCTCCTAATCATATATGACTGCTGTTTTTGTGAAAGGGGACAATGTGGGCTAAAAGAACAGAATATCCAGACTGGAGTGTTGCTGCCACAAGCCTGGAAAGACTATTGATCATCTCTTCCTGTGGTGTCCTTGAAGGAGGGTGAATTTGGACTTTTGGCTTCCAAAACTGAAACAACACATTCATTTGTTCTAAGCCACTTTGTGGTATTTTCTTTTGGAAACCCTGAAATTTATATGAAAGCTAGATGCAAAAGCAGAAAACTAAATCAAATAATCTGTTTAAGAAAAAACAACCTTCGGGGCTTCAGGCCAGCAAAAAGAATGGAAGCAGGTAACCTCAGGAGGTAGGAGGTGGAGAGAATGTACCAGACAATTGGGAGGTGACTCTCAGGACTCAAAAGCAGAAACTTTTGATGAAATGCCCTACATTGGGGAGATGGTAGTTGTAGAGTCCATCTCCAGTAGAAAGACATGACATCAAGTGGGGGGATGGGGTTGCTATCCCACACTCAAAAATTCTGACCCAGAATAGTTCCTGTCTAAAAGAACTGCAAGGACAAAAAAATGGAGAAGAGCCTGAGAGAAAGAACCTGACTGGGCCAAATTGGAATCCAGTTCAAGAGGAGGCTCCAAGGCCTGACATTATTACTGGTGCTATATGGTGCTTACAGACAGGAGCCTAGCATGGCTGCCTTTTAGCCAATAAGCAGCTGACTGAGTCACAAGCAGATACTTACACCCAACCAATGGACAGAGACCAGGAACCCCTGTGGTTGAATTAGAAAAAAGCTGAAAGAATCTGAGGAGGAAAGTGGCCCCACAGGAAGACCAGCAGTCTCAACTAACATGGATCCCCGAGATCTCTCAGACACTAAGCCACCAACCAGGCAGCATACACCAGCTGATATGAGACCCCCCAGCACATATACAGCAAAGGACACCCTGGTCTGGCCACAGTAAGAGAAGACACACCTAACCCTTGAGAGTACTTGAGGCCCCAGGGCATGGGGAGGTCTAATGTGGGGGAGAGGTGGAGACATTCTCTTGGAGATGGGAGAAGAGGCAGGGTATGAGGAACAGTCAAGGGTGGATCAGGAGTGGGATAATGACTGGACTGTAAAAATAGATTAAAGAATGAAAAAGAAGAAGAAGAAGAAGAAGAAGAAGAAGAAGAAGAAGAAGAAGAAGAAGAAGGAGGAGGAGGAGGAGGAGGAGGAGGAGGAGGAGGAGGAGGAGGAGGAGGAGGAGGAGGAGGAGGAGGGGAGGAGGAAGAGGAGGAAGAGGAGAAAAATAGGAGAAGGAGGAGGAAGGGGAGAAGGAGGAGGAAGGGGAGGAGGAGGAGGCCTAATGTCTATTGCTCTTTTGTATTCTTCTGTCTGCCTCTCGCCTTTTATATGTCTCACTTCTAAGTCACACCCTTAAGTCTTGTCCTTAGGTCTTATCTCTAAATCTGATCTCTAAGTCACACCCTTAAGTCTCCATTCTAAATCACACCTTTAAGTCTCACACACCCAGGGAAAGATCCTGAGTATCTAAAACAAGACGTTATCAGAGTGTGCTCAGCTGTTGTAGGCTATTGTAAACAAGCCTCTTGTCAGGGTATATGGCTCAAGATGGCTACAAGGATGATAGACGCCTTCTGTTGGCTTCCCACAGACCCTTACCCATACTTTGCCACTGACTGATGATATGAGCATGGTGCTAACACTTACAAGCTTCACAGTCATGGTTTCTTGTCCTGTCACCACTTTTAAAGAAAATGTCTTCTCTCAGGAGCAGGCAGATTTTAAAGGATAGTTTTGAAAGTTTTAAATTCCAATCACATTTTCCTTTGTAAGCAAAAGAGGGAATAGAGTGTGAGTTGCAGCAAAATTGAACTCCTTCTATTACACAAAGTAGAACACAAAGATGGGGGAATGGAAGTATAACCATTTGTGAAGACTGTATGCAAGGGAATATGCCATTATTTTCAAATAATATAGCAAAAAGTTTTAAATATCTTCCTCCTTTTTATTTTAAAATCTAACATTTAAAAACATTCAAACAGTTGGCAGAGGTATGACTGAAAATGTATTCCCTGAAGCAGCAGACAGTTTATCAACCTGATGACAATTTGGGCTTCTATATATAGTTTAGTAAGTGGGATAATAATAGCAGGTACTTCAAGATGAGAGCTTCATTTGGGGATTTGATAGCTAGAAAGCTTGACTGTAAAAGAAATTATTATCGTATAATGAATTGAGATATATATATATATATATATATATATATATATATATATATATGCCAAAAACTACTAACTGATAAATAATAATTATTTGTAGAAGTTCCTCAGAAAGTCAGGTTTGGGTATGCAAATTTATCACAGAAAAAAATCCCTAATTAATTGATGGATATTTCCATAAACTATACAAAGACCTACTTAGCTACATTACGACCACTGTCAAATAATTTTCAAGTGCCTATAAATTTGGTGACTAAAACAAAACAATATGTCTAGCTTACTTAGAAGTCATTAGAAGAATATTTCATGGCTATAGAGGACACTTGGAAAGCAGATAATAGTTAGTAAGTGTAGTTCATGGGCGTACCCCAGGAACTGACCTCTCTAATGTTTCTGTTGTTTCCGTGCCTTCGATTCTGAGTGCAATACATTTGCCTCAGTTTCTTATCTGTCCCCATTTCTACACTTCCATTTTGAATAAATATCATTTACTACTTTGAAACCTCTATATCTAATAAGTGTTTTTGGAGACCTTGTACAAAATTACCCATTTGCATAGAGAAATTCTAACATAGAATGTAATTTGTGACAGATCTGATGGACAATGAAGGGGGCTGAAGCCTGTCCTTAAGATGGGGCTTTTAAGTCTAGCCGTTGGTCTCCTGCATTCCAAATTGGAATATTTTATGGTAGTTGGTTTCCAGTTGACATGTCTCCTAGAGTATTCTAGTTAAACTGGCCACCTCTTCACTGTAAACTCTATCTTTAGGGTCATCACATGAGATTAAGGTTTAAATTGAACATCAAATACAGGACAAAGTATGATGCCCTGCCCTCCACTGTCACAGCTACAATCTGTCTTGCAAAGTTGTCTGACAAGTTGTAAACCATTCTCCTGGAGAAAAGTTCTTCTGGTGGGTGCTTCTCAGTCTTCAGACTTTTCTTAGGGTCCAGTCTTTCAATCTGAGAGTCAAAGAGACCATCAAAGTGGCCTCCTTTCCATATTTTCATTTGCAATGGTTTTATTTCGGTATTTATTTTTTGTAGTTCTTGATAAGGCTTAGACATTAGTTCCAAGTCTGAAGTATAACTGTAAAGCTTTACTTCATTCCATGGGTTATATTTTCACTCTGCTGATAGTTTGCAGTGTTTTTGGTTTGGGTTTCATTTTGCTGTGCAAGTTTTAAACTTCATATCATTCTCTATGCTGATTCTAGGGGCTGTTTCCTGCTGAGTGCTGTCACTGAAAGCCTGCTTTGGCCCAGCTGATCTTTTTCTGGTCCTCTCTAGTTGTAGAACTGCTGTGATTGTCTTCACATGGGTCTCCCCCTCACTGTGATAAGAAAAAGTATGTTTCATGTTTCACCACCTAAACTTTCCTATTTGTGCCTCCTTGATGCCCAAATACAAATTTCATATATGAAAAAACAAACAAACAAACATAACCTATTTTTCTGTTTCTAGGCACAATCTTCTAAATTTCTCAAGCATTATAATCTAACGGCTGCACTGCGTTTACATGGTCCTTATGCTTCTCAGCAGAGGAATGAGAACAGGGTCTTTCTTATTCAGGCCAGGTTTTACACAAGGAACAGCTCTCAATAAATATTTGATGAAAGAATACAATAAGTAAAGTTAATCAACACTTAAGTTATTTCTTGGATTTGTTATATAAAACCAGAGTGAGAAAATACACAATGCTCAGGGTGTATGTGAAGAGCAGTACATCGCAGTGAGGTATAGCCAACACAGCACAGCTCCACCTAGACCAGCTGTGCAATGCCAATCTGCATAGTGATTAATGGCTTACATGCTATAAATTTTGTGCATTCTTTCATTTCAGAAATGTAGTCAAATTATTCCTTCAAGTATAGAGACAGACAGATAGATACAAGCATATCATTTTGTCTCAAAGGCCAGATTTGCTAATCATAACTGAGATAGCTGGTTAGCCAAATTTTTATTCCATGTTATTTACATGTATTTAAATAAGACAGAAAAGGATCTCATAATGAACCAATGAGCAGACAATAATAAGTGATGGAGTCGCCTACAAACAGGAAAAGAAGTATCTAATTTTTGTTTTTGTTTTGTTTTTCATTATGTTACCTAGGATAGCCTTGAATTCATTATAGAGCTAATTAACCTCCCTCTATAGTTCCCAAGTACTTGGACACAAAGTCTGTGTCACCACCTGTGGCAGTAAATATCCTATTAAGAGCATTTCAACCATTTCCTTTAAAAAATGTTTCTCTAGAAGGTTGTTAATTTAAAAATGCCTGAAGAGGAGCCATCTCAGATGTTATTTTTTCTTTGTGTTCTAGGTGTTCATGTACCTACTCTCTAGCCATTTTGTTTTCAGGTATCAGAGTCACAGAGAATAAATCTATAATAAGTCCATTTGGGTCCAGTTTTTATAACTTATTAATTAAATTGTTTGTCTTGCAACAACATGCTCTGCTCCACAAGAGTTATTTGAGCAAATAAAATGTATTTAATAAGTTATGTATATTAATTTAAAATGTTAATATCCAAGAAACCAAGGATTTCTTCAGCATCAATTCAAGGTACCACTCATCCTGTAGAGCAAATGTAAAAAGCACCTTATTTAAAATCTCTAGAGCTGAAGTATAGCCTATTCTGTGATGAGGAGGTTATCCTTATGTTTAGTGCAACTGAACTTAGATGCCTTACCTCAACTCATCATTGTCATATAACTATCCTAAACTCCAAAACAAATACTATTCTTATTGGTGATTTTATTAAAATTTAATAAATATGTTTCCCTATGACAAAGTTTCAGTAAATTAGTGAGACTTATATTTTAAAATTGCCATGTTTGCTAGAAGTCCTTGGCTATTTTCATAAATACAGCAATGGGAAATTACCTTGGCAACACCTGTGGGAATTTAGGTTAAATTTATTAGTGTTCCTAGAATGTTAATGCTACAGAGGACACAGGACATCACCACCAAATATTCAGGGCTTATTTAATGAACCTTTGTGTAGAGTGAACTTACTAAGAAACACCTCTTCTTCAGAGGAGGAGTCAGTGATAAACACACAAGAGTGAACATCAAAGTGATCTTTGAGTCATCTATTCCCATGGGGCTTTGCTCTATTTTTCTTTCATATAGGAATGAAATCTATCCTCACCTTCCACACACCTTTTTAGGAGAGTAAATATGCATGTCTGCAGAGAACAAAGACTTCAGAGCCTAAAGCTGGAATTACAAGTGGTGTTCACTCTGCCTGAGTGTTGGAAACAAACCCTGGTCATCTAGAAGAGCAGTATAACCCTTTAACTGATAAAGCATCTCTGCAGCCCCAAATTAGTTTCCTAAAAATTGCAAAAGAGAAAATAAAACAAGAGGCTGTATTTTAAAGCCAGGAAATTTTGTAGCCCAGAAAATTAGCTGGAAAGAGAAGAAAATGATTCTGACATAAAAAAAAAAAAAAGACACAACAGCACGATTGTATGGCAAATGATAAACTACAAATTTCCACACCTATATACTAAAACAACCTAAAATATCTTGCTTGTAAAAGCTGGAACATAGTATTCTTTATGTGTTTTGGCTTTGAAAAACAGAGAAAGATAGGACTGCATGAAGAATCATACAGCCGAGGCATATGTGGAAAAATGATCTACCTATCTGGCCTGATGTGAAAGGACAAGAGAGGTGTTCAGAACATTGGGCTGTTGGGATGGTTCAATCGATAGAGGGATTGCTGTATAAGCCTGATGACTTGTGTAAGATGCCTGCAAACCCAAGTGTCCTCCTATCTCTGCAGTGATGTCTGTGTGAGCATATACACATAGGCACTTATAAATACCTTTACACATGTACATATACATCATTTTTAAGTTAAAATCTGTCAATATGTTGTATCTACAATCCATGGAGGAAAACACAAAAAACTCAGAGAGAACATGCACATCAGCATAAAAATAAAATCATACCAACCTGGAACAGTATCTGATTTATACTTTCATAAGCATTCTACAAGCTTGCTAAGAAGACCTCATCTCATTCCAATGTATCAAAACACAAACACAGTAGGAGATTTATAAAAATTCCTAGAAGAAACTAATAAAGGAAACTGGAGCATAAGGGTGGCAAATGACGTCAAACAAAGCAATTGAAAGTTTAATAGATAATAATTTGACAAACTTTTTGCAATGAATAAAAATATGTAATATTATGGCCAGGTGCAGTGGTATACTTCTTTAATCTCAGCATTAAGGAGTCAGAGGTAGGCTAATCTCGGTGCATTTGAGAACAATCTGGTCTATAAATAAAATTCAAGGCCACCCAGAGATACATACTAAAACTTTTCGATGAAGAAGAAGAAGAAGAAGAAGAAGAAGAAGAAGAAGAAGAAGAAGAAGAAGAAGAAGAGGAGGAGGAGGAGGAGGAGGAGGAGGAGGAGGAGTCACAGAACATATGGAATATCTTTCTGTATTGAGGGAATTTATTATGATGACCTACAGTCTATAGTCCAACTCCCCAACAATGGTCAGCTGTGAACTGGAAGTCCAAGAATCTAGTAGTTGCTCAGTTCCATGAAACTAGTTGTTTCAGCTTGTCTTCTATAGAAGTAGATTCCAACAGATGTACTGGCAGATGTAAGTTCAAGCAGGCAAAGTATGGAGAATCTTCTTCCAATGCCCTTATGTAGATCTCTAGCAGAAGCTGTGACCCAGACTAAGATGTGTACAAGGCCTGGAACAATAATCATACTAATTGTTTTCCTAAAACATAAAAAGTGTGGGGAGCGGCTCCGCCATTACATTACGGTGTGTGCACATGCTCACGTCCTAGGTAGAGTAAACAAGAATGTGCGCATATGCCTACGCATCACCCCTTCCTGGCGAGTGTGCCCAGGCCATACCTTAAACGGTCTGAGACGGCGGGAGCCTGTGAGCCTGTCAGGAGCTGCCACGTCCTACGCGAGCGTTAGGCTCTATATAAGGGATGGGTTTTCTGTCCTTGGGGTCCTCCACTTCTCGTTGCCTGAAGAAGCTTGTGATCTCGCTCTCAAGATGCATTAAAGCTTCATCTGCAGAAGGATCCTGTGTGTACCGCGTCTTTCCTGCTGGCGGGAGGTAGCGCGGGACAAAAAGTATAGGAAACGTTAGCATAAAAGTGGCAAACTGTAAGCAGTGGTGAAATGAGAGCCAGTAGGCGCATGTTGTGTGATGTTGTTCATGAGCATATGTGAACAAATGTTTTCTCACCCCAGGTAGGGAACTGACAATATACCAAAGTAATGAGACCACCAAGTCCAACTAAGTGAACTGATTAGTTTTATTGGAGTTACTTACTGGGATATGGACAAGTGGTTACTCACAAGATCAGAAATAACACAGAGACAGATGAGACATTCAAGCCTACCAACATGATGACAACTTATAAAATCTGGAAACCTGTAGAACACTCCATAGGCAGCAAACCCTCAACAGGCTGAGGAGTGTCCTTTACAGCTCAGTAAGTCTAAGCATCTTTCAGGCAGCTCAGATTGTCAATGCTTCTTTCAGTCATTTGGCCAATATCTTCTTTCTATAGGAGCTCAGCTTATCTGAGAGCATCTCTGAATAGTTCATTCTTGTAGTTTATACATGCCTTGGGAATCAAGAACTTGGCAAATTTGGTCCATTTCAAGGGCTTCATGAAGCTATTGAGTTATTTACTTTTTGAACTTAGCAAGCTTCATGGAAGAATCATTGGTTTCACCTTCCCTTAGAATACCATGTTTTAACCCATTTTAATATTCTTCATCTAAACAAGCTTCCCTCCAAGATAGATGGTTTTATCTCAAAAGAGATTGCTGCGTGACAAGGGTAGGGGATAATTTGATGGTATACTGTCCCTTTTATTCTGTGATAGGCACCTTTCATTGTTCAATTGGCACAATTTAAAATTCACCAGACAGCCTCAATGAAGAATCTAATACAGATTGAGTTGGTCTGTGGCATACTCTGGAGGTTGGACTTAAGTTAAATGATGTGAGAAAACTCAGCCAACCATGGGTGGCATTGTTCCCTAGGCTAGGAGTTTTGAACTGTATAAGAGTATAGAAATTGAGCTACCACAAGCAAGCAAGTGAGTTTATGTGTAATCTTTCTTCTCACTGTGCCCTTGAGTGTGATGTAATGTGACCATCTGTTTCAAGCTTCTGACACAGGTCACATCCTAGATTCATCTTTAGCTATTATTTCATTTAAAACTATTTGTAAATATTCAGCCATATTGTCCTCATCAAAAACTCTGCTGGAATTGCCCTCTTATGCTAATCTTGCCTCTCAGACACCAGAGTGGTGTGGATTCTAATGGAAGTTTCACTTTTTAAATTACAAAGAAATGATGATCACTGTAAGTGAATGAGAACAACAGAAATATATATATATATATATATATATATAACATACTATATATAATATACTACTATAATATATATAAAATATATACTTATATGTGTATTATTTTTTATATATAAGTATACATAAATATATATACTTTCTGTTGTCCCCATTCATATATCTACAGTAGACAAATAAGTGTATTAAAGTCTAACAAACTGTAAGCTGTTCTGTAAAATAGAATTATAAGTAACATTTTTGTGCAGAGAGTTGTTGCTATAATGTGGACTGAAAAAAAGTTAAGCAATTAAGATTCTTCCTATTTCTGGCCAATACTCATATTCAGAAGATAGAGGATTCCATACAAAATATTTAATATAAATCATCACCTTGGGGCATTGATCAAAACAGTGCTAGGGTAAAAATAGGATGGTATGGATGTGCTCACATATGCCACATTTTATGAGTTTTCCTGAAAAAAAAAATAGTGGAAAAGCTTGAAATTGTTGTCTTGTCTGCTACCAATGACTGGTATGCTAGCTGGTTTTATATCACCTTGACACAAACTATAGTTATTTGGGTAAACAAAACCTCAGCTGAGAAGATTCTGCCACCAGACTGTCCTGTGAGCAAGCCTGTGAACTTTTAAGAGACGCTGGTTTATAGAAAAGATTCTAGGTTCATAGTAAAACTGAGGTGAACACAGAGTTTTCTATATTCTTTGTCCTATGTATGTACAGTAGTCTGACTTTCCAAAGCTGCACCAAAGTAGTCTGTTTGCTAAGATTGGTAAAAACCCAGTGAAATACTCCTGACTCTTGCTAAGGTTAGGTTTGTTTCCAGAGTTCATGTGTAGAAACCTTGGCCTTCAAAATGACAGTACTGAGGTACTAGGACCTTTTGCAGTGAGATAATTAGGCCGTTAATGAAATGATCCTTGCAAAGTTTAATGGTGGTTTCCCGGAAGAATGACTTCTTGCAACAATGTTCTCAAGGAATAAAAAGGAGAGACTGGTGCATCTTCACTTTCTGGTTTCCTTCCTCATCATGTGCACTCTCTCTTTGGTGCTGTCTTTCCATGGTGCTATCTACCATATTGTGACACAGCCATAGAAGGCCTCACCATTTATGGATGAATGACACCACCAAATCTTGGGGTTTGGTCTCCAAAATTATAATTTAAATAAATCTCTGTGTCTATAAAATGAATTGCTTCAGGATTATGTTGCAGAAGTGATAATGGACCAACACCTCATCCTAGACCCAAACTCTACAAGTGGCTCACTCTTGGCATTGTGCTTCCTTTGGGTTCAGAAGAATGTAAAACTATGTGTGTCTATTATTATACTGAGTGCCTTAAAATTTCTCTATGTTTTGCCTCTTCACACTCTTCCCACAACACCTGAAGCATACTGCCCTATCACTTTATCAATAATTTCACTTTTTCCAGTATCTTTTGTATTTGAGATTGTGTATTCAAACCATTTCAGATGTTTCTGTATTTAGGATGTCTAATTTTCAGATTAGGAGTGATCAGCATACAGTGATAGACCTAAAACATTTATTATTTACTATAATGAAGTATATTTTCAAATGTATCCCAAATTAATCTCTGAGTTCCTGGACAACTCCATTTAAAACAACAATTTCTTATAGAACACACCCTGCACTTACACTGCAGAAGATGAAATGGGCAAGAAAAGACAAAAGAGTGTTGAAAACGATAGTTAACAGTAACAGGCTGGGGTGTGGCTTAGTGGCAAAATGCAACCTTCTATCTCAACACTGCAAATAACAAGAGATCTTTCGTTTACCACACATCAAGGTTCTTAATGTCACAAAGCTGCTGGGGCAGTACAAAACTGGCAAAGGGATACATAAATCTGTCAGAGTTACAAACCACAAAAATAGAAAGATAACCATGTTTATCAGGCAACTGTATATGATTCAGGCATTGCAAGTTGGTACATTCAAATACAAGAATTAATTCTAAGTCGGCTGAAATTTTGAAAGTGAATGAATGGTAAAACTTTAAAATTCTTAGAAAAAAATCTGAGAATCTTAATATGCAGATTGAAAGGAATTTCCTTAGCAAGATGCAAAAGGCCAGGAAGTAAAGGAAGAAGATGGATTCATTAAATTATTAAGGCTTTAAAATCCGGGACCATAGAGATGGCTTAGCAATTAAGAACACTTACTGTTGTTGCAGAGTCTCCAGGTTTAGCTCTCATCACTCACCAACTCCCATCAACCATCTGAATTTCCATTCACAAAAGATACAGCACCCTCTTCTGGTCTCTGGGCACCAGTCATGCTTGTGATGCAACGTCATTCATGCAGGCAAAACACTTATATACATTAAATAATAATAAGTAAACCCTAAAATTTTGAATTTATGTCCAATAATGAGCTCTGTCTTAGACCAAAAGCAAGTCAGGAAGGAAAGGGTTTATTTGGCTTATCCTTCCAGATCATTGTTCGTCACTGAAGGTCAAGACACGAACAGAAACCTGAAGGCAAGAGTCGATGAAGAGGAGGCTGTAGAGTGGTGTCTATTGCTGCATTTTCCCCAGGCTTGCTCATTCTACATCCTAATATATCTTCAGAGCACCAGCCTAACCAGCCTATCTACTAGAAGTTGGGTTCTCCCTGATCAATCGTTAATTAAGAACATGCCCTACAGGCTTGCTAGCAAACAAATGTTTTCTTCTATTAAATTACTCTAGTCTATGTAAAACTGACAAAACTAGCCAGTATAGGCTCCTATGAAAATGAGATGAAAATGAAAACACCACCCTACACTGAGAATATTTTAACAAACATAATAGTAATGACATACAACTGAAAAACTTCAGTAAATCAATACAAATAAACTAATAACCCGACCAGAAGAAATACAAATAACACGTAAGCACATGTTCAATATAACTAGTTGTGGAGAAAATTAAAATTTAAAACTGAATGAAAATAGCAATTTACTTATACTGAAAGAATCAAAATCAATGAATAATAAATATGAAGAATGTATAAAGGGACAGGAACTCTGAACACTTAAGAAGGGTATACATGCTCAGATATAAAATATCACAAAGATTAAAAATAAATCAAAAACCAGTATGCCCAGACTGGGGAGTTATATGGGCCAACTTGAAGAAGCCTATCTAATTATAAATACTTTTGCTTAGTTTTCCTTCTGGTCACTTATGCTGTTTGTAGGGCAATTGTAGGGAAAAGCTGAAGGACCTGCGTACTGAGCCCTTGCTTGGGTCCTTGTTTCTCTGTTAAGTTGTGGGACCGTGAGTGTCTGTCACGGCTCAGAGTGGCTGTAACTGCAGCTCAGCATGGCAGAAGCAGATCTTGACTGATTCGATTCTGCACCCTCACTCAGTCTGGTTCCTCAGGCAGTTCAGGGCTCTCCAGTGGGCCTGGAGGCCAGTGTCTCCATTCGGTGGGGCCCCCTAGGTGCCGCTGGGGGGAGGGCTGCAGAAGAACAGAGATGAAGAGCTCTGGAAAGAGGAGGGGGGCGGGGAAGCTCTGGCACCGCACCCTCAGGAAATGCTTGCTTGTTTTACTTGCTTGGCTTGAAACAGGCTGCTTGCTTGAGAATGCAGGCCTCTGCTGCGGGAACACAGAGAAGCTTTTCATGATGGCAGGCCCCAATGACAAAAGGAAGTCCAGGATTCTAAGAGTTTTATTGATATGGCTGACGGTAGTTGAATCTGGATGTGCACCCCCCACTTAAGCAAGAAGTAGCCTGACTTAAATAGGGAGTGAGAGGGGGAAGAGGGTCACTTAATTAGCTATCCCTCTGGCCTTTAGGTAACTCATTTAATATGAAAATCTCTTGAGGCTGAAGCCTGTAGTCACACCCTCTACCTGTGCTCTTTGGGAGGGGTCATTCCCCTACGTGACTGGAAGGCACAGGTTAATGGAGTTTTTTTCGAGGGGGGGCGGAGGTCTCATGTCAGGATCATGGAGTCTGGGGGCATGGCCAAACACCTGCCATTGCCCCACTCGGGTCGCGGTTTGAGACCTGTGCCCAGCCAGGAACCAAGCTATCCTTACAAGGTCCCACAGGCAATGGTAGAAATAATGGACAAGTTTGATCAAGAAGTAAACACACATGGGAGTTCTTTTTTCTTCTTCTTTTTTCTTTTTTTGTTATTTTATTTGTTTATATTTCAAATGTTATCTACCTTCCTGGTTTCTCCTCCATAAACCCCCTCCCACATTCTCCCTCTCCCTGCTTCTCCTTCTCCCACCTCATTGACCAAGCATTCCCCTATGCTGGGGCATTGAGCCCTCACAGGACCAAGGACCTCCTCCCATTGATGCCAGATAAGGTAATCCTCTGCTACATATGCAGCTGGAGCCATGGGTCCCTCCATGTGTACTCTTGGGTTGGTGGTTTAGTCCTTGGGAGCTCTGGGAGATCTGGTTGGTTGGTATTGTTGTAAACCCCTCCAGTCCTTCAGTTCTTCCCCTAACTTCTCCATTGGAGACCCCATGCTCTGTCAGATGGTTGGTTGCTAGCATTCATGGCATCCATCTGTATTGGTCAGGCTCTGGCAGAGCATCTCAGGAGACAGCTATATCAGGTTCCTGTCAACAAGCACTTCTTGGCATCAGTCTGGGTTTGTTGACTGCGTATGGGATGGGTCCCCAGGTGGGGCAATCTCTGGATGCCCTTTCCTTCAGTCTCTGCTTCATTCTTTGTCCCTGTATTTCCTTTAGACAGCAGCAATTCTGGGTTAAAATTTTGGAGATGGATGGGTTGCCCCATCTCTGAGCCAGGGGCTGTTCCTAACCTCTAGATATGGTCTCTACAGATTCTCCTTCCCTTTTGTTGAGTATTTCAGCTAATGTCATCCCCACTGGGTCCTGGGAGCCTCTTGCTTTCCTGGCATTTGGGACTTTCTGGTAGTTACCCTTTCGAGAGCCCAGTATGTTGTCTGTCGTGAGCAGGTTGTGATAAGGTTTTAGGGTCCCCGTGGGAAGAGGAGTGACAGGTCTTCTCCACTCAGGAATCGTATACAGGATTGACTGTGAAATGGTCAGTTCCCTGAGAGGGGAGAGAGTACGCCAGAGACAGAGGTTTGATATTTAATTGCTCTTTAATAATGCACAGCAAACAATATATTATCACCAATGCTAAAGCTATTGTTTTGTTTGTTTGCTTTGTTTTGTTTTGTTTGTTTTGTTTTGTTTTGTTTTGTTTTGTTTTGTTTTGTTTTGTTTTCGAGACAGGGTTTCTCTGTGTAGCCCTGGCTGTCCTGGAACTCACTTGGTAGACCAGGCTGGCCTCGAACTCAGAAATCCACCTGCGTCTGCCTCCCAAGTGCTGGGATTAAAGGCATGTGCCACCACCACCCGGCTGCTAAAGCTATTGTAACAATGAGGTATTGCCACACTTCCTATGCATTTACTGTATCAATATCAATACAATAAACACAAATAATAAGTTGCTAATTACCAACGAAATAAGTATAGCAATAAGTACATTATTAACTGTGGATTGTACGATCTGAGTCCTTATGACTGTAGTTTCCAGCAGCTTAGGTCCAGAGAGTGCTTGACCTCGAAGATAGGGGCATTCTTCGGCTTCCAGTAGCTCAGGTCCAGAGAGTGCTTGACCTCAAAGATCTGCAGCTTTTGGCTGCTGCTTTGATGATCGGGTACAGCAGAATGCTCGGTATCTAAGCTACAAAGGAGGTCTGAACGGAGGATCATGCTAGCCAGTCATGGCTACCAGTGTGATGAAGTGCTCCTGCCAAGGGTTCCTTTTTTATGCTTGAATTAGATGTGTCTGGTTATCTGTGGGATATGACTTCATTACAGCTTGTTATCACACCTATTCAGAACAACTTATTTTAATGTACAAATATTTTGATTCATAAGGTTTTCAAAACAATTTTTGATTATCAAAACTTCTGGTTATCACAGCACTTCAAAACAGCTTTACTTCAAACTTGTTTTCTTTCCTATTATAAATATGGAGTTGGTCTTGTTAAGGGCCTGCTCCTTATATACCCCC
Organism: Rhabdomys pumilio; assembly: GCA_030674055.1. NCBI lineage: Eukaryota > Metazoa > Chordata > Mammalia > Rodentia > Muridae > Rhabdomys > Rhabdomys pumilio. Next base: position 140,020,230 of record JANHMN010000004.1, on the reverse strand, counting down.
AGTTTCCCTTTCCCCACTGCTACACACCTCCATTCAATTTACTGACTCTCTGTACATCTCCCCCATCTCCTCCCACCCTGATCAGTCCCCCCCCCCTCGATTTGTTCCCTCCTCCTTCTCTCTCCTTGTTTCTAAGAAACTATAAAGCAGAAAGCATGAAGATTAAAGGGCAAAGCCTTACTCTTCAGAGGCCCTCTCTACCAAAAACAGCTTATTATGTCTTTGGCCTATTTGCTTTGAGTCCTGCTGTCTTGCCAGAATTTAGCATCTGGCCTTTCTCTAGAATGGCATCTGGAATTGTGTTTTTATTCTTATGTGCCTCAGAAAATGACTTCAGTTTTTCACTTCCAATTTCCTGGAGAAAGTTTGCCCTCTCTTGTTAACTTGGCAACCTGAAGTCTTTATTATTGTACTCTTCAGTCCCTGACAAATGGTGAACAGCAAGCACAAAGCATAGAAATTTTAGGGCTTTTAATATCAGCATCCCTTGTCAAAAAGCATGGAGATCAATTGTTATAGCTCAGTTTGCCTATGTGACTTCAATTCTTTATGATCAATAATAATATATCATTTTGTTTATGGTTGAGTATAGTATAAAAAATGATGAAAATAATTTTGAGAACAAGTATGTTGTGGTTGGTCTGACGCTAAATTGTGTACCACTAGAACTAGTTACCCCAAGAGCAAATTCTCAGGTACACCAGATTTTGTTTGTGCAAAACTTACTCCCCAAGTTAGTTGGTCAAAAAAGGATTAAACCTGTGATTGGGCAGTAGAGATAGGCACGGCTTACTAGGAAGGAGAAAGGAACTCTGGAAAAAAGAAAGAGAAAAGCTTTGTGCCACGAGACACCAGAGGAGATGCACATTACTATGGACCTGGAATGTATAACTAACCACATGGCTGGATTGGGCTAGGTGATTGGGTTAATTTAGAGTAGCTAATTGAGAGTCTGCCCAGTTAATGCCTAGGCTTTGAAATATTAAAAGGTATGTAATTATTTGGTAAACTAGCTACTTAAGGAATAACTCTGCCATATTAATTTCTAGCATTAATTAATATATGCAGAATATTAATAATATTTTACACAAGTGAACCATGATGAACAGTTATTATTATAAAACAAATGTACATCAGAAATAAATTATTTCTAAAATTATATTGTGCTGTTTACTGTATGTTATGAAAAAACTTGAATGACTTTTTGCATACTGTTTCTATTTTAAAAGTTTCATTCACTATGCAGGTAAGCTATAGTGAGTTTGCATGAAGTCTGGAAGCCAGGCTTTTCATTGCTGAAAAGTATCAAAAATGCTCTAATGAAGTTGGTACAATCATAGTAGTTCTGCACAGAACATTTTCCAGGAACTCCTAAAAGGCCTCATAATTCTACAGTGAAGAACAGCCAACTTTTACAGAATAAAAAATGAAAGTCCATTTCCACTTATACCTAAAATGTGAGAGCCTGGGAAATGGATCTGCACCTCAATGATTGGGGAGGGAAAGCCAAAGACTAACTCCAAGAGTAAAACCCTGCAGTACTCCCACAGTGTCACAAGCCTCAAAATTAGTTGTGAGTTTTGAAGAACCCAATTATCTCATTCTGTATGACTTTCAAGTTTGGGGCCCTGTGCTATCTTAAGAAAGGACTCATTATATGATACTGATCTAAGCTGGAGAGCATTCGGGTTGAGAACCACACAACAAGATGAGAAGACTGTATTTAATCAGCCAGACTCCTAACGTGAGAGACAGCTCTAGGAGAAGGGATCAAGAGGCTAGATATAACAAGCTGAAAAATAGATGCAGCAGATGGCTCAGCTAAGGAGGTGAAGTACTTAGGAAAAAGTAAGTTTTCTTGAATGTCAGGAGCAAATCTCATTAAATAAGAATAACTCTGGAGTTCGATGGCCATGCATGTGCTGTTCTCTGCTGTAGACACTACCCTCCCCCACTCTGAGCCTCAATGATCTATTTGACATCATGTTTGAATTCCTCCAGTGGTGTGCTTTATACTCAAGAGAACTGTGAGGAAGACAGGGCTGTTGCTTCTACAGATAAGAAGTTTGCTCTCACCTTCTTATATAGGAACTAAACAGTGCCATCATAGCAGAGCCTCGCAGGATATTTGTGGCTTGCAATTACATACAGAGTGTTAGAGCCCACGTCTTTCAAGTAGAGAATCATGGTAGTAGGTATGCAGGCATGGTGATGGAGCCAAGTGATTACATATTGATCTGCTAATACCAGGCAGAGAAACCAAGCTGGAATGGCATTTGCTTTTGAAATCTCAAAGCCTAGTAACACACTTCCTCTAAAATGGTCACACCTCCTAACCTTTCCAAACAGTTCCACTTAGTGGGACCAAGTATTCAAATATATGAGATATGGGGCCCACTCTTCTTCAAACTACCACATATCCCTGAACCCTTAAAGCACTCAACCTGTGAGGTTATGCTACAGTGGAACTGTTTAGTTCATCAGTATTGTAGCCAAAATATGTATTCCTTCCTTTTCTAGGATTTCTGGTTCCTGGGATGAGACAAGGCCCACCAATTCTTCAAATTCAATTAATGTTTAGAACTTTATTGATAAACCCGTAACTGCTCCAAACTATTTCAGCTCTTAGGCTTACTGATAGATGGTGACGATAATTCAAGGTGATCTGGCTTCTCATATCCAGAGAAGATAGGGTACTACTGATTGCAAAGCTGTACTCTCTGCCCAGTGAAGCCCTATTTGACTCTGAAGAATTTATGTCTGTTGTAGAGGAAATGAAGTTGACTCTCTCAAACTGGGCAGATTTCCCTCTGGTCCCATCTTCAGCCATTTCATTTTTGGCTAAATGAAGTGATTAAATTAAGAAGTGTTTTGGTTCTGTGAAAGCCTTCTGGGTCCATTCTTTATGGGAATAAGAAAGGCAGGGAGCCAAAGAAATAACCATCTTTGGTTATAGAGGAAGTAAAAACATAATAGAGACAGTTTAGACGTTGACTTTGCTATAAATTTCAAGTTAAGACTTTTATTATTGACGTGCATCAAGAAGATAAATGTTCTCTCACTCACAAGCTCAGACAGTTCTCCTAACACCCACTCATAATTGACTGCTACAGTGGCTGGCAGCCTTCCCCATTCTCTCTCAAGGAAGACTAACCACTCACCCTTGCCAGAACCAGTACTTAGTTTATGGTAAACATCACCAAGGATGTTTTAGGGAAAAAAAATGCCTTTTTAATCTATTCATTGATATTTTAATGCATGTACATGATGTATTTTGATCATATTTATCTCTTTTGCCCTCCTACTCTCTCTGAAATTCTTCTCCCCAACAAGTCCTCCTTCTAGTTTCATGTCTTATTTTTGTGATGTGCTGAGTTTAGTTAAGATTCGCTGAATGAGCAAGAATGTGGGATTGTTTACTGGAGCATGGGAAAATTACTGTGGCTACACTGTTACTGAAGAAAAATGACTTCCTTTTACCAGAAGCTAATAGCTCCTTAGCTATTAGCTAAGGTTGCTACTAAAGAGTTGCTTCCCATATCCATGATGGAATGTTGACAGGTTTAGTCTTGAACAGGACACACATTCCGGTCACCATGGCTGTTATAAATTATTGAGTACAATGGTTATATCGTGTCCAGATGACAGCTTTCCGTAGCACTACTCACCGTCCTACAACTATTACACTCTTTCTGCCCTTCCTTCCATGATTTTCCCTGAACATTGTGCCAAATAATACAAATGAACCATTTGTGGATGAGCACTCAAAGTCACTTATTCCAACACTGACCAGTTATGAGACTCTGAATTACCTACTGTCTACTTCAAAAATAAATACATAAACACATAAATATGTAATAAGTAATCTGCTAATCAAGGCTTCATTAGTATGTGGGTTCAAACATAAATATATAGAAGACAGTTCGATAACATATCCCATTGGCAAACAGTAGAAGGTTTTCAGAAGTGCTTATGACCTTTCCAGCTGTCCTAGTTAGGGTTTCTGTTGCTGTGAAGAAACACCATGACCAAAAAGTAAGTTGAGAAGAGAAGGGTTTATTTGGCTTATACATCCATATTGCTGTTCATTATTGAAGGAAATCAGGACTGTACCTCAACAGGGCAGGATTCTGGAGGCTGTGAAAATAAAGCCTAGTTAACATTACAATTTTTGTTTCCAGCATGAAGATAAGGGAAGCAGTGAGCTGACATTTTTTGAAAACATATAAGAGTAATTTTACTGAATTGAGGAACACAAGTGGAGATGTCTTTGTCAATTGAGACAGATACTTAGGTAATGTTTAGTTGCCTCTAATGAAACTGCAGCTACTGTCATTCTGGATGTGCCCATGGAAAGTCACCTCTCAAAAATCCTGCTCTCTGGTTTGGAGAATCTGAGAAGCAAGAATAGCTTTGCTCCTTTTGGAGTCCCCTCCCTATTCTGCTCTGTCTCTGGATATCAAACTTCTCTAAATTCACAATCCATGTGAGATTAACACTTCATGGAAAAAAACGTTAAAATATAATACAGGAAAAACAAATAGAATTCTACATTGTAAACACACAAGTTGAGTCTATACATTTTTGGCTATTCTGGTAGCAGAGAAGGAGATAAGCACGGGGAATTTATTTTCTGCGCTGAGTGTTCCTTGTCAGGTTCACTGCCTCAATACTTTAGATATGTGGTCTAAGAAATTAGACTAAAACTACACTCACTTTTCTAATGATACTACAGGAACACAATCACTGTTATTCATAAAGTCCTGACTGTGGAAATAAAGCCTAGTTAACAATGTAATTCTTGTTTCCAGCATGAGGATAAGGGAACTATGTATGGGGGCTTAAGTATGCAAGTACTGCTGTGGTATTTACTAGTTCCAGATTGTAAGAAAAATTTAGCTTCATGGATCTCTAGACTGATTGCCTGCCAACCATTCTATTATAGACTAAGGCCAGTTTGAGCTGAGAGCACTTTGCTCAGTGAATGTCATCAGTGAATAGCCATATGAGGAAGATTAAAAGTTCAGAGTTGGAAGTAAGTCAAAGAGCTGCCATTGGGATATAAAATTCATTTTCTCTGGTTGTAGCTATACTAGTACAATAGGCTAGATTTACAGCTTCCTAGAGGAACAATCTAGATGCAGTTCTGACTAATGATACCTTCATTTGTTTGGGTATTTTTCTATCTTATTGTATAATTTGAGTCTCATAATTCTCTGTGGCTAGGAAGTTATCCCAAATCCTGTGCTAACAAAAAGGAGAAGGAAACTGTACAAGGTCAACATAAGAAAGAGCTGGATTCTCATTGAATAGGATGGATTCTGGGCTAGATTCCAGGTCTCCAGTCATATCAGGGTTCTCCCACATAACAATAGGTGCTACGTGACTAAAGAGCTATTCAGCACAGTGATGCCCATCACTATGTGAACAGTCAGGTGGCCAAGAGCAAAATAAAAGGAAACACTGGAAATAAAGTTATAACCTCCCTAAAGATATCACAGACATTTACTGAGCACTTCTACAAACTAACTCTAACAGGTAAACAATAAGAGATGTTCAGATGATAAAACAATTGCCAATTGGCCTGGTAACGAGTCTGTCATACAAGGTCTCTGGCCAATGGGTGACTGTTGCTAAATTTCAGCTGAGAAATGCAGGGAATGAAGCCCTGAACATAAATAGGAGCTTATTGGGGTTGTAGAAAGTGGGAACACATGAAAGGTGAATTGAGTGTGAACAGATGGAGAGTCAGAGGGTAGGGGTAAGATTTCCAGGACAAAGGCAATCTTATTTAAAATCTCAGGAGTGTATGTCATGGAAGAGAAGTAAGTAGACTAGTTTAATAAAAAATAAATAAATAATTGAGATTTCAATATAAAATTTGAAAGAACATAATTATAAAATAATTACATTAATGATTTTAATATATTAATAAATATTATGTAATATTTATTATATAATATAATATTAATCTGATATATTAATAAATAAAATATTAATAAATAAATATAAAAAGAACATAATTGAAGCAAGTAATTGTTCTCAAACAGCCTTAGTTTATAAATGATTTAATCAAATTAATTTTTTATATGCTGAATAGGCAGTATCACTAACCTGGCAAGGATTAATATACTTTTGTTTTCTTGAGAATAGGTTTTTTTTTTTTTTTAATAAAAACCTATTTAAAGTTAAATACTTTTAGCATCACTTATTTTGGTTGGAATATGTAATAGAAAAAGTATAAGACATCTTAAAATATACATCAAATAAATTTTGTAATTTTATTTATATGTAAGGTATTATAAATTATATCTTTTAAAACATTAAAAAAATGAATTTTAAAAGCCTTCTTTGCTGCCAATGCTACTTTATGATGTTTACTTTGACAAATGATAATTTATGTCATGTTGGAAGCAATTTTAATTGAATGACAACCTTTCATGATTGATGGAAAAATCCTTCAAAGAATTGTTTTACTTTTGCATATAGTATACCTCCCTTCATGGTTGAAAACTTGGCAGTGTAAGTGATTAAGCATGAAGTTGGGAAACTGTTTTCATTCTGTAAATAGAGGTTTAAAAAGTTTCAATAATTTTGACAGATATTTTCTTAATTAAAATATTATTTGTAGACCCTTTCTTCTTATACTAGAAAACTTTGTTTGAGTTCTTTATTTTTTAATTTTTTTATATTTCTCCCCCCTCCGTGTGTGTGTGTATGTATGTATGTGTGGGGTGTGTGTGTGTGGGGGGGTGTGTGTCACACAAATGCCAGGCACATACATAGATATCAGAGGGCAGATTACAGGAATCAATTATCTCCTTCCATCTTGTAGGGCTAGAAACTGAACCTAGGTCATCATGCTTTGCTCCTCAAGCACCTTTATTCTTTTAAGCTATCTTAGGCTTCCCCTTCCTTTTATTAAATGAACTATGTTTTTTATGAGCATTTACATTTCCATAAGAGAGAAGCTATTTACAAATGTTTGTACATGCTTGTTATCCTAACACACAGGTCATGTCAAGTGATGTTGGGCTGCATAGCAAAATGCTATCAAAAAACAAACAAGAAAACAAAAAATAACTACAACAAAGAACCTGAGGAAATGGAAATGATTTGACTGAAAATATAAAATAGCCCAATAATGAAGGAAAGTTTCCACTAAGTGTGAACAAGCTTAAGAAAAGAAAAGAAGTGATCAGATATGCTGTGCTTGCAGCACAGAATGAACACTTGGTAGGGAAGGGGTGCAGAGAAGCAGAGGCACAGTTGAGAGCAACTCTGAATGCAACCACTCCCAATCCACATTGCACAGAGAGGGAGTCAGGAACACACACTTTAATAGTTTCAACTTCTGACATCTCAGCTATCAATAGCCAGAGATTATGAAGAAAGTGTCTTTTTGGATGAATGGCTGCCAGCCTCAAGGCACAGACAAGAATGAAGACTACTGGTGATCAAATACATGAGATGGAAGCAGAGAGCATCAGGACATTCTTTCTGTGTTCCACATTGTCTTCTCAGGTGTATCTTTGGAGATGTGAAGAAGCCTATATATGGGTAAAAATACTATGCCACTGACGCAAGAACAATTGGGTCATGATCTATAACAAGGAAAACAGTCCTAATATAGAGTCCTTGTTTCATTACACCGAGGTAGTTGATGAGAATGGTAGATCGATTAATAATTAATAACTTTAATTATAGAGATTGATTTTTGAAAGCTAGTCATTAAAGTTTTATGGTGGAAATATTTGTATCATTTCAAATGATTTCTGTATCATTACTTATTATTTAATTGCACATGGAAATTGTGACATGTATCATATTTTTGTTAAATATTTTTTATCTTACTCTTTGCAGAATGCTTTCAAAACCTTCAGATATCTATGGTGAATTTGCATTGCTTCTCAGTGGTGTCATGGTGTACTTCCTAAAACTTAACTTCTCTGTAAATGATATAGACCTCTGTCTGTCTAAATGAAGTTTGTTTTTCCAGCTCATCTATTTTTGGCATATGCAGAGTATCAAACATCACAGCTCACTTGGAGTAGTAGTTTAAAATACTCATGGGACAGCATTTATTTTAGGTGGCAGTCATCCTTTTGACAGCTTGTCTCATGGGAAGCCATTATCATCAACATATTTTAAAATTCTAGAGCCATTTGCATTAGTCTCAGAATCTTTTAAGTGAATAACAAATGGTGTCAAAAGGTCTGAATCAAAGCTAAAGTGAAACCAGTGCTGATTGATTATCTATAAAAACAACCAAAAACAATTTTAAAGAAGACTTAGCATAAATTACAAGACAAAACAATGGAACAATGGTCTCAGGGGATTGTTTAAATGATAACGAAGCTATTGAAATTAAGCATAATTTTTGAAGAATTAGCAGCAATTAAAGACTACATAAGCTTTTATATTCTAAGTCAATATTCTGATCACTACTCATAGATATCAAATAGATTAAAAATTTCTTGATAGAAGAAAACTATTTTATTCTCTCTTTTTTTATGGGTTCATTTAAAAAATTAGTTTTTATAGAAGCAAATTATTTTTAAAAATTCAAATCAGCAGATATAAGGAAATTGCAAGTTGTACTTATTTTGATATTATTTATAATATCAAGTTAACTAAATGATATTTATTAAGTTTTAAAATAAGGACTTTATGTTTATAGAAAACTGTTTTTGACATGGGTGTCAGACAAGAGTTGACTAGCTTCAGGTGGGACTAAACTGAAATATGATTGACAAGTTAACTATATAGTCCAAGTTGAGAGACATGGGCTATAAGCAATAGGTGGTGGTAAGAAACCCCAGTAAGGTGGCTGTAAATGTACTGTAGACTTCAAGAAGATAGAAGAATGGATTTTTTAACAATTTTATTCTTTAAAATGATAAACACTTGAGCAGGTACATGTCCTTATACTGACTTAAACATTATACAATGTGTACAAATGTAATATTTTAAACCATACCATAAGCCTATATACATGTTATATTTAATAAATTCTTATAAAATTACTGATATATATGTTTGCTTATCAGTAATTTTTTATTTAAAGAATGTGGAACACCATAGAGAATGAAAAGAAAAGATTATAAAAGCCAGAGAACCAGTGAATCAGATGTAAGACTGTCTTCTAGATATGACAGGGAAACTATGCATATGAAATCTCAATAATATGATTGTTTAAATAAAGCCTGCACAATGACAGCACCAGCTGACATATCAGTGTAGAGTGAAATCACACTGTTTAAGAACTCTTTATCAGTCTCTTCTGGTGCTTTTATTTCAAAATAAGCTAGAGTTAAAAAAAAAAAAAACAGGGACATGAGGCAATGAGAAACAAAATGAGTATTTCTCATCACTAGCATCAATTCTACTGAAGATACAAAACTTCTCACAGTGAAATGGGGCTCATATTCATGATGCCACTGAGTGCATTAAACTGCATTGCTGACAAAGGGGAGTGTCAGGAAACATCTTATGCTGGTATTTTTGGGGCAGACAGAGGCAGGCATCTTTGGGAACAGAGTTCTCCCAGCAGGAAAGTATGTGCAGGCTACAAATAACATTAAATCGTTGGCAGCAACTCCAAAAGCCAGGGGAGCATGGAATAACATCATTTAAGTTCTGAAGGTAAATAACTGCCAACCAAGTTCCTATTTTCAGCAAAGTGATCTCTAAAAAATGATAGGTTTAAATTTTTATGGCAAAAAAGCCAACCCTACAGAAAACGTTTAAAGGTATACTACACAGAGAGGAATCAGAACGTTTCATAGATGAAAACACAGTAACCAATACATCTCATAAAAGGAACAAATAAATAAAAGAAGGAGTAATCCATCATAATCAACAACAAATTAAACAAACTGCTAATACTCGTTGTGGTTTCAGAAAAAGGAAAAAAAAGAATCATTAATTATGCAACCAGGCAGAGAAATTACAAACAAGAACATATAAAATAGACACAAGTTCACGTGCTTTCCCAGAGATCTGCCTACACCAGGGGCAACCAGGTAAGATACTTACCCACACAATTTTCTGCCTACCATTGTCCCCCTAAAGCACATCTAACAGCACTGAATTGCACCCTGTACCTCACATTCCAATTTCTGATCCACAATTCTATCTGATTTCCTAGAAACCCGCTGGCACCAGGGACAACCCAGTAAGACCCTGCCCTGAGCCCTTGCCTGCCAAGTCCATGTAAAGCATGCCCAACAGTTTTAAACTGTAACCTATATTCCATTTTTTAAACCACAACTCTGCCTGCTTTCTTTCAGGCCTGCTAGCTCCAAAGACAACTAGGTAAAACCCCACTCTGAATCCTTGCCCACCAAGTCCTCTTAAAACACACCAACAGCATTAAACTACACTCTACCCCATGGACTCCATTTTCTGGCCCACAATTCCACCTGCTTTCCCTGAGGCATGCTGGCACCAGGAAAACAGGCGCTAGTACTAGGGACCCCACAGACTAGGTTAGCACACAAAACCTGGGAGGACATGTAGGCCACAAAACTTCCAAGGAACACACTACTGGACCTGAAGATGTGCTAGTCACAAGAACCCCAGGACACTCAGGCCAGAAGACAGACAGAAGGGGAGAGGATCCTAAAACCACCAATCCAACTCAGAAATTAGCATCTAAACTGTAATAACCACAAAATTCAAATGGCTAAAGATGCAGTCAAAGAACACAATCAACAATAGCCAAGACAGTATGGTACCACCAGAGCCCAGCTATCCTACTAGCCTACTTGATAGTCCTGGATATCCTAACACAGCTGAAGCACAAACACAAAACAACAACAACAAAAACCTTAAATTCATTTATTTATGAATTCATTTATGGATTATGAAGATGATAGAGGTCTTTAAAGAGGAAATGTATAAAACCATTAAAGAAACACAGAAATATACAATTAAATGAGTGAAGGAAATGAATAAAACAGCTTAAGACCTGAAAATGGAAATATAAGATGAAAAAAAAAACCCACAAACAGAAGGAATCATGGACATGAGAAATCTAGGTAAGAGAACAGAAAATATGGACACCAGCATCACCAACAGAATACAAGAGATTAAGGGAAAAAATCTCAGGTTTAGAAGGTGTGATAAAAGAAATTGATACACCAGTCTAAAAACATGTTAAATCTGAAAGGTTTCATATGCAAAACATTCAGTAATATGGGACACTATGTAAAGACCAAACCTAAGAATAATAAAGATAGGAGGAGGAGATTCCCAGCACAAAGGTTCAGGAAATATTTTCAGTGAAGTACTAGAAAATGATTTTCAACAAAATCAGAGATTTCCCTAACCTAAAGAAAGATATACCTATAAATATATAACAAGCTTATAGAACATCAAATAGATTGGAACAAAAGAGAAAATCATCTCCTCAGATAATAAACATATTAAATGAACAAAACAAAGAAAGAATATTGAAAGCTGCAAGGGGAAAAGGCCAAGTAACATACAAAGATAGACCTATCAGAATTATACCCAATTTTTCAGCAGAGACTCTAAAAACCAGAAGAGCTTGTACAGATATCAAGGTGTCTCTAAGAGGCTACAGATTCCAGTGCAAAGTATTATACCCAGCAAAACTTGCAATGTTTGAGCATCCCTGCATTTCTGGGGTGTTTCAACATGTGAAAATCCATCAATACAATCTACCATGTAAACAAATGGAAGGAAAAAACGACATGATCATCTCATTAGATGCAGAAAAGTCAGTTGACAAAATCCAACCACTTTTTCATGATAAAAGTCTTGGAGTGATCTGGGTCACATACCTAAAGCAAATAAAGCCAATATACAGAAAGCTGATAGGAACCATCAAATTAAATTAAAGAAAACTTAAAGTAATTTCCCTGAAATCAGGAAGAAGACAAAGCTGTCTACTTCTTCTGTATCTATTCAATACAATACTTGAAGTTCTAGCTAGAGTAATAACTAAAGGAGAACAAAGGATACAAATTGAAAAAGAAGAAATCAAAGTATCTCTATTTGCAGATAGTAAGATAGTATATATAAGCCACGCCAAATATTCTACCAGTAAATTCCTACATCTGATAAACACCTTCAGCAAAGTGGTTGGATACCAAATTAATTCAGAAAATCAGTAGCCCTACTATATGCAATTAATAAATGAGCTAAGAAAGAAATCAAGGAAACAACACCTTTTCACAATAGCCACAAATAATATAAAGTATCTTGGTGTAACTAACCAAGCAGGTAAAAAGCGTGTATGACAAGAACTTTAAACTTGTCAAAGAAGGAGTTAAAGATACGTAAGAAGATGGAAATATCTTTCATGCTCATGAATCATTATGACTAACATAGTAAAAATATCTGTCCCACCAGTATCAATCTCCAGATTCAACACAGTTCCCATCAAAATTTCAATAAAATTCCTTACAGACCTTGAAGAAACAATACTCAACTTGATATAGGAACAAAAAAACCAATCAGGATAGCTAAAAATATCCTTGTATAATACAAGACCTTCTGGTAATATCAGCATCCCTGATCACAAGCTGAACTACAGAGCACATTGTACAAAACCTCATGGCATTGGCATAAAAACAGGCTGGTTGATCAATGAAATCAAAATGAAGAACCAGAAGTAAATTCATACACCTATGGACACTTGATTTTTAACAAAGAAGCCAAAACCATACAATGGGGAAAAAAAGCATCGTCAAGAAATTGTAGTAGTCTAACTAGATGTCTGCATGTAGAAGAATGCAAATAGGCCCCAGATTCTAAAGCATAATTAAAAATAAAAGGACATCAGCCTCTGACATGTAATAATATTATTGCTTGAGTCTGAAGCCTTTTGTACTGTCTGGTATAAAAAGATTTGTGCTCAGGATGCACTATAGGTTTGCACAATACCTCTGACAGCTACAGGGCAAATACTTTTCTAGGATTCTTATTACAAATAATACTGATAATGATCCTGCTTATGCTGGCAAATAATTTTAAAAAATTTAATATTGATCATGTTACTAAAATTCCTTACTGTCCACAAGATTAAATTATTGTGAAATGACAACATCAAATACTTAATTGGCAAATTAAATAATAAATAAATAAATGTGGGTATTTACAACCACCTATATCCTCACATTATATTTAGCTATGCTAACCTTAAATTTATTTATTTATTTATTTATTTATTTATTTATTTATTAGCTTAAAAGATAATGCCTTTTCTGCTGCCCAAAGCATTTTGCCATAAGGGAGACACAACCTAAAATATATGTTAAATGAAACAATCTAGAAGCTAATCAATGAAAAAACCCAAAGTAAACATTAGAGCAAGATTCTGCTTCTATCCTTCCAGAAAAGGAAAATAGTTCCAGAGGACTCCTAATCTGATGCATCCAGAGACCCACAGACATCTGAAGGCACATGACAAACCCATCGAAAGGAGGTGTCCTATGCAGAAGAGTAGGCTGATAATGTGCGGAGACATCAGAACTTTAACTCATCAAGCTGCGACTTTGGGAAATGACAAGAACTGATGTGAAAATAATGCTTTTATGTTTATTGTTACATGTTAATTATCACCCTGTCAATGCAGAAGTCAAATGTTTTTATCAGGGGCACATCTGTGACAGGAGACAATAATCTTGGTTGTCAACCATTTTCTGGTATATGATGCATTAATGTGTCAGTATTTTTTTGTACTCTTGGTGGTCAAATTAATGATTTACATAAAGAGATAGACAAAAATCTCTCAAGTATCTTTTGAATGGCCATCATGGTTAAAATAGCTGTCCCTCTTTACTTGGTTTTCTGCTATCTATTCTTATAAATTCACTTATACTTGCCTGCACTAATTAACTATGAAAACATAAATAGAAGGCTAAATAAAACATTTTTCTGTAATTAATTACATTAGTATTTAGTATTACTATAATAGTTCTGATCATATCAAAACTCAATCATCTGTAACAATTTATAATAAAAATAATTTCTGAATTGAATTATTTTTAGTATCAAGATAGGATTTTTAATTTATAAATATAGTCCACAAGCACACTGGAAAATTTTCCAATCCTTATTTAGTATACAATTATGGAATATTACAGTTTCCTGTCTGACTCAGTTTACCAAAATAGATACAGCTTAAGAACATTAGCAAAAACAATCTGTCTCTGTTAGCCTGAATAGACCTTAGGGAAGAAGAGACAAAGTCTAAGCCAATGGTCCTCAGTTATTTTTAATATTGTGGCCCTTTAACAATTATTCATATTGTTTTAGTTTTCATCTCTAACCATCTTGTTATTACAACTGTAATTTTACTATTGTTATAAATCACAATGTAGGCAACCCTAGGCTACTTCTATAAAAAGGTCTTTTGACTTCCAAAGGGTCACACCCACAGGTTAAGAAACTGCTGCAAATTCTTTGTCAGATTGTTTAAGGTCATTGTCTTACTGTAACAAAAAATAGGAATACTTCAGTCTCTAATGTTTAGCTGTGGCCTTATTTCTTAAAATTTTACTTACCTATGAAGATTACATATTAATAAAGCATTATAATAAAATACTTTATAAACTTTAAAATTACCCATAACCTTCTAAATTTATATATTTTGAAAAGCTGTTTCTTAAAATCGTCCAGCTTTTAAATTTGAATTTTTTTCAAAACTTCAAAGTTTTCTTTTAAAGAAGTTTAAAATCGGACCCGGTGGACTGATCAGCCAGACAGCAGATCTGCTACCCCTTGGGACCTGCATCTGGCAGCATCCTAGCCAGCTCAGGGACCACAGAGTTGCAGCCAGACAGCGGATCTGCTACCCCGAGGAAACTGCATCCAGTGGTATCCTAGTCAGCTCAGGGACCGCCAGTCACAGGTAAGAACAGCTGCTCAGCGCCCTAGGCCCCAGAAGCTCAACTGGCAGTAGGGAGATCCCAGAGTGCACCTGGCACCCAGAACCCGCTCTGGCGGAAAACCACACCCCTTCTGCCCCTTGCCAGACCCAGTGGACTGATCAGCCAGACAGCTGATCTGCTTCCCTGAGGAAACTGTGTCAGGGGGGCATCCTAGCCCCGCAAGAACCGCAGAACTGTAGGGCAGGGGACACCATATCCTGAAGCATCCTAGAGGAGCAACTACACTCAGAGCAGCAAACACCTAGCTGGTCTACTGCCCTGGAGACACCATATCCCAAGATAACCTAGAGGAGCCACTGTACACAGAACAGCTGGAGCTCAGGATCATAGAGTCGTCCGGACCCCGAAAAGTTCTGACACAACCAAGATAACTGGAAAGGCAGACTCCAATCAGAACCAATGAGTGTGAGTAGCACTACAGTTAACAAAGTGGCAAAAGGCAAGTGGAAGAATGTAAACAACAGAAACCAAAGTTACTTGGCATCACCAGAACCCGGTTCTCCCACCATAGCAAGTCCGGAACACCACAGCACTCTGGAAAAGCAGGACTCGGAATTAAAATCACTTCTTATGATGATGATGGAGGAATTTAAAAAGGACATAAACAACACTCTCAAAAAATTTGAGGAGAACACAGATAAACAGGCAGAAGCCCTTAAAGAAATACAAGAAAGCACAACCAAACAGGTGAAGGAATTACACAAAACCGTCCAGGATCTAAAACTGGAAGTAGAAACAATAAAGAAATCCCAAAGGGAGACTACCCTAGAGATAGAAAACCTAGGAAAAAGATCAGGAGTTATAGACGCAAGCATCACCAACAGAATACAAGAGATAGAAGAGAGAATCTCATGCACAGAAGATACCATGGAAAACATAGACACAGTGGTCAAAGAAAATGTGAAATGAAAAAGGTCCTAACACAAAACATCCAGGAAATCCAGGACACAATGAGAAGACCAAACCTAAGGATAATAGGTATAGATGAGGGTAAAGACTCTCAACTTAAAGGACCAGTAAATATCTTCAACAAAATTATAGAGGAAAACTTCCCTAACCTAAAGAAAGAGATGTCCTTAAATATACAAGAAGCCTACAGAACCCCAAATAGACTAGACCAAAAAAGAAACACCTCCCGTCACATAATAATCAAAACATCAAATATACAAAACAAAGAGTAGATACTAAAAGCAGTAAGGGAAAAAGGCAAAGTAACATATAAAGGCAGACCTATAAGAATTACACCAGATTTCTCACCAGAAACTATAAAAGCCAGAAGATCCTGGACTGATATCAAACAGGCCCTAAGAGAACACAAATGCCAGACCAAACTACTATACCCAGCAAAACTCTCAATCAATATTGATTGGGAAACCAAAATATTTCATGACAAATGCAAATTTACACAATATCTTACCACAAATCCAGCACTTCAAAGGATAATTGAAGGAAAACTCCAACACAAGGAGGGAAACTGCAACCTAGAAAAAACAAGAAAGTAATCCTCCAACAACCCAAAAGAAGGTAGCTATACAAACATAACTCCACTGCCAATAACAAAAATAACAGGAAACAACATTCATCTTTCCTTAATATCTCTTAATATCAATGGACTCAATTCTCCAATAAAAAGACATAGACTATCAGACTGGATACATAAACAGGACCCAGAATTTTCCTGCATACAAGAAGCACACCTTTGTGAAAAAGACAGACACTACCTTAGAGTAAAAGGTTGGAAAACAATCTTCCAAGCAAATGGCCCCAAGAGACAAGCAGGAGTAGCCATTCTAATATCAAATAAAATCAATTTTCAACCAAAAGTAATCAAAAAAGACAAAGAAGGTCACTTCATACTTATCAAAGGAAAAATGTACCAAGAGGAACTTGCAATTCTGAACATCTATGCCCCAAATGCAAGGGCACCCACATACATAAAAGAAACTTTACTAAAGCTTAAAGCATACATTACACCTCACACAATAATAGTGGGGGATTTCAACACCCCACTCTCAGCTATGGACAGATCGTGGAAACAGAAACTAAACCGAGACACAATAAAACTAACAGAAGTTATGAACCAATTGGACTTAACTGACATCTATAGAACATTTCATCCTAAAACAAAAGAATATACCTTTTTCTCAGCACCTCATGGTACCTTCTCAAAAATAGACCATATAATTGGTCACAAAACAGGCCTCAACAGATACAAAAAGATTGAAATAATCCCTTGTACTCTATCAGACCACCATGGATTAAGACTCGTCTTTGACATGGACAAAAACAACGGAAAGCCCACATACACGTGGAAACTGAACAACGCTCTACTCAATGATAACTTGGTCAAGGAAGAAATAAAGAAAGAAATTAAAGACTTTTTAGATTTAAATGAAAATGAGGACACTTCATATCAAAATTTATGGGACTCCATGAAAGCAGTACTGAGAGGAAAAATCATAGCTCTAAGTGCCCATAAAAAGAAAATGGAAGGAGCATACATTAACAACTTGACAGCACACCTGAAAGCATTAGAACAAAAAGAAGCTAATATACCCAAGAGGAGTAGACAGCAGGAAATAATCAAACTCAGGGCTGAAAACAACCAAGTTGAAACAAAAAGAACTATACAGAAGATCAACAAAACCAGGAGCTGGTTCTTTGAGAAAATCAACAAGATAGACAAACCCTTAGCCAGACTAACCAAAGGGTACAGAGACAGCACTCAAATAATAAAATTAGAACTGAAAAGGGAGACATAAAAACAGAAACAGAGGAAATTTAAAAAATTGTTAGATCCTACTACAAAGGCCTATACTCAACAAAATTTGAAAACCTGGATGAAATAGACAGCTTTCTAGATAGATACCAGGTACCAAAGTTAAACGAGGAGCAGATAAACCACCTAAACAGTCGCATTACCCCTAAAGAAATAGAAGCAGTCATTAAAAGTCTCCCCACCAAAAAATGTCCGGGCCAGATGGTTTTAGTGCAGAATTCTACCAGACCTTCCAGGAAGACCTAATACCAATTCTCTTCAAACTATTCCAAGAATAGAAACAGAAGGAACAATACCCAATTCGTTCTATGAAGCTATAATTACGCCAATACCAAAGCCTCACAAAGACCCAACAAAGAAAGAGAACTACAGACCAATCTCTCTTATGAATATTAATGCAAAAATACTCAATAAAATTCTTGCAAACCGAATCCAAGAACACATCAAAGCAATCATCCATCATGATCAAATAGGCTTTATCCCAGGAATGCAGGGTTGGTTCAGTATTCGAAAATCCATCAATGTAATCAACTACATAAATAAACTCAAAGAAAAAAAAACACATGATCATCTCACTAGATGCTGAGAAAGCATTTGACAAAATTCAACATCCCTTCATCTTAAAAGTCCTGGAAAGAGCAGGAATTCAAGGTCCATACCTAAACATAGTAAAAGCAATATACAGCAAGCCAGTAGCCAACATCAAACTAAATGAAGAAAAACTGGAAGCAATCCCACTAAGATCAGGGACTAGACAAAGCTGCCCACTCTCACCCTACCTATTCAATATAGTACTGGAAGTCCTAGCTAGAGCAATTAGACAACAAAAGGAACTCAAAGGGATACAAATAGGAAAAGAAGAAGTCAAAATTTCTCTATTTGCAGATGATATGATAGTATACTTAAGTGACCCTAAAAATTCCATCAGAGAACTCCTAAACCTGATAAACGATTTCAGTAAAGTGGCTGGATATAAAATCAACTCAAACAAATCAGTAGCTTTCCTATACTCAAAAGATAAACAGGCTGAGAAAGAAATTAGGGTAATGACACCCTTCACAATAGTCACAAACAATATAAAATATCTTGGAGTGAACCTAACCAAGCAAGTGAAAGATCTGTATGACAAGAACTTCAAGTCTCTGAAGAAAGAAATAGAAGAAGACCTCAGAAGATGGAAAGATCTCCCATGCTCCTGGATTGGCAGGATTAATTTAGTAAAAATGGCCATCTTGCCAAAAGCAATCTATAGATTCAATGTAATCCCCATCAAAATTCCAAATCAATTCTTCATAGAGATAGAAAGAGCAATTTGCAAATTTATTTGGAACAACAAAAAACCCAGGATAGCGAGAACTATTCTCAACAACAAAAGAACTTCGGGGGGAATCACCATCCCTGACCTCAAACTGTACTACAGGGCAATAGTAATAAAAACTGCATGGTATTGGTACAGATACAGGCAGGAAGATCAATGGAATAGAATTGAAGACCCAGAAATAAACCCACATACCTATGGTCACTTGATCTTTGACAAAGGAGCTAAAACCATCCAGTGGAAAAAGGACAGCATTTTCAGCAAATGGTGCTGGTTCAACTGGAGGGCAGCATGTAGAAAAATACAAATCGATCCACTCATATCCCCTTGTACAAAGCTCAAATCCAAGTGGATAAAAGACCTTCACTTAAAACCAGACACACTGAAACTAATAGAAGAGAAGTTGGGGAAGACCCTTGAAGACCTAGGCATAGGGGAAAAGTTGCTGAACAGAACACCAATGGCTTATGCTCTAAGATCAAGAATTGACAAATGGGACCTTATAAAATTGCAAAGCTTCTGTAAAGCAAAGGACATTGTCAGTAAGACAAAACGGCAACCAACAGAGTGGGAAAAGATCTTAACCAATCCCACATCTGATAGAGGGCTAATATCCAAGATATACAAAGAACTCAAGAAATTATACTTCAGAAAACCATACAACCCCATTAAAAAATGGGGAACAGAGCTAAACAAAGAATTCTCAACAGAGCAAATTCGAATGGCTGAGAAGCACCTTAAGAAATGCTCAACATCCTTAGTCATCAAGGAAATGCAAATCAAAACAACCCTGAGATACCATCCCACACCAGTCAGAATGGCTAAGATCAAAAACTCAGGTGATAGTAGATGCTGGCGAGGATGCGGAGAAATAGGAACACTCCTCCATTGTTGGTGGGATTGCAAACTGGCACAACCACTCTGGAAATCAGTCTGGCGGTTCCTCAGAAAACTGGACATAGCATTACCTGAGGATCCAGCTATACCACTCCTGGGCATATACCCAGAAGACGCTACAACATATAACAAGGACATATGCTCCACTATGTTCTTAGCAACCTTATTCATAATAGCCAGAAACTGGAAAGAACCAAGATGTCCATGAACAGAGGAATGGATACAAAAAATGTGGTACATCTACACAATGGAGTATTACTCAGTTGTTAAAAATAATGAATTTGAGAAATTTATAGTTAAATATATGGATCTAGAAATTATCATCTTGAGTGAGTTAACCCAATCACAAAAGAACACACATGGTATTTACTCACTGTTAAGCGGATGTTAGCCCAAAAAGG
The DNA here is from genome assembly GCA_030674055.1 of Rhabdomys pumilio. NCBI lineage: Eukaryota > Metazoa > Chordata > Mammalia > Rodentia > Muridae > Rhabdomys > Rhabdomys pumilio. Next base: position 139,999,911 of record JANHMN010000004.1, on the reverse strand, counting down.
TAGAATAGCGAAGACTCAACCCACATACCATGTGAAGCTCATGAAGAAGAAAGACCAAGAGGGGATGCCTCAGTTCTACTTAGAACCAGTAACAAAAATACTCAAGGGAGCAATTATGGAAACAAAACAAGGGACAGAAACTGAAGGAGGAGCCATCAGGACACCATTCCACCTGGGCATCCACCCCATGTACTGTCACCTAAGCTAGACATTGATGTGGATGGCTGGAAATGCATGCTTTCAAGAATATTATATAGCTGTCTCCTTAGAGATCTGCCAGAGACTGACACATTCAGAGGATGATGCTCACAGCTAACCACTGTTAAGATCAAAGGTTTCCCAATGGAGAACTTAGAAGACTGAAGGAGTAGGAAGGGTTTGTGACCCCAAGAGGAAATCAACAATACCAAACAACCAGAGCCACCCAGAGTCTAAACCACCAGCCTGGGAGCACATAGGGAGGGACCTACGACTCTAGTGGTATACGTAGGGGAGGACAGCCTTGTTGGGCATGGGTGGGAGAGGAGATTCTTGGTCCCATGAAAAACAAACACAGAAGGGGGGAGTGTGAGGGTGAAGAGGGAGTAATGGGGGTCAGGGGTAGGTGCGGGCACAGCCTCATAGAAGGGATATAAGGAGGGAGGATGGGATAATAGGTTCCTGGGTGGTGGAGGAAATGGGATAAGAGGATAAAACTTGAAATGTAAATATTATAACCAACTACATAAAAGGGGGAAAAAAGTTGTTAGAACCAACAACTTTTAAAAAAAAAAAAAAAAGTCAGCCCTCTAGAAAAAAAAAATTTTTTTTCTTGATACTAAAACTTGTCCAGAGAATTGCATATTGCAGAATACACAGCCTTGGTGTATCTACTCATCAAGCAAAATGAGCAGACCTATTCAAACCTCCGGAGTCTGAGAATTCCATCTGGGTGCAGTGAAGGCACAGCGTCAGAAGCTTATCAATTTACTCTTCCCCTCCACCCCTCTTCTAATATCTCAATGCCCATAATCAGCTTGAAGAAGTTAAAGAAGAGTCAGCGCCCCTACTCCCTGGGCTTGGGGACTAAGGTGGTTAATATTAGGATGTCTCTCTGGGAAAAAGTAGTGGTTTTGTTGGAACAGGGAGGATTAGCTAGGATTTATGGCATAGCCATAACCTATTGGTAGAAATCTGTATAATTTAGTATCAAGATGAAGTTATAATTTCTTAAACAGTACAAAATTCACTTGGATTTCAAATTTAAGGTTTTCAATGGTATAAGCTTCCTATTGATATGAAAGTGAAATGAATATTGATACTCTCCTAGGCATTATGCCTGTATAACACATTTAGAAATACAAGGTTTAGACCCAGTCCTTCTTTAACTTTTTTTTTTTAGCTGATTTGTGATGATTAGCCTGTGAGTTAAGGGACTATAGCAAATTCATGACTTTGAGATTATTTTTAAAGTGTTTTCTATATTTTATTTAGAAATAGCTGAGAGGAGTTAACAGACAACAATCCAGGTAACTTTACATGGATAGTTGGATTTCAAAACGTCAGAAATCCATAGAATTGATGTCACAAATATTTCTATATTAATGTTCATCTTGATTAGAGACCTGTCTGCTCCTGACAGCTTCCTGTCTTGGATTCTAAGAAGAAATTGAGCATCCTTGGAGTTACTCCAGTTGTGGTGAGATAGCCACTAGGCAATAATTGCCTCTCTCCATCTACAGACAAATTACTGTCCAGAAAAGGACACACTTGCAGAATAGTTGATTGATTATATCTGCCTAGACAGAGTAACCAGCCCTTAATAATTCTGCAGCACTAAGGTCTGTCAGATGAGTTTGGGCCAGAAGGCTGAAGATTTGATGCTCCAATGTTCGGTAGTATAGGAGCTGTCCAGGTGTTCAGCGGTCTCTATAAATTGGCTAAGTTTTAGAAGCTATGCTTAGTGCTTCCCATAACTTCAGTTCATTTAGTCATTCTGGATTTCTGACTGCATTGAAGACCTATAGACTCATAGCCAATCCTGGCTATTTACCGTGAGAGAAAAGATCTGAGTGGATGGTGTTCAGCTGACATTCATTCTAAAGCCAAGAAAAAGCCAGGTTCAAAATTAAGTGTTTTAGTCAAGAGAGACAACAGAGAATCTGGTTAGTCAGAAAGAAGAGGGACTGGGTATTAAGACTATCTTGTACCTTACTGGTACAAATAGGAATAATTATGCTCTAATTGTATTCTGTGAGAAAAGTTTTATTTTTACAGGAAGGGTAATAAGTAAGAAGAGCTAAGGGGGAAGGAGCACCAAGAGGAAAAGATGGAGTAAGGAGAGGAGAAGATGAAGTAGATGAGAAGCTAGGTAATGAGAGAGAAAAGAGAGAGAAAGAGAGAGGGGGCATGGAGGCAGAAGTTCACATGTCTCCACCAGTCAAAGATAGTTTGGTCATAGCTAGGTTGGGTAGTAGGTTACACTTCTGATTGAGCATTACCATACTTATAAAGTCTTTGATTAACATTTTAAAAAAAATTGTATAAAAGCAAAATGGAAAATGGGGCACGGGATAGGGGTTTTCTAGGGAGGGGAAATGGGGAAAGTGGTTGGTATCTGAAATGTAAATAAAATATCCAATTTAAAAAAAAATTAAAAAAAAAAAGTTTAAAATCTCTCAACTGTTCACTCTTGCAATATCAAAATAAAGTGCCTTTTTAAAGAGTGAAGATACAGGGCACAACAATAATCTGTAGAAAGCAAAACTAAACTCCAACAGTACAAACACTATAATGACTCTAAAATCAATATCAAATAGTTACAAAGTCTGGCTGTCAGTAAGATATGTTCTTGTATATGGATGCATGGGCATGGGGCTTTAATACCTCATTAAACAAGCATTGTTTAAGACAAAACAGAAATTTTTTTAAAAAAAATTTATCCCAATTTAAAAACATCTCTGCATATTTTTTCCTTTGCTGACTCACACACATGGTTACCCTTAGCAAAATGACAGTGAAGCTGTATGACGTCAGTCTTCTCCAACCCTAACAAAGACAGCAACTAGCCATATATGGCTTGTATCTCATGCTATATGTAAGTAACCCATAGATTAAATATCCACCCAGCTTCCAATGACTTTATTCACAAAACCAAAAAAAATGCTAAATTCATATGACAGCACACACATAAACACACACACATACACACACACACACACACACACACACACACACACATACACACACACACTAGGGTGCCATGCTTTAGTCACACCCAGAAAGTCACTCTAGTGTCTAGTTTAAAGATATCTACTAAATGCCAGAAACTCTAAGCTGTCTTGCTGATACTGAGGGCCAGGAAACATTTGCGTAGATGAGCCAGGAGCTTGGACTCAATTGGCTCTCCACAGTGCCTTTCAAAGTGGGCTGACATCTTGTTTTGTGTAGAGGATATCATTTATGTGGTAATGCTGAATTCATGAAAGGCCAATGCAGTAATAAAATAATTTTCACCTCTAAAAAAAAAAAAAAAAAAAAAAAAAAAAAAAAAAAAAAAAAAAAAAAAGATACCTGAATCTGAATTGCTCAATAAAACAACACAAATTGTACTATGGAGTCATAGTAGTAGTAATAAAGCATGGTACTGAACACAAGAACATATCCGAAGACTTATACCTTAGTATAGAGGACTCAGAAATAAACTTGCAGAGCTACAGTTATCTGATTTTCAATAAAAATACCAAAAATGTGAATTGTAAATAAGATAGCTTCTTCAGTAAACTGGGAAACTAAGTATCACCACGTAGAATAATATACTAGACCCTTATCTTTCACTCGGTACCAAAAAAAAAAAATCAAATCAAAACGGACAAAAACCCTAGTTTAAGACCTGAAACTTTGAACATACTAGTAGAAATTACAAGGAAAAGGTAGTTTTGATTTGTATTCCCTGATGATTAAGAATGTTTACTATTGCTTTCTGTCTGCACCTTCCACCAGGGCAGATCATCAGCACATCTGCCCCTCTGAAGATCCCAAAGTCTGAAGGCCTCCCAGGAGATCTGCTGTGCCCAGTGACACAGGTAAGAGACCCTCCCAAATAACTGCTGTTGTGTTTTGTAAAAAGATAAAGAAGGGGATATGTTTGAGGGAGGCACACTATGGTGCTGGGGTATGGTGCCTCTGCAGGCCCATGCTGAGGCATCCCTTGCTCCCTGATTTACCAGCCACACAAGGATGGTATAGTATAGAATAAAGTTTATTCAGGGCATGGAGAGAGAGAGAGAGAGAGAGAGAGAGAGAGAGAGAGAGAGAGAGAGGAGGCAAGCCATGAAGTGGAGAGAGAGGAGGAGAAGGAAATGGGGAGAGAGTGGGAAGAGTGTAAAGGAGCAAGGGCAGGAGAGCAGGAGAGTGAGGAGGGGACAAGCAGCCCCTTTTAAAGTGAATCAGGCAAACTTGGCTGTTGCCAGATAACTGTGAGGCAGAGCCTAGACTAAATGCCAACATTCCCCCATTTTTAAATTAAAATAGAAAAAATAGAAAGAAGTGATAGTAGAGAAGGAATAGGGTTTTTGTGATCTTTTGCTCCTTCCTGCTGACTTTGGGGCAAAGTGTCTCTGGGAAACCTAAGAAAATGAGTATGAGGATGTTGGTTCAATCTTAGGAGGTTTGGCTGTTTCCTTGCTGTCCAGGGTCTGTGGAACCATCTGTAGATAGATAGGAAGGAACAGGTCCAGTAGAAGACTCTGTGTCTGTAAGAGTAGACTGGAGCATCTGTAGTTTGCAGCTCTGAATCTGTCCTGGATGTAGTAAATGCCTGAACTTGACAAGATGCTGAAACATACACACACACACACACACACACACACGCATATATATATATATATATATATATATATATAATATGTATAATATATCATATATCATATATCATACATCATACATCATACATCATACATCATACATCATACATCATATATATCATATATCAATCATATATTATATATTATATGTTATATATTATATATATATATATATATATATATATATATATATTATAGGTAGAGAATAAAGTTAAGTACATTTGGAAGAAAAAAAATATCTTAGGGTTATATTTGAAACAGTCATAGGTCTTGGTAGTTGTGGGTGAAAGGATTCCCAATACCAGGGCACAGAAGAATCCCACCCTCCGGAATAAGTAGGTATACTTAATTGGACAGAGTCTATTTGGTCCATGAGAGGTAGGTTTGACTGAGTTTTCTGTAGCTTATAAATTTACCAAAGAGAGATTTTTTTTTAAACAACTTGAACAATCTTTAAGATGAGGCTAGGAAAGGCACAAACCTTTTGTGGAGCAGAAGGAGCAAGAAGGGCTTTTTGTTCCTGTCTAGGAGGCTGAATATATATAAATTAACATAATGAGAAACAATTTTAAGTTTACATTTAAAAGAAAAAGGAAATACAAAACGTTGACCTTATAAGTATTGTAGTGCATCATATTGTTTAGCAAGAGAAACACCTTAAGTCTATAGTTAAAAGACAACCAAGGGAAACATTTGAGCATGATAGCTTATAGTGAAAATTCAACATGAGAAAAACTTAAAATTTAGTTAAAAGACAATCAAAGAAAACTTAAAATTTGAATTTGTGATTATACAGTTGGATCATATAGTAGAATGATTTAGTAGGGTTAGATTTATTAGGTTAAATTTATAAGAACTCTACGGAATAATGTTATTACAGTGGAATAGAAAGAAGAGGAAATATAAAGCATTTAGTTACTGGAAACTGAGTTTAGATAAGGAAATAACAGGTTACATCTCTAAAAACTTACATCTGAATTTATGTATTATTTTTTGTGAAGTCTGGCAGTCTTAGGTAATTAAAGAATTTATTAATGAGTAAATATAGTGATGGATTAGTTTAGTCTGTTTTCTAGCTGTTAAGCTACAGTTGCCTTAGCTGTCAATGTAGTCAAAAATCCGGAATAAATTTTAAGCTAGGAGTCGTGTATTAATTAAAATGACAGAGTTTCATCTATGGCCCACTACCTAAACAGTTCCCATGTCCCTGTGGTCTCCATGGCAACTTGGGTGGAGTCAGTCTGGTTGTCAGGCCCAGAAGATGGAAAACTTTTTCTCTGTGTAATAGATAGGTGTGAAATAAGAAATGACCCACCTTGACTTAGGCAATATGAAACATTTGACTCACAGAGTATCTGGGTTTGTCCACAGTGTAGACCAGTCTTTTGCAGTGGGTCAGGGTATGGTGGTGCAGTTTTCAATTCAAGTCTTATCCCTGTGCCCATTATCTTCTCAGAGACCTTGAGGGTGGGGTAACTGTTAGGCTCTGGGAGTCTTTGTCTGTCATAAGCTTAAACATTTAGCTGATTTCTGACAAGACTAACAGCAGTATCTATTAAAAATATCTGAGGCAGACAACCTGTGTTTAATTATTTGTTCAAGAATGTATCTAGCAAATAGAGCAGACTATAATAGCAGTAGCAAAAATAAGGCTAAACATTTACTTAAGGCAGTGATCTTTAGCCTTTTACTGCTTAAAAATCATTATTTACTAACCCAGGATAGAACAAAAACCCTATCTTAATTGTTAAGTGACTTTAACAGGTTGCATCAGCAGAGAGAAACGCATGAGGACACACACATAAAAACAGATAATGGCAAAGTTTTGTCTAGTGTCCACTTGGTTTAGAGCTGTGCCACAAAGTGGCTCGGGCAGTGAGTGACTGACAGTGGCCTGGGGACCAGATTGTGGGAACTTGTAGGCTGCAGCAACAGAATCAGGGGGGGGGGGGGCAGGGCAGCTCTGTGGTGCATGCAGGCACCCTGCTTGCTGAGGGTCATGAGAGAAGTGGGCATTGTGGGGCTCCTCTGGCTCTTTCCCAAGATGACATGGCAGGCAGGATCAAGGAGCAGGGTACTCATGAGACACAGACTCAAGCAAGGGGGTGAGCGGTAATTGCTTTTCAAGAAGCAGCCCGAGATCTTGCCTAACATCCAAGCTGGATGGCTAGGCAGCAAACTAGGAGCAGAACAAGCGGGGAGAGGATGAGAAGGGAGGGGAAAGCCTACGAATTGCCACAGAGAGTTTTCTTTAAAGTGCCAGTTAAGTGGCCATATAGAGATAGAGAACAAAATTCAATAACTAATAAACAAGCAAACCAGCCAGGTCTAGATGTACCAGAGGGTCATCATACAGACACTAGTGGCAAAATGTGAGGCCCAGACTCACAGGAAAAAGGCAATCTTTTCTACTGCAGCAAGAGAAAACAACTTATGGGGGTGGGGGTCACCCAGGGGTTAGAGGTCCCAGAACAAGGGTCAGTGAAAACACCAGTCATAAAGGCTGAATGTCTCCATTCTCCAGAGCAGCACAGAGGTGGCTCCAAGCTCAAGAGCACTCCCCTGGGACCAGAGGATGTTTACACTGAGCAGTGGGGGGTGGGAGCTTACCAGTTCTCTGAAGTTTGGGTGGGTAGGTCTAGATGGCTCTCCATGTGGCAGCAGGGAATGTGAACTTTCATGTTTTTAAATCTGAGTCACTGGACTCAATGTTGTGTTTTGTAAAAAGATAGGGAGAAGGAATATGTTTGGTGGAAATATGGAAATATGGAAATATGGGGGAAGGGGGTACCTCTGCAGGCCCATGGTAAGGCATTCCTCCCCCCTCCCCCAGGACCCTCCCTTGATGGTATAGTATAGAATAGAGTTGGAGAGAGATGGGGGAGGGAAATGAGGAGAGAGAGGAAAGAGGGTAAGGGAGCAAGGGCAGGAGAGCAAGAGAGAGAGGAAAAAAAGAGAGTAAGAGAGAGAGCAAGCAAGAGAGAGCACGAGGGGGAGGGAGAGAGGGAGGGAGGGAGGGAGGGAGGGAGGGGGGGGGGGGGGGAGGGAGGGAGGGAGGGAGGGGCAAGCAGCCCTTTTTATACTGAGTCAGTTGTTGCAGGTCAGAGCCTAGACTAAATGCCAACAACTGCAGAAGCTGGGATCCATCCCCTCCACTCAAACTCCACTTCCCTTCCAGTTTGCCCCTTCCACCAGAGCAGATCATCAGCCTGTGTGTCTGCCCCTCTGAAGATCCCACAATCTGAAGGTTTCCCAGGAGATCTGCTGCACCCAAGGCAACAGACCTCACAGTCTTAAGGCATCCCGGGAGAATTGCTGCAGCTGGGGGAAGAGATCATCAGTGTGTATGCTCCTCTGAAGGCTCCACAGTCTGAAGGTGTGTCGCAGGGTATCTGCTGCAGCCAGGGCCACCGGCCTCCCAGGAGACCTGCAACAACACAGGGACACAGGAGGCAGGTTCCAGTCAGAGACACCCAGGCCAGTTAACAACAGAGATAACCAAATGGTGAAAGACAAACACTTGGGAGGCAGAAGCAGGTGGATTTCTGAATTTGAAGCCAGCCTGGTCTAAGGAGTGAGTTCCAGGATAGTCAGGGCTACACAGAGAAACCCTGTCTCGAAAAGTAAAACAAACAAACAAACAAAAAAAACCAACCAAACAAAAACAAGACCATAAACAACAGAAGCCAATATACTTTGAACCCATGATAACCCAGTCCTGCCACCACAGCAAGCTCTGGATACCCCAACACACCTGAAAAACACGATGCTGACCTAAAATCCTATCTCATGAAGATAATAGAGTCCTTTAAGGAGGATATAAATAACTCACTGAAAGAAATACAGGAAAACACAGGTAAACAGGTAGAAGACCTTAAAGATGAAACATATAAATAACTTAAAGAAATACAGAAAAAAACACAATCAAACAGATGAGGGAATTGAACATAGTCCAATCCCTAAAAATGGAAGCAGAAACAATAAAGAAATCACAAATGGAGGCAACCCTGGAAATGGAAAACCTAGGAAAGAGGTCAGATGCAAGGATCAACAAAAGAAATCAAGAGATAGAAGAGAGAATCTCAGGTGTAGAAGATACCTTAGAAGATATTGACACAATGGTCAAAAAAAATACAAAACACACACACACACACACACACACACACACACACACACAAACCCTCCTAACCCAAAATATACAGAAAATCCAGGACAGAATGAAAAGACCAAACCTTAGAATAATGTGAATAGAATAGAGCAAAGATTCCCAGCTCAAAGGACCCAAAAACATCCTCAATAAAATCCTAGAAAAAAACTTCCCAAACCTAAAGACAGAGATGGCCATAAATGTACAAGAAGCTTATAGAATACCAAATAAATTAGATCAGAAAAGAAAATCCTCCCATCACATAATAATCAAAACAATAAATGCACAGAACAAAGAAGCTGTAAGGGAAAAAGGCCAAATAACATATAAAGGCCGACCTATCAGAATTACAGCAGACTTCTCAATAGAGACCTAAAACCCAGAAGAGCCTGGACAGAGATCATGCAGACCCTAAGAGAACACAAATGCCAGCCCCGGCTACTATATTCTGTGAAACTTCCAGTCAACATAGATGGAGAATACAAAGTATTCTGTGATAAAACCAAATTTAAGCAATATCCATCTACCAATCCGCCCTACAGAGAATTCTAAAAGGAAAACACCAACACAAGGAGGGTACTCACACCAAAGAAAAAGCAAGATATTAATCATCTCACAACAAAACCAAAAGGAGAGACTTGCATACGCATAATGCTACCTACAACAAGAAACATAACAGGAACTAACAATCATCTGTCTTTAATATCTATCAATAGACTCAGTTCTCTAATAAAAAGACATAAGAAGACAGACTGGATATGCAAGCAGGATCCAGCATTTTGCTGAATACAAAGGGAAAAAACATCAATGGCAAATACAGACAGTAACTCAGAGTAAAAAACTGAAAAAATGTCTTTCAAGCCAATGGTCCCAAGGATTCTACCAGAGAACTTCTATAGCTGATAAACAACTTCAGCAAAGTAGCTGGATATAAAATTAACTCAAACAAATCAGTAGCCTTCCTTTATACAAATGATAAATGGGTTGAGAAAGAAAATAGGGAAACAACACCCTTCAAAACAAAGACAAATAATATATATTATCTTGGTGGAAGTCTAACCAAATAAGTGAAAGATCAATATGAAAAGAACATCAAGTCTCTCAAAAAGGAAATTGAAACCTCAGAAAATGGAAAGATCTCCCATGTTCATGGATTGGTAGGATTAACATAGTAAAAATAGCCATCCTACCAAAAGCAATCTTCAGATTCAATGAAATCCCATCAAAATTCCAACACAATTCTTCAAAGACATGAAAAGAGCAATTATAAATTTCCTATGGAAAAAAAAACCCAAGATAGCAAAAAAGATTTTTAACAATAAAAGAACTTCTGAGGCAATCACCAGTCCTGACTTCAAGCTGTACTACAGAGCAATAGTGATTAAAATTGCATGGTATTGGTATAGAGACAGACAAGTAGATCAATGGAATAGAATTGATGACCCAGAAATAAACACACACAATTTTGGACACTTGATCTTTGACAAAGAAACCGACAATATACAATGGTGTACATTTGATAGGAGAATTTATTTGGAATCTATAAAGAACTATAAAAAAGTTAACTATCCCAAATCTTGTAATTATTAATTGGGCAAGTGAATCAGACAGTTCTCTAAGGATAAGCAAATGGCTGATAAATACATGAATAAAAATATTCAACATTCTTTTTATATGTGTGACTATATTTATTATCTATAATATTCTATATATACAGGAGATACATGGAAGGCATATAGAAATATAGGCTATGACGTATAGTCTAAAACATCAAAAGATAAGAAACATGCTAATTCATAACTAGTAAGGAAAATAGAATGATGATATAGCCTATTTTTCCAGTGTATCACAATCTTGATATAATTACAAGATTTGGAATAGTTAATTTTTTCAGTTTTTTTATAGATTCTAAATAAATTCTCCCATAAAATGTACACCTTGCAAAAATTTTGCTTCTCCTGTCAGTAGGCTCTTTAGTTTGCTTGATTATCTCTTCAACCCTCCCAATTCTAGCAATCAGTTTTTGTTACTAAGTTCTGAGTTATCAGAGCCCTTTTCAGAAAGTCCTGGATTCATTAATGAGCAATTATGGTTGATTTTAATGTCAATTTGTCTCAAATTAGAATCATCTGAATAGGGAGCTGAACCTTATAAACTGTCCTAATTGTCTTAAGTAATGCAAGAAGACCTACTCCATTGTGAGCATTGTGGCATTGTGGGCATTGTGGCACTGTGGGCACTGTGGTCAGTACCTTCTCTTAACTGTCCTGATTAGTAAAATAGCATGGAAGAAAGGTTACTCACCTTTGCTCCAGTGGCCTTCCCTTTTGCTACTGAGATGATTCACTCTATAGCTATGGTTCATTTCTTCACTGATATAAGGACACCATTTCCAGGCTGCCATCATGGAGTAAGGACCAACAGCTCTGAGAATCCTGCCTGTGTGGATCCTAGTTGATGAATTTTAAACAACCATGGTCCACACAGGGAAAAGAGAGATAGGATAAAAGGGTAAAAAGACCACAAATGGCCCAAAGAAAGCCTCTATTTGAGGCTTCTGTAACGTACAGGGAACTCACGCCAATAACCAAGAGGAAGAAGAGAAGGTGGGGGGGGGAGTGGGTGAGTACATGACAGGGAACATGAAGAGGGAGGGAGGGAAGAGGAGAAAGAAGAGTGGTACTTCATAAAATGTTTGTACCTGCTTTATGTAAACACTGTCTTCAATCACTTATAATTGATGCTTTTGAAAGTATTTAACATTTGTTTTCTGACTTCTAGTCTGAGAACAATAAACTCTGGAGGAAAATGCATAGTTACAATTTGCTACCTCTAAAATCAGACAGCTTGTCAGGTGTATCTGTGATAAGAAAATAACAGGTACTCTTGCCAATTAAGTACAGTTTTGTTCTTCTCAACTCTTACTCTGGGCTTTGTGTCATGTAGAAGAGAAATAATGGAAGACTCTTGAGAAAACACAGCGTTTTTATAGAAGTAGGAAACAAAAACACTCTGGCTATAGAGGGGTTTGGCCTTAGATTTTTATATTTTTTATTTAATTTTTTTTGTCTTTGAGAAGCTCCAAAAATATTCACAACAGTTGGGGAGGAGTAGAAAAGAAAATATTTGCAGAAGTGTTTCCTTAAATGATAAGTCAGGATCTCAGTCACATTTCTGAAGAAAGCTTCTGAGTTGGATGGTAGAATAGTAAAGGATTCTTTACAGATACAGAGGCACTGAACTCCCAAAAACATGCCTGAGGAAATGTTGTAAACACATATGGAATAAAGTTATCGCCTTCCCTCAAAACCAAGGTAACGTCAGTACATTATAGTAGATAATTTTTCCTTGTAGAATTCCTAGCCATAGTTATTGTCATCATTTTCACTTGGAGGCACAGAGGCAGCCATATTGCCTATGACAATGCAGTGATCACAACACAGGTGAAGAGAATTAAGGTATGGAAACTTGAGAAGTATGATATAACAAAAGTCCTTTGTCACTGTGGTATTTTAAAATGCCTGTGTAGAAACATGTGATGAAATAAATATTTTTACTGTTATCTCCCTGAGTAGACAAAAAAATCTAAGTGCCTTGGCAGTGGCACTCCAGCCACGACTTGTAACTGAGGTGTTGCATCAGACACAGCTCTGAGCTTCAGCTTGGAGAGATCAGGGTGGAAAGGGCTGCTGGCTGGCCTGAGGGCCCCGGGCTCAGGTCAGATCCCAGAGGAGGACCAGTTTCCACCCTCCCTAGCTTGGACACCAGCATTACTATACTCTAGCTTGTAAAATAATCTACAGGGCTTTTATCTCCCATCTTATGGATTCATTTTACATTAGTTCCTATGTGTTTACAATTGTCAACATTTATGACAGTTAGGAAACTAAGGATTAGATTTTACAGCTACTTGTCCAAAGTTGTACAGTTGTAACTCTGAATATCTTGCTCCCTTAGATCTCAACAAACATCTCTATAAAATGTTTTGTCTCAGAGGGCTGAGAAGAATTTGTGTTTATTTTACTCTCTTACTTATAGACATGGCCCTTTGGTAAAGGTTCCATTGAACCCCCTACTCACTGCTTCTATGTAAAGAAAATTTTTCTTACCTTCTCAGAGCTCTACATTGGACATCAGTGTTGGGCGCCTTTGCAAACACTACAGCTAGCAGAGAGTCCATCCACATGAGGCAAGAATTTGGAAAAAAATATTTCCTGGTGATAACTCAGTCTTGTGTGTATAATAAAACTTAAGCCATGATTCCATTGAAATTTGCAAATACAAGTGACATTTTCTATAAAAATATCTTCTATAGATTAACAATGCAGGCTTCAAGTTAAACAGATCATGTTAAGTAAGAGTCTGGTTAGAAATAGCACTGAAGATTAACTGAGATAAACCTAAAAGTATGGGGGATCCAGGTGTAGGCTGGCCATACGGATAGTACAGAGATCACCCGGCTGCTAACCCAACCATTTGAGTGGGAAACAAGTCAGACATCTCTTTTGTTGAAGAGATAATACTGCATATTTCACATTCCTAGATTCCCTAGTGCTTATCTGTGATCACAGGACCTCTGTGGCTCCTAAACATAAGATTGTCTCTATGCACTAGTTTAGGTTGTAAAAGTTTATTACATGAAAAATACAAGGCAAAACTTAACCCTTAAAGATTGCCTCTTAAGAGCAAATTAAACAAACCATTTGAATATACAGTAGACTAGCAATCTCAAGTTTTAAGTGACTTCAAGGTGCAATATTAACTCTGGCTGTGAGGACTAGCAAAAGTTCCAGTCTCCTAGAACATAAAAGATACTTTCAGAATATTGTATCATCACACAACACCCTTGAGGAATTAATAGTTTATATGTGATGTAAAATATTAATGGTTTAATATAATTTAAGACAGAATATCATACGTACTTTTATAGAGATAAACACAAAGTTGATGTGTGGTACCCAATTAAGGAAGGTTTATTCTTGTTGCATAAAATGCTGAGTGAAATGTAATCTTTCAGGCCAAGTGTTTGGAAAGCTAACATTGGACTTCACTTAGTGGGGGCTTCCAGCAAAAGAGAAAAGTACTTGCTAGTTGAACAAAGTATCTTATCAGGACAAACAGCTATATGACTCACAATCATAGGCCATCAGGAGGTACTGAGAGCTGGGTACCAAGGATAGGGCAATTCTATTGATTTCATGTAAAATCATGACTTTAAAATACTCTTGAGGGCTGGAGAGATGGCTGAGACATTAAAGCTTGAACTCACAACCAAAAACAGAAAATATTCTTGAAAGGACTTGACATGTCGATCCTTAGGTCATCAGGATCATCATTATATCCTGCCAATGTCCTTCTAGGAGTGATGTGTGTGCTCTAGACAATGGACTCATTCCTTCAGACCCATTCATCAGTAGAGTAGACAGCTGTTGACCCTGGCAGTAACTTAGCAATGGTCTAAGGCTGCAATTACCTTTTATAGTCATTCTGCCTTCTGAATCCCACCATAAGTGGGAAGAGCAAAAATAATAGGGTTAAAAAAAATACATCCTGGTGCCAGGAGCAATTGGACAAGGAGAGGAACTTACTAAAAGGAAACACACTTGGACCATCATCAGAAGGCCCAGTTTCTCCCAGATGCCCTCCCTTTGCACCGAATTTTAAGACTCCCCACGCTCCATGAGTGTGCTCTTGGCCACGGCTTGATCATAGCAATTTATAATAATGACTAAAAAAAGTAATAGTCACTACATACAGTAGTTAAGTTGTGCTACTTTAGAGCTGCTTTGATCAACTAAAGTACAAAATAAAAAACTGTAAGAGGTTTTCCAAAACAGACTTTCTTCATGGCCAAGGATCCCATGAGGAAATACAGTAATGCATACCTATAGCTGAAATACACTCAGGGGTAGGTTCTTGCCTTACATGCCTGTAGACCTGCATTTGATTCCTAGCATCAAAGTAAATAGATAAGCCAACTATAAATGCCATTTTATAGGAGTACGTTTAGGATTAAGGTTAGGATAAGGGTAGGAATTATTATCAGTATTAGGGTACAAACTACATTATATATGATTTATTGACTGAAGAACTAAGGTTTTCAAAGGTTTCAAGTTTATAAATCTACTATTTGGATTATTTTAATATTATTTTTGTTGGTTTATTTCATTTTTGTTTTGTGTGTGTGTGTGTGTGTGTGTGTGTGTGTGTTGCTGTTTGGCAGTATTGGCAGCTACACACCCAGCATAAGCTAGGCAAATACTTTAGTACTGAATTATATCTGTGGTCACCCTGCCTTATTTATTTCTCTATTTTTCAATTTTATTTTGTATAATTAGTTTACAAAGTAGCCAGTTATTTATTTATGGCACTTTCAAACCTACTTATCTTTGATTCCCCCTTGCTTATTTTCCTCCATGACTTTGATCCTCCTCACTTTGGTGTCCTGTAAACCCCAATATTTCCCATTTCACTTCATATTATGTGTGTTCTATGACTGTCCTCTGCCCTTTTTCTTTAAAGCCTTTTCCTTCTTTTTTAAAAAAAAAATATTTTTATTATTTCCTTGAGGGTTTTGTATAATGTATGTTGATCTCATTCATTGCCAACTCCTCCTAGATCAATCCTTCACCACCACCCCCTCAAAATCCCCACTTTCATGTTCTCCTATTTGACTCTTTTGTTAGATAACCTATCCAAGACAATTTATGCTGCCTATGGACTCTAGAGGTATGAAGCCATCCACTGGAGTTTGATTGACCTGTAAGGGGCCAACACTCTTAATGAACACTTACTCCCATCCAAGTACTAACCAGACCTGACCCTGCTTAGCTTCCAAGATCAGAGGAGATCAGGTACAGGGAGGGAAGGAGAGACCTGGGAAGGAAAATAGACAGGGTTCAGGCAAGAAGAGAACCTGATCTGGTGCTGGGTGAAGGTAAAGGACTGAAACCCTGAGGGCCAGCAGAAAGAATGAAAACAGGCAACTTAGGAAGGTAAGAAGTTGAGAGGACCCTCTAGAATGCATCAGAGACTTGGGAGGTGAGAAACTTTCAGGACTCAAAGGGGGGACCTTAGATAAAACTCCTGACAGTAGGAAGAATGAACTTATAGAGCCCACCTCAAGAAGAAAGACAGAGCATCAAATGAGGGAAAGAGTTGCCATCCCACAGCCAAAATTCTGACCCATAATTGTTGCTGTTTGAAAGAATTGCAGGGATAGAAATAGATAGAAGCCTGGGGGAAAAAGGTCCAGCAACAAGCTCAAAGTGGCATCCAGTTCAAGGGGAGGTCCCAAATTCTGACACTATTACTGAGGCTATGGAGCGCTCACAAAAAGGGACCTATCATGACTGTCCTTCAGAAGACCAACAAGCAGCTGAAAGAGTCAGATGCAGATATTTGAACCCAACTAGTGGACAGAAGTTGCTGACCCCTGTGGTTGAATTAGGAAAATAATGAAAGAAGCTGAGGAGGAGGGTGACCCTGTAGGAAGACCAGCAGTCTCAACTAATCTGGAACCCTAAGATCTCTCAAACACTGGACCACCTAAACAGCAACATACACCAGTTGATATGAGGCCCCCAACACATATACAGCAGAGAACTGCTGGGTCTGTGTTTAATCAGAGATGGATGTTACACTTAACCCTCAATAGACTGGAGGCCCAGGGAGTTTAGAGGTCAGGTGGGGTGGGGGTGGGGGTGGGAACAGCCTAGGGGAAGAGGGGGGGGTGGGGGTGGGGTGGGGGGGGTTGGAGGTATGAGATGTGGAACAGTTGGTGGGTGGGGTGGGGAATAAAATCTGGAGTATATAAATAAATAAATAAATAAATAAATAAATAAATAAATTTTTAAAAAGAAAAGAAAAGAAAACTTATTCTTTTGACCCCAGAAACTATCAGCTGTCAATAACTCTTCAATTAGTTATGGAAACTCAGAAGCCCCTCCCTACCCTATGCTGGCATGTTGACTGGCTTGATCTTGTGCAAGTCTTGTGCAGGCAACCATTGCTATGAGTTCATGTTTAGGAGACAGTTTCACTCAGGTCCTCCTAACCTCTGGCTCTTGGAATCTTACCTTTTTTTTTCCAAAACAGTCTGTGACCCTTTGATGGAAGGACGTGAAATGTCTCACCTGTGGCTTAGCACACCATAGACACTTATTTTTCTGAACATCAATTGTCAATTTGTGTGCTAACTGCAATCCATTGAACGAAGAAACTTTACTGGCAAGGCCTGAAATCTACATTAATCTCTGGGCACAAATACGAATTTAGAGAGCAGTTTGGTATCATATCCATTTAGTAAAATAATAGTAGTGGGTTCATGCTTGGGGCCTGTGAGATCCCCAAATATTGGTCTTTAGCCATATTTATATAGTACCAGGTATGTGTTTCCTCCTGTGGAGCAGGTCTTAATCCAATCAAAAAGCAGTTGATTTTCCCCCTCATGCCACTATATATCCATGAGCATATTTTACCATGCCAGACATTGTTGTAGCTAACAGGTTCACAGCTTGGTTAGACCATTAATTACCTTTTACTCTCAATAGCCTGTATGACCCCTTCTGTTACTATGAGAGCTAAAAAGGGACCAAGCATCCTGATAAACACCAATCTGGTTTCTCCATGTCTTGTGGCCAAAGTTTGTGCTGTCTTCAGTGAGTCTTATAATCAGGTTCTAGTGGGAAACCAAGAACAATGGCAATAGCCTGTATTATTTTGGGGTTCTATAAAATACCTTAACCTATAATTTAACAGGAGGTATCATACACCTAGAATTGGAATTTTTATTGGCAACCAATAATTTCTGGGAAGAACATTTTCCTCTATGCAGCATAACTCAAACTAAAATTATTTGTGTGAATATATATACTGTGTAATGTATTTTCAGTATTTCAGTATATATTGTGTATTTTTTATTGAATACTTCATTCTTGTCTTGCATACACGTCCTTATTTTACCATGTGCTTATGTTCTTGGGGATTCATGAAAGAATTTGTCATTTTTAATTCTTTATACAATTTATAAACATTCTTCTGAACAATTTCAGTATGATTTTATCTAACTTACTCTTACTGTGGGGCATTGTTCTGCTCTCAGTGAACTTTGGAGGAGTTGTATTGTCTTCATTTTCAAATTACTTGTATTTTGCATTGAGATCTCTACATCTATACTTTTTTCAGTTTAATTTATTCTTTTGAGCTGCATAACAGTATGTGGCTTTCATGTCTACACTCATGAGGCAGGGCAGGTGAAACTCTATGAGTTCAAGACCAGACTCATCTGCATAGTGAGTTTAGATCAAGCAAGTCTACATAATAAGACCCTATGGTAACCCAAACAAAAACACACAACAACAACAAAGCTGACTTGTTTTTTATTGATCAGTTGACTTAAAACATCTCGTACAGTTTCAGAGGAAGTGCTTGCACTGTCTAAAAAGAAATAAATTGTTGTGTGGAGTTTTAGGCTTGTTTTCTTCAGCTTGACTGACACAAGACATGATTCTTACTACTTTCATGATAGAATTTTTCTGAAAAAAAAATGTCACTATCAGAGAGTAAATTCACAGTGGAAATATAAAAATAATCACATAAAAATTGGCCACGATTAATTGCCAATCACTTAATACTGATGTTAGTATATACACTAATATACTGGTTTTGCAAGATTTGGTGGAAAGGGAAAAGAAGAAAAAAAACAAGAAACAAATTCAAATCAAAAGTTTGAGTAAGATTAATCATTAATACTGGGTCACAAAAAACAAAACAAGAGAGGAATATGTATGGAAGATCAAATGCATGGACAGAACACGTAATTTCAAGGTGAGGTAGGTACTGATTAGTTTTTGTCAACTTGATCCAAACTCGACTCACTTGGAAAGAGGAAGCATTAACAGAGACATTTCCCTCATCAGACTGACCTGTGAGCCTGTTTGTGAGGCATTTTCTTGAATACTAATTGAAATAGCGAGAGTCTAGCCCACTGTGGGCTGTGCCCCAAACCATGAGGCACGTTGTTCTGGGTTCAATAAAACAGCAGATTTGGCAAGACTAAAATGTGTTTCAGTGCTTGCATAAATATCAGTTTTACAAACAGATAAGATGTGAAGAGGATATGAATAATGCATGTAAATATACTATCTACTCATTCATTGAAATGATTAAATGCTTGCTCATTAAATATTGATAGGGTAAAAGGAGGCAACATAAATTGTTCTCAACATTACTCAAAACAGTATTTTTCAGTGAATTTCTACCAATAAATTGTAGATATTTTATTCTATGGGAAAACCATTTAAGACATCAAGTTTCACTGGAATTTGTATACTGTCTTTCAGCCTTTAGATGTAAAAAACCTTAATATGTTTCATGTTCTTTTCTTGATCTCTTCCCTGACATGTTCAACCTTCTCCCCTCAGGGTCCAGATAATAAATTTATTTTTCAAAATACTCATAGAACTTTTCTACCCTAGAGATCAAAGAGTTCATGATCATTCAGTACCTATTCCAATGTCTCAACACAGTTATCTCCTTTGAAATACAAAATAGAACATACAAATAAAGATTGTAGGGTCAAATGTCATATTTAAAATCTACTAAGCTAATGTTTACTGGTTCTCAGAACAACAATAAAGAATCTGGAACTTCTTTAGGAGAATAACTTAAAATGACATTCAGTGACTTAGTATTGGACATGTGTAGTAGTTTGAATATGCTTGGCTCAGGGAGTGGCACTATTAGGAGGTGTGGCCTTGTTGAAGTAGGTATGTCCTTGTTGGAGAAAGTGTGTCACTGTGGAAGTAGCCCTTGAGACTCTCTTCCTAGCTGTCCAGAGGTCAGTCTTCTCTTGTCAGCCTTTGGATCAAGATGTAGAACTTCAGGTTTCTTTGGCCTCATGTCTGCCTGAATGCTGCCATGCTTTCTGCCATGATGATAATGGACTAAACCTTTAAAACTATAAGCTGGCCCCAATTAAATGTTGTCCTTTATCAGAGTTGCCTTGGTCATGGTGTCTCTTCACTGCACTGAAAACCCAAACTAAGACAACATGAGTCTAAAATATCTTGTTGGTTTTGTTAGTTCACGTTTTATAGATATACAGAACTATATTATAATAGATAGCAATTAAGTACTGCCTCAAATCCAATCTTGTCTCCTTTCTCCAGTCTCAGCTTCTACATGTTTCCTTTGCATGTTTTTAAATCTAAATTTAAAATACAGCATTTACATACATTCATATGATTTATACCTACAATATTTCTAAAAATTGGCACCATATTCTACACATTCATTCACAAATGATTGTTTTTTTAAAATAATACATGCTGTTTAAAAAAAAGTTCATTCTACATCAATGATCGTATTTCTTTTTTGTTGTTGTTGTTTTGTTTTGTTTTGTTTTGTTTTTTGAGACAGAGTTTCTCTGTGTAGCCCTGGCTGTCCTGGAACTCACTCTGTAGATCAGGCTGGCCTCGAACTCAGAAATCCGTCTGCCTCTGCCTCCCAAGTGCTGGGATTAAAGGCGTGCGCCAACACTGCCTGGCAATGATCGTATTTCTTTATCCATTCCTTGTATGTATAGTTTCCAGATTTAAACTCTTGCTGATAGTATGACAATAATTACATAACATTTATCATTCTTTCTTCCATTCTATGTGATTCTATATTATGTAACATTCCTGTAAAATGCATTTTTAAATCTCACACAAGGATCTCCTTTGATTGGTAAGATTTATCCATTATGGTGCCATTCAGGATATATATCTAATTTTCCCTACTGTGTTTAGCTTGAATTTCATTTAATATACATTAATTCCTTTTTCTTTTCTCTCTGCTCTTAGTTGGCTTGATCAAATATTTTTGGGCACATATATACGCATGCAATACTTTTCACATTTAACATATATAATTTAAAAATCTAAATATAATAAACTAAACTGGTAACTTAACAGAATTTTTTCTCAAATTCTGAAGCGAAAAATATAAGCAAATATATGCTCTATATAAAGACATGGAGACAGACCTGCTCCTTGTCTGGAGCATCATGCAGGATGCTGACAAATAAAAAATAATTCTTGGTGTCCCAAAGACTGCAGGGGAATGACTGAGATATCTGCAATTCCCCTCTGGTAGGAATCTCAGCTAGGGTCACCCCTATGGACTTCACAGAGCCTCTCCCATCCCAGGTGACCAGCCAGTCCCAGAGATGCCCACACCAATTTCCCTTCTCATTCTCAGCCCTCTCCCCCATTCCCCTTACCTGATCTATTACCTCCTTCATCATTTCTCCAATCTAATTCTCTCCCTCCATACACCTCCGAGGAGTGTTTCATCTTTCCTTCCAAGTGCATCCTCTCTTGGGACCACCTAACTACTTAGTTCCTTTGAGACTGTGGACTGTAGCATAGTTATCTTTTACTTTATAGCTAATGTCCACTTATAAGTGAGTCCATATGATGTATGTCTTTCTGGGTCTGTGTTATCTCACTCAGGATGATTTTTTTCTTGTTTCATCTATTTGCCTGAAAAACTCATGATGCCTTCACCAGCATGTGCTGTCACTTGATTATTTGATCTTAGCCATTCTGACAGGTGTAAGATGGATTCTCGGGGTCATTTTGATTTACAGTTCCATGATGAATAACACTGTTTTAAGTGCTTCTTGGCCGTTAGAGATTTCTTTGTCAAGAATTCTCTGTTTTGCTCTGTACTCTGCTTTTGAATTGAATTATTTGGTTTTTAGGTATCTAATTTCTTGAGTTTTTTATATACTTTGGATAGTAGTCCTCTAGCAGATGTAGAGTTAGTGAAGATCTCTTCTCATTTTTAGGCCACCGTTTAGTCCTATTGATGGTGTTCTTAGTATTGTAAACCTTTTTCAGTTTCATGAAATCCCATTTATGAATTTCCGATCTTAATTCCTGAGCTGGTGGTGTTCTGTTCAGAAATTTTCCTCCTGTACCAATGTATTGAAGGCAGTTTCCCATTTTCTCTTCTATTAGATTTAGTGTATGTAGTTTTATGTTGAGGTCTTTGGTCCACTTGGACTTGAGTTTTGTGCAGAGTCTATTTACAATCTCCATTTTAAATATAAGTAACTGATGACATAGCTGACTTGCAGAATGCTTGCTTGTCATGTGTAAAGCAGGGTTCAATCTACAATGATAAAAAATTGTTTTTATAATTTATCTACAACTTAAAAAGGGATACATCAAGTTGACAGCAAAAGATTATTTATGGTTTGCATATTTCCCATATAAAATTTAAATCTTACACTTCAAAGATATATAATATTGAAGACTGTTGTGAAATAATTAATAAATAACGATAGAATGTTAATATATGAAAATATAATCTAAGTTAATGAATAAACAACAACAGGTGTCTGGCATTGTATATTTTTCTCCCTTTACCCTCTAAATCACATATACATATAATGTTATAGTACACTGTGTAAATTTACTCTTGTATTATTTAAATGGTTACTTCTCTACTCTCATATGTTATTTTTAACTGAACATGGTATTGTAATGCTTAGGTCAAGAATCTTCTGTCTCAAGATTGTGTAAATAATTCTTACCATTTGTTCTCAGGCCTTGTCAATAAATGTTGATCACCCAATGGCTGGGCAGAATGAGAATAGGGTGGGATGTCTGCCAATCAGAGGAACAAGAGAGGGAGAGAGGGGTTGTCAGTTCAGCAGCAGGATGCAGGAATTGGAGCCATAAAGAAGGGATCCAAAGAGCTAGATCAATATAAGGTGAGTTAAATATTTTCCATGTGGTAGACTTTACACTAAATGTGTTAATCTTTTAGCTGTAACAACAACAAAAATATAATCACATTTGTTTTACAGGTATAAATAATGAGAAAAAGATTAAAATTAATAAATAGTAGAATTAGTCTCTAAATGCAATCTTCCTGTAGGCATAGCATATATCTGTCTATAATACCAACACTCAGGAGGCTGAGAGAGGAGAATCTGGAGTTTAGACCAGCCTGTGTAAGTGCTTGTCTCAAAAAACAATCAAACAAATAAACAAACAAATACATGCATCATACTATCCTCTTTTATTTTAATTAAATGAGGTTTTTTTATTCTTATTTTTTTACATCTTTGCATTAAATACAAATAAGTTTTGTTGAACATATGCTTAAGACATAGAGAGTCATTAAACAAAGAAAAGAAACAAGAAATAGATTTGTTTAGCTGTGGCCCTCAGATTCTTGACAAAAGTGTCAAAAACAGATGTTGAGGGAAAAAAGGCAGCTTGTTAATAAATGATGCTGGGTAAACTGGTTGACCCTTGACTCTTACCTGTACAAAAATTAGCCCAAAATAAATCAAAGAGCTTCAAAATATAAAACTGCTAGAGGATGGTCCTTCAAAATATAGGTATGGACCCTGACTTCTCAACAGAGTCTAATAGCTCCCAAAATACTTTGAATTAACAAATGATATTTTATTATTTTTTTAAATCTACATAGAAAATGAAGCATTGAGAAAATAAAGAGATATCCCAGAGAGTGGGAGAAAAAAATGCCAAGCATTCATCCAGCAGGGGTTAATATTCAGAGTTTATCGAAAATTAAAGGAAATAAAAATATCAAATGAAAATTAATACACTCAATAAAGAGGCAAATGAAACAAACAGATACTCTCAGATACACCAGAACAGGGGTTCCTTGATAAACTAAGAGCCAAACCACCATAAGTTTTAACTATCTAACTCTGAATATAACCTCAAAGAAAGCTGGAAGTTACTATGGAGACACCTGCATATCTGTTATTGCTACATTATTCAGGTCAGCCAAATCATAACGTCTCCTTAGGTGCCCATCAATAGATAATGGGAAAAGACAATAAGCTATATATACACAATGAATTTTTTTATCAAAAACAAATTTATGTTAAATGCATAAAGTGGATGGAACAAAATTTATCATGTTAAATGAAACAAGCCTGTCTCAAAAGATAAATATTCTGTGTATGAAATTTGGGAATAGGCAAGGATTTGAAAGTCAAACAGTAACTATTAAGAATGAGGAAGAGGAAAGGGGTGAGAGTAACAGTGGATATGTATGGTCAATGTAAATAAATATTTATTGTATGTATTAAAATATCATGATGAAACATTATTTTAATGTACACTAAAAAAGTAAAAATTATAAAAACAAATTATCACATGTCCAAATGGAGAAATTCCAAACCAAAGAATATTCTTAGAATCTTCTCTGAAACTTA
The DNA here is from genome assembly GCA_030674055.1 of Rhabdomys pumilio. NCBI lineage: Eukaryota > Metazoa > Chordata > Mammalia > Rodentia > Muridae > Rhabdomys > Rhabdomys pumilio. Next base: position 139,975,670 of record JANHMN010000004.1, on the reverse strand, counting down.
TGTCTAGAAATTGTCCAGCTGAGCAACAACAATAACAACCACAACTTGAGAAAACAAATTTTACTATTCTTTACTAAAGAAATCTAAATAAATTTGAAAATAGCTATGAAAAAACTGTATTTTAATGAGGAGCCATAGCACATTTTAAATCTAGACTCTGTTGTGTCTTTTATTCTTTGTAATATTTACTTCCAGTTAATCACTGTTTGCAAGAACTATGGATGTACTTAGACATGTGCACTGTATGACTCCCAAGTTTTCTTCTAATATCATTTTCCTTTCCATATCAAAGTTCCATAAAGAAAGCAAAACAAAGCAGAATAAGAAATATTCACATACTTACATCCTGAATAACCGGAAGAAGTCAGCCTTCATTTTTATTAGGGATCTCCTATTGTAGTTTTCTGTTGCTGCATTGTTTGCTTTTTGGTTTTGGTATTTTCTAGGCTGAAAACCCCATCTATTTTTGGCATATGCTAATTTGTCATATTTTAAAGTTTAAAACAAAAACAGTGAACATTAATTTAGGGAACTACATTAAAAACTAACTTAAATGTGAAAATGTTTTAAAAAGTTCAAATCCTTTACAATGGTAATATAAGTACAAAAAACAAAAAAACCTTAATCAATTAAGTTGAAGGCATATCCATGGCACCATGACAAACAAAAATGTGGATGAGCATCTGTAGGAGAGGGGGTCTCTGGGAAGAGAAGAAATACATGAAGGATACAGAGATTTTGTGTCTCGAAGGGTTGACAGTGAGGGAAGTCGAATAGAAAGTAATTAAAAGGAAAAAAGAAAATCTGAAATCATCAAGGATTCAGGCATGTAGCCTAAGTCCCCACTTGTTCTGAGCTTCAGTGTCCTCAGTACTGGATGGTAACAGCAGTATCTCACTAGTCTTTGCATGTTCCAGCAATCTGTGTTCCTTAGTTTTCCTCCTCAGGCTACATCTATTTGCAATCTATTTTTAGCATCCTAGTTTTATGAAAATGCAGGAAGGCTGCTTAACCAAGGTTTTCCAAAAGTCCCTAAGAATCTGGCTGCATTGTGAGAAGTCAAAAGCCTAACAAGAACCATTTCCATACCTCCTCTGTGTCAGAGCTTGCCTGCTGGAGGTTGTATTTGAGGCCTTGTATGTATACCCAACCATCATGCGCAAGAGGCCTATGAACAGATGCCTGTCTCTTTTTATTCTCTGAGCAACCTTAAGGTTTTGTTACATTAATTGGGTAGTTTTCTACCAGTTTTAGGCCCTGAAGTTGATCTTTGGCACTTCCCCACGAAACACATAACCTAAAAATCGTTACTACAAAAAAATCAGTCTGCTGGAAAAAAAGACTCTTAATGGATGCCAGTTCCACATTGTCAGAGATGGCAATTATGGTTTAATAAAGCAAAACAAACTGAGAAATATGAAGAAAATAACATTAACAGTCTCTGAAAATAATAATGAGTATATTGGAGAATGACTGCTTTTACACCTATGATTATAAAAATACATCACAAGGTGGCACTACACAATATGGCATGTGATATGGAAACAGAGAACTTTCTTTTTACTTTCCACCAAGTGCATTAGAACATTGACTCTGCATTAACGTACACTTCTCAAATCCTGCTACAGTCTTGAAGTTCTCCAATAACTCAAGCACTTGAGGAGGACAGGGCTTCAGGTGAGTTTTAATTCACAAATGTTTTAGAGACCCTGCAGTGGTATCTGCTTTCTTCTCTCTCGCTGCACCTTGTCATCACTGATGTCAGTCCTTACAAAAACATTCCCAGAATGCATCAGCCTCCTTCCTCATCATCAGTGTCTCATGATTCAGTTCCAGTTTCTCTTTTCCTGAGCCTTGACACCTTTCCCAAAGCCAAACCTGGTAAGTCCGTTTCTGCTCTGCCATTTACTTGATGTTTAAAAGGTTTCTCTTTCCAACAAAGTTTTCCTCACTTCTAATTCAAGATCACAGTATTATGAGGGTATAAATTGAACTGATATTCTCATGAGCATAAGGAGAATATATCATTGTATATGAGTCAGTAAGAATGTGGAAGACATCACAGAGCACTTGGAAAATGCAATGCAGTTTCTCACCGACAGTGGAAGACCTCATACAAGTTAGACTGCCCCATGAATATTTCTTAAATGAAGTCAATTCTAGAACCATGTTCTTCTCTGGTACTAACGATATGTAGTCTTCAGATGTTTGAAATTCTCCAGAACTGTTTATGTGAACTTCTGTGTACACTGACTTTGACTAGATTTCATTGAAAGTTGAAGCACGAACAAGAGTTAAGGTCCATGGCTGGGTTAGGGTTAGGGTTAGGGTTAGGGTTAGGGTTAGGGTTAGGGTT